>MU619687.1:0-600000 GCA_025201785.1 Xylaria longipes
TTTTATTAAATATTAATTTTTTAATATTTATTATATTTAAATACTATTTATTAATTTAATTATATTTATTAAAAATATTATTTTTAATAAAAAAATTATTTTTTTTAATAATTTTAATAAATTAAAAAATAATCTTTTAAAATTAAAAATAAAAAAATTTAATACTTTTTTTACTAAAATTATAATTATTAAACCAAAAATATCCTTTAATACTTTTAAAACTATTATTATAAATTAAAAAATAAAAAATATATTTTTTATAAAAAGCGAAAATAATATAGCTATTATAAATATATTAAAAAATAAAATAAGTTTAACTTATAAATACTTTATATTAAAAAAAGCCGTAAAATTTAATTAACTTTATATTAAAGCTTTTTGTTTATTATATGTTTTATTTTTTAAGTTTTTATAATTAAATGTTTTTTTTATAATTATTATTAAAAAACTTAATTTATAAATTTAAAATATTATAGTAAATTTTATTAAGTTTAAAATTAACTTATAAACTTTAAAAAAAACTAAACTATTTTATATAAACTTTAATAATTTAGTAAATATTTTTAATACTTAACTTTATATTAGTTTTAAGTTATATAAAAGCTGTTAAAAAGCTATATTTTTAAATAAACGTTTAAATATTTTAAACATATAAAATAATATAATAATAAATAAAGCTTTAATAGTTAAATCGTTAAAATAATTTTTAAGCTATTTTAATAAATATATAAAAAATAAAAAAACTAAAACTTTAAGTTTTTTATATATAAATAAAAACATTTTTTTAAATATATTTAAAACGGATAAAAACTATATTAAAAAAACCTATTTTTTTTATTTAAATTTTATAAAAACTTTAAATAATATTTTATAAATAAAAGCTTTAAACAAGCAGAAAAAAACTATTTATAAAATTATTATAAAATAAAATTATAAATTAAAATTAATATAAATACTACTTAAAATAAGCTAATATTTAACTATATATAAATATATATATATAAATTTAATAAATATAACTATTATTTAAAATATAAAATAAAACTAATAATTAAAAAAAATTAACAGCTTTAAAATATTATAAAAGTTATATATATATTAATTTTTACTAGAAAATTTTTTAAAATATTTATAGCTATTATAGCTAAGTTTAATTTTAAACTAAAATATTATAACGTTGTTAATATATTTATAAATATAAAACTTAATAAAAAAATCTATATAAAAATACTTCTTAGCTATAAAAAACTTTAAACTATTTTAAAGCTTAATAAAGCTTTATATAGCTTAAAAAAATTACTTTTATTATAGTAAAAAAAGTTAACCTTAACCTTTATAAAAATAAAAAATAAAATTATTTTATATAAGCTTTATTATTATTTATATAAAAGAATATTTATATTTATTTATATAAATAATATTATTATAGCTTATAAAAAAAACTAAAAAGTTTTTATTTAAAAAGCTATAAAACAGCTTAAGTAAGCTTATTAAATAATTAGTAGTAATAATCTTTAATAGTTTTTAAAAATTAAAATTATTTAAAATTATTAAAAATAATTAATTTAATTATTTTAAGCTTTATATTTAAAAAAAAATTTTAAGCTAAAAAATATTTTTTTATTTTTACTATATATTTTAATAACAGTAGTAAAACTATTATTTTATAAAAAATTAACTACTAAATAAAAAATATACTTTTATTAAAAAATCTTTTTTTAATTATATATATAATTATAATTACCCGGTTTAATATAGCTTTTAATATTTTAAAACTTTTATAATTCTTTTTAAATTTAAAACTTTAATATTATAAATTAATAAATTAATTACTTAAATATTTTAATTAAACTTAATATTATACTTTATAATTTAAAAATAATAATAATTTTAAAATTATTAATAATATATCTTTCGCGAACAATATTTTTAATTAAAAAAGTTTATAAATATATATAATAAAACTATTTAAAAAATAAATTAAATAATAAATAAATAAATAAAATATAATAACTATTTTTATTATTAAAACTAAATTATTAATATTAGCTTAAATTATTAAAAAAGCTATATTTATAAGCTGTTTTATTAAAAAATTAAAAATTACTATAAATAATTAATATATTATTATTTAATATAATAATTAATAAATAATTAAACTTATTATAAAAAAAATAATAACTTTATAAATAAAGCTTTATTATATAAATATTTATAATTATTAGCTTTATTAAAAAATTAAAAAAAATATTTTATAAATAGTTTACGTGTTAATAAATAATATAATTGTTAATAAACTAATAAAAACTTTTAGCCGGGATAAATAAAATTAATTTTTTAATTAATTAAAGCTTATAAATATTTATAAATATTATTTTTATAAAAAATTAAATAATAAAAAATATTACAGTTTAAAAGCTTTAAAAAATTTATTTATAAAAAATAAATTAAACTATTTAAAATTAAATAACTTTAAATAAAACTAAAATAAAAAGCAATTATATATATTTTACTTATTATTTAAAAGCTTTTATTTTAACTTATTATATATATTTTTTAAATATTATAATAATTAGGATTAATTTTATTATTTTTAGTATTTATTTTATAAAAAGCTTTATTTATATAAGCTTTTTAATAAAATTAACTAGGGTAGTAAAATAAAAGCATAAATATTAAAAAAAAAAAATATATATTTTTTTAATAAAGCTAAAAAAAAATATATTTGTTTTATTACTTAAAATTATAAGGTAGCTGTTATTAAATAGCTACCCCTCCGGGGTAAAGCCATTTATAATAGCTGTTTTATATAATAAACTTTTTAAAAGTTTATATTATTTTTTTAAAAAAGTATATTAAATTTAAAGGGTTAAAATAACGGTTTATATAGCGTAAATTATTTATATATATTTATTTAATATAAAATAAAAGAATTTTTAAAATATAATAAAATATATTAATTAATTATTTATAATATTTAATTAAAATTGTTTAATTTTAACACTTATAATTAAAGCCTTTAAAAACTTAAGCTTTTTTACCTTTAAGTTAAAAAAGCTTTTAATATAATAAATATATTAAACTTTTAATATTATAAAATATATCCTAATATTTAAAATATACTTAAATAAATATAATTAAATATAATATAATAAATAAATAATATATATAAAATATAAATAAATAAAAAATATAAATAGTTATAATAAAAATAAAAACTAAATAATTAAATTAAATAATGCTTAAGTTTTTAATAAAAAAAGTATAACTAAGTAAAACGAAGGTTTTTTTAGTTTAGAATTTTTGCTAGGAATTCTTTATGGCTTAAATAAAAAATTTTACTTTCTTATTTAGAAAAACCTCTACAATTATCGGCTTTTGTCGCATATACGCGGCTCTAATTAGCTTAAGCCGTATAAAGCGGCTTAAGCTGTATAAAGCGGCTTTTATCGCATGCACGCGGCTTAAGCCACCTAAGCCGCGCAAGCTACCTAGGGCAAGCTACCCCCCTAGGCCACACACAGGCTACGCAGGTAAGCCACCCACCCCCCTAGGCTACGCAGGCAAGCCACCCCCCTAGGCCACTTAGGCCACTTAGGCTACTTAGGCAAGCCACTTATTTAAGCTACTTAGGCTACGTAGGCTGCGGAGGCGTGGCTTGTGTGGCTTGCTTGAGTAGCTTGTGTAGCTTACCTGCGTAGCCTAGGGGGGTAAGTGGCTTGCTTGCGTGGCTTAGGGGGGTAGGTGGCTTGCCTGCGTAGCCTTTGTGGCCTAGGTGGCCTGCGCGGCCTAGGTGGCCTAGGGTAGGTGGGCCTGCAAGAGCTGGCAAGGGCTGGCAAGGGCTGGCAAGGGCTGGCAAGGGCTGGCAAGGGCTGGCGAGGGCCTACAAGGGCTGGCAAGGGCTGCGTGGGCTGCATGGGCTGCGTGGGTAGCTTGCTTGCGTGGTTTAAGTGGCCTAGGGGGGTGGCTTGCTTGCGTGGCCTAGGTGGCCTAGGTGGCCTAGGTGGCCTGGGCGGCCTAGGTGGCCTAGGGGGGTAGGTGGCCTAGGGGGGTGGGTGGGCCTGCAAGGGCTGCAAAGGGCTGGCAAAGGCTGCAAAGGGCTGGCAAGGGGCTTGCGTGGGCTGGCAGAGCTGGCAAGGGCTGGCAAGGGCTGCGTAGCCTAGGGGGGTGGCTTGCCTGCGTAGCCTGCGCGGCTTGGGGGGGCTAGCAGGGGCTATAAAGGGCTGGCAAAGGGCTGGCAGGGCTGGCAAGGGCTGGCAAGGGCTGCGTGGGCTACGTGGCCTAGGGGGGTGGCTTGCCTGCGTGCTGTGTAGCTTGCCTGCGTAGCCTAGGTGGCCTTCGCGGCTGCAAAGGGCTGGCGAGGGCCTACAAAGGCTGGCAAGGGCTGCGTGGGCTGCGTAGGCTGCGTAGGTGGCTTGCTTACGTGGCTTAAGTGGCCTAGGGGGGTGGCTTGCCTGCGTGGCCTAGGTGGCCTAGGGGGATGGGTGGCCTAGGGGGGTAGGTGGGCCTGCAAGGGCTGCAAAAGGCTGCAAAGGGCTAGCAAGGGCTAGCAAAGGCTGCTAGAGGCTGCAAGGGGCTACGTGGGCTGCGTAGGCTATGCGGGCTGCGTAGGCTGCGTAGGCTGCGTGGGCTGGCAAGGGCTGGCAAAGGCTGGCAAAGGCCTATAAAGGCTGGTAAGGGCTGCGTAGCCTAGGGGGGTGGGTGGCTTGCCTGCGTAGCTTGCGCGGCTTAGGGGGGGCTGGCAGGGGCTATAAAGGGGCTGGCAAAGGCTGGTAAGGGCTGGCAGGGGCTGGTAGGGGCTGCAAGGGGCTGCGCGGGCTGCGTGGGCTGCGTGGGCTGTGGCTTATATAGCCTAGGGCGGCTTAGGCGGCTTTATAGCTAAAGCTTTTAAAAACTTAGGCTTTTTTGCCCCTGGGTCGAAGGGGCCTCTAGTAATTAATATTATAATAAAATTAATAAAAATATTTATTTATTATTTATTTATTTAGCTAAAAAATAAAAAATAAAATAAAAGTATAAAATAAAATAAAATATAAAATAATTATAAAAGCAGTTAAAAAAATAATTATATTTAAAAAAATAATTACGTTTAAAAAAATAGTTATATTTAAAAGTTAATAAATATAAGTTTAATATAAAATTAACTTTTTTTTTTAAATATTATATATAAAAATTATAAATATAATAATTTTTTATAAATTAAACTTTAAATATATTATTATTTATTTTTAAAAATATTACCGCGTATTTTTAAAAATATTATTATTTTATATTAAAAATATTATTATTTTATATTATAAATTATATAATAAAACTAAAAATTAATAAAAAAATAACTAAAATATATTTATATATAAAAGAAATAGTTTAATTTATTATTTTAATTTAAAATATTAAACTTATTTATTTAAATATAAAGTTTATATTTAAACTATTAGTTATATTATTTTAAAAATCATTTATTTTAAAAATTAAAAAACTATTTAATAGTTTTTAGTTTTTAAACTTAATTTTTTATAGCTATTTAAATATTATATTAAATATATTAAAAGTTAATATTTAAAAAAAGTTTAATAATTAGTTTTTTTTTAATAATATTATATATTTTAACTAGTTATAAAACTTATTTAAAAAATAAATATGTTTTAATTAATTTATAATAATTAATTAGTTAAAAATATTAAAATAAATTAAAATAATATATAATAAACTTTATTAAAAATTTATTTTATAATTTTATAAATAAATATATATTATTAGCTATAATTTTAAAATTATTTATTATAATAATTTTAATTAATAAATAAATATTAATATTATTTAAATAATTAAATATTAACTTTAAAAAAAAAAAAAAAAAATATAAAAAAAAAAAAAAAAAAAAAAACTATAAACGTAAAAAAAAAAAAAAAAAACTATAAGCGTATAAAATAAAAAAGCTATAAACGTATAAAACATAATTAGTAAAGATTACTAAGGGTAGTAAGGCAATATTAAGTTTAAATAGTATGATGTAGATTAAAAGGAGAGGATCAAGGCTAGCAGCGCCGCAGGCGCTAGCCTTAGCCTTAATCCCAGAAGCTATCTAATCTATAGACTAAGCCACACTAGCCACGCAGTGGCTGTAGCCGGGTGTACCCCTCCTTCAGAGGGCTACCCCCTAGCCTTCTACATTAATAATAATAAAAATTAGCTATAAATATATAAAACGTAATAAAAAAAATAGTTATAATTATATAAAAAAATTTTTTAAAAAAGAAATTTAGTTATAATTATAAAAAATAAAATAAAAAAAAATTAACTATAAGCGTAAAAAATAAAATAATAATAAAAAGCTATAAACATAAAAAATAAAACATAAAATATAAAATATATATTTAATATTATAAACTAGTAATAAATATAAAAATATATAAATAAAATAATATATAAATAAATAATTTAATTAAAATATAAATATAAAATATAAAATTAATAAATAAATAAATAAAATAAAAAAATTTTAAGGTTAAAATTTATTAAAAAATTACGTAATAAATATATATAAATATAAATAATTTAATTAGTTAAACTTATATATTTAGCTAAAAAAAATAATATAAAAGCTATATATTAATAAATAAACTAAGTAATTAATTATAACCGCGTATATATAATAAAAACTATTATACATAGCTTAAATTAATTAAAATAACATGTATATAATAAAAGCTAATAATTATAAAAGATTTTTTTAAATAAAAAAGTAAAATTTTTTATTTAAGCTATAAAAAATTCCCAGCTAAAATTTTAAACTAAAAAAACTTTTGTTTTATTTAGTTGTACCTTTTTCGCTAAAAACTTAAGCATATTAATTAATTACTTATTATATTTAATTAGAATCGCTTAATTCTAACACCTAACACCTCGATTCTGCAATGTGGGAGGACCCAACGAAAATCCGATCACGGTTATCTCTTCTCATGTAGAGAGAGCTCTGCAAGCACCTTATTCTTACATGTCAAGCTACCAACACACATTCGCGGGTAGACGTCGAGAGATGATGGTCTAAGCGGTCGAGTAGCACCCGGCCTGAGCCACCCCTGTAACCTAGGTAATATGAGACATCTCGGTTCGGGGAATTTGAACTCCCATTGGGCAATAATGTGCAAACGCGCTCTCCCGCGCGTCAAAACGCCATGGCCATTTAACTTTTCGACTAATTGGGAGAAGCCACACCTTTCCTCTGTCATACTGCGAGCAACGGATGGTTCGCTGTGATCGAGATGGCGAAAAGGAGGCGCAAAAATTACTATGGCGTCCGCGAAGGTCGGGTTCGAGGAGTATACGACAACTGGCAAAGCTGTAGGGCACAGGTAGAGAGATGCGCCAACCAATTCCGCGGGTTCGATACCTACGACGAAGCCGCGTTCTACGTCGCGACCGGTAAAACGTGCGATGGAGATGATGACAGGGTACTATTCGCTAAATGGAAACGTACCCGACAACCCAGGACTTCCTCAAACACTGCCAATAATGAGAAGAAGCCACAGATCAAAGTCGAGGTTTTCGACGCATCACAATCGTACTTCTCCCAGCTTCCGAATTTTCAGCCCGATGACGAGGCAGACTTTGATGATGAGTTTGGTCGTTTCGCGTCATCGCAGAATATAGTACCCGGCTCTCAAGCTTGGCGACAGAAGCGCACGGATGCAATTCGCCGTAGGTCATATTCCCAACTTGGCGAGATGTGAAGCCATGACAATCAAGCAAAGCACTTATTCCATTAATGTAGATGAAATGGTATTTCATTATTCGCAAAAAGTCGACTCCGATGATGAAGGTGTCATCAAGGAAGAGCACGAATATGATCGAGGCCTCTCGGAAGAGGAAAAGCTTCAGGTTTTCCAGAACATGTGTCGGGAGGTCGACCTTGAGCCGCTTGACACGATCGATGGCTGCGTATCGAACCTCAAGAGCGTGCTCGTCAATATCGTGGACTACATCGACGCGAAGAGGAACGCCCGGCCTATCAAGGTTTGGGGCCCGCATGAATTCGAAGAGTTCAAAAGATATACACTGGGCCCCAAAAAACGAATTGACCGACACACAGCAAAGAGTGGTGATGGACTTTTAGAGCCTCTATTACAGGTCCTCATATCTAGCGACGCTGCTCGTGTCTACCAAGGCCGGAGGTATCGTGCAGCAATAGCCCGAGAGGATTGCGCCAGTCGTGTATCAGGAAACTTTGTCGGCTATAAGACGGAACAGCACATCGTAGACATCAAAGAGGAGTCAACCATGGCCGATGAAATTCCGGGGCCGGACTGCGAAGTCATCTCGATTCACGCGACAGAATCCGACTACTCATCATCACCATCTCGACCCATCAAAGAGGAGGTCGTCGACACCTGCCCTTGGAGCCCTAACAGTGTTGGATCATCAGTTATTGAGGTCCTGATTAATAGCCAAAGCGGAACCAAGCGGGACCTGCACGATTTAATGGAAGGCCAAGACATCTCACAGAACGATGCCATCACAACAAACGCGCATAAACGACTCCGGACATGACACATGGTCTCGAAGAGCCGTTTATAGTCTAAAATTAAACAGATAGGCTCGAGACGTACTTCCTTTATCAGAGGGAGTGATGGGCCGCTGGGTCATCGGTGAAGGATATACATAATGTTGAATCAACTGACGACAGCAAGACCAAGATTGCCAACATAAAACTCACCCTTAAGGCTTGGCTCTAAGTATGTGACAAATAGCGATATCTGCGAACAGGATTGGTTTGCGAATCCGAGGCCAGAAAGGAAGGTCCAACATCCAGATCATCGGTTGCCGTCACGTATATATGCAAGTCTTCCCACCTCACTCGCATGTAGTCAAGTAGGTGAATAGCATGCTCATATACCTTCCATTTTACCACAATTATCACAAGAATACATTTGAATGATATGTAAGCCAGGTGCCGAGTTGGAAACGGGTTGGTAATCTACAATTCTACACTATAAAACGGCATGCTCAGCCAAGTGAAAGTAGCCCCGCTTTTTCAGTACCCCTATTTCCCAATAATGGGTTGCTCAGCCGGATCTGAGGAGCAAGCCATGTCCTAAGGAAAACAATAGTACACTTGATTCACCGTCCAGAAGAGTAGCAAGAACTTTTGCCCTTCCCATGCATAAACCCGCCAACCAAAGAGCATCATACACACGTTGCTCTAGATATTCATGAGAGCAGAGTATCCCCCGTCCTGGCGATATCTCCCGAGGACTCGCCTGTGTTTCCACCCATGGAAGTTACCTCTGCGTTTCGGCGACAGGTTAGACACCTAGTGGTAATTGCCGCCCCATCCACCCTGATGACCTTGTCGTCCCCCATAGTAGCTTCCAAAGCCCTGATTGGCGCCATAACCGCCGTATGGAGTATTTCCATGACCTTGACTACTGGAACCACTAACTCCATAGCCACTGGCGCCTGTTTGGCCACCGTGAAGACCCTGAGTAAGATGGCTCGGGTATCCTCCATAGCCACCCATACTCTGCTGGTTAGACTGAGGAGGCGGCAGACCAGACGTGGCGGGAGTGGCGTTAGTTGTGGAGCCAGGACGTGCCGCAGCAGTCAAAGAAGGGCTGGGACCGCCAGCAGCCTTCGAGTCGCCATAAGGCTTCAGATCGTCATTGCCACTGCCAGGAGTTGCAGTGGGTGCGTTTGCGGCGTTAAAAGCTTGCCCACCTTGCGAGGGGAAGCCTGTGCCTCGCCCATAAGAATCGTGGACACCGCCAAATCCGCCACTGCCGAGAGCAGCCGGGGCTCCTGATTGCTGAGCAGTACCGCCACGACCGAAGTCATTGATGCCAGAAGTCAAGCCAGTCTCTCGGCTACTGATAGAAGATTGCCCGAAGCCAGCGGTAGCAGCCGTAGATCCATGGTCAAAGGGGCCTTGAGGAGACATGCCGTACTGATGGCCTTGGCCATAAATACCACCCTTGCCATAAGGACCGCCACCATATCCGCCTTGACTATACCCGGCATACGGTTGATTCATGTATTGAGCATAATAAGGGCTCGAATAGTAAGGATGTGTATAGGGATAGGACGGCTGTTGCTGATGTATGTTCGATTGAGGTTGAGTGCCCTGAGCAGACGTCTGCTGCTGGTTCTGGCCGACCGGATTCGGGGTGTTGTGTCCGCTGTTATGCGCGTCGACAGATGCAGCACCGGGATAGCGGGACTGCTGAGCGCCACTCTGGGGATATTGGTTTAGATTATCATTTTGAGATGCATTATAAGCGGCAAATGGACGACTAGAGGCGTTGGGTTCGCCATGGTTCTGTCCACCTTGTTGCTGGCTATACCCATAGTATCCGCCGCCGTACGTGTTTCTGCTTTGTTGATCGGCAGTGTAGTAAGAGGAATAATCATTTGGTCCAGAGCTGAAGGCACCGCCGGCTTGAGGCCCTGGAGCTTGTGACGTAGTAGCTGGGAAGCTGTCAAAGCCAGCCGAGGTAGATACTGGTTGTTGAGTAAAGGTATCGTAGGGTTTCTGAGGAAAGCCGGTAGGTTCGTGGCTGCTCGCCTGAGGGAATCGGCCGTAAGGCGCATTAGTTGATGGGGCTTGAGGCGCTATGCGATGATTAGTTTGCGTGAGCTACTTTGGTGCATGTGGACATACGCTGAGCAGTTGATGAGGCAGGGCCAGTGGGTGGCGCTACAGGGGTTACTGATACTAGTTAGCTGGGCTACATCATACTAATATGGGACGGGGAAAATACCAGCTGCGACAGGAGCCTGAGGCTGAGACGTCGTGGGTTTTTGAGCGGAGGTGAGTGAATCGGTAACCGATGCAGGTTGCGCAATGGGAGGCAGGGAGGCTCGGGGTGCTGCCGGCGATTCGGCTGGAGGCTGGGTTCGGGTTTCGGGATCCTCACGGTCGCCGTCGATATCATCCTCGGCGCCGTTGAGGCTGAAAGCACCAAACTGTACCGCAGCACGATCAACTTCGCGATTTCCAGGCATGCGAACGGCCTCTTCCTGTTCTAGAAGGCGTCGCTGGTAGCTAGGCATACGAGTGGTAGGGCGCTCTGTTGCCTTTAGAGCAGTAGCCGCATAACCGCTGGCGGTCGGTCGGCCAGCCTGGTGCTGAGCTTGTGACGCGGAGAGAGGTGTCACGGCAGCGCTTGGTTGCGGGGGTTGGCGAATATCCCAAGAGTCGGCGGCTGTGCTGGCTGCGGTTGCGGTTGCCGGAGGATGCGACTCGTCAGGAAGCAGATCGAGGTTCACTTTAGTGAGATCATCTTCAGACGGAGGTAGAGCAACTTCAGGTTCAACAATCTTGGTCTCTGTCGGGGCTGATGGTTCGACGGGTGCCTCAGGGGGTGTCGGCGTCTCTTCAACTTTTGGCTCTGGTTCGGGCTCAGAGGCAACGGGTTCAGCAGGAGGCAGAGGTTCGAGGACTTCGGCAGGCTTGGGTACAGGAGCTTCTTTTGATTTGGGAGCAGGCTTTGGGGTGGTCGACTGTCTAAGCATGCTTGCCCAGGTCTTGGGAGCAGCTTGGGTAGTGGTGGGCTTGGGAGCAGGTTCAGTGGTAGTAGAGACGGGAGCGAGCGTGACGTTATCAGTGGTGGAGTCGACAGCGGCAGAAGTTGAATTCGACCATTCATTTGAGCGAGCTTCATCGGTAGAGACAGCGCCACCCCATGCGGAAGCTTCCTCAGTTGGGACTGACAACTGATTGTCCTTGGTACGGTGACCGTTTGTGGTCGCGTGAGCAGTACCCCGACCGCGGCCACCTCCACGAGCTCTGTCGTTGCCGCGAGCGCCGCGCCCACGGCTACCGTCCGAGCGACCACCACGGGCAGGTCTGCTAGTAGCGGATGATTCAATGGCTCCAGTTGAAGAAGTATCAGGTTTGGTCTTAGGTCGGGCGGCGGGTTTCTTCGTCTTGGAAACCTCACCCCATTGGGAGATTGTGCCTACAATTGGGCTCCATGTCAGTACAGTTGAAAATCAATAAACGATGCATGAGTAGAGCGACCAGAAGTGGAAACGGACTGATGATGACGCAGAAGCACAGCAAAGGCGAAACAACTAGCAAGTAGTGGGAGACGCACCATCAGCAATTCGGGTAGCTGTAAGTTCGACGTCGCCATCAGTTTCCTTGAGGGCGTAGAGAATGTCGGCATCAGACCAGTCTTCGAACAATTCCTTGATCAGTCCAAGCTTCTCGCCGTACTGCTTTCTTAGCTGGGCGATATCGCTATCGTCATCGACTGCAGCTGATTCGACGGCAGTGGTCTTGTCACCGTTAGCCCGTCGTGCAGTTGTGTTGCGACCGCCAAAGCCTCCTCTGCCGCCTCGGCCGCCACCCCTACCCCGGGTGGTTGGGTTTTGAGTTCTAGTTTGTACTTCAGCCATTTCGATGGTGAAGATGTGGAAATGTATGGGTGAAGCCCTTCGAAAGAAGGGAGATGATTGTTGGCAGTAGCAAATCGGAGTACCAATACACACGCGTGGACCGGGGTGGGATTCACACGGCAGGAGATGGATCCAGGGGGGTGGGAGACGACGTCGCTGCGACGAGGTCAATAGAATATAGCTGGAGAGCGCGGCGCGGGCGTTAGCTGCGAGACTCGACTAGAGCGGGCCAGGGCGAAGAGAAGTGGAAGGGAACAATGCCAACAGGTGCGGGTGAGGTCAGCACAGCACGGTGGACGGTGGACTGCTACTGACTTTTACGACGTGGCGTGACGAGTTACGACTGCAGAAATAGCCAATTGTCTGCGAGCAACGGTCATCACACGCTGTCAGAGGGTACGGAGAGGCCTCAGCGGCGCGGCGCAACGATCAACGGCGATGGTGAGTGTTCTTCTTTTTGCGTGTTGTTGTGGTGTAGGTGGAGGAATGATGGTGGCAAGGTCGACCGCCGGGGGCAGGATTAGCAGGTGCTCGCCAGTAAGAATCTCGCAGCGTCCGTCGAGGCTTCAGGCTTTGCTGCAAGCGGTACCGAAGAGGAATGGGGCGGTTTGCTGAGGCTGTGGGCTCAGACAGGGAGGGCTGGCTGGGGGCCCGTGCAGCCCGTGCTGGCGCGCTGGGGGCAGGCAATGCAGAATCTGGGGCTGGCTAGGGCCGGCTGACAGCTCCTGGCAGTTGGGTGACGTTGGTCCTACTTTTTACTTAGAGGAGAGAGTTAATGGATTAAGGCGCTTACCTAGAGCAGGACGTGCGCTAACTACCGTGAGTAAGGTACCGAGTAAAATCGATGAGTTCTCGGAGTAAATAATTCGGAAACTAACGAGTAATACACTATATAAACTATTCATGGATATAACCAACCAATGCTAGTTATGCCTTTAGGTATTTAAGATCTATATTACTAAATGTCACAGTGCACCAGTCTGCGTGTGGCTCAGCAAGGTGGTTCGTGCACTGGCAAAACCGTAGTGAAACTTGCGGCCACACACAACTGCCATATCTAGCTGCTTCGCATGTACTTTTGACCCTCTTTTTTCTCTTCTTCTTCAAGTAGAATATTAGCGAGTCTCGGAATATTAGTTCCCAATAGCAGGTAAATTACGTGCCTGAACCTTCTGCCTGTCTTGCATCCATCACACGCTGCTCGTAAATAGATTCGCCCTCTGACGATTTAAGAGGCGATGCGGACACGGCCTCTCGGCCAATATTCTTTTCGTGGTAGCGCTTTGCCCTCTGGTACATATCAAGACCGCTGTCGAATGAGTATTGTACCATTGGCCATATAGGCACGTTGTAAACCGCGGGCAAAGGTGGGAAGTCCAGCATATAGTCTTCACCAACGCGATCAATAAAGTTGGCATGAAGGGTCGTATCAGGCCAGCAATATAGTGCCTTGTAGTCTTCGTCGTCGGGTCTACCTTAGGCGTCTCGAAAAAGAACTGTTTGGAGTGATTAAGAGCGAGGCATTTGATCTTGTCGCTCCAGTCCTCTATACCGTACACACAACGAAGAGGTTCAGCCCCGCGCAGAAAAATGATGTCGTTGGATCCGACAAGTCTAAGACCGAACAAGGCGATAGCTTTTTCGATATGGAGGCAGAAGAACCCGATGGCTACAATAAGGACAAGGACGACGATGATTATCACTCTGATGATGGTGGCCCCAGCAAGGACGCTCCTTGCCACTAACAAGGAATCTCGCTGTATCGCATTGCGGCACTATCCGGATACCTTCCGAATCCGATTCGGCCATGGCCACGTCCGCTTCAATTTGTACAACGGGGCTATCGGCAACATCTGAAGCCAGGTCATCTTCCTGGCCAGATTGATCGGACATGATGAGATATGCGATCCCCAAAGCTAGTCGCCTTTTCCTCAATAGGGATTGCGTATGAGATTGATTTGTTTCAAGATGGCCGAAATGAAGATGGGAAAGACATGTCGCGGCCAAAATGTTAACTGTGGCTTCCCATGTAGGTATCGGCTACGTAGGTATGTACCTAGGTAGTAGAACCCTACTTTCGCCTATACACATATTTGAATTACTCAGATTGGAATTGAGACTGAGAGGAAGGTGCGTGCTTTGAGGTGCCCAATGGCCATGAAGAATGGCCATGAATCCACGAATATAAATGAATGGCCTTTAAGGCAGTAGGTACATATAGGCACCGGGGAATTGGCCTGCCTCACTCAACATTGATGATGCAAAGCGTTGAGTCACGTGCCTTCCTCTGACGAGAGTGGAACCTGATCCTTGGCGCCAGGTGGGTAATGCCGTAATCAATCGAACGATGACCTTGAGACTGGCAACTCCATCACTGTCCATACACCAGCCTAATCTTGATTGGCCTGGTTAGGCGACAACTTATCCTGTGAGCGGCGAAGTCGGGCCTTCAATACTAACAACGTAGAGTGGTTGTCACGGCTCATTGATTATTGCGAGCGTCGCGATTCCACCGAGCACCACACGGACGTCTTCGAAGCGCCTGGGCAGCTTGAACACACGCCTAGATTTGGCATCGCCGGTGTAGTGTTCACCATGGTTGTCCGCACGCCGCCTCTTAGCGGGCTGAGGAAAGGCTTCCTGCCGCAGATACACCACCCCCTGCCACTTAACCCGCGCGAATCTCGGCAACTTCTCGACTCCATCACGAGCTCCTTTCGCAAGAATCTAGACCGCGAGCATCCATGGGAGGCGGCCGAGACATCCACGAGTACCTTGGCGAGCTCGCGATTGGATCCGGCTGAGCAACTGCAGACGAGTTCCCATCGCCCAACCGATCGGCATCTCGGTGCAATTCTATCCAACCCCCTCTTCGCCCATCCACGCGATGCCAATGCCGACATGTCTCTACATATTACTTCGCGCAAACCTTTCGACATTTTCGACTCAGCCGTATCGAGAGGTCTAATGACGCCTCTCCGTGCTGCAGGTTTTTTGGCCACAATTCGATCACAACTCGAAGTCGAATCTCTTTACAACCTTCGCCAACGAATGGGTGCGTCAGGGGCGGGGCTCCGTGTTTTACGATGGCTCCGGGCGTCCGGACAAGAAAACGATCTCAAATTCTTGGGCAACCCTGCTCTACTCAGACTTCTGGTATCATTCTTATATGCTGAAGGCCTGCAAGAAGTTCCATGGACATGGTTAGCACAGCTAGCTGCTCGAGCTACCGAACTAGAGTTCGAGGAGACTCCCGGAAAGGCTAATGCTCAAATCTTGTCTAAACTCATGTTCGCTATAATCAAAGAAAATAGCGAGTCAAGCTCGCAGTCTCTAATGAGTTTGGATGGGTCTTATGCAGCGTTGGCAAAGGCTAGCGGCATGTTGCCTCGCGAGAATCGAGCTGCTACAGCTGCTGTTAAAATTATCTGGGGTAAACTCTCGTGGGCGTCGACCGTCAATTCTTTGGACCGCCCCAAGCCATCGGCTACACTTTTTGAGAATTTCGTGGAAATTGGGAGGCCTTTAAATCTTCCACTCGAGTTAGCGCATCTAGACCTACATCATCCGACTACCCCCACTCACTCAGCCGCAATCGAGTACCTACGCCTCCGGCCGCGAATTGTAGAAGATTTGTCTCACATGTGGCCACGGGCCCAACAACGAGTCTTATGTCTCGTATCGGACGCCGCCGAGAGGTTGAAGCAAACTGGTCAAGTTGCCGAAGCGCCTTGGATAGAACGTCTAAAGAGCACTATTTGTGAAAGACTCAACCTCGCGACTTTGAATACTGAAATAGGGGGTTCCCTAGATTCTAACATACCAATTCAAAGGAGCCTTTGAACTATCCCTGGTAGTGAACTCATTCCTCGGCGTTTTGGTATACCACGGTTATGGTGATATCCGCATTGGGTTGGCGTTTGGGTTTAAGACATTCCAGAAATTTCATGTACAGTTTCGGGAATTGGAAATACAATTTTGAATGCAGCGCGTTTAGTTACACAGATCTTCATCACATAGGGAAATTATATCCTAAATTCCAATGAGTCCTGAGGTCATTGTAACAAAAGTGCTTTAATTTACATTCGATGCGAAAGGCAATATACATCCTCCTCGAATATTATCGTCATCCAAACGGTCCCTCGAATGTATCCTTTCCAAGAGTAAGTCGTCCTGGGCTCTCATTATTCGTAGATACTGCTGCTGATCAAGAATCAGCGCGGCGTGTCCGAGAACGCGTGGTTACATCATCATTCCTCCAACCCGTTGACAACGCGCAACGCCCGCCTAGGTCCAAGCACAACACTAAAGAAATTCGGCTCCCGTCCGTCCAGTAGGGCCTCTGCACTTCCACCACTCGTCGTGCTCCTGGTGGCATCACTTTTCGATCTGCCGATGCCGCCCCCCATAACCCGTCCGCCCAGATCTCCCCCGTTGCCGGTTCCGTACGAACCCCTATCCTCACTGGGACGAGGCGGTCCGCCACGCGCAGACCCAATACCAGACCCGGGGCTCGGCTCGCCACTACTAGTCATGAAGCTATGATCTCCGGGTTGTAGATGTCCAACCCACGCGAAGTGCTCTCGATCCTCTTCGGTGGTACCGCCTCCGCTGCTGGAACCGCGAGTATTAGCATCTTTCTTATGCAGCTTTTCGCCACCTGCCACCGCTGCCGCCCCGCCGTACTCGGAGTCTTCTTCGCCATATGGCATGTTGGCAATGGCCATGTGCTTCTTGTACGCTCTGACTTGGCGGCGCCACAGCCAGGCGCAGAATCCCAAGTAGATGGCTGAAAGGCCTGCGAGACCGGCGATCACACCAGCGGCTATGGTGCCGCTCGGGTTTGCATTGCCGCCACCACCCGAAGAGCCTGCGTTCCCACCTCCAGGGTTCGTCACGGTTGCTGTGGACCCCGTCGCCGTGACGGTATAAACCGGGGGGACTCCTGTCTTGAAGGGCCCGTCTGTCGCGGGACCCGAAGCGGGCTGTGTCGCTGTCGCCCCGCCGTCGGATGAGCCGCCAATGACGGATTGGACGGCGTCAGGAACCTGATACCCATAGCTGCCCGCGAGAACTGTGTTGTCCACATTGTCATCGGCCGGGTGATCCGCCGCGTTGAACGATGATTGCCAGGCGAGCTTCGACGCATCGAAGGCGTAGATGCCCGGATTTTCGCATGGGATGCTTTCGTCGATAAAGCCGCCAACGACCACAAGTTGTCCGTCCCGCGCTGCGCACGAGTGTCCTGCGCGAGCGGTTGGTTCATTGTCCGACGCGTCGACTTTGATCCACGTGAATGACGGAATTGTCAAAATCCACACGTCGCTGTACTGCGTCTGTTGGCCTACCGGGATAAGGTTCTGTCCACCGTACATATAAATGTTGAAGGAGCTCGCGTCGGGCGCCGAGAAGACAACAGCGCAGGGGTTCACGCGCACTTGGGGTTTATCGTCGCCGGACGTTTCTTGATGGTACCATTGGCTGCTGGCGATATCGTACACATCAATCGTGGTCATAGATGAGAAGGCGTCCGTCGTATCGTTGTCGCCGACGACACCACCACCCAACCCTAATAAAATACCCCCTGGGCCCCAGCCGGGGACATAGACGAGAACACCGTCTGCACGTTCTGTGAATCCGTCTTGGTTCTGTTCTCCGGCCCACGTGATATTGCGGTATGTGCCGCTGCTTGGCGCACCTGAGTTGTGGAGGGATTCGACCTGCACGTTCGAGTAGCCAGGGTGTGTGAACTCGAGGAGACTCTTTAGGTAAACCCGGGGGATTTGATTCGACCAGCCTGGCGTAGTGGCCCAGTCGAGATGACCACCAAAATACCAACTCAACCCCAGTTCGGGCACAGATACTCCAGCTCCTTCTGCCGCACGCTGCACGGGCGCACCTCCTGCGTCGGAATACTGGCCAGCAGACGTTGTAGGGTCTTTGAGTTCAGTCCACTTGGAAGACGCTATGTCGTACATCCAGGTTGAGACAGGCGATGGATTGGTCGACGGAAAGTCGAATTCGCCACCGTACAGGAACAGATGCTCAAAGTCGTTCCAGAGATATCCCAATGACACGGCCGGCGGGCCGTCGGGCTGAGGCAGGCCACTTACAGAGGGAGAGTTAATATCCCAAGACTTCGTTAGATCCAGCGCAATGAAGTCGTTGTCTGCTCGTTATTAGTGCTAGATTTTGCAGTGTACGGCCTACTGAATACGTACTCCATGTACTGCCTGTCTGATCAGCAGTTATATTCGCTCGACCACCATAGTAATAAAGCGTCCCATTCAAAACAGCGCCTGCCATTATTAGCATCTGCTTCCTTACGCACCGTGCAAGATATGCTTACTTTGCCCAGCCCACCTTTTGCAAACAACTGTTGGACTGTTTGCACGATCTTCTAGTACAGATCTGACTATGGGTTCCCGAATCACACCCGCGTCTGCGCCGTTCACCTCAAGCATGCGACGGCCACTATTATAGCCTATGGCGGGAAGGACTACCGCAATCAGCAAGGCGATCATAGTGATCCTGTATATCCCCGATACTGAAGTGGATGGTGCAGCTGCAGCTGATTTGATTTGTGGTCGTCTTTCCGGTATCAACTTCGAGAGCCATCGAGACTTTTCCCGCATTGGCTTGCCCCCAACAGAATGTCTGCGTTCATACGCCGGAGTTGTCGATTCTGGCGGCCGACTCGTGTTCTCGCTGTGCTGTGTCTCCCTACAACTCTGCCTACTGGTCGAAGTCTCCGCGTTCTCGTCATCAGGCCCCAGCCCAATTTCCCGGAACACCGACTTCCTCCCTTTCCGAATCTTGCCGCTCATGGGAAACGCCACGAATCTCGAGCCCTCTTGTAACCTGTCGGAGGTGACTTGGGAGTTAAAACGCGGCCGTTCGATGCTTGGACGCTGTTCGCCTGTATCTGAAGTACTATGGCGAGCTCGGGGGGATGTCATAACGAGATACGTTCACAATGAGCATGCAAATGAGCATCTATCATTTGTTGTGATTCAAGTTATTAGACCTTGCGTGATGCAAAGACGGGAAGGAAAGGGTGGCATGGAAGATATGAAGTCACAGTGGTCACAGCGAGTCCTGAGATTTTCTTGCCAGTACTTGGCCGGGTTATCAACTGTCGCCACCTACCTGCCGTAGTATTATGACACCAGTCCAATGTATGACCAACGGTCCAATCACGATCCTAGCTAGGTTTCTGTTCAAGGGTTCTGCAAGGGTGATTCTAACTGGGCTATGACCGTCGATAAATGCCTTTTAACGATTTTGTGACAGGGTAGTTACGAACTGGATCCTGGCTCAACTACATCATCATGCCTTACCTAAGAGATGATTACCTAAGGTACTCGTATCCTGTTCGTAAAGTACGAAGTGGACACCGCCCATTCAGGTTGGGCAATTGAGTCCCGCTACCCCGGACTGGCAAGAGATACCTAGCCCCTTGACTTGACCTCGTTTCGCTATCGGTTCATTGCCATTTTAGGACTCTCCCGTCTGGAATGCCAGGATTTGATTGGTTTGCACTAATACAGAAATGACGACAGTAATATCTGATCTGGTTTTACAGGGCCGGGACAAAATGTCCGACCGATTATGCAGCCCATCGACCGACCGCCAGAGAGCTAGCGAGACATCAGATATGATGGCAGCTAGTCCAGACTTGATAGATCGCTTAAAAGAGGCGAAATCCAGTCACCAATAATGCCACAGCCTGAACCCACACATCAGCAGCTGCGCCATACTCGTACATTTACGTAGTTAAAGAGGAGTTATCAAAGAGTCGTGTAGCTCTAAGTTTTACCACTTTTGATGCGTACGGCCAATTGGGCTGAGCGTACAGTACCCTCGTTAGACGCTGTTCTGGTCCTCTCCTGGTACAACGGACCACGATTCGGCTGTGAACTTCAGCTGTGAACTTCAGCTGCCCAGATGATCTAAGCGACTCCGGGCCAATGTAGATTTGGAGACCCATATTAACCTGATCTAGCCAATACGCGCGGAAGATAGCATATATACCTACTGCCTGTGTTACCGGCTGCCAGAACATTATTTCGCATCTATGAGACATTAACCTTCACTCTCAACCCTTCTAACGCTTTGTTGGCATTGCTTGCCCGGGGCTGGCACTCACTCTTTGGTACTGAGCTTTGCTCATATAAAATGGCGTATCGCAAAGCACTCGTAGTTGTTTTCACTTCGATGAAGTAATTGGGCCGTTTCCCTTCCCATGCATCTCGAGCAAGGAACCCTTTTTCAATAAGCTCACATGTCAGCGTGCTCTGGATGTCCCAATATGTGATGTCGGAAGTCTTCTTCCAACGCCATTCTTCCATATCAGCGTATTCTGGATGTACGGTAACGTATTTCCTGATGTTACCCTTCCAGTTATGCCTAGTAAACGCGGGTATTCCGTGGGACTCAGATAGGTGGGACAGTAGTTCGAAAACCTAACAAACACCGGTTAGTTAATGAGAGCTAGCAATGAGCAAAATACGCTTTGAAGCGTACATTTAGTTCTCCTGCAGCACCAACTTTGTGGTCTCTTTCAATTTGGCTTAGAGAGCGCACTCCCAGTTCTATCGCATCAAACCCCGGATTCGGCGCCATAACACCCTGACGCCTATCTAGTGCACTATACACCGGAAGATTCGCTTGCCTCCCTGCAGTGATGACCCTGCACAAATGGCCACATAATGATTGTCAGTGACCCTATCCCGAGTGGGCGTAGGGGGCTCGAAGGCTGGCGGCGGGACAGGTTGTCGATGAGGACTACCCATGTGAGGAATTGGTCTCACTGATGGGTAGGAGATAGTTCTGCTCGAAGCAGCAGCGCTGTGGTCGATGAGAGTTACACTTTCTGCACCAGAATTGGGAGTGTAGACTTCGTCGTGTTCGGTATCATCTTCGTTGCCCATAATTATTCAGAATTTGGTCGCTATTTGGTCTTGGTATGGCCTCGTCGCTATTATCGATATCAATCGTTGCTATCCCATTATCTTCTAATGCTGTGGATAGTTTTGAGTAAGGTGCGAGCAAGACGTCCCTTGTTGCATTCTCTCCGTCATTGTTAACGTTTTCGAATATTCGAGTAACGGGTCCGTCATCATCTAATTATGGGAAGAGCTTTGCGAAAGCGAGTTAGTGAAGATGTACCTTTGGCCGTCTTTGTTACGCGGTACATAGATTTTTAAACTAGAATGTCCCTCGTCGATATGTGAGATGGTTCCGGAGCTCTCGATCTCTTGAAGTTTTCCGTCCTGCACAACTTGGAGGTTTGAGGAAATACCATCTGTCTCAAAGACTCTGCAATCCTCAGGGCTGTGTAAAGACAGTGTACATCTCTGCTAGATTTTGACTGAGGACTGTTGAAATGATAAGCGATTCTATTTTGGAAATTAGCATACGCTGATTATGACGAATGGCCAACAGAACTAACCTAAGGAAGGGGTGGGCTCTGTACCGTATCTGGCGATCTGGACTCGATATTGGGCTCGCTCCTTCACCAGGGAATGATGTAATCTCTTTAGTGCAGCGAGATAGATATCGACCTTGGAGACCTGTCCAATGAAGGAAAGGACGTAAGCGAACCACTTCCTCGAGAGTAAAATCGAGCAATTTGACCTTGGCTGCAAATATTGCTTTAGTTGCTCACGGTCCACGATTGAATCGTCATTGGCGATGTATATGTAAGAATTTCCGGGTTCAATCATTATTCTAACGTCATTGTAAAGCTTGAGGACATTGTAAGTTTATGGAATCTGACCGACCTTACCATGAGTCAAGTAGAGAAACTCTAGATAGCGTTTTGGTGTTTCAATATCAGTCTCCTTTTCGATATAAAGACGAAAGATTAATCCTCGAACCGGGATAGTGGAAGCCATTTTGACACCTGAATTCTTGAAAAGGGCTATACGGTCGTTATTGGCTATCTTCTTCGCAAGTAGCCGTAGGTCGATATTGGAAGAGATCTTTGGCTCGTCGACTCTCGGAAAATAGACTGACTCTTGTTCCCCGGACACCCAAGCGCCGTCTTCGAGAGTAATAAGGTCAAGCCTCTTAATGTCTGTGGCACTACGCCATTTCATATCTAATGGTCTGTTGTCTTCTAACGTTGTGGGTGATCTCATTCGTGACAAGTCCCCACGTTTGAGGTCTTTTGTGGCCCTTTCCATGATGTCCACGTATGTAGGCTTGGGAAGTCCATACTCTCTCAATGAGTTGATATTGCTTTACTGTAATGCTGTGAGACGATCTTCCCGGGACTCTAGTCGTGAAATAGTGAATATCCATTCTCGTCAACCAGGTCGTCGGTAAGGCGACAGAGATCAGATATTAAGCGTAGTCCAGAATTACCCTGACTGTACAGCACTCGTGTCTCACTCAGTCGGTGCGCGATAGCATTGACTAAGGAGAGCCACGGCCCACCCTAGTTTTTGCTTTCCTTACTGGGCAAATATCTCGCAATATTGGACATTCGGTACGAAGGCCTCTGCTGACTTATCGTGGCGGTGCGGTGAGTGGTCCATAGGGTTACAAACGGTCTAATAAATGCTGTTGCCACAGGTATCGAAATACCTAACTTCACACAGCTGTTACCAAAGCAATAATATCACAGCCTGCTGTAAAATCCTCGTACAAAAATAATGGCGCAAGGGTGGAGGACTCTAATGCCAAACCCAAAACAAGTATTATCTGTCATCACAAGTCACTTGACCTCAGGATTAAGGGATAAAAGACTTATAGATGTATATCTGGATAGATTTGCTATCTAAATATCATAAGATTATAGGCATGGAGTAACTATATATATTAATAGCTTAACATCTCCTTTATAAGTAATTATTATTTCACTTCTTCCTTACCTATTAATCTTACACCATTCAATTGTTTATTTATTTAATGACCGTCGTAACACAACTGTTTTCTAGGTCAATAAAGTGTGACTACACTAATACACCCTGTTGCCTACAACAAGACTGTTGTGCTACGCACTTTATCGATATATTTTGACAGTCTGTGCCATTTATTGAATGTACTGTGGTGGTGCTACCCTGCCCTCCGATAAGGTATCACGGTTTGAGGAGAAGGATGGCCCTCAGTCGAATGCTCATATGCGATTGTAATCAGACCACAGCCCTCCAACCGTTGTCACAATAATGCATGCACCATCCCTGTTTCCTAAGTACTCGCGCTTTCGGTCTACTATAGGCGGCTGAGCCCTTGTTGCATTTCAAGGAGCGTGGGACTTCGCACCGTTCCTTTCTATATTAGTTACTCCGCATGCCCAAACTTTGTCTTTATTTTAAATTTACGAGTGCAAGTTTCATTTTATATCCGAAGCAAAGAATCGACTTCTTCGGTGTTTTCATTTGCTTGTGCTCCTCGGCCCCCCTCGTCGTTCTTCCCATGTTCCCGAATTAATTCTGGACGTTGCTAACTGTGCCGCTTAGCGATCAATCGCAATGTTGAAAGACGATATTGAATCTCGCGCAATGGATTTGTCTGTCGAGACTGCAGCACCACCTCCTTGCGACCAACCTTACCATGATGATGATTCGGTACTGCGCCGACTAGGAAAACGTCCACGACTGACTCGAACCTTTGGCTTCATGTTGGTACTTGGGTTTTCATGCTCGTCCTTGTGCTCCTGGGAGAGCATTCTGTTGACATCTGTCCCCGGTCTTGTTATCGGAGGGCCAGCCGGTCTCACGTGGACGCTGGTCTTGAACTCGGTCGGCATCACCTCAATACATGCTGTCTTAGGCGAACTCGCCTCCATCGCCCCGACGAGCGGCGGGCAATGTAAATAGGCTTCCCCACATTTTTGTGTATCATATAGCGTTGTATCATCTAACCACTTTGCTCTCTAGATCATTGGGTCGCCATGCTGGCACCGCAGCGTTGGTCAAATTTCCTGTCTTATCTGACCGCCTGGCTTACAACTCTGGCCTGGCAAGCTATCTCCGCTACAGTTAGCTATCATCGCGACCCTTCTTCAGGGCATCATCGTCTTGGCCCCATCTTCCACACACGTACCAGCAAGTTCGCATACCGTGCTGCTGATATGGGGTTTCAGTGTGTTTGCGGCACTATTGAACTCGATCAACAGCCGTGTGTTGGCTAAATTAGAGGGTGTTATTCTTATTCTACACCTAAAATATACTTAAAATAAAACTAATTAATTTACTAGCGGCTTATTTTTACTATTTCCCTCCACTTTAATATAATTTATTTAATTATTTTAAATTTATATGTAGTTACGTACAGTGCATGTGGCCCGGGAGGGGGGTGGCCGTATATGAGTAGGGTTCGATGATTGGTGTTAGAAATAATTACAACCCTCCTATCTCGTATCATCTAACGAGGACCTCGTATTCAGCCAGCAGGTGAGCTTCTCATTGTACCCCAGAGGCAGACCAGTTGTAAGATGCCTGCGACAAGTACACCGTGTTCTTACACTGGATCGTCGCGTTGAGCCTGCTCCAAAAGTATCATGCTACGCACACTTTTTCAGGCTTGGAAGCTTCCCCAAGTATCTGGTTAGTACGTCGTAAGGAAGGTTCCGGCCAACTCCATGAATCGCTCGCGCTCTTCCCAGTGAGTCATGTGGCTCGAGTTTTCCAACACGGCCCATTTGACTTTAGGAATGGACCTGAACCATGGCTCAACGCATAAGTCCCCAACCTCGTCATACCTACCATTAAGTAGTAAAGTGTCGACGTTGATGCTTTTGGCGTCTTCTGTACCATCCCAATCCTTAAGGTTGCCAGTGACTACAATTTCCGAGGGGCCTTGCCTAAGTAGATATATTAGTCCGACTTGGTTATGATGGCACCAGAGGATGGAACGGTCGGTACCGTCACATCACTATACAAATGCACTCACATGGTAAGATATGCCGTTGGGTCGTCTTTCAGGTGGAAAAACGCCTTTTTGACCTCTTCCGGCATCGGGATGCGACAAACATGCTTGGCATAGAACACGGCACTGGCCGCTTCGTACTCGGGTGAGTCGTAGTCCCCGTCTCGGTCGCCCCGGTCTAACACGTCGCGGACCTCTTGGGGCAACTGCGCGCGCTGTCGTTTGCCACACTCGACGAAGAGAGGAAAACTGGCCGGACTCCCCGCAATAATCAATTTCAAGAGTCCCTCTGGCCGGCGCGCGGCATACATGCCCGCGAGCATACCGCCCCAGCTTTGGCCGAGGAGATAAAAGCCCTTCTGTCGTATCTTCAAGTGGTCTATGACACGGTCGAGCTCGGCGATGAACAAATCAAAGGTCCAAAACGAATCATCTCCCATTCTCTCACGAAAGGGCGTCGAGCGTCCGCAGCCGACCTGATCGTAAAAAATGACCGGAATTCCATGCAGTTCAACGAGGTCGGTAAGCGAGGCGAGGTACTCGTGCCCAGCCCCAGGGCCGCCATGGAGGGCGACGAGAGGAGGGCTCGAGGATGCCTCAAGATCGCCCACAACCTTGTACCACTATCATGCATTAGGTCAGCTATTGTTCGTGGTGTGACTAGCAGAAGATGAGCCTTTGTTGAGTTCAGGATAAGCTGGAAGGACAGCGTAGCATCGCATACTGTGATACCTGGCTTCCCGCCATTGGGTGCTGAAAAGGGCATCTCCCCTTCCGTAGTGGGTGGGTGTGCAGACATGATGCGAAGTCCAGTTATGCTGAGAGGGCAACTTTCCAGTCAAGATTACAGTTGGTGATCTTGTTAGTATGCGATGTGATGTTTTGAGGGTGTTTGAAGCAGAATTTAAACGTTGACGACAGTCTGGTCGTTCTCTTTTTTTAGGTCAAAAGCGGGGTTGTTCCGGCCTGTCTACTACAGCCGGTAAACCTGTATCACTTGCCCTGCTGTTGTGGTAAATGGCGCTTAAGGGTGCTACGGCTCGTATGTAGGATTTGATGTTATTACCAAGAGACGTAATAAGGGAGGAGGGTCAAGTCCATTCTTCATCAAGCGTGAGGAGCATGCATATGTATGTATTTACTATAAGGTACATATGTACTTTTGTACATCCGAACTTGAGGTATTGTCGTACCTCCATAAATGTACATATGCAGGCATATTACCTACCTACATTTGTAGGGATGTAGCTTGAAGCATCCGACCCCAAACAAACAGCCTCCGTCCGGCATCCGGTCCCCACAAAAACAGATGGTAGGGGGGAATAACTGTACCACGCTGGCATAGGTAATTATACTCCAAGTCGACCTCCTCTGGTATACAACGAACATGACAGCTTGACGGATTGAGTCTATGCAGTGATCTTGAGGCCTATCGGCTAAAAAAGCAAAATGCCAAAATGGAACCTCGATAATACGGAAAACGTACCAGATTGTTCAGGCAATGCAGATGATGGTACACTCCCAAGACGCCGACATAGTCACCACCGTTGACTCGGATACGATTCGTGGTATTTTTGTGCAGCCGATGAATCTCGTCGGGCATGACTCTAATGTTCAAAGCTTTCGTAGACATTAGCGTGCCGGACGGAGGACGTCCAAGTGATTAATGTCACTCACCGTAAAGCAGATCCTCCCAAACATCATCGAGTTCATCTGAAGGCTCTAGATTCCAAGGATAATCCAAAGGATACCATTCTGCCTTAACCTCGTATTCTATGATATCCTTGGGTATTAAAGCTGCTTGTGATCAGCAAGATGCAAGCCATACTTATAGATAACAACGAGCACGTACAATCGTGGGGATCCATCCTTTGACACTCCCCACGAGGAAGAAAGGTTTTGACCGTGTCGATAGTCAATAATGCCGCAATATACAGTAGTAGCGCCAGCACGGCGAGCTGCGCAGGGTCGCTCTGGACTCTCGAGCTTACCGACCCAACTAGACGACGAAGAGTCCTCTTGGGAGGTAAGTTTTTAGACTCGTCGTCACCAAGTAAGTGAAGGTGGGCATCTTCTGGCTCCATTCCCATGTTGAATTTGTGCAAAGATTATTTGATGAAGACTCTGCGAAATAGTGCCGATATGACGCCAATGTACAGCGATGTGTGAAGAAAACGGGGGTTAGGTTTGACAGCGTCGGGAAAGATTTGAAATGCTCCTGATCCCACGAGGGTCCTTGGATGCCCGCATAAATTTCGAGATTACACCGTTCAGACTTCTATTAGTGGGTAGGATTCGGCCTTAAGTCCGTGTGAATATCAAGCCATGAGATTTGCAGGATGTACTGGTACTAGGGGCCCTGTGTCTATCCCATCTGCATCATCTGTACCAATCGGGAATTCAATGCCCCATGAAAGCTCCCGTGATACACTTAGCTGCTTACCTAGTAATCCGTCTGACATACGGGCCTATAAAATCTTGGTATGCATGCAACACACCTAAAAACTACCTTCCGTTAATGTTAACTCTGTGCAAAGTTATGGCCGTACAAAATCTTATTAAAAGAAGTAAAGATATAGAACAATGATCGCAGTTTGTTCCAGATTGTAATCTTAAGATGTTTGTTTCTTTTTGGACGTTACCAGCATACCCACGACAAAAGGATGCTCTCCCAAATATCGCGAGCATCCATGAAACTTGCATCGATGGATTGTAATATCGGTCTCACTCCCCGCGATATATAATTGGGCGAGTCACGGGCGGAGAAGTGGGTAGGCAGCTACTCAGGCTCTTATTTATGATTCTCTTTCATTAAGTGCCTCCGGGATTCTGAAAGCAATCGAAGAGTTCTTTCCCACAGATCTTTATATCTCGTTTGCCATTCCTGTACTGCTAGAGACTTATGTGTTGTATGATAATGCAATCCGACCGGCCGTGGTCAGCCTCAAAGTATCACCCAAGAAAGCCTGTTTTCTATCAGCTGCGCTTGGAAAACGTTTTCTATCCGTCAAGATGAACATACATGTATATAGCTAGAGACTAGTCCACACCTTCGCGCAACAACAAGTTTTCTAAGTTTTCTAAGTTTTCTAAATTCACTCCCTACTAAATATCCTGACACTATCTTTGATATTTGACATATTTTCTTTTGAGTAACCTCTCTCTTTAGAATATGGCCAAGTCTAACGGTGACTTGCGTTGGGATGCCCGACCTAAGGGAAACCGCAGAGGAAGAGATCCAAGTTCTTGTCCCTGAACCTGGCAGGTACCTCTTACAGCATGGATACTGATATTGACGGGAGCAGTGACGCAGACTGCACGTTAAGGCACTGCGGCTCTATGGCGTGAGTCACACGAGCCCTCAATATCATCTGTTGGTAGCTTCTCACACTGGTCAGAGAACTATCTACAGAACCCACGGGGCGCCCCCTTACTCCCCGGTGCGTTAGGCTTGGTGTCGGGACTCCTTCATGGACGCTCAATATAGGCTAGGTGTAGACATATGTTGTTGCGCGAGGATCTAAGTCCTTCTGCGCGGCTACGGAGGCTACCCTACTAGCTATATACAAGAAGACAGGTATGAGGCTTCCTTTGTTGTACGATTTGAGGATCACGAACCTAATCCTGGTGGTGTGGGTTCCGGGGAGAGCCTCATGACACTTGGGACAAACAACAGCAACAGCTATTCAGAATGGATACCTACTTTACTAGTCTCTCACTCCATTGTTACCCCACTAGATGGTGACTACCGGGCTGGGTACTTTGCAACTCTTGGAACTCGCCTCCGGGCGAGATACGGGAAAACCGGAGAAAAGTCGGACCTCGAAGAAGCCATATGCCTCACACAAGCAGCTTTTGGTGGATCTACAGAGGATGAATGGGATCACCGAAGGTTCTCGAAGCAGCTCCAAGTTCTTCATTGCGATACTTCGCTAGGAGTAGGCTTGACATCAGATCTACAAGAAAAAGCCATCGAAATTACCCGTGCGGCAGTCATGACCACTCCAGAAGACGCTCCTGTTCAAATGGAGATTCTAAATAGCTTCATGGCTCATCTTAGCGACCTTTGTTTGATAATGGACACTGTCAACTTTGGTGAGCGAGTTGTAGGGGCCACACGGGCGGCTTTCAATATCACCCCCACACACCATCCGGCCCGATTACCAATATCCAAGCACCTCGCAGACAGCCTCGTGGAGAATTTCGAGCAAACTTGGGATATAGATGCCCTTAATGAGGCTATTCTAGTCCTGAATGCAGCAATAAATGCTGCGCCAGATGGTCATCGCGATCTTGAGACAATGTTATCCACTCTCAGAAGCTGTTTAATTGATAGGTATACCGAGACGGGAGAACTAGCCGACTTCGAAGATGCCATAAATATCCTCAAATCAACTATCCATATAGACGCCAACAACGATAAGGCTCAATCTGGAACTTTCTCTACTTTTGATGTATGTTTGGGGCGTACGTGTGAGATAATACAGGCTCTAGGCAGTCTCGAAGAAGCCATCACGTTTTCAAGGAGGAGTATGGAATTGGCTACAGACCACGGAGACAGACGGAGGTTCTCCGCCTAGCTCGGATCCCTCTTGGGTGCGAAATATCGAAGGACCCGTGCTATGGTTGACCTGGAAGAAGCCATCCAGCTTACGCGGACAGCTGCTGATGAAACCACAGGCAATTTGAATAAAGCGCCTATTCTGAATACTCTTGGGCATCTACTTAACACGAGATTTGCAAGCACGAATTCTATTACCGACATCCATGAGGCCATCCAGGTTACCCAGGAAGTCGTCAATGGTACCTCGAGCAACCCGATCTATTTCTCAGGACAGGAACAATTGCTCACTTGGAAGAGGCTATCCGTGTGCAACGGGCTGCTGTTGTTAGGGCCGAGAATGATGATCGCGAGCGGTCGGGATATTTACAACTACTAGGATACAGCCTCTACCTTCGATATTCGGAAATCGAGGTAGAGTCGGATTTAGAAGAAGCCATCTAATTGTTGCAAGAAGCAGTTGATAGCGCCCCAGAAGATTCACCTCATAAAGCAATATACCTAACCAAAATTTCTGTGTGTCTCGCCGCGAGACATGAAAGAACGGGTGCAAGGACTGATCTCAACGAAGCCGTGCGTGTTGCACACCTAGCCCTCGCTGCGGCGCCAAAAGGCAGTCCAAACCGTGCGCGCGTTCTAGAAGAGTTGAGCTAAAGACTGAGCGATCTATATTCTGTGACGGACGTCTTTGACGAGCTCCAAAATGCCATTGACTATGCTACAGAAGCAGTAGACATAACTTTGGGGGGGCCAAAACACGCAGAAGCCTTGAATAGCCTCGGACTTCATCTTGCAGCAAGATACAAGAAAAGAGGAGAACCAGCTGACGTCAAAGAAGCTGTTCGTATTACGCGAATTGCCGTCGATTCAACGCCCAAGGTTCAAAACAAACCTCAGTATCTGAAACATATTGCGCTGTATCTTCGCGACAGGTACGAGAAGACGCGGCAAATGATCCGCCTGAACGAAGCCATCCAAGCTGCCGAGGAGGCTGTCGACGCGACGCCCAACGATCATCCCGATTTTGCCGAGGTGATGGGGACTCTAGGAACTGTTTTGGAGGAGAGATACTTGAGAACGCGTGCAACCCCCGACCTCCAGAGGGCCATTCTGTGCCACCAGTCGGCTCTAGGGCAAGCCAACGCACAAGTTCGCACTCGCATAGAAGCCGGTATCGACGCCCTTCGGTGCTGGCCCTGATTTCAGATTGGCAACAAGCCTATGAGGCTATTCTGATCGTCGCTGATCTGGCCCCCACGCTAAGTTTACGCATCACGGCCTTGATTGGCGTACTGCCCTCTACTAATTGTAATCGTTCTGCCTTTAGAATCGCTGAAAAATTCCGACAGCAGCACGTTCTGAGTTGGGCGGCCGGTCTCGCGTCCGACGCTGCTGCGGCAGCGCTCAATGCAGCCAAAGAACCCTACGCCGCCCTTGACTTGCTCGAGCAGGGCCGTGGGTTGCTCGCTACCTCCCTCGAGGAGATGAGGACGGATATTCTAAGCCTGCGTGAGAAGCACCCGGACTTGGCCGAGAAGTTCGTACGCCTGCAGGGCGAGCTCAATCTACAAGCCTCACGCAACGAGACGCCGCTGCCTCATTCTCGCCCGAGCGCACATTTGCCCTTGCGGGTCCGCACAAGTCAGCCCTACCAAATCGACAAAGAATTCGATCAGCTGCTAGTCAACATTCGCAGTCAACCCGATTTCGCAACCTTCCTACTGCCGCGTAGTCGAGAGGAAATGATGCAGGCTGCTGTGAATGGTGGCCCCATCATTGTGATTAACGTCAGTAAATATCGCAGCGACGCCATTTTGGTGGAACGGGACCAGATCAGGACCGTGCCCTTGCCCCGTCTTCGAAGCCACGACGTCGGGAACAAGACCCTGAGCGGCGAGATAGGGGCACCTCACACGCTAGTGTGGCTCTGGGATGTGATCGCAAAGCCTGTTCTGGACGCACTCGGATACACCTCTCGTCCGTCGCGAGGCTGGCCGCGGGTCTGGTGGATTCCTACCGGCCCTCTAAGCAGGTTCCCCTTGCACGCAGCTGGAAGTCACGAGCAGGGGCCAGGCGAAGCGGTGATAGATCGAGTCATGTCATCGTATAGCTCGTCCATCAAGGCCCTAATACGTGGTCGTCAGCGGCCCCTGCGATCGGAACTCGCCCCCTCCATCCCGCCATGCGCGCTTCTGGTCGCGATGCAGAACACCCCGGGCCAAGCCCCGTTACGTTTCGCGAATGCCGAGGTAGAGGTCTTGCGCGACATCTGCAAAGCAATCCCTGCAGATTTCGTGGATCCCGGCCAGCTCAGGGACGACATCGTTGCGCAGCTACCCGGGTGCAGCATATTCCACTTTGCCGGCCACGGCTGTACGAACAGCATGGACCCTTCGCAGAGCCACCTACTGGCCTACGACGGCAAGATCACGGTGGCGGCTTTGCTGGAGATGAATCTCCGGGAACACTCTCCGTTCTTGGCTCATCTTTCAGCCTGTGGGACGGGCCGGGTTCGAGATGACGCCTTTCTTGACGAGTATCCATCTCATCAGCGCATGTCAGCTGGCGGGTTTTCATCACGTCATCGGGACCGTGACATGACTGATGATTCCGTGTGTCTGGGACTTCACAACGCTGCTCGAGAACTTCGGAATCGTTGGCTGATGGGGGAAATGGAAGAGAACTATAGAGAGGATCAACATGTGCCGGCAACGTCGAACGCACGTCAGATTGCAGTAAGAAGTGAGGGACAGTCCAGATTTCCTCGAGATATTCTCCCTTTTGAAGTAAAGGACCCGCCTTGGATACCCTATGTTCACTTCGGGGTATGACTAATACTTGGGAAGACACTCTTAATATAGGTTTATGCAACATTAAGAATACACAGATATTTGTCGTGGATGCGGCTGGGTAGCTGCCGTTCAATTGTGCGTCTCGTCATCTTTGGAGATGGGGTTGGGGTCCTGAGAGTTATGTACATAACAAGATGTAGGAGAGATTTGCTCGCCCCCGTGATGAGCCTTTTACGTTATCTAGAGATGCGCGGTTACAAGATTTCCGCCAATCCGCCACCTAGAGGGCTATGCGTGTTAACGTACCTGCCCTGGACATCTCCTATTGCTTGGGGCATTCCGTATCTTTTGGTCTACAGGCCATTGAGTATTCTATATGCTCTATAAAATTAGTAGGTGTTAAAAGGCAAGAAAACGCAATTCATACTTACATACCTCTAGGTACGGAAACCCGCTAACCGCCGACCGTCTCTACAGGGTTCAGGGACAGGCACACCAGGCTCGAATACGCTACAAAATCGACCCGCCCGCCTTCCGTACAACTATATATCTGTTTTTTTGCTTTAATTTTTATTGTTATTTATTTGATTAGCATGTTATTTAGCTTCTAGGCTTCTCTGCGCCGAATTCGAAGCCAGGGTGTAATAAATGCAATTAATCCTACACTAGCACCGGCCTCGCGACGAAAGCTCCCCTAATACCTATGTGCCCTAGTGTGTGCTGTAGATGGAAGGTCTCCGATCTCCTGTGTATATTAAACTGCCATGAGTGCCAATGTTGAAAATGTATATTATCATCTATACATCTTTACGACAATTGAAGTAGCCATATTCCATAACTCATCATGGTAGAGGTAGCAATTGTTTGGATCATTAGAAGTTTGAAGTATAGCTTCCTTTGACCCCAATTTCGCAGGTTAGTACGCCGTCTAAGACTGTTGGCACCCCAACTTTTGCGGATCATGTCTGAATTGCCAAGCCCTTCAATATTTGATGATTAACTAGTAACGCGGGAATTGGTTTTGGAATGAACGGTTGTTTTCTAGGCTTTTTTTGTTTTTGTTTTTGCGATCCACTTACGGTAATACATGTACTGGAAGTTATGAGGTTTCATTCATCGGGGCTTGTGCAATAGCAGGTCTTGCTCAAGCCAGGCTCAGGCGAAGCTCCCATTGTGATTCGGGACGGTAAAACCCTATTTATGAGGCAGTCCGAATGTACCAAATTCTTTCATCAATTCACATGGGTAACGACTCAAAAGCTGGATGCTTAGTTCCAACCCTGCCCTACCTTAGTACTCAAGAGCCTGATGTTTTTTCAGCGAGCTTTCATGTTGTCCTTGCATCTCGACTAGGCGTGGATAGATCAAAACGCCGATCCGAAACCGAAATATTGAGAACGAGGTCATAATATATCCTGCTGTAGTCATCCACACGCTTGGCAAGTGATATTCATGAATCAAATGTATGGAAAGTCTAGATATTCTTCAACCCTGCGTCCCCCTCACGGCCCTCTAAGCATCGACAAAGCTAGCAAACCTGGTGTTCGAGCTTCCGTGTTGTCACAAAGCCGGCGATGTTCGCTCTACAAGTCCGACTGTAGTTTTCGAAAGTTTCTTCCGCGTACCAAGCCACGTGTGGCGTTGTCACCAAGTTGAGGTCCGCCGTATCCGGTGCGAGCAAAACGTTGTTGGAAGAATCCGCTGGTTCATGAGAATAAACATCTGTACCCGCCCCCGCAATCTTCCCCCGTTTCAGCGCAGAGAGAAGAGCCTTCTCGTCCACGATTCCACCTCGCGACACGTTGATCAGCAGCCCGTAAGGCTTCATCTGATCAAACTCCGCCTCGGAGATGAGACTGAGAGTCTCGGGCGAGCGCGGGAGGCAGGCTATCACGACCGAGGACTCGCGGATTACCGTCTCAAATGGAACGCGGCCCTCTGATGCGGGTGAACCTTTGCGCCCGGCGACGACAGTCTTCATGCCCAGCAATTTAACCGTCGACTCGATATTCCTTCCGATTGCGCCGTAACCGATAATGCCCACGATCTCGTCGCGGCATGTCCTCGGCGGTATGCCATCGGGACCGTTCATGGTGGCCTGCTGTGATCCCTTGGCGACCCAGTCGCCCGCGCGTGTGAGTGCATTCGTGAGGACGATCGAGCGGCGCGTTGCGAAATAAAGCGTGAGCACATGCTCAGTGACTGTTGTGACGTTGCAGTGAGGAGTGTTGCCTACGACGATTCCTCGCGCTCGGCACGCTGCTAGGTCCACAGTGTCCGTGCCAGAAGCAATTATAGATATCACTATCCGAGATTTCCGGTTAGTTCAAAATTGCTCAAGAAGTGGACGGGCGCAGTTGGGCCGACGGGGGACGGGTCTTGGGCAATGCAATCATACTCTTCAGGCGCGGGGTCACCTCTGCACTCAAAATCTCCGCCGTCAACGGCAGGATTGTCAATATCACAATATCAGCATCGTGAATCCGCTCCGCTATCTGGTCCGGTTTAGTCCGGTCATAGTTCCGGAATTCACAGGTATGGCCCGCGGGGAGAGCGAAGTCCGGCAGCGGACAGAAGAACGTCTCCAATGCGACGATGACCCAATGGGTCTGTGATTCGGTCATCTCGGCGCAGGTCGATGCAATTGAGCATAAATGAATTAGGGCCTCTCAGGAATGTTTTGCAGGTCTGAATGCATTGAAATTTACTGAAATATGCTTGTTTTCCGGGACCGGACGTCGGCCCTGTCATCGAAGGGCGCAATTGTGGCATGCGAGTAAGCCTCAAAAGTCCCCACAAGACACGATAATATGTAATCACTTCGCTTTCGTTGGTAAAAACCGATTCACGACCATTTGAAACCAGCCAACACGATAAATGACATATATACTATGTATGGATATATACAGAGAATCTGTGATGATTCATTCAAAGTGCCAGGTATTCTTTTCTCATAGCCTTTTCATACATATGCTCATTGTTAATCTTTGGCGTCCCTGTTTGAAGCCGGAATGAAGTGGCCAGCAAACCTTTGCGCCAATGAAATATTTTCTTCTCATAACGCCTAGCTGCAGCCGCCATTCGTGATTGATCTGAAAGCGTTTAATTGCCCGTTTGAATAAATATATACAACGGTGCTCAAGCATTCAACTATATGTAAGCATGCCTTTTGCGAGATCGCTAACGTTTTTTTTTTTTTGCTTACATCCGCTTCAGCCCTTAATTCCGTACCTTGTAGAATGAATAGGGTTAATCCCATAGCTAAAATAGTCTGCTTTGCTTCAGTCTCTATTTGTTTATGACTATCGCTTTGCCCCGCTAAGCATTCCACTTTGTTTCTACTACTAGTATGCAATATTAGGAACTTGGTACGGGAGCCCGTGCTGACTCATCATGGCAGTGCGGCGGCCCCGTAGGTTCTGCACCTCCATCAACCCCTTCGCGGAACACCCTAGGCCCCACCAGCTGATCCTGCAGTCGTACCGCCGAGGGCGGAAGATGTTTGACTGGTGTTTGTGATTGTGAAAGTGGTCGTGGTGGCGGTGATGATGATGATGATGATGGTGATGAGATTTTGGTTGACAGCTGTAGAGGAAACACTGCATTATATAGTACTCTGGTCCCTTAGACATTGGTCTTATCAAGGCATACCAATGTTATTGTTAGTTTCGAGGCTCTGAAATTTTGGCGTGGCAAGTTGATCGCATGATCTTCTATAATCGATGTGTTGGGTTTGCTGTGCTATCACAACATCCGCTGTGAATAGTGTTATTCTTATTTTGGAGCATCTGAATTTGTGGTATAACAAGTCGATTTCATTATCTTCTAACATTGGGATGTGTTGGATTTGTTGTGCCATCATACCCATCCCCCGCGCATTCAGCATCACAGCACCACTGGAGATTGTTGGTAAGCAAGGGTTGGAATATCATTATGATCGTCAGTAGTAATAATAGCTGAAGACTTACATCCAACTTAATCGGTGATACAATCTTTGTGTTACTTGTATTCTATTTTACGGAAGATTCTTCATTGCTGTCGCCCGATACAACTATTTCTAATATTTTTAGTTGCGACACAGTTGTAGTATAAATGTATTTTGTATTATTAGCCATTGTAAAATAACACAAAGCTTGGACTTGGATTAGCAGGCTATGGGTGATGTTAGGAGGCGTAAGCGGCACAAAAACAAATCCGTTTCATGATATTATGAAAGGTAGTGATTGACCTTATCACTGAGTTGTGACAGTGAGCATTATTTATAAAATTCAGAGTCTGAAAATTGATATATTACTGCGTCTAAGTAAAATCCTACCTTGGTTTCCACGCAGACTTTTCTTTTTTAGACACACTCGTCCGTCCGTCGCAAAACTATATAAGAATTGACTTGCTTAGACGGTCGAATCTACAGCTATCTACACTGACCGGCGACGCTTAAGCACATCCAAGTTATTGCAGACCTCACAGCCTCCATCATGCATTTCGTGCTCCTGGTCCTTTCGATCTTCGCACCACTAGTCAATACTTACAGCTCCTGTTATGACTAGAGTGTACTAGTTGGTTGCTTAGGCTACCCACGCCAATCTGGATCTCTCCACCACAGCCTCGCTGAATCGTTATGTCCCAGGTTCAATTCAGACCATATCGCACACGTTGGAAACCGTTGAGGACGGAGCTTTAATGGTAAGCCCAGACGGTGTCATGCGCAGCTTCTCCTCCAATGGTACAGTCATCGATTTTCATCAGGTAAGCCATCTCAGCCATTTCTCATTCCATTCAAGTGTTGTGCGTTACCATTGAAGGTGGAGGGGCAGGGGGAGGGGGCATAATCACGTTGCATTTAGCTGACTCATTGGACTCAACACGACAGCTCGATCCAACTCAACTACAAGAGTTTGCCGAAATCCAACTTCGTCAGTGGCAGAACATGGGCAAGGACATTCCTGCAACGGTTAGCAATTTAGCTAAAGCACCCTACACTGATGGACGCCAAGTCTTGGACAAAGACAAGCCTCTCAACCCCCCTGATGCACCATACCCGTTGCGCCATCTTGTGCCACGCGTGTCCCATTCGCATGCCCAGTTTCCACTGCATCTTCTTGACGAGAGACAACAATGCATTGGCTCACCCTGTCTCACTTTCGGTCAATGTGCAAGATATAGGCCTACTCCGTGCTACCAATGCTACTTCCCCGGAGGACCCGAGGGTGGTGCTTGTTTGCTGAGTTAGAGCACATATCAGGGGCCCGGATCATAAGAGGGATACCGACAAGGTGTGAGTGGGCATGGACGGACGAGCGTATGGTCACATTCTTTGATTACACTCTTTTAAACTTCTGCTTTTACTATTTTTCATTTGATTTCATCTGTAACAGACATTCGCTATTCGGTAGTTCAAATAAACTTCCATCCGCTCTCTCTCTCACTGTCTTCTTTAAGTAAATGATATGTGCCCTCATAACGCCTGCCAACTCGTCCTTCATCAATAAAGTAGCTCGCTAGGGCTTAGTTGGTGGTAAATCGTCGACCATCGCGAGTGAACTGTTAGGAAATCAAAGCCTCTCCCGCAGCTTTCCGTGTTATCGGTTTTCGGAGCAACACGAGTCCGACGACCCAGCAGATAGAGCCTGTTGCATTTGCGAGATGGAGATCCCTACCTTCATGTGTGGCGTGATCGGAACGTTGTCAACCTTGAAACATCTTAGAACGGTTAAAAAAAACGTCGCAAGTAGACAATAAGATGACGCATGGCTTGGAAGTGATCGACTCTCTGTTGTTGCTATCGTAATGAATGTTCAGATGCTCTGCCCCCTCCTACGAAACAATGCTCTAGGTATACTAGAACAACGACCTAACAGCGACTCGTTTAGATACTGAAACGAAAGTTATTAAGAATAATTCCTTGCCACAATCCTAAACGTACGACGCCGACCTCGTTCGTCCATTACACCACGTGTGCGGTGTTGGCCAACCCCTGGTAAACGTGTCATCTGCGGATGCCATATCAATCGATGATATCAGAACCCGAATTTGCGTATTAACTCATGAGCCCCATTCTTCGTGTTGCTCGCCAGAGGCTTGGGACTCCTGGTTCTTCAGTGCCTTCAACTTCTCGATAATACCCCCTTTCTTCTTCAGCTCGCTCAACGGCTCGGGCAAGATGCTTTTGTCGGGGTTGTACCAAGCTGATTTGGGGGTCTTGAATCCATCGACCCCATCCCATTCGGCAGTGAGGTATTTATCAACGTACTCTTTCGGCATCCTGGCGTGAAGCGCTGCGATGAGGCTCGGGCGGAGAGGCGCGGCGCCGATCACCTCGCGCTCGGCGGTGAGAGACCGCAGAATACCGTCCTTCCCCAATGAGATGACGCCATAAATGTCCATTTTGAAGCTGGTCACGATGGCGCTCAGTTCCTGTTGGTCGGGGTCTTCGCGTGACCAGGATCCGCAACTACGTTGGGCGGGTTGCTCTGACATGGCTGCAATCTGAAACGAATAGCTGCGGGGTAGAGAATAATAGTATCAAATCGTTGTTCGTGGCGTCTCCTGCTAGGAGTTTATTTGGGGAACTGAAGGATAAGTCGGGAAGTAAGCCCGGTTGGTTGTTGGGACGGGGTTCGGTGTGCTTTTATGTTGCGGCGCAGTGCTGCCTGGAACCTTCCCCGATATATAATCCCGGAATCCAATATGATTCGTTCACTGAGCCAACTGCATCTCCTGTTGTCAACAATGACGTACGAGCTCTCCCCTTTATTGGGCGACTGCAGGTCAATATTCATGCTATTCATGCCGGTGTAAAGTCCGGAAGGATTCACGGTTGGTTGTTGGGACGGGGTAAAGCGTGCTTTATTGTTGCGGTGCTGCTTGGAAGCTTCCCGGTGGAACTAATACCTCGAGGCTAAATGTAGGACGAATTTGGGCTCAAAGTTCCCTTGTGTTCTAATTCATGTCAAGTTTCAACCATTCGGACCTAACGCGCTACCTACCTAGGTTAGCCGTTGGCGGTCGCCAGCTAACAACCACGATGACTGATGATCTTGGAGAAGAGATAGTTACAGGGCCTCCCATTGGTAATGTTTCAAGAGACGACCATAATCCCAGGGCATAGCCATCTAGCCTTTTCCGAAAGGACTTATCACTGTGCATGGGTTGTTGGTCCTTTTCTGCGATTATTCGTACATAGTATTTGCTACGAGTATTATATGAACTCCAACCCAGAAATCATTGGGCCTGAACATCTGTGCAAAGTACAACCAGTACAACACGAGCTTTTGTCTGAGTCCGCACTCTTCATTTCGGAGGTTGCAGCTGTCAATATAGCTCTCTTCCTGCTCATACTTCCAAGCGCCCTCCCAATCGTCAAAACAAGATTCCACATACAACAGGAGGCCATTGGCCTCGGCATTGTTCGAATCAGCCTGGTTCTCCTTGCGACGGGTGGCATACTAATAGCATTTGCATCGGATATATGTGTTACTATTATCTGTGGGTTACGATTCTTTTCTTTTGTATATGGGATGGCACTAAAGACGATAGGTCTTGCTGTATTTGCAGCGGGCTTTGGCGTTCGCGTCGCTCTTCTCTCCTTCGCCACGCATTTGGTCAATCGCACGGCCCAAGGGCGTTTTTACGGTCTGATCCAAAATAATGAACAATGGAGTATACTGGCTACGCTGTTGCCACATAGGCGCTTCAAGGCGTTTGGGATATTAGCTTGGGACTCTCGAATAAATGGTTAAACCTACCTTTCCTTGTGGTAGCGATATAACCTGGTGCCAGTTGACATATACTAATAGGCTCGTAGATCATATTCGGTCTCGCATTAGGGGTTTCGTTTCTTCTGCGTACCCGACAGTCAATAGGCAACCTAGGTATACATTGAGATCAATATCAGAGCTGACTAGAGCCAAGTCGTCAAAACATAGTGCAGGTTAATGCGGTAGCGCGAGAGGATAGTGATAATTCTCTCCCTCGCCACAACTCATAGCTATTTCCCATGACGGAATCTTGATATCTAACAACCAGCTGGGGGCTAACTATAAAGCACCGTGGATCAGATAATACTATTGTGTTGCCCACCGCAGTTGCAGTTGTAGCTAGGGTTAATAAATTTAATATTAAATTTATACTAATTATCAACCCTGGTTGTAGCAGAGTTTTGTGGGAATCTAATACTATTTGTCAGGGACCTTGTACTAGGCAATAAACTTTTGTTGTTGCACGAAGGACTCTAAAACGGTATCGTGACCAATCCCTAGCTATATACAAGTGGCCTCTTTGTTCCTAGTGTCTCGTGACACTATTCAAGGGAAGTTCAATTCATGCAAAATCTACACGCAGAATGTCACACGGACCGAAGGGATTAGGACCAGGCCTGACCTAGGTCTAGCGAACTGCATATTCGTATGCATATTCGTGATTCTGTAAATAATCATATGATCGGGTGGCAAAGCCTATGGGTTGTGAAAGGCTTCCCGTCTTCTCCCGTTGCCTCCCGTATGTTCTGATCTAATTATCCGAGACAGCAATACGAGGGCGCGAAAGCAAGGGGAAGCCAGGGGACTGGCTTGGGTAAATCTATTCGCATATATAACCTGGAGTTCGCCCGCCTGGCTGAACAGGAGAACTAGACCTCCAGAGCCTCCTTGATCGCATAGATGGTTATTTGAATTTGAACAGTCTTCCAAGCTCTTGAAATCAAGCCCTTGCTTGTTACAACAATATTATATTAGGATTCTAGAAACTGGATATTAGTCCCTGCTTGCGGACATACCTTAATTGTCGATGATATATATCAGTTAATGCTATCAATGTCCCGCCAGCACCTTTTGGTTACTGTTGCTGTTACTGTTACATGCAATGCATAGGAGTGCAACCTTTCGATTAATGACCAAAACTTACATACAGGAATGGACTGGAGAAAGTCTGTCATTCAAGTGACCTAGCAGAATTGCGACCAAAAACCGGCACAACTATTCAAGATGATAGATAACCCGTCCAATCTAAACTTAGACATCCTTTATTAGTCGAGCGCAGCCCTGTATCAATGTATGCCTATCTAAAGTAGATTTGTTGGCTAGGAATGCGAGACTTTATATAAGGCTTCAGGTTTTAGCTTGCCCGTATTTGCCTGGTCTTTTAAACCAGCTTTATAAAAAGCAAAGAAATCTATAAATTTACCTACCACCTAGTTTAACCCTTGCTTGTTATACTAGCTTTTCTTTAAATGTTTTAATAATAAAACCCTTATGGATTATTTATTACTTGTTTAACATCTTTTTAACATATAATGCTAGCAACAAAAAAAACAAAAAAAAAAGAGGGGGAATGCCGGCTAGGTGTAAAACAACAGCAAAATAAAAGGGTCTGGCCGGGGATTGAACCCGGGACCTCTCGCATATTAAGCGTAGGGTGTACCCTAAGCGAGAATCATACCACTAGACCACCAGACCTTGTAGTCAACATTTGTTACCAAGTGTGACGTGCTACGACAACGACAGGACTCGAACCTGTGACCCCGAAGGGATATGATTTCTAGTCATACGCTTTAACCACTCAGCCACGTTGCCAACGCTTAATTTGTGTTGGGATGAAGGAGGGTTTGCGGAACGGAGTCATGTATGGAGCGCTTCCTGGTGGTGTTGCAAGGTAATGGCGCTAGGGTCGGTGCCAAGACGAAATTTGTTGTGGGTAGGGCCTTGGGTGGCTTCTTTCCGAGTTGTGGGAAAGATTCACTAGTGAACCTATCCACTTGATTATGTGAAAAACTATGCTGTAAAAACCAACATACACACTTTATTTTTAGCCATTTTAAAAAGCAATATTGGTTTAAAAAAAGGAATGCATAAATTGAATGTCTATAATATTAGAGAACATTATTTATACTACGTGGCTGACCATTGCGAGGAAAAAAGTTGAAAAAGAGGGGTTGCTACTCCTAGTGAACATAGGAGGCATCAGGAATTGAGCCCGATGCGGGGGTCGAACCTAGCGATATTATTGTTAGTCATCATTCACACATGAATATCTAGATATGCTACTCACCCGCAACCTTGAGATTAAGAGTCTCACGCTCTACCGATTGAGCTAACCGGGCGTTGTTGTGGGTTGTCAGTTGAAGATTCCGTTCATCAATAGGAGAGCTACCGATTAAGCTAGCTGGGCACGGTGACACGCTAGTGTTGGGCACAATGCGCTCCTTGTCCGACACTTATTCTAGTGTCTCCGAGAAATGGACCGTGCCTACGGGTTGTCTTAGGCCCAAGGTATCGGTAAGTTGGCATCTGAAGATGGCTGTGTCGCTTGGTGCTGGTAGGAAGGGATATTCGACCCGGTATGAAAGAGCCCGAGTACTGTCTGAGAAATGACGGGATGGGCCCAAGCTTTACTGCTAGGGGAGGTTGACAATTATATGGTTCCTCGTCACTTGAGGGCCAGAGGTGTTTGGTGTATGTTACAACAACGCCGCCGGATAATTCTCCGTGACACTCTTGCTACCACTGGATGTCCGGTTTAAACAACATCAGCAAGACGCGATAAATTCGGGAAACAGTCTTAGTATGCTTCTTGAGTTAAGCGTGAAATAGTGGCCTTGAAAGCATGTGTTATCTGAGTGGAAGGCATAGTCATTAATCTTGCAAGGTTGCAAGTTGGTTAGTTGCCTTAGTTTTGTTCACTGTCTTGTCAGTATCAGAAGGGTTGATTACAAGCCTAACAGGTAGACTCGTATACAATGTAACAGGGCTTGAAAAGATATTCGAATTATAATAATATTCTACGGAATCAAGGGCGCCACGAAGGACTTAGCTCCTATTTGGGAGATCTACAGCGTATAATATTTCTGAATAGCTTCGCTTCTCTTTGCTTAATTCGGACCCGCTCTCGCTCTCGTGTCTCCGTGTACTATATGAGATCAGGTGACTATAGATGAGCCGAAAGCCGAAGCCTCGTACGAAGTCTTGTGCTCGTATGACTTTATTCATGATTTAGTCTCAAATAATTATGACATGTATTTAGGTTGGTAGGTACTAAGAGAGTCCTAAACCTTCCCAAGATCTAAGGATGCGTATAACAAACGCATCTCTATAACAACTACAGAGTCGAAATGTACCCTCTGTTATAAGGAGATGATCTATAGCTGTTTGAAGGTTTCGTCGTTATTATACTACTATCTTATCTGGATCGGAGGGAATGTCTGTATAGTTATTAAGGGGGTTTCCTGTTGTTAATACGAATCTTTAATGCAATTTCGCTGACTTGGCCTTGATTCTCCTGATCCCTATAGATCAGAAACATCGTATTAAACACTGCGACTGCAATAAAAGGTCACCAAAATGTGATGGTACCTTGGCTGAAATTATATTCACTAGAACCCAGCTTTGATCTCTCCCTACGCTGATCTTCACTGTTCCATCGTTGGTCATACAATCCGTTTTAGCGGTCCTCGGCCGTAATACTCTTCTCGCACATTTCCAGCTCGCCATAGTACTTCTTGTGCTCCGGGGCATCAGCAAAGTTCTTGATGTAGGCAACTACGTTTGGCAGCTCCTTGCGAAACTCAGCATCAATCAGGTACTTGAATAGGTAATACATAATGCTGGTAACCATGAAGTCGGCCATTGTAAGCTGATCCCCAACGAGGTACTTCTTGCCGCCCTTTAGGGCAACTTCGAGGTACCTGACATCTCGCTTCAAGGCAGTGACATGGGTATTGAAGCGCTTCTCATCCAGCTCGTAGATTTTCACTGATTGTGTGGTATGTCAGTACTTTATTATCCACGAGTTCGATGCCGCGAGACTTTCCAACAAGTGGCGAAAAGTATCACTTACTGGCCGTCATAGCAATTGGGATGAACCCGTTGTTGAACAATTCGCCCTCGGCGAAAAATCCCCACTGTGTGATGAGGGCTTGTGTCTTAGCATCTATGAAACCGAGGATTAGTTTCGTTTAAAATTACGTAACAGCAAGCACCATACCTGTGCCGAGTAGTTGACCTGCTTTTGGGCCAGACTTTGCTATGTAAGTAGCGATGGCAACGCTCTCACTCAGGCAGAAGCCATCAGCGCCCTCAAAGGTTGGGACCTTGCCGAGCGCGAACTTGGACAAGAATTCCGGAGTTGTGTTCGTCTCACGCATGGTGAATGGCGGAATTTCTATCTCTAGGCCGTTCATGTCGGCCATAATCAACGCCTAGACCACATTATTAGCAAGTCACTGTTGCGGATGAATGGCCCGTTGTAGGAACAAGAGGAGAACAGAAATTCATCTTACACGATTGACGCGCAGGTTGTTAGGGTATGAGTAAATCTTGCCGAAGGGAGCCATGTTGAAGGAATTGTATGCACCTTGGCGTTGGCAGCGGTGGTTCTAGGTAAAGATAAGTAACGAGTTGAGGGAGATGTTGCGATATGGGGTAGTATGTTGCAATTGAGGGTGGTGTGAACTAGGCCGATAGAGACGACCCAAGACCCGGATCGCCCTCCTTTTAAGTTTGAATTCCGGCCAACGGAGCAGGATGTTGTCGGTATTCCATTTGTCAGCCACTACCTCTCATATCTCACACGATAGACCGCTAGATATCGGCTGTCGCCATACACCTTACCCATATGGGCTTACTTCCCCCCGTTGCCTTAGGTACGTTGCCCTACGGGCCTCTCTAGGCCAAGAAGCTGGCTGGGCGGTCCGAACATGAAACTTCAAGCCCTAAAAGCGTTTCTGTTTGATTTCTCCACTTCTGTTCCCTTTCTATTAGGTACCCGGGCACCTAGCCTACCTACCTAGCCTAGCCTAGTCTGGTCTAGCTACGTGTATGCACCTAAGTAGAGACTACAATGCTTTTGCTGTATGATGAGAGGTCAAAGACAGATAGATAGTTGCCGCTGTTCACCGTCTTGCACATATTGTCGCACTCCATTGTAGGGATGTCGGCTCTCTCTGCTGTATCACGATGCCGGAGACGAGGCTGCATAGAGCCGCGAACAAGGGTTCTCTACCAGTAGTGAACCCCGGAAGCCGAAGACAAGGATTACCTGAGACCGGGTATAACATCATATGTACCTAGGTATGCGACCCTACACTAATTCTTCGATTCCCCCCTGCGTTTCCCGCATGGCATTGCTATAACTGGTGCTGTGATGTTCCCGAAAAATTGCGGTAAGAATAACCTCTCCGTATTTGTAAGCTGAATATTCAGCGGATGGTTTGATACCAGAACCCCGGTCTCCGGATGCTGTGCTTAGGAGTGCGGCTGTATAGAAAGCCCGACAAAGCCTTGCTTTTATTACCAATCGGTTCCCTGTAAAATGCAAAGGCTGGGTGTTGTTAGGGACTTGCTGTGGAAATTAGTAACGAAGGGATTGAGTTGATGAATGTTGTTGCGTCAAGAGGGGATATAAATAAGTAGTAAGCTCAAAGGCACGCTTCGAACCCGGGCAATTCCTATCAATGCGACCGAGGGTTTCGACAGCTAAATGGGGAATATTGATAATACGTATAAGCTGGAGCATATATTCCTACAAAGTGCTTTGAATCGGCCTAGAGGCCAGTAGTTCAAATCGTAATAAAGCAAAATCACATCAGTTAAACCTCACCTAACTACCTACCTAGGTACTTACCTAAGGTACCTAGGTACATAGGTAAGTAGGTACCTACCTATGTAGGTAGGTACCTAGTAGGTGTCCCCACTTGCCGATGGCGGGATCCCACCAGCTCCATTTTTTTGGGTGGTGCGGGAACCTACATACCTATACCTCTACGGAGGCTTTTGTACATGATGCTTACCCCGTCCGAATAAGACCAGCTATTGAAAATGACGGTTATTGAGATTGATGTTGTTTCCGATTTCGTCTGCGCTGTAGGACTTGCTCTCACTCTACCAGACTCAGGCGGTTAAAGGTATTGACGATGCTTTTAGTGGTGCTACATCGGGAAGCGAAAACTAGAGAGCGCCATTGCCTTATACCAGAAAGTCTACCCAGGAGGAAAATACGACGTTTTCAGAATCAACTGGCGGCCATACTATCTGGGGTACAATATCTTCGGCTGTAGTGTCGAGAAGAGCGAGCTTGCTAAAGTCAAGTTGGCGGACTGGAGCGAAGAGAAGAAGGCGGCGGCTATGAAACGTGTGGAACAAGCAGGACGTGCCGTGGGAATTCACTTCAAACACGGCGGCAAGATCGGACCGCATACGCGAGACGCCCATCGCCTAGTATACCTCAGCCGCAGTAAATCACCCGAGATCACAAATGCTCTAGTTGAGAGGATATTCGAGGCGTACCACGAACTCGAGAAAGATATCTCGTCCCTCGATGTACTGAGCGAGATCGCGCTAGAAGCGGGCATGGACAAGGTCGAAGTTGACGGGTGGTTGAGCTCGAATGCTGCTGCTGACCATGTGGATGAAGAAGCGAAGGCATTTCGCGAGAAAGTAACGGGTTCTGGAGTCCCCTCTTACTTTATTCAGGGTCTTTATCGTCTTGACGGCGCTCAGGATGCAGACGATTTTATGGAGGCTTTTGTCAAAGTAAAGGAAGGCAAACAAGTGGACTAGGCTACGTGGTATGTGATTAAGCTACGTCATAAATCCGTAGCTACAAAAATAATGAGACAGCCACGTTTAGGCAAACTCCATGTACTGGAACTTAGACTCAGCTCGAAGAATCATGCTTTGACTATCATACTAGGTATAGTTATTGGTGTTGTACAGTAGAATGGAGTAAGTGACAAGACATCCACCATGAAGGGTCCTTACTACCTACCTTAGCGCCCCGGGGGGGGTGTAGGTAAGGGTTACTGCAACCATGTCGAAAATTGGAAAGCATGTCTACTGAACTGCCTTACTAAATTCTTACGGGGTATCCACCATGTCGACGTTCGAAACCATGTCGAGCGATCGATTCCATATCCATATACAAATTATATCCAAAATAAAAGCATATACAACTTTGTTGTAGTTACAAGGAATAGTAAGCCTTGCTGTAACCATGTCCGTTTGCTGTAACCATGTCCGTTAAATATAACGGAAATATAGCAGAAAAAAACAAAAGGGGGGGCCACCCGCTTCGCCGCAGCCAGGACTCGAACACTATACCTTACGGTAGGTGTGCGAGTACTAGCTGCAGCAAAGCGGGTGGCCAATCCGCTATGCCATTAGTAGAGTTATGTGGGGTCCCTTTTTTTAGGGGTATATACCTGGCTCTAGTCTACAGGGGTAGCCCTTGTACAGCTGGCTACGGCTACCACCCCTTCTATAGCGGCCACCCCTTCTATAGCGGCCACCCTTTTTATTCTGGACATGATTTCATACTCGACATAGTCGTACAGCGGTAAAACGGTCTATTTTAAAAGGATACTTCTAAAATATAAGCATTTCACGTACAACAGCCTTGTAGCAATCGTATCGGGCCGTCGAATGCATGTTGAATTTTGTCCTAGTTGCTGGCAGACTTACCACCTTTGAAAGCCTTGCTGCAATCCTTACCAAATACCCCCCCGGGGCGCTAAGGTAGGTACTGTATGTACCCTGTCCGCCGTACCTGCCTTATAATACTGTTCTAGGTAGCTGGATCTCAATCCGAGCCCCATAACTCTTTTCAACCCCGCTCCATTTCCCGATTAGGACTAGGTAGGTGACCGATAAACCCAGCTGAGAGTTCGGCCCCCAACGCGTTCTACAGTACAGTAGTAGTTGGCAGTGGACCCAACAAAAACAGACCAACTTGGAGACCAACGTGAACCGCGACGCTAGCCATCTGGCAAAGGTGTATCGCGACAAGTCGTCGTCATATTGTCCAAGTACCCGCACCATTTCTATGATTCTAATCGCACACAAATCTCCTCGCCATATCGTCGCAGGTCGTCGTTGATCAGAGAAACTTCAACAACGCGTCTTGCATCCGCCTTTCAACCATAATCTACGCCTGTTTCTTGCGCGCAGCATGTATTCCCCAACTAGCAGGTTCATGTCCTTGAACTCACCCGCCTAATCTGTCACGCTCTCGCAATTCTCGCCCGTTGCTAGGCAGCACTTGCCGCAGTCGCGCACGATCAGCATACGCATAGCAAGATAATGGAGCGCAATCTGCCTGAGACCGGGGGCGTGCTTACCACAAAACGGAACGGGCGAAAGAACAACACCCAGCCATTTGGCAGTCGCCGCCTCTCGGGGAAGAGCTCGGGCAACCCTGAGTCCAAGGAGAATAGCATCGCGTCCGACATAGACGGCGGCGCGCGGGCCATACCTCGACCGACGCATTCCAGCGTCCCCAGACACCGCTACTCCGAGTCCCTGATCGAACATCGTTTCGCGAGCCCGAGCCCGAGTCCAAGCGTTAGAGTCGACCGGAGCACCGCCATCTTCGGCACCCCTAGACATTCACGCGACACTCGCATCCCGCGCCCGGCCATCAGCGGCCCCATCGCCGACAGCCACGATCGAGACATACAAAATAATCAAAATCGATCTCCCGATCAGTCACCTGATCCCTCTTCCCCTATGCGCCAGCCGATGGATCTACGGGCGGCATTCAAGCGCGCGCAGGAGCAAACTGCTGCGGAGGAAAATACCGATTCCGATAATACAATCGACCTACAACAAGCTTTCCATATGGCTAATGCTGAGTTCAATGCTATTCGGGGCATCGATGGTTCCCCTAGTCCGGCGCCACGATCCTTCCGCCGCGAATTCAAAAGTACCATGCCGCCAAGGAACGGTGCAGGCACGACAAAGAATGATCTCGGCGCACATCTTGAACGATTCGACCGTAACCATCAGCTGACTGGTCGTAACGGGCCTCTCACGGGATTATCTACCAAGCCCCGCGATGGGCCTATGGTGCTGGAAACAGGGCGAGGCTTGGCCGAGAAGACTAGCGCTAGCAGTCTGGATGACAAACCCGCGCGCCATAGACCAGATGTTCGGGCCACTAGCCCAAGGAGCCAGGAGAAGGCTGATGGAAATGGAGTTTTAGCGGGGAGATTATCAGCTGCGAGTGCTATTTCGGATAGGGTTGGTGCCGATATGCCCGTGCCTTCAATTGAAAATGAACATGGTAGTGACGATGAGCTTTCTCCCAACTTCCAACCGACTGGTATGTCACCTGAGAAGAGCATGAACTGGCATCTCGATGCCGATTTTACGGCCGGAGACCTGCAGTTCTCTGAAAGTCCTCGTATTACGATTAGGAAACCTAGTTCGGATATGGGCTATCAAACGGACACGCCAGTATCTCGTCGGGGTAATAATAGACTAGACCAGATACAGCAGAGAGAAGTCGAAGCAGCGAGGATGACATTCCCCGAGGATACGCCAGTTATTAAACAAATGAACTATAGGCTAGACGAGATTCGGGTTCGAGAGATGGAAGCTCTATCTAGACGGGCCGTGGCTTCGAGCCGTCTTGACGAAATCAGAATCAGAAACGCAGAGCCTCGCTCTGAATCGCCTGAGACACACAAGGATCTACACAAGATGCCATTGGAGGAGGGATTGGGGCATCTTGATAATGGAAGACAAAATACGCTTAACCCTACGTCAGATATTGAATCCAGAGGGGAACCAATCCGTGACACTCCTGTTGTGGTTTTTAAGGACTCGACCCATAGACCGCTTGGTGCTGGCAACTGGGATAAAACTCACGAAAATGACGGCAAACGTGGAGCTCTATCTAGGAGTGATTCCCATGACTTGCTTCGTCGTCTAGCTCGAGCGACTAGCTCAAGTCCAAAAGATAACTCGAAGGAGACAGAAGAAGGCAAGGGAAATCATCTCATCGACGAAGCCGATACCAAGCAGCTTCCTGAGACACGTAACCCAAGCCGTTCGTCTTTACCCCAAGAAGAAGGAAGGGCCCGGAACCTGGAGGTTAAGAACTCCAAGGACAGGCTGACTGTAGGATTCGCTGATTTGATGAGAATACCCTCAAGCGACTCTATTGAGGAAAAGCGAACAAGTATGCCTACTTCAGAGGTTGACCCTACCGATCGTATTACGGCCGAGCTCAATCTTTTTGCGCCTTTGGACAACTACTCCGAGAAGGGTTCTATTAGAGCCCCATCGCCTGTTCCATCCGAGCCTATAGATGAAGAGACACCTCGGCCACCGAAAATAGATCCATTAACACAGCCAACCCCCCGGGTTATCGGTGCGTATGTTGATACACCCACTACGGTGCGAGTAAAAGGGGAGGAGGGACATGCTAGGACAGCCGGAAAACCCTCGATTGCAGCAGAATTGGCTACTACGACCCAAAGGCAAACCTCCAATTTATCTCCTACAAAACGCACCATGAACACAGGCGCTACAGGCGGGGCAAGATCCCTAAATCGTTCAGGGCCCAGATCATCTTCGGTGCCAATGACCTCTCGCCGTTCCAGATCTTCGTCGAGACGGCGACGGCCCTTAATTAATACCGCTAGACCGCCCACTGTCAGGGAAGATATTATTGCAATTTTACGAGCCAATAATATTGATGATTCGACGTTGGAAAATCTTGATTCAATTCTTGCGGATCAAGAGGTTAATGATCATGAACTCAAACAAATGGTCAGTGATACTGTTCTCAAGGTTGAAGATGATCTCGATGTCAAATTTTCAGAGATGTCAGACCGTGAGCGAGAACTGGAGGCATACGATAGAATGAGCAAATCGCTCCAGACGGGACTACTTGGTATCCGGTCTGCCAAGAAGGGAATTGAGCGCCTAGAAGACAAGGTTACTCATAAAGGCAGTAAAGACGACCAAACCCACCCCAAAGCCGTGCCTAGCGCACAGCCTCTCGCACACCCATCCTTATTACCGGATGAAGCTACCCCCATATTCATTTCAGTACCAAGGCTGTATCGCAAAAACCCCAAGTTCAAGTTTACAACACTTGGCATTGTTACAATATGCGCCGTCATATGGTACGCGCTTGAGTGTACATTCTGTTACCTGTACGCTGGTCCGGAATATATATGTACGCCGACCATCCCCTGTGATTGGTCACCTAATGAGCCATATTTTCCATACACAATGCCGTTCATGTTGGATGAATGGGCCACCGGAGGTAAGGGGAGAGCAGCCGCGTTGAGGGTGGGCGAGGAGGTTGGAGACATACTAGCTGAAATCTCAGACTGGGTGACGAACACCGACTTTACTCAATTTGACGAACGCTATATGGATGTGTGGCAACGTAAACGGCACATGCGCCGATTGCGTAACTATAAAGCACGCTTTCCGGAGTGGCAGGCTGCGGAGGCTGCAAAGGAGATGGCTCAGGAGCTTGGGCTTGATGAAGAAGATGAGATCATGAGCGCCGACGAGATAGTTTGGTGAGGAGACCCCATGTATTCCAGGTGTTGTCGCGAGAAAATCACGTCGGATATTGTTTTGGTTTCACAATTTGCGGCTTTTGTTTGTATTATACAGATTCCATGGTGTTTGGTCTCGGGGACAATAGGCCATGTTGGTGGTACTCTGGGCTCTTTCAGCATTTGCAAGCGATGGCGCAAACAAAGGTGTTGGTGGCTAGATCAATAGCTTTCGCACAGCTTTAAAACATTGAATTGGACCAATTGGAATGGTTGACCAGATTATTCCTCTTCACCGTCGATACTCAGACTAGCCAGGAAGATACTGGAGGATCCAAGTTGTTTTATCTACGCGTAGACGGTGGTTCCAAGACGGTATTGGCTTTCAGGCATAGATATCCGGGTACGTGAGGGGCCTTTCCCCAGCTCTCTGGGACAGGCCTGAATGTTCTAATCGACCTATCCCAGTGCTCGGAGCCGGCACAAAGACTGACGTAAACGACTTTTCAAGACATTTATTTACCTTGATGCCCCACGCCCCACGCCCCACGCCCCACTATCCAGCCTCTGGGGAATCCCGTCCTGTGATGACGAAATAGTTCCGGTTTGGCGCTTCAGCTGGACCAACGGCGTAACCGGTGCAAGCCTGGTCATTTCCTAATCGGGTAGAGACACCTCATACCTCGGACCCCTGGATCTAGTAGGCCAAGAAAGAAAGTGAGATCTCTTTCACCACCCCGATTACCACCAGTCTCTGATGTCACAACTCGACTATCAGTCGTTGCCTATTACGTTTGGGCGCTTTGTGCTAGACAGAGTTGCTTGCAGTGCTTGCTTATGATGCTATCTGGTCTTCGAATTGATCATGCCGGGGTGCCGACATTGAGCTATGACATAGCGCACCGCTTATGACAAAGATTTAGATGTATATAAGATATAGAAGACATTCGTGAAAAAGTTTGGCTCAACAGTATCTATCCCCACACACACCCCCCAACACGCGGAATATCTCATTCCATATCCTATATAGATACTTGTATACCCCAACATTTACCATCATGGCATCGCTAACAAACATTGATGCCCCCGGGGCTTATCCGGCCACACCGAACGAAGAACCGGCATTCCAAATACAGCACAGCGACTTGCAAAACCAAGGAGAGCCTTCTCTGGCTCATGACGCAAATGCCCCCACACTCTCCCATGAGAACCCTACGCAGCAAGCCCAATTCAACGAGGCAACGCCGCGTAGCTTGGGGAACGATGCGAGGTCTGGGGGCCACCTTTCCGGCGATTCACTCTCCAGTCGCGAGAGAGGGAGTGACAAGCCAGGCTTCATGACTGGCGCTTACAGCCGGGTAGGAAATCGGGCGAGCGGTTCCGCACAAAATGCCAACTACACCTACGATGACATCGCCTCACAGTCGCCATACGGCGAAGACACGAGACCAGCCAACGCGGCAACGAATCTTGCCGCAAAGACACCAACAGACACTCCTGCCGAAACCACAGCCATAAACTCCATTAACAAGACCTCGGCCAACAGCTACGGGAATGATCACAACAAAATCCAAAGCGGTTTACGCGGATCTGCTAACACTGGGCACAACGAGCCTTACTGGGGCGATATTCCCTTCGGCGCTGGTGTCTACAACGGAGTCACTGGGCATGGTAGCAATGAACCAGTTGCTCACCAGAGGTCTCTCTATGATCAATATGACACAGCACCAAAGTCGGGCATCTACAATGGTGTGACCGGTCATGGTAGTAAGCGGTCGACAAGCCCCGGGTCGTCTAAATACGATGAAGGTACTACCAGTGACGATTTATCTCACCGGCAACGAGCGTTCCCTCTTGCCAACAATGGCAGCACAACAACAGCTACCACCAAGCCGAACGATGCCGACGAGCATAAGCGAAACTCTCGCTTTACGGAGGGACTTGCTGGTGCTGGTGCCACTGCGGCGGGTGGTTATGCGGCGCATGAGCATTCTAACAGAGACCATGACCGGCGAGAAAGGGCCATGGATGAAAAGCTCACAGGAGAAAATTCCAACAAACTGGGTCAGAGTAAGCCAGATGCCCTCTCACAGCCTCGCAACCCGAAGGGAGATGAAGTTGTGAACAAGTACGAGGGAAAAGAGCAAGCCCTTCCGCATAGGCCTTTCGTTGCTGCTCCCACCCAGAATTCTACCCAGGAGAAGGCACTGGACAGGCGGCATCTTGGCACCGAGAACGCGAACAAGCACCAAAAGAAGGAGGACTATGATTTTGCAAAGTACGGTGCTGTTGCCGCCTTTGCCGGAGCCGGAGCTTACGGTGCGGACAAGTATGCCAATCGTGATAGCACTAAGCAGCATTCATCGGTACCAGAGAACAGTGTATCCCAGAGCACCGGTCGCGAACCAATTCGTAGCGATGCACAGCCTCTGAACACCAAAACCGACAACCAGTACAAACAGAAAGAGGATTCGAACCTTGGAAAGTACGGTGCTGCGGCTGCTGCCGCTGGAGCTGGGGCTTATGGCGCAGACAAGTATGCCCACCGTGACAGCACCAAGCAGCACTCATCAGTACCAGAGACCGAGGCGTCTCAGGGTGCCGCTCGCGAGCCAATTCGGAGCAGTGCGCAGCCCCTTGACACTAAGACCGACAACCACAACAAACAGAAGGAAGACTCTAACCTCGGAAAGTACGGCGCCGCTGCTGCGGCTGCTGGAGCCGGAGCTTATGGCGCGAACAAGTATGCCAACCGCGATAGTACCAAGGAGCAATCATCACTACCTGAGACCACGGCGTCTCAAACCACCGCTCACTCGTCAACTCGGGGCGATGCACAGCCAGCCGGCGACAACAGCCGCGCGCAGCCGCATTACAACTCGCTGTTAGACGGTACTCCTTCGGGCATCGCAAGCACCGGCGTACATCGGCCCGAGAATAGCAGTCGCTCGGGTGCGTCGCAGAGCGAGCGGTATAGCGTCCCGTCCGAGGGAGACACAGCCGCCGAGACCCAGAGCACCGCGCGATCTTCCACGGATTCATCGCACGGCGGGAAGTACAACGTCCTGGCTTCCGGTACGCCGTCCGGCATCAACCTGGAGCAAGTCCGTGCCGAGAAGCAGCATCGTCGCGAGCAGCAGCAGCCGGCTTCTACATTTCTGAGCAACGCACCGCCGTCGTCGCTGCCTTCGCAGACATCGGCAGCGGGCACGCGGGAGCCTGCTGCGGCGGTGCTTGGAAACTCCGCCGGATACCCGGCGAAACAAGCTGTGAACGAACGTCCAGAACAGCTGTCGAGTGCAAGGAATGATATCTCGACAGGCGCTGCTTTCTCGCCTACTCGCAACGTTACGCATCGTTGCACTAAGTGTGGTGAGGAGAATGACATCTCGCAATACTTTAAGTCCTAAGAGACAAGTTCTAGGGGCGGGTTCCGTTACGTTGGTAATAATGTAGGAGGGTATTAAGAATGGGTGAATCGACGCAACCGAGTTAATTGTTTCCATAGTTTGTACGATATTATGGTAATGCGAAATGGTATGAAATTGTTCAAATACACAATTTATGTGGTTATTATCTAGAAGACCCCTGAATATGAGTGACCGGAACTACGTCTGCCCACGTCAATTGAACCTACAACAGTGCTTCCAAGTTAGAACTTGCCGAGTCTTCTTAAGGAAATGATTCAGCCTAAATTACTTACAACAGATGCGGAAAATATCAGAGATACGCGCTCGATATAGAATAGCAAGAATAACACGCGTAAATATCAAATCAATGCGAACTTCCGTTCCGTTGTTTCTCCCTATCCTGAAGGATGGCCTTCTCGCTGAGCTTAAGTGGCTGCACAATGCCGCAGAAGAACTTATCTCGAAAAACTTCGTCAGTCATCACCGCGTCGCTCTCCAGAAATAAGGCACAGTTTTGGACCGCCTCGATGTATAAGCTATTGAGCTGGATGCACGCTGCACTGGCACTAATGAATCTTCGCCTCTCGTCCAGATCGACGGGGACTTGATCTATACGTAGGTCCAGCTGGTTGTCACAGTCTACTCCGATGCGCAGAAGGATCATGCCCAGATCCACGAGTACTTGTTCTCGTCTTGCGGTGTCCTTGCCGCTCCCCTCGTCGGGTTTGATCAACAAGCTCGTGGAGGGCGATGCCTGCTCCTGCTGCTTTTTAAGCGTGATAGCGAGAAACAGAGATGGTAGGTTTACGTCGTCGGCGAATAAGGACTGGTAAGCGATGCCGCCCGCGCCTTTAACTCCCAGGCCGTGAACGAAAATGTTTTTTACGGCAGCAGGGTCCGAGTCCCGAAGGTCGAAGCGGAGGACGGCCTCTGCGATAAGGCGCGCGAGTCGGAGCTTAGAGTACCTGCTGGCCATAAGGGGGCGATACTTTGGCTGCTGGCGGTTGGCGAGAAGCTCATCCAGTGTGATATTCTTCAAGCCATACGCGGAGCGTTCCTCCTGAGCCAAATAGTACATGCTGTGGTCCACCCCACCACTGTCCACCATCTTCATCACAGCGTGTTTTGTCATGTCGTGCTGTGTTAGGAATTCTGGACACAGCTCGATACTGCTGGTTAAGTGTAGCGCCGGATCAGTGTGGCGCGGAGAATCCCACGGGCCCGTCTTCTGGGCTTTGGCTACGGGCTCGGACGGCATCGGGGAAGCCTTCCGCTTACGGGACGGTTGGTCGCTTATAGCGTTTGTGCTTTTCACATTTAAAGGTGGCTCGATAGACTCTGTGGTGGTATCGGTCGGCGGTCGCGCGCTGCTCGGCATAATGGGCGGCGGGGGGCTGATATTAATCTTCGATACCACCTTTAGCCATATAAGCGTGTCCTTCTTAGTGACAGTCGACTTAAACGCCATATGGCATTGCCACTTGATATTAGCAGCGCCTTCATTGCCTATTGATAATCTTTCCCCTGCTAAATCATTTGGCGTTACATCGACGTTATTCGGCTCAAGACTGAGGTAAGCGGTGTGGGAATCGTGGCAACCTTTTGGACACATGCGACAAAGGCACTGCTTGAGATGGGACGAGGCCTGGGCATCGGTAGAGAGCTTTTCGAGGCTATTATCCGACTGTGATAGCAGAGGTTGAGGTTTGATAAGCTCGTCTGTAGCTTTCCAGTATCTCGCATACTCTTTGCCGAGCTGCTCGTACCAGCTGCTGACCAGCGTTTTGACATGCGTCTTCTCGTCCTACCTACTACTTAACAAATCATGAACAAAAATCTGAATTGAGTGAAAGGCTTACGAGATCATCATTGTGGGGTCTATTTATGACGTGTGAATGCAGATAATGGAGGCAGTCTTGTAACTCGGAAAGCCTCGTGTAAATTCGATTGCAAGCCTCTTTAAGCAACCTGGATCCCTTTTCATGGACGGAATACGCGCATAGCTTATCTTGGATCTTTAAGCCGCGCGCCTGGATAACTCCTCGCTGCACTTGAAGATGTTTTCGCCGCTGGCTAGGTTTAAAAGCCGGGATTTTCTTGTATAATTGCTTCGATACGTTATCGTAAGCTTGGATTGTCTCGTCCGTCATTGATTCAAACCTGGTGCGGTACTCTTCAATCGTGCTTGGTGGAGGCGCTACCAGACGTCTGGGTACCTTAGTGATCGTCTCCGATGATGCCATATTCTGATTGGATGTCGCTTCGGTAGTACTCATAAAAATCGATGCTTCGGTGGTATCGCCGGAGGCATGGACTGAAGCCGCTATCTCTGATGTTGATTCGTTCTTCCCCAAGGGAATATCCATGCCCAGATGAACAGACTGCCTAGTTTCGGTACCGATTTCATGTCTACTCGAAATGTTTGTATGCGTCGGTATAGTGATATGAGCCGAACAATTGGAGAAAAGGAAATTCGCGGGAGTGAAACGGCCGATGCTAGCCCCCGGTGTTCCGGACACGACGGTTCCGCTAATTGTATTTGCGGCAAGCGCCATTCCGTTATCGTTGACCTCATTACTTGAGGCACTCGATGTTGGTGCGGGTGGAGGTTGGGTTGGAAATGCGCGCATCTGATACTCCTCAAAGAGCCCAAGTGTTTTAAGCATGCATGGGATGTCATACTTGGTTTCCAGGGATGGAGATAGCAACTGTTCAGTATTCATCTTAAAAAGTGATGTGTAACAAAATAGTTTTTTAGAAATAGATCTTCATGGCATCTCTGTTTTCAAGAATATCACCGCAGTCGTGGAATAGTACCCAAAGCACGACGGATTGCGACTTATGTCATGAACCCTGCCTGTACTTGAAGTAGATGATAGACACTTGTTGTTGCGCGAAGGTCTCTAAATACCTTCGTGGACTAATCCGACTATATATAAAGGTTTCTTTGTTGTGTGCCTTGTGACAGGTTATTTTATCCTCCACTGGCAAAGTGCGCTTCCGATGAATGACGACTCCCGTTCTAGATTCTCGGATAGGCTGACCTCCAAATCCCACCATCTTCGACGGTTAGAGATAACCATTCGAGAGGCATTGAAGGTTGTTGGGGGCTATTGCCAGTCCATGTACACAGTCCAGCTTCGCACGTTCAGCTTCCCCAGATGCGGCATATACGTTCCTTACCGACCTACATGCAAGCAGGCAGGTAGGCAGACAGGCAGGTAGGCAGACAGGTAGGCAGACAGGCAGTGAGGCAACCAGTTTATTTGCATTGGGGCTGAGGTTTGCATGCAGGTAGCATTAGATCAGAAGTACCTAGGTAGGCTGGTCGGTGAGCGTTTTCATTTGCTTATTGGGTAATTGAGAAGCAGGCTCTCGGTTTGCTGCATCCTATTGACTAGATTCAGCAGTCCTCATACCTTCCATAGCCCCCAATGATAGGGATTTACGAGCAATAGGACTTCAAAGCAGGTAATACTCCGCGAAATATTGCCACAATGTTTGTCGGTTAACCCTCATCGATGCGAATTGAACAAAAGGGGCAGTTTGAAACTGCAAATTGCTATGAAGGTCCCATGTATTTCTGGGTTAGAGGAAAGACAGGTCGAGGTCTGTGGACTGCTGAGCCTCACCCACTATCTAAGGAGATCCTCCTACTTTAATTACCCGAATTTGCTGCTCACTTTCCCTTACCTTCTCCATGTCCAGCCCAACCTCCAGCACCACTCTTAAGCGTAAGGTTTGGTCCAATAATTCCAGAGTCTCCCAGCGGAAGCGACAACGGTATTATTCCACTTGTATAAAATCAAGAAGAGAATGGCTGTATGCAAACTAGGCCTTTTAACTCGGGAAATATGTTCTGACATGATGTATAGGAAATAATTGGTCTTATTGCTACATGCGGCTCGATTCTGGCTGGCGTTGTTACTGTCATTGAGCATGCTACGCAATCATGGGATCGCGCTAAGAAGGGCAAGAAGTATCTTGATAATGTGGTCGTCCAAATAAAGATCACAAGAGATATTCTCGAGAAGATTGTTAAAGTCGAAACCGATTTGCAAAGCCCGGAAGTTTACTCAGCAGTCGAGCTGGTCAATCAGAAAGCTAAGGAGCTAGAAATAGCTGTCCAAAGTTTAACCAAGTCTTTTGGAGAGAGTAACATGAAAGTCTTTCTCGACGACCTTATCCGGGGCAACGCTAGGGCAGAAGAGTTTGACAGGCTACAGCGAGACTTATACCAGGCTCAAACGATTCTCATTACTTCACTTGTAGCAAACAAAGTGAACAACACAAATGTCTTCATCGTCAATATCAAAACAATAGATCAGATCAAGCAGTGCTTCACCGAAGTTGAAGGAGTGGACACCGTACCACCCATTGTCGGAACTCTCAAAAAGAAGGGAATACCAATAGGAGACGGCGCTATGTGGCAGATCAACAAGGAAGACCTTGAGGCCCTTACACAAGAAGCAGGTTCATCGGATCCCAGAAGCATCAGAGTCATAGCAAACAATACAATGTCCGACTTTGCTCTGGCGACAGCCGACATAGGGGCCCAAGGGCAGGCTGCGCCGACGATCGATGAAGTCAGAGCAGAGAAGAACACGTTAACTGGTAATGCCATGTTGGTGGCTGGGCCAGTTACCTTTGAAACTTCCAATGATACACAGACTCTACGAGCGGCACTGAGAATGATACAGACCGGAGATGGGGACCAAGCATGGGCTCGTAGTATCGTTGCGGGGATAACGGGAAGGAGGGAAGCTTCCTAGAGCATCATGAGGCAATACACAAAGAAAGGTAAACGAGTCTACCCGTTTCGTTGTCTACTTACAAGTTGTAGTGGGTATCTTATTTGTCATTGGTGTCTCTACTTGCAGGAAATCATTAAATTTACTTATCCTTCTGTTGTTCTTTTTGACATTTTGGTTTCTTCCTTATTTCGCACCTACTCAAGCTGCCTTTCACTCTAGGTCACTCCCTTCACACTTGGGTGAGGATGACAGGGCTACATTTCCAACTTTAGTGCCAATTACTGAATAACAAACAATCATGCACCTACCCATTATTAATAGATTTGTTTATATATGACTATGATTAATTTCACTCTTGTTAGACTTGGAGTTTGAAGCTATATCTATGTTGTTCATGTAGAAGAAAGCGGAGAAATAGACAACGCTGTAGCCGTTATAGACGTGGTTACTACTTCTACAACAGAAGCGGGAATTTTTCCCCTTGCACAGGTTGGTAAAGCAGCTGCCTTTGCGTTACGCTTAGTCAGGGAGTAGGAATTACGCTCGACTCCTCAATGGTGATTATGTGGTGTGATAGTAAGCAGACCATTCGGCTTGTTAACGCCGAATTAACCACACTACAACCAATGTACTAATTATCCGGAGATGTATTTAGAATATTTGGAGATTAGGTCGGACTGGCTGATGTGAAGGAAAAAATCGAAGCTAGGAAGTTTTTAAGAGCTAGCGGATGATGACTTGGAAATGCTGGGGGGTTTGCATCTTGGAGGAGAGCCTACACAAGCAACAGGGTAGCCTTGTTCACTTAAATGATTCAGTCAACTGCCGAGGTAGCCGCCTGAAGGGCTGTGTCAGAGGCAGTAAGCCTGCGCAACATGTTCTATAGCAACTTCGGAGTGTAAACAGCAACAATAACATCGATCTGCAATTGGTTACATAACGCAGCATCCGACAGAAGACTAATAATCAAATAAGTGTCATTTGACTTGTCGCCTTGACCACCATAGTTTACTGGAGGAAGCTCAAGCTTTCCAACGTTTCAATGCTGGTCTTCAATATCGAGAATAAGTCTGACTCCGACTCTCCAATAATACTGCCACATTCCGAACCATCAGCAATTAAAGAGACGATGTCGCTCTTCCCATCTAAGAGATTGTCCACGGAGAAAGCCTCGTGGACATCCTCTAGGGCGATATCGACCATCATTTCAAGTTCTTTCCGAATTTTGCATTCGGGATTGTTCTCCTTGCCACAAGTTCCCGCTATCAGCATAGTCAGAACCAGAATAAAGGCAAAATTCGTAATGATAATGACATGAGAGAGCGGAAGATGGGACGGGGTTTAGAATACACACAAGTTGCGTTGAGGAGCGCTCGGCCAATCCGTGCAAGAGAGTCTTGGATGGCAACTCTCAGCAGCTTGTTCGGCATGCTAGGCCGCTCATCCAGTTCAGGGGTCGGCCAGTCAAGGAGCTCATTCGTGATGCTAGAGTTCCATAGGCAAAGCCTATCTCGCTCTTCGTTTAGGAGAAATCGAGTCATATCCCATTTCGCTTGTGGAGTGTCTGTTGTGGCAATCACATCATGCTCAGCGGTGGCGATAACTGTGCTGTTATGGTTTACATCTTCCATATGCTCAAAGCCATCTTGTTCATACCCTTCATCTTCTTCCCAGTTGTAAGAGGAGAATCCTGCTTTACTCATCACAGAGTCTCCAAGAGACCCGAGAGGCTGTGTTAATACACAAGTGTCTTGTTGCAAGACGAAAGCCCAGTACTCTAAGACGAGTGCGAGGAGGCGAGATAAAGAGAAACTCCTCTGTAGAGATTTATGAGCTAATTGTTGCTGCATTTCCATCTTAAACGACTATAGTTTTCCCGGAGGTTCGAAGGCTATATGGAATAAGGTTAACGACAATCATAGGAGTGTTATTCTACCCAACTTCCCCTGTCTTTGGAGATAATACCTTAGACAAAAAGAAAACTGGGATTGAAAAGCTCTGAGTCCTTTGTAATCGGTGGTGGGGGGCAAAATGACGGCGAGGGCGTTGAAAGTTGGAACCTATCATTTGATCACTGAATATCTTAAATACTACATTGAAGCATATATATGCAGTCGCAGTCGCAAGCTGATGCTGCAGAGGCTACACACGCACAATTTTTCAATCAAAGCCGCGTTTTGGAATCTTTGCATCTACCGTTGCTTATTGGCTCTGCCGTATCTTCTGACTCACAGGAACTGCAAGGCCAAAGAAAAAATCAAGGTATACGCCAGCCAAGTGTATTCCACTCGCATGAGCTGACCTGTACGTGTGAAATACTTATTGGTTGATATATCTGTAACGGTGGGAAGTCCTCGGTGGAATGACAAATCATTTTCAATAAAAGAGACACACGCGGCTTTCAAGAAAGTCTAGAAGCTAGGAGAATGTTGCGACTTGCCGATACAAGGACTCATAATATGAACATCTACCGAAAGAGTGGCTGCAGGCTCTCGAGTCTGTCTTCTTGCTGACCGCTCCCCCCCGAAGTTACAGGCAGCCTGCATTTATTTGCACATCAATGAGAAGATGTTCGATGTTCCAAGTGCGTATGACTGTTGATCTCACTGTGTACTGAGAATGGGTCTCTTTCCATATCCACGAAGTTCTCCGCCTCCGGACTATTCCTACACAGAACAACGCCGTGGAATACATCAAGGCTTAGGGAACGGCAATTTGGGAAGCCAGGGAGCAGGAGCTCTGGCCTGCCGTCTTATAAGTCTCAAGCAACACCTTTGATTGGATTTATTAGAAAACGTTACGAAATGCAAGTACGTGTTTGCCTGAAGCAATTCTCGCACCCTAATCAGCTAGCCACACTATCCCTTCAGTGGCACATATAGTAAATTGGCCCGGGCGGCTGCAATCTGGATCCGGGGCCTAACCTAAGAGGTAAGCCAATTTCTGCGCATCCAGGGCTAGGTGAAATCACTCTAAGGTATGGGGAATCCTTTTTCACATAGAATAGAACGCAATATGTTGATGAAAAACAAAGCAATATGTAAGAGAGCAAAAGAGTGGTAATTAGGTGATAAAGTCTGGAGTAGCCACCTTTTTCTCTGCTTCTTATTGGTCAATTTACAGCCTAACTTCACCCGCACTACTTCAATAATCCTTAAGGCCCATGATTACAAAATGCGAATCAAGTAGGATGCTATAGAATAGGGGGCTAATCCGTATTTTTGGTAAGATAGAAGCTATAGAGATATGAACGCATGCTACGGAGGAAATGCTTATCATCTAAACCACGTGACACCCCCAGCGCCTCCATGTCACTGTAGCTAGGTAGGTAGAGTACCTATGTATCCCTTGCCTCGGCGAGCCAGCCATCAAAGGGATAGGTGTGCTGCAGGCTACGATATTTCGGCGTTGTAACTTAAAAAGTGGAATATCTATTGGCCCCGGGGGTCTCTGCATGCAACCTTGGAACTGCATATACCCTGTTAAAATGCATTTAATGCTTGGATAAGCGGTTTATTGGTCTACCTACTTACTTATTACGTGAAAAGTCCCGCTTATTCTACTTTCTATGCCATAACGCCGAAATGAGCACTAGGTAAAGGGATAGGTAGTTTGGTAATGAGATTTATGACTTAAAATACTTCCGGTTACAGGACCTGAGCGAGCGTGCTGACTGATTTAGAGATTCCCGTATACCGCTAGTCGTATATGCGTGCAGTTCAATAAATTATATAAATTATCTGCGTTACCATACGGTGTATTCCACAGCGTTAGCGTCGACACAACAGCAAAATTACATTTGCTTCGTAGATAGCTACTATGTTGAATATTCGTAAAGATGAGTTCCAATTTACATAACATATATTCCTACCTCCTTCACGTGAATCTAGGCCTATACTTTGATGGGGCATCGAGATCGCCCTTGAGAAAGGGTTGAAGCGCCTCCAACGGCTGTCGCAGAAACACATTAGCCGAAGACGAGAAGATCACCCGCGCCCAGTAACACCCACAACAAGAACACCTATAGGGGGCGATATAAATAGCCGCGGATTTCATTGGTTCCTGGGCCTTTCTTGACATCTGCCGGCAACTCAGTGAAGTAGACCAAACATCCAATTTCGCCAGTTTAATAATTGTTCGGTGACGATTCGTAGGCGAGGGGTGGCACGCCTGCCTCCGAGGCGTGGAACCATCCTTGGTCCTGGTAAGGAGTGAGTCTAAATAGATTGGCGCCTCGTGAAGATTGGCTACAGAATCAGGCTTGAATAACATTGCCGTAAATTGAAATTGCGGGGAGGAGCCCGGGCATCTCTTTAGTCCCTAGTTGCCGCACATATGAATAAATCCATATCTTCCTCTCTTTTCGCTGACTTACATACCGGTCAAGGTGATCCACTCCTCAGCGTTGGAAAGACAAGTCGAAATAGCTATTCCGAATTTGAACAGAGGAAAGGAATAATCGCAAATATGTTTCTCAGCTCTCTTCTTGTGTGCGCCTTCGCCACAGCCGGCCTTGCGCAGGCACCCCCCGAGGGCTACCACGCCGTGTATATCACATCAATGGTGAACACCAAGTTCGTCGTGGTACCCAAGGCCCGCACCAGCGGAAGCACTCTTGTCGTGTTCGTCTTGTCCCAGCTCGGCCATGAACCCTTATTAGAAGCAGGTAGTCCTGACAATGTAATCTATTTCTAGTCAGACGGCCGCAACCAAGGCAGAACAACAGTGGTATATCAAGAGTGGCACCGACGCAAAGATCCAACTAGCGAACACCACGCTCTGCGTGGACGCTGGCGCCAAAAGTGAGCAGGCGCATCGCCGTTTCAGTCGTGACAGTACCACGAGATCGATACTGACATAGTACGGGGTCTAAATAGCAAACTGGAAGGATATGGCCAGTCTCTCCATCACGGAGTGCTCTGATACCGCGGACGGGCAGAAGTGGAATGTCATGGCTGATGGACGAATCGCCCTCCAGCTTTCGAGCCCACGTAAGTAGCTTCAAAACTTCCTAGGGGTTTTTCGGTTCGCCTTAGAAAAAGGATAGAGAGCTGATATTTGGGACAGAGGAGTGCATCGACCTCCAGTACATGCGAGCCACGGAAAACAACCCAGTCGGTCTATATAACTGCGCGGGGTTGGGAAACATCGGCGCTGCGGACAAGGGCATTAACTGGCCGCTTGCTAATGCCACCACGACTCCATGAGCGCAAGACCTATACTGGCTCTAGAACATAGCGTTATCTGTTGGGTAGCGTACCGAAGCCACACTTGAATCTAATAACATTTCACTATAGCGAAAGGGAAAGGGATGCCTATCAGACCCGTGCCTAAATGTTAGGACATATGTTTATAAGAGGTCCTTTAGTGAGCTGACTATATAAATATAATAATGACCGTACTTTAAGCAATCAACTCAAGTGGTTACCAAGTAGTCTAGAGCGTAGTTAGATATAGTCTAGATTAGAGTAGTTGTTTCTTGTGAAGAGGGCGTGGCTCTTTTGTCACACGGATCTAGTGCCAAGACTCCATTCTAGGCAATGATCAGGATATAGAAGACTATTGGAGGACGTACGAGTCACGATAAGACCTTGCATTTGTACAAAGACTAACAATAAGGACCCAACTGCATAGGAGCCTAACTACCCATATTTTGAGGGGAAAGAACCTCTTGAACTTCATGTATAAATAAAGGCCAGGACTCCCGACCGAATAGGAGGGGGAACCATGGACCTTGAGACCCAAAGAGAATTATTAGTTGAATTTGAATCTTATTCCAAGCCCTTGTTACATCTTTAAACTGATTCGTTAGTAGGCTGTGCGTTTGATACAACGTTGTAATGTTATTATATCCGTAGCATGGCGCTTCTTTCACTGTTCTTGCGGCAGCTTGTTCGAAAGAGTAGATGCATGGTGGTGGGATCAGACATGGTGAATAATCTGTATAGAAGCGCAAATACGCAATATATAATCATTGATAGTCCACCAAGAGTCAATGCATGAGGCTACTAGGAAGATGTGAAGACATGGTCTCTCTGATGAATATGATGAGTCCTGCCCATTGCCCGCCAATCAAAAGACTCCTATTGGTATAGAGGATAGATGGTATATGCTCCAACCTCAAAAGTTAATTATTAGAAAGCGTAGCTTTCCTAGAATTCTATATAAATAGAATTTTAAGAAAACGTAGCTTAAGAAGTTCATTACCGGACCCCCTTAAACTCTATATTTATCTGCAACGCTTTAATTAGCTTAAAAAGTATCTGCAGCTCTTCTATTAGTTAATTTCCTTAAAGAAAATTAACCACAACTTTAAATATAAAGTTCGTGGCTTACGCATCAAGGCTTTATATAGTATTTTAAAGCCGCTAAAGCAGGGTTGGTAATTAATTAGTATTTAGTATAACAAGGGTGTAAAACACAACGCTTTATTTTTTAGATAACTCCACGAATATAATAGCGATAAAAGTAAAAAATGTACTGTTTAAAAGCCCTTTTTATAAGGATTATAATAATATATTTTTTATATTTTTAAAGTGGATACTGGATGAGTAATCAAAAATTAATACAAATTAATATTTTTAACTTTAAAAAATATATTAATTTATACTAATTGTTGATTACTTATCCAGTATCCACTTTATAAATATAAAAAATATATTATTATAATCCTTATAAAAAAAGCTTTTAAATGCTATACTTTATATTCGATTTGCTATTATATTCGTGGAGTTATTTAAAGAATAAAGCCATACTAATTATATTAATTCTGTACTAAATACTAACTAATTACCAACCCTGCGCTAAAGGGCTTCGGGATACTTAGGGAAGCTGCTCAAAGGGACCACCGAGGGGGCTGCCGGAGGTAAAAACGGGTAAGTAGGTCTTCGTAAGTAGGTCTCCAGACTACTTGCCAGTCCGTACGCGTAGGTCTTTAGTCTACAGTCTTCTCTTAAATTAAAATGCTTTGGCACTTTGATTTACAACGTATTCAAAATGGGCTTCGCCGGCAAAGCTTTCCATTTTAATGACAACTTGCTTTAGCGCTACCGGGTCTTATAGCCTGTAACGTTAGTGGACCAGCCACGAACTGCGCCACCACAGCTCTAAAACTAACAACTTAGATACCTTCTAATTATAGCATCACGACTTCAATTGACTATCTAGATAGCGCACTTACATCCGCTTCTAATACAAGGGATCGTTTGAACAGTTCATCATAAGCAAGATTAGATTCGGTAGCTACTACGTACTTAGTCCAAAAACAAATAGCAAATAAAATCCTGGGTTAGGTAAGCTTGAAGTAGAGCTTGGAGGTGACAAGATCATGGTTGACTTCAAGTCTGATTGGGGGGCTGAATCAGCCCAGCTCTCTGGTCTCATGTCTCAGATATGCCTAGTCTTGACTACCTACTTAGGTACTTTGTGTATCCCTATAGCCAATAATTTCCACATTCGGCCGGTTTGTTGCACATTAGGCATTGCCTTAGCTCATGCGGCCGTAGTCGATGCCTCCCGCTAATTTTCAGCTGGCAGTGCAGGAGTCAATACTCCTAAACAAAGGCCAAGTAAGATCGACAATTCCATTGAGGCTGCGTCCCCGGAAATTATAATAGCGTCACAGCGGCGCAGCTTGGTTCAGACCGGCGTACTGGCTGTGTAACTGTTGGCAGCCGAATCAGTCCATTTGAAGGTTAAATAGCCCGCTGCTGTATCCCGTTTCCAAGGAGTCCATTCCATGCCAACCTCTTCCCACATCTTGTTCTTTCATTTTCGTTCAGCAAGTCTCCTCGAATACAACCGTCATTCAATACTGCCTTAATATTGGTGGATGCACTTGTGATCCAGCGTGTCACTCCTTTGTCTCGTGTTCTTTAGTTGGCTTTACAGCTTGTGACACCCCTACTTCCAGCTATCATCGTCATCATCACTACCACTCGGAAAATATTCCAGTAATTGAGGCACGACCTAGACTATAAGACCTACCGTTCATTCCTCTCTTTCAAAATGGCGACACCAGAGAAGTACGGTCAAGAGCAAGGCGTATACGGCCAAGCCCCAATACCGCAACAACAGCCTTACGCACACTCAGCGCCCATGGCGGCAAACCACCAGTCCCACGGTCACTTGGAGAAGGACGGGAGCGAGTGGCAGACGGGGATTTGCAATTGCGAGCCGTGCTCATCGTGTCTATTAGGCTGGTGCTTGCCGTGTCTCCTCCTAGGCCAGACCTCTGAGAGGATTCGCGACCCCTCGATGCAGAGTGCCGATATGCTGAACTCCGACTGTCTTATTTACACCGCTATTAGTTGCTTCACTGGTTGCGGCTGGATGTGAGTTCTTTCCCGTCACTATTCTACCTTCCCAGCTTGGTTCATCTTACACTCACATCGGCGAGCGCATTTTGCGTGATCGGCAGAGTCTCCTGGGCTAACTTATCTGACACAGTTACGCCATGATCAAGCGAGGCGAGATTCGTGAACGGTATGGTATCAAGGGCAGCGGGTGCGACGACTGCTGCGTGTCGTACTGGGTAAGTGAAATCATCTCCCCCCCTCTTTCCGGAAGTGTCGCCTATCGTCACGTATTTTCTAGAAATACTAACATGCATCGCCCCGCAGTGCCCGCCTTGCGCGCTCATTCAGCAGGATAATGAGGTCAAGGTCCGACAACAGGCGCAACCCATCGCACAAGGTTATCAGGTTCAGCCCGGCATGCATATGCCGCCACCGCAGGCTGCGTATCATCCCCAGCAGTGAATCGTCTGAATCTCTTGTTTCGCTATACTTCGCACTTACGCGAACCGAGAACCGAGATGAAACGGGTACTCGCTATGAATATGCAGCTCGCTATGAAAATGCAGCAATCTCATTCGGCGGGCCTGCAGAATCCATCGCGACGTATAGGACTTTGTGATGTTCGGTGGGCGAATGCCGGGGACCGATGCCGGCAAGGGGATTCCCTGTACGATACTGTGGATAAATAGATCAGGTCAGGATACACTAAGGTTAGACAAGTCTCTAACAGTGATAATGTGAGGCAACCCATAAAATAGGCAACCGTAATAAGTAGCACAAGAATATACCCTCATAAGAACCCGTCAACAATCATCTCGACCAAGTTTGCTAAGATGACTTTTCATACGAGTAGCTCCAGTAGTGAGATCATCGCCAAAGGCAATCAATCAGGCCATCCGTAACAGATAAATGATGGCATCAGCTGACAACGTAGTGCGATGCGTAGGTTCACAGTAAGCTACCGATTGAACTGACCTTCCATGTTTCCTTCGACATTTCATTCAATTTCTTCTCATCTCATTTCATGTCACCTCACACACCCACATCACAACTAACTCAAAGTTACTTGCAGAGCACAATGGAATACCGCCCGACACAGTTTGGGCATTCTACGCGCGGTGATCGTGACATGTCGATACAGAGTCTCAACCACCCATCTGAGGCAGCAATCGCTCTCCCTGTATGACGCGATTGAAAATGCGCTGGCGGCCGTGGTCCTCCGGCAAGCGATGCTGTGCGTCGGCATCGCGGGCGAAAATACCAAGGAGCCAGCTTTCGTACACGTCAAAACGATCGACATGCGTCGCATGATCGAGTGGAGGGAACTCATACCAACTACCACACCCATCACGGGAATCAGGGCCGACAAGAGCAAAAATGAAGAGAATCAAGCGGAAGCGCACTACAAAGACCGCCTGTTACGCTCCCTCGAAAAACACCACGAAGCGCTCTGGGAAGACCTTGCCGACAAACCAGGCTGGAAAATCGTTGTGCACCACGACCCGCGACAACTCGGCGCGCTTCAGTCCGAAGAAAACGACGTGCTCTTGTCTTTTGACATATCATTTTGCTTCCACCACGCGTACGCGGACGGGAAAAGCGGATATATCTTCCATGGAGATTTCCAACGAGCGCTAAGCAATGCTGCTTGTCCCCCAGAGCTCCAAAATCATATCCTCTATCTTCCGACAGCCCCCATCCTCCCGCCTGCAATGGATACGCTCATCCCATTTAGCCTGTCCTGGGCTTTCATCCTGCGCACGGCCTGGGCAGAGATTCTATATCCGGTTCTTGTGCCTCCTTTCCTCAGGCGTCTGTTGCATCTAGAGCCGAGCGAGGCCGACCTCCCGTGGACGGGAGGGCCGGTCGACGGGTCGAACCCGAAGGGGCATATCCGCACTTTGCTCGATGTAGACGAGGCGCAGCTGCAGAGAATCCTGGCGCGATGTCGGAGCCACAAGGCCAGTTTAACAGGATTGTTGCACGCGCTCATCGCACGCTCACTCGCGCGGCTTGTGAGGGACAAGTCATTCCACTCCACGACGCCCATATCGCTCGCGCGGTATGCAGATCCCGGTATTGCGGGCTCGACGTTCACACCCGACGAGACGATCCATTGTCTGGTCACGGGCCTTCTGTGTGATCATGAGCTTGCCACCATTCGGCGATTGCAGCAAGGCCAAGACAGCGGGGACACGCGGGTCCAAGATGATGCGGCGATGTGGGCGTTCGCGCAGGACATGACGGCCCGCATTCGCGACAAGGCCGCCTCGCTGCCGCGCGATGACATTACGGCGCTTTATGGTCTGGTCGGCGACTGGCACGAGTTCTTGCGCAACAAGTTTGGGAAGGCAAGGAGTAGTAGCTGGGAACTGTCGAACCTGGGCAGTCTTAGTGCCGTTGACTCGGGGGTCTCCGTGCCCGAAGACCTATCGAGGGCGGAGAGCGAGAGGCGCGTGGAAAATGAAGGACGCTGGTTCATCGACCGCGCTGTCTTCACACAGGGGATGAATGCCATCGGCCCCGCCGTCAGTTTTAACGTAGCTGGCGTCGCTGAACATGGTATTTGCGTGACTGTTAATTGGCAGAACGGTATTGTGGATGTTGACCTTGCGGAGAAGTTAGTGGACGACTTGCAGGCATCTGTTGCTGAACTTGGTGAAGCTTGATAGTTGATGTCTCGTTGGTATGGTGAGTGTTAACACTCTATGTTAATGTCTAATGTCTAATACGTAACTATAATTGTTATTATACGGTTTCCGTAGAATAAAGAACTATATGTGTATAGCCAGGGCTGGCCCACGAAGGTGTTTTAGATCCCTTCGCGTGACAACTAAGTAATTATGGCATTCATCTACCCATCTTAATCGTAGGGTCATCTATCCGTCGTTCTCTGTGCCAGTCAAGATCGGTTATTTCGCATTCTTTTCATTTTCAAGCGTCCAGATTGCAGTCAATGCCTTCTTCCGCCAATTTTGCCGAGGTAACTTCTTGTTTTTAGTCAACGGGGCTGGATGGAGCACATGTTCCAAAGCGATGCCGAATAATCAAGAGAACTTTATTCAGCGCCCCTCGTGCCCGTTCTACATAGGGCATGATTCCCTACCTATTCCACATAGGATCATACCATACATACTCTTCTTCTATCAGGCCAACCGAGGCATTGGAGGATGACCATGTATTATTTTCCCATGAGTTGCTAATAGGTATCATCAAAAAAGAAAAAAGAAACGCAATTGTCAGATGCTACTACAAGTGGTGCTATAACTACCAGTGCAGGATAAGCTAGGGTGTGTGTTCCCGTCTTTTCGAACTTGCTCATATTAATTAATATGTGTGGGGTAAGGGGTTCTACGCTATTTTAAAAAGGGAAGTGGTCTGTTTCACGAATGGGAAAAAATTAGAAAAAGTTGGTGCGCCAGGTGAGGATTGAACTCACGACCTTTGCATTTCTACCATACGGGCTTCGTAACAAAGCTAGTATAAGAGCAATATGATACCACTACATCACAAGCGCTGAACATTCGAACAGCTAAATTGTTTTATATACCTAAGGGAGCAAAGCAGAGTCACCCCGCTTAGTAAGCTCGGTAGCTACCCCAAACCAACTTGACTGCCCACCATGCCTAACCAACCCCCTTTCTAAGAAAAATCATCTTCTCTCTCTTTTCCTCTAGTCATTTTCCTTTTTCATGCAGACGAGGGCATTCACTGGCATTTTTAATCCCTGCGGCGACAACAAACTAGGTAATTGTTATCTTATAAAATGTAGTGCATTACTTCAATTGCCAGCGCTGCCGTCAGCAACAGGATCCTATGTACTGTAGGGTGCTACCTACCTAGATAAGATATGTACCTAGGTAGGTAACCATGCAACATTCTTGTATGCCTGCCCGATAGAAGCCGTGTTTTTCTGTCCAGTCGGAGACCCCGATATACCTAGAACGCAGCGAGTTGTTTAAGTCCATCCTAGATATCAGTGGCTTTATCTACTAAGTCTCACGAGGCACGAAAAACTGCGTGCAAGCTTTTCCTGCCGACTTGGATCTTTTTCTCCCTTAGGTTTTGCAGGGGAGTATGTGCCTACCTAGGTAGGTACCTAGGTAGGTTCTGAGACAGCCCTGCTGATGTTGCGCAGCAGAGCGGTCTGGATACAGCCGCGAGATCGCAGCTGTATGGATACCCCGACAGCTCGGCAGAGCCGCTGACCCCGCACTTAGGGCTGCATGTTTTAGTTCATAGATTCTTACCTCTTCTCAAAAAGTGCAGCGTAGCACACAGGCCCGTCCAGCCCATTCTCGTTGAACTTAAATAGGTACACTATGAGCGCCCTGTTTCTCGCGTCATATAATCCCAGGCTCAGCTTGCCACTTAGATCAAGGGTTCTCGACTCCCGGAAATCCATTGACTACGGCCGCTCCCTTGTCAAGCTGAGAATGAGATATATGGATGACGAAGCAAGTCCGGAGCTGGTGTGTGGTTTCAGCCGTCATCATATGAGCCACTCAACACTAGCGAACTGGACGAGAGGACTCATTAATAGTTAAACATGCATGGTTAATGATTATTCCGAGCTTCTGAAAAAAGCTTATAATATTAGTAAGTCGGTAAGTGTCTTATCGGGAAATTTTTTAATATCGCAACACTGTAACATTAGACCTCGGAGTATAATCCCTAATGGGGCACGAATTGGTCCAGCGTTAACCTTAACCAACAGTATGAGGAAAACGTGATAATCTTCGATTCTGCTAGGTTTACATGAACCACGCCTTACATAGGTCTGATCTCTCATTTTCCAGTACGTGGAACGTATTTGTACTCAACTCTAAGCTTGCTGGACCTAAGTAATCAATGTGCTCCCACGCCAGATCCATGTGAGCAATTTAATGCATAATATACGATAAATCTCTACAAAGAAAACTGCGTATCTTGAATCTACTTCTGAAGGCTGGGATACTTTTTTCCATCGACAAAAGGAAACATCATTTATGTAATTAGTTCGACTGTTGTTACCTTGCGCAGTACAGAAATCAGATAACGACGATCAGCTGTGTTGATCTTCGTACATGTTTAGCCACATCATTTCTCTACGCTTTCGGGGAAACGTCTCCACCAGGTATGGCATTATTACCCATGCTTTAGCTTTACAGGAAACAGCGAGAAGGGATAAACCGAGGCTTCGTAACAATTCACATCGACTAATAAGGCGCAACATTGTTATGAGAAAATTCATTGCAGATCAATTCATCGCGTGACAAGCGGACCAGCCGTCAAACTTAAGGGAAAAGAAAACAGAAAAAGATCAAACGTATGCAAATCTGCCTCCAAAGCGTTATGTAGACAACCTCCCAGACCAAATACCAACAAATGCAAGAAACAGGTTGAAAATATGTGTACCCAAGGACCCGAAATTGAAACCACGACAACATGGTTCCTACCAATCCTATAAATCGCCAGCGAAAGAAGCACCACCGGCATTCATATCTACAGCCATGCTGTGCTTGAGGCCACACACTTCAAATAGCTTGACGGGCGTGATATCAGCAGGAGTGCCAACGACACCATAGTTCTTCAAACGCATGAGTGTCTCACGGATGGCGATATAGGCAGGGGCTATGGTGGCAAAGCTGAATATCATGATGCGGAAGCCCATCTTGCGAGCCTCGTCGACAGTGATGAGGGGACTCTTGCCGTTCTCGACAGAGTTCAGCAGTAGGGGCCAAGGGGCGAGATCCTTCACCGCCTGTGCGGCTTGCTCCTTAGACGAGAAGCCTTCGAGCAGGCCGACGTCAGCACCTTCGTCACGCGCCATGCGCAGTCGACGGATGCACTCGTCATAGCCAAGACTCTGTAGGGCATCGGTCCGTGCAATGAGTACGAAGTCGGATTGGAGGCGGACGCGGGCACCATGGGCAGCTCGGATGCGGGCGATGTACTCATCAACCGGCACAACCTTCTTTCCGCCGAGATGTCCGCAGCGCTTCATCAACACTTGGTCTTCGAGATGGGCGCCTGCTACACCGGAGCGGATGTATTGTTCTACAGTGCGAGCAGCCATGATGGGACCTAAGGTGAGAAATCCGTTAGTATTGCTCGTGAGGCGTAGGGCGGGGATTCTCCGTGGCATGAACCATGATACGTGTATGATGTCTTTCTATCTAGGGAAGTCTTACCTCCGTAACCAGTATCCATATCAGCAATCAGAGGCGGGCCGAAGGGGTCGAGGTTGGCAATCATCTCCGCATTCTCACGCATCTCATGCAGCTGGGCGATGGCCAGATCGGGTTGTCCCAGACGGGAAGCTGTGGTTCCTGCACCGGTCTAAAAATTAAACATCAGCCAGAATTCCAAAAGAGCGCTTCAAGCAATGAAACGAACCAAGGGATACTATTACATACCATATACATAGCATTAAATCCTAGTTCGATGGCCGTCCGAGCTGATAGGCCATCATAGACACCAGGACATATGATGAGTTCATCAGTCTCGAAAAGCATTTTTCGTAGCTTTTTGGCACCAGACATGGGCTCGTTGACGCTGGGAACGACATCATTGAGTGTTAGCCACTTGTTTGACTGGACGGCCGTGTCCTGTTCAACAAAGCCTGTTCGTGGACTGTCTATGAACTCATCACATGCTGAAGAGGTCTCTGTTGAGCCTTCAGAGCTAACTTCAGTAGTGATGGGTGTAAGGGAGGGCTTGAATGGTTCAAAGTGTGGGTTGGACTTGACATCTGCCTTTGCGGCTTCGATGACAATGGAAGACTCGGTCTCGAGTTGAGACACTGGGTCTGTTGAGATAGCAGAGGGAGCCATTGTTAGTTGTCCGAGTAAAAAGACAGGATAAAGAGGGAAGAGTACTATAAGATGCTAGTCAAGGATAGAAATCTGACGGTTGTTGTCCAAGAGTTTGGGAGATATCCTCGGTCAATGCACTATTTATATTCGTTTCTGAAGTTTTCTAGAGCTCGCCTACACTGAAAAACCAAACGCTGAAGGTTGCATGCCGAGCCAGTCGTCCGTACTCCCCTCCGTCCCGCACACATCTCTATCTTACTATAATCGTCGGTCGAAATGAACCATTCGACTTGGCGCATAGGTCCTTGGACTTGCAACCTGGCAGGCCAGTACCGTGTGCCAAGGGTATTCACCAAAATTGCAAGCATTCACGATCACTTGTGAGTCCAATAAACACTGTTATTGGTAAGCCTATTGTCGATCCACACTGATACTCGGTTTCCGAAGCGTAAGCTACCTCAAGTAGCCACCCTCCGGAGGAGTGTCTTCATCCATTTCAAAGTCTGTAATAGAAGTGTTAGTAACTACGGCAACCCCGTGAATAGAGGATAATCCGATATGAATTGATCTATCCAACCTCATCTAGGGCGTTTACCAAAATATTTTGTGTAGTGAAATTATGCAGTTGTTAGAGTACTGACAGGTGAGTAGACGCTTTGTGGAACGTCTGGCCGAAACTTGGACCAGAGGAGGCATACGAAGATCACGAGCACCCCGGGTTAGCTTAGATACTACCATGAAAGTAGGATTTGCGGGTGAGCTTGTTTCGAAGTCACATCGCAGCGGATCTACCCGGGGCTGGCACAGCCACGATACAGTTCTGCCTGACATCTACGTTTAACCGATTCGACCGTTCTAGGTCAGCTTCGCGACGACATTCTTCAACGCCACTGTGTCACAAGATTTCATTATATCGTGCTTGATCAGACGAGTTCTGCCTTATCTCTTGATACCAACTAGTCACCTTCGTCTCGACGCCATGTGACCGTGCAGTATACGGACGCGATGTAGTGTAACAACATGTTTTCTGGGGATAGTCTTTTTCCGGACAGATATTGCACCACCACCCTGATCCCTAGTGCCGAATCGAGATTTTAAACGCGCATCGCATCGACCCGCAGGGTGTTTGCCAGGCCAAGTCGGAGGAACTCTTTGGGTTTCATAAAAAGACCTCGGACTGCGGGAAACGCTCAATGTCATCAGGCCCTCATGTAACGTGACTGGCCGAAATGGGCGTACGTGAAGAGTGGGTGATAACACACCGATCCTATGGGGCAAGGCCGACCTACATAGGTGGTTTGCAATAATACAAGTCTGTACAACAATCTCTTGCATATTGCCTCATTGGCTGGTTTTATTCTTTTCAAGCGAGGCTGACGGCCGCCGTGGGTGTGAGTAATGAAGTGGTTTGTTAACGGTTCAAAATATGAACAAGTTATGGCCTACTGCCTTTGCACAAGGTGGCCACCGCAAACGAGGGGATAAATCCACACGGAGTCCCTTGGGGCATCAGGAGTCTTTGTCCCCAGACTGTACTGATAATCTTTTGTAATATTACGTTGTTTTGCAGCTCGCTGCCTTTAAGCATAGCACCTACCCTAGTCTCTTGGCCCGAGCGGACTCTGCATAACTTATCCGCTGTCAGAATTGGCACGCAAACACCCAAGACAGCCAAGATGCTTGGATTCTTGGACGTAAGCCACCTTCTATAACTTCCTTGTCGTTTGTAATTGATGTGCATAGAAAACTCTACTTGTCATGTATCCATTCACTTGTCGACGGAGGGACTATCTCGACTTCGCCACCTTGGCAGCCTCGGCATGCGGTCTAATCGCCGTACGTTTCAAGCCATGATTCTCTTTTTAGGGTCATGTGGCTGGCGTGGTCTGAAGAGTAAGCGGCTGATGCAGTGATAAACAAAAGACCGCAAGATAGATACGTCAGGGTTGGGCTTCGTTCGATGTGGCCAAGGTTGAGAGTGTACAACCTACCCTCTACTAATTCCTTTTGCAGTGAAGGACTCAATCGGAGACACCGTGTAAGTCCGATGCAAACCCTAACGACAGGCTTACATGCCGTATAGACATCTCTTATCTCACTTGAAAATAGAGATCTACGTCTGGGTGGCATTGGAGGCCTCTATTATCGAAATGTGTGGTTACAGTAACCGCCGCGTTCGTTGTTACACACTGAATTGTCCGTCCGTATTTCGGTGCCAAAGCAGCCTATCGCCCGTAGAGAAATATGAAGCGGAAAATGGACATCCTTACGGTGTAATTGCCATGGCTATAGTTCTTACCTCCTCCTCCGATATCCTACCAACGGTACCCCTGTATCTGGGCATGCAGAGATCTTCGTCACGATGACTACCAACGCCTGTCAACCCGTGCATATTCCGGTGGACAAACGAAGAGCTCTCACAGGGCCGCCGAAGTTGTCCCGTCCAGGATGCTTAACACAGGCATTGCTGCAGCCAAGCACGAATAAACCGCCTTTTCGCGATCTAGGCATGCTCTTGGCGCGCCGGATCCGGGTCGGGCCAGCGGGCCGCTATAGGCCGCCGCACTGATGATAAGGGGCCCTTGCAAGGAGGCTCCATCACCGGGCACGGAGGTGATGCGTCGCGAAGTCGACCCAAGTATCTCAGCGAGACGCCGGTACGTCTTAGAAGGTGGGTAAGACCCTCTTTTTCTCATCTCAATGGCAATATATCAGCCGTAGGCACGCTAGGAACGGCCTAAGAAACTTGGCTGCAGTGTCAGTTGCATCCACATCTGGCAATCTCCCGTATAACCAGACGCATGCAGCCTCCCTCTCAACCACGCATGTGCATGATAGGTCTTCGGCGTGCGTTACTGCATCCTGTTATTCTCTCGTTCTCTTGCAGTGAGGGATTTGTAAACACAACGGATGGATTGTTACTCATCTATTGTTAATTTGTCAAAGACGCTAATCTTCCGAGCAGTATTCCGCGTGTCTACCTAGTGCTCTTAACTAAACAATACTAAGAAGACTACTCTTAGCTGGTCCTGGTGTCGATCACGCAACTTTCCGTCAGCCGCTTCATTTCATTCCGTCTCGGCGCCTCCCTTTCTGACCGGGAGAGGGAAAAAAATTTCACAGCTCGCTAATAATTCTTTATCAGTCATTGATTGACCTCGACCTTTTTGCCAGCCGTTACGCTCCAACCTGGGGAGTCTAATTATCATTCATAGCGCGCTCTGCATAACACTGCGTATTACACTGCATACATAATGCTGGACGAAGAGAAGGCTGGGCCGCCAAAAACGGGAAACGACTCTTCGGGTAACGATTCGTCCGAGCAGCTTACCGAAATAAAGCCCAGATCCAATTTTCTCAGCAAGTTTTCCGACGACCTCGATCCACGCTTCGTCTACATACCTCTGCTCGTCTGTTGTTTCGCTACTGGCCTCACTGATGGCACGCTCTATAATGGTGAGTGATCTATAAAATTAAAAATTAAATCACAGAAATAGGCCAACTGACATTTCTCTAGCGTACGGCACTTTCGTGTCTATGCAAACCGGTGAGTCCTCTCGGCGAAACAGCTAACTAGGAGATAAGAAATAATCTAACGGGAACTACCTATTCAGGAAACACCGTTTTCATAGCGCTGGGTACGTCGGGGCAAAACAACAAACCTTACGGATGGGCTCGTTCTTGTAAGCAAGGATTTCTCTTACTTCGTATTTTTAATTTTATAAACAAAACTCCAATTTTGCTTTCCTGTGAGAGCAGACCAAAACATAGAGAGCTAGGATACACGGAAAATCAAAGGCGGGAAAAGCCGGTGAGAGCAGTGCTGACAGCGGAAATCTAGTGACATCCATCGGCTCCTTCATAGTAGGCTGCGTGTGCTTTTCGCGGTTCCACGCTCTCATCGGGCGTGGCCGGCAGCGGCGGACTGTGTTCCTCTCGTTTCTGGTGCAGACCATCTTCGTGTCGCTGGCAGCGGGCATCGTGCGTAATTCTTGGAACCATTCTCTTCTTGTTTTGGCAACTTTCAGAACACGAGATTTCCTTTTTTTGTGACAAGAGAGTGCCTAGCACCTCCTGGAGCCCTCATAATTACTCCCCAAATGACTATAACTGACTCCGAGTGTTACAGATCCAGGGCGGGCTGATCGACGGGCGGTACCCGTCGAGGCGGGACCCGGCCGACGTCGACTTCGCGGAGCTGGCGCCCATCGCGCTGCTCTCGTTCCAGGCGGCCGGGCAGATCGTGAACAGCCGCGGCCTGGGCGTCGCCGAGGTGCCGACCGTCGTCATCACGACGCTGCTCTGTGACCTCGTCAGCGACCCCAACATCTTCGCGCCGTTCGCCAAGAACCCCAAGCGGAACAAGCGCGCCATCGCCTTCACGCTCACGCTTGTCGGCGCCATTGCTGGTGGTTTCATCTCCAAGGTTACGGGTCACGTGCAGAACAGTCTGTGGCTCGTTGCGGCGCTTAAGCTTTCCATCACAGTCTTTTGGTTCTTCTATGCCAAGGAGAAAAAAGCGTAAACGCTGGTGGTGTTAGGCTTAGATTGATAGATATTGCATAGCGGAGGCATGGTTAGACGGCATGGCGAGGCAAATTAGCATTACAGGGTCCACGGCCTGGGAAAGCATTATGACGAATTTCGCCGTCACGTATAGAATTGGGCAATGCCTCGAACGTATTTAGACTATTTCACTTGATTGCTTCTTGCTATTAACTGGGGGTATTCATCATATTCCATTTATCATGTCAATGCCACTTGTGCTTCATACTAACTGGCCGATGTTTTGGATGATGATTAGAAGTTCACCTCCACACGCAAGCCATATCGTCCAACATGCCTAAATCCAGACCCAGAAAAACAAATTACATAATGCCAACGCCCGACATGAAACACGCACCATTGGGAATCATCAAACCGAAAACATGTTCCTTTGCCCATCTCCCCACCTCCCCACCTCCCCACCTTCCTGCTTTCCCGCAAACTATTCCCTGTCATACCCTTTCTAGCGGCAAGCTCACAACTTATTCATTCAACACACTATATCGAGAGTACTTCGGGCCTGCCATGCCCTCCTCAGCCGCTCGCCCGCTGGTTTTGCGGCGATATCCCATATTCGTCGCACTGCCAAGATCGTAATCATTTCCAGACGAGACCTGGCGGCCCTGAGAGCCCTTCACCTCCTTTTCGTTGCCATACGGGATGGGTGGTGTGGCACTCTTCAGCTCGCCGTACGGCTTTGAATAGAATTGGTCGTCGGCCTGGATCGAGGAGGTCCTATCCCCCTTACTGCGACCCCAGCTCCCAAGGATCGTTGGTCGACGCGCTGGAGCTGGAGCTGGAGCTGGAGCTGGAGCAGGCTGGGCGTCCACAATGTCCTGGCTGCCGCTCACACTGCGCCGGTTTGGGCTCATCTCTACGAGCACTGGCTGCGATTGCTGGGAATCGCGCAGCCTGGGGGTTGCCTTCTGTCGCGGTGTGCTTCCACCATCTCGCGGAGGCGTTGGTGGGAGTGGGTTCAGACGCAGTGGGTTGGGATGCATGTTGCGGGAGACGTTGATCGGGTCATCGTCATCTTCGAGATCTGAGACATCGTCGGGGCGCATCGCGTTCTCCCGTTCCGAGTCTGATTCGTCGTCTCCATACCGCTGGTTCAGCGCCTCATAAGCCTTAGATCTCTCCACCGCTGTCCGCTCGCTCGCGTTCATGGCGCGCTGCCGCTGCTGTGTACGGTTGATGAGCGACTCTGAAGCGTACCACGCTTCTGTGAATTTGGCAGTGCGCTGTGGCGAAGCGTTTATGGGCTGGCAATTTGCCATGCTGCTTGGCCGCGAGGAGGATGGCGAGCCCGTCTGGTGCAGCGGGATTTCCATATAGCTGCCACGCTGTGCTGGCTTGGGGTTCGACTTGCGCTTCTGATCTGCGGGGGACACTACGCTGTTGCATGGCGAGTTGCCCGGTGTGATCTGGTATTGCCTGCTGGGAAGATCGACGCGAGAGTCTCGTTTTGACGAGGTGAATGAACCCTGTGAACCACTACGTGTGTGCATGAAGGGGATACTCGGTGGCCTTGACAAGTCCTCGTATGGCGCTCCCGAGCTGCGGTGGCCCTCGAGAGGCGTGGACAAACGCTTGCCATCCTCTGATACAGTGGTATAAGTGCTTGCCATAGATGACTTGTTGCGTTTGTGCTTCGTGCGAGATGTCAAGTTGCTTTCCAGAGGGTTCATATCAGGCGGCATGTTGGCAATGCGTTTGAACATCAGAGCCAAGTACAGGGATATGAAAAGTGACACTCCGTGCAGGCCGATTGCAGAGACAAGTCCGTAGTACTCAGACTCCACGAATATTGGGAGCAGGGCCTTATTCTCTATGATGGTATCCCAATTGTCGCTTTGCTTGGACACCGTAATGGCCCCGAAGGCGTAAAAAGGCAATACGGCCAAGTCAGTAATACCAGCGAATAACTGGTACGCAGCCGAGGAGGCTGGAGGTCTTGCTCGAGCAGGCCTAGCAAGGTGTAAGATGGCGTATGCGCTACAAATAACAATGACGCCGGGCTATGAACTACGTCAGATTCACTTCACAAGTAATGCCGTAGTCAGGAAATTCATACCGCAATGCGCAAGATCCAAGCTGTTAGCGATGGTACCTTGGAGATGAGAATCATGAGGGCGAGGAGTCCCGCACCCGCGACCAATTCCAAGGCACGCAACATGAGTTGTAGGTATCTCGTCCATCTAATCCACCATTTTGTGGTATCACTCATAGGCCGAAAGTTGTGGGTACGGCCAGTAGGCACCATATGAGCACTACAAGGTCAGCATATCAGCTATAAGATGTTGCGGCCACCCCGTAGATAAAAAAGTAGATTAGAGACTTACTCGGGATGCCGGTTGAAGGACACGAGGGGCCCTTTCTTCTTAGGTGTCTTGGGCTTTACCTCCCAGCTCGCCCTCGTCACGGCCTTCGGATCGAATTCTTTCTCTGGGAACTGTGAGTCGCGCCGAACCGCATCGTACATATACGGTTGTTGTACCCCCATTTTTGCGAATGGCCGAGTCCAGCGAGGCTGGATTCTTCTCGCAGGAGGGATGATAGGCCGGATGGAATGGACTGTTTAACTCTTTGTAAGAATTGCAATCCAACAAGTTGCGGATAAACAGCCGAACGGCCATGACGTTAGCTGCTGCAGTCAGCCCCTCGTGTGATGTAGACGTTGTGCCTAATCGGGTTGGGCGTGGTCTCCATGGCAACATGCTACCATCGCGGCCTTATGCAGGTACTGTGCTAATTATAGGATTACACCACACAATCAACTCCATCGCCTAGGTCCTACGGGTAGAGGCTCCCATTGCAAAGTGGCTAACCTAGAATGGAGAAGCATTGTAATCGATTTCCGCGTGCTCATGAAGTACAACCGTATTACATCATCACTACGGGCACTAAGGTACAACAAATTAAAAGCTGTCTAACGAAACGGGATGCGGTGTTGCACCGAATAAATCGGTACAGTGCGAAAACCGTATTAATGCGACGTAGCTTGACAAGCTAATTGTAGATAGCCGATGTAGGGATTGTGAGATAAGTTAGGGAGCTTCAACATTTCGACTCAGTTATCAGATTGCGGCAAAACTCATATGCTTAAAAAACTTGGATTAATTCTTGCGGCTGACTTCGTTCTTATGATTAGTCTCGGATTCTTTAATAATGGCATCCCTTGCTAAACCGTGGCTCTGCAGCACGTGTTTGCATAAAGCCGTGAGTAGGAACACCTGGCTGACTAAATCGTCATCCATCACAACTCAACGCTCATATGCCACGACTACAAGCCGCGATGGCCGCCCATTCCGCATGGCTGTGGTCGGCTCTGGCCCAGCTGGCTTTTACACGGCTTACAGGGCCATGTCAAGGATACAGCAAGCCAAGGTCGACATGTTCGAGGCATTGCCGGTACCTTTCGGCTTAGTGCGATTCGGCGTCGCGCCGGACCATCCCGAAGTCAAGGTATGATGCAACCTGCGATATCGCAGCTTCACAGCACATTGGATAGCCATCCGCTGACCGAGGCGGTAGTAGAACTGCCAAGAGAAATTTGAAGAGGTGGCTAGCTCACCAGGTTTTACGTTCATTGGCAACGTGGCCATTGGCAACGAGGGTGACCATTTCCAAGGATGCACGATCCCACTGGTCTCTCTGATGCGCCACTACGACGCCGTGGTGTTTGCATACGGCGCGTCAAAGGACAGGAAGTTGGGAATCCCTAACGAGTCTGGGTTGCGGGGCATCTACTCGGCGCGCGAGTTCGTCGGCTGGTATAATGGCTTGCCCGAGTATGCGGATCTGGCGCCGGATCTGACGCAGGGCGAGGAGGCGGTAATCATTGGTCAGGGCAACGTTGCGCTGGATGTCGCGAGGATGATACTAGAGAACTTGGATGTGCTGCGGAAGTCGGACATCACCGAATCCGCCATAGAAACGTTATCTAGGAGCCGAATTAAGCGAGTGCATATAGTCGGGCGGAGAGGTCCGATGCAGGTGTGTCTTCTTACGTCGGCGTCCCTCTTATATTAGCGACTAACGATTTCCCAAGGCGGCGTTTACGATTAAAGAGGCGCGGGAGTTGATGAAATTGCACTCGGTTCATTTCCACCCCGTCGACATGAGTCTTTTACCAGATGAAATATCTAAGCTACCACGGGCGCGGCGGCGTTTGATGGAGGTCCTGGTAAAGGGCTCAACCAGCCGGGCTGAGCACTCAGATAAGTCGTGGTCGCTTGATTTCTGTCTATCGCCCACCGAGTTCAATGGCACGGCGGATGGCAGGGTGCAGAGCACGACGTTCGAACGGACCTCCCTTTCGTCACCTTTCGATCCCACTTCAAGCGTTCAAAGTATTGGTGAAAAACTACAGATCCCATCGTCGGTAGTATTTCGCTCCATTGGTTATAAATCGGTTGCCTTACCTGGATTTACTGAGGCAGGTATACTTTTTGATGACAGGAAGGGCGTAATTCAGAATGATGGGTTTGGCCGTGTTTTACAAACCGCCCCAGACGGTGTGGAAACGGCTACTCTACCTGGTGTATACTGTGCCGGATGGGTGAAGAGAGGGCCTACAGGTGTTATTGCATCGACAATGGAGGATGCGTTCTCGACTGGCGATGCTATCGCCGCCGACTGGACTGCTGAAAACCCATTTCTTAACTCGGGGAACAGTCATGGCTGGGAGGGGTTGCGCACCGAGATTGACAAGGATAAATGCCGAGTCATTCAATGGGATGACTGGAAGAAGATTGACAAGGCAGAGAGAGAGCGCGGCCTGTTAGCTGGGAAGGAAAGAGAGAAATTCACGAGTACAGATGAGATGCTAGCTGCCGGCCGCTAAAAGTCGAAAAATATACCGTCACGGACAATTGCTACATTTATACAGTACTTTATCTTGTAATTTTAAATTATGAGCTGTTCTTCAATTTCTCCGTCAACTCTGGAACCTTTTCAAATAGATCGCCGACCAGCCCCACGTCAGCAACTTGAAATATCGGCGCATCGGCATCCTTGTTAATTGCCGCAATCACCTTGCTATCCTTCATACCGGCCAGATGTTGGATAGCGCCCGAGATACCCACAGCCATGTACAGCTGAGGTGCGACGACTTTACCCGTCTGACCGACTTGCAGGCTGTTGTCCGCATACCCGCTGTCTACAGCAGCACGAGACGCGCCGATAGCGGCGCCAATTGAGTCTGCAAGTGGCTGCATGATCTTGTCAAAGTCCTCTTTGGACTTGAGGCCCCGTCCGCCGGAGACGACTTTGCCAGCAGTTGCTAGATCTGGGCGGTCTGACTTGGCCAAATCTTCCGAGACCCATTCGACCAAAGCTTCCGACTTGGGGTCAACACCATCCTCCACGGCAGCCGAGCCGCCCTGTGTCTCGGCGGCAGGGAAGGAAGTGCCTCGAATTGTTATGATCTTAATGGGATCGGAGGACTCGACGGTGGCAATGGCATTTCCGGCATATATCGGGCGCACAAAGGTGTTCTCGTTCTCGACGGCGGTGATGTCGGAGATCTGTTGCGAATCCAATAGCGCGGCAATACGGGGCATCAAGTTCTTGCCGAACGCTGTGTGCCCCGCGATGACGTGGGTGTAGCCTCCCTTCTTGATGTTCTCAACTACTAGGAGAGCGAAGTTCTCGGGGAGGCCCTATGATGGGAGGGTAAGTCTAGGTCCAATGGCCAACGGGCCGGGCAGACGTGGCGAGGGATCCAGTCGTGTTTACCTTGTCGTAAGCCGCATTGTCTACAGCAATAATCTTCTCGACCCCTTCTGCTTTGGCAGCTTCCTCCGCAACCGCCCTGATGTTGCTTCCGGCGATAAAGCCATGGACCGATCCGCCAATGCTCTTGGCCGCGGTGATTGCGCTTAATGACCCGTGGTTCAGCTTCCCTTCGCGCTGTTCGAGGATGGCGAGCGAGGACAGTAACCTCTGGAGGACGGATCGACTAAAAGGGCCGGTAAAGGCCAAGGTAGATCGTGGTAGCGACGACGCGACGCCACGAAGGGCGGTTCGTTTGGCGGCTGAAAACATCTTACTCCGATGTTGCAGAATCGCTCGTCTCGTCCTGGCTGTACAGACCTCGAGGTCGAAGTTTGTCGGTTCGTGAGTCTTGAATCTTACACACACACCTAGGTAAATAGGTGGATGCGCTGCTATAGCCGACAGGACCATCTGAGCTGCGGTTGTCCACGGCCCGCGTTCGGCCGCCGTAGGCCCGCCGGAAACACCACCGAGGTTAGCGGGATGTGCTGCTGTAGTGTACCGTACCTACAGTGGGAACCAGCCCTGTATCTTGACTAAAGCACGTGATACGTAGGTAGGTATCTAGGTCATAACGCAGTGGTAACTACCTACAGTACAGTAGGTAGGCTAGTGAAGAACTGCGGAGTCCTGGGTGGTCCAAGCTCTCCAAGCTCCACTGCTGACTTGACCAGAAATCAACTTTCCCGGGGGGTGTCATTGCACCTGTCTCCAATCGCGCCGAAATTATTTCTCCATCCAAACACGCGATCGACCCAGCCTCATCGCATATCGCATTTCGAGTCCAACAGTTCCATCAAATTGCAGGCCACCGCACGGGCTGCGCTCCTCGCTCTGGCCTTTCCGCTCCTTAATGACTCGCCACAGATAGAATTTGACAGCCGCGACACCGCGCGATCCAACCGCCAATCCTGATCCCCGTCTCCCCCTCGCCGCGCCTCATTTCCCTCCCCAGCCTCACCATCATTGAAGATGGAGGAGCACGTCAACTACGGCTCTCCCGCAAACGGACCTTCCCCTGGTAGCAACCCGATCCTGGCGCAACCGGGTCTACAATCCGATGCGACCGCTGCGCCTGGACAAGGCGGTGGTGAGTATCACGCGTCTTTAGTATTGCCGCAACCTGCACGGGCTAGAGACTGATGCGCCGTGTAGATATCCAGATGTCCGAGGTGCCATCGACGGAGCCCATCATCAAACAAGATAGTACCACACCTGCACCTACGGGTACCTCAGATAATCCCCTCGATGCGCCTCCTGCACCACCCGCTGAATCCACCTTAGCCAAGGAAGACGAGGAGATGGGCGAGGCACCCGCCGTGACCAAGGACGGAGAGCAACCGGGAAAGGATGGGGCCGACGGCGCACCAGAGGTCAAGTCGAAAGAAAGCATCGAAAATGCTGCGCGTGAACACCTCATCTCTCAAACCCACGCCATTGTCCTACCGAGTTATAGCACATGGTTCGATATGAACGATATCAATAATATCGAGCGCAAGGCGCTGCCTGAGTTTTTCAACAGCCGGAATCGAAGCAAGACGCCGCATGTCTACAAGGATTACCGAGACTTCATGATTAACACGTACCGATTAAATCCCGTCGAATATCTGACGGTCACCGCATGCCGACGCAATCTAGCTGGTGACGTATGCGCTATAATGCGTGTGCATGCCTTCCTAGAGCAATGGGGTTTGATTAATTACCAGGTACCATCTACCGCTACATCTATCTTCAACCATGTACTAACAGCATGTAGGTCGATGCGGACCAGCGGCCTTCTCAAGTTGGGCCGCCATTCACCGGACATTTCAAAGTTATCTGCGATACTCCTCGGGGACTTCAGCCTTGGCAACCAGCAGCCGATCCGATTTTGCTCGAAGGCCAGAAGAACCAGGACACGGATCAGAAAGCCCATGCGGCGGTCACTGCTGCTGGCGAGCGAAATCTTGAAATCGGCCGCAACATTTACGAAGCCAGTGCGAAAGGAACAAAACTCAACAAGACAGATAGCAAACCCAACGGTGAATCTGCTCCCAATGGTACTTCGGGCGCCGCCGGCACAGATGATAGCTTGAAGGGACCTATCGCCAAGGTCTTTTGCCAGAACTGTGGGATTGACTGCACTCGTGTCTACTACCACCTCCCCGAAGCTAAGCCTACGGACAAAACCAAACATGATGTGTGCCCGACATGCTACTTGGAGGGGCGCATACCCAACAACCAGACCAACACACAATTTGTCCGCACCGAAAACAAGGCTTACTCGACGATACTTGACCGTGATGCTCCATGGAGCGATGCAGAAATTCTTAGACTTCTTGAGGGATTAGAGAAATATGATGATGACTGGTCCGAAATCGCTGAGCATGTCGGGACTCGGACTAGGGAGGAATGTGTGTTGCAATTCCTTCAATTGGACATCGAGGACAAATATCTCGAAACAGAAGCGCCCGTCCGAGCTCCCACGGGCTTGCCCATGTTAGGGAACCATGGTGGTTTCCTCCCATTTAGCCAAGCTGATAACCCCGTCATGTCTGTCATTGGTTTCCTAGCTAGTCTTGCAGATCCTAAGACGACTGCAGCAGCCGCAAAGAAATCTGTTGAGGAGCTTCAGCAGGGGCTTCGTAAACGAATTGAGGGTGGTGATGCAGAAAAGATAAATGGAAAGGGCAAGGAGAAAGAAAGCGACTCGATGGAAATTGATATTCGTCAAGAAACGACGACGACGACCACTACCACCACTACGACAACTACTAATGCGGTTGCGAGCATACCACTAGCGGCCATGGGTGCTAGAGCTGGGGGCTTAGCATCACACGAAGAACGGGAAATGACTCGTCTTCTATCCGCCGCAGTCAATGTTACCCTGCAGAAGATGGAGTTGAAACTTAAATATTTTGATGAGATGGAAGGCATCCTCCAAGCTGAGCGACGTGAGCTTGAGCGAGGCAGGCAGCAACTATTCTTAGACCGCCTAGCGTTTAAGAGGCGGGTCCGCGAGACGCAGGACAGCTTGAAGTCTGGAGGTGATTTTAGGGCTGCTGAAATCAATGGTAGCGGGTTAACATTCACATCCACCCCGGCTGTGGGTAATGTTCAGCCTCTCAGCAGTGAAGGAAACATTAAGAGCTACGAAGCTTAGTATGCACGGGGTTCTCACGATGAAGCTCTACAATGGCGTAGGGAGCAGGCGGCGAATAATAGGTTTTCTGAAAGGAGAGGCATGCTCTTGTCTCTTCTTTCCTGAGTGTTTCTTGTTTTCTTCTACGGCGTTTTGCAAGGGGCTTTACACACACAAGACACGATGGATTGCCAGGTCTGCCAGAGATAGTGTCATCGATATATGTACCACCACCACAAAACGGTCGATTACTGGTGGGCTTCTGGTTTGAAGTGATTTCCCCGCTTTAGTAGAAAATAGCTTTGGCAAATGGAATTGATAATCACCGACCGAGTATACAGTTTGTCCGTCATTGTACCAGAGTCCATTCACTTCACCTCTTCGGGACCCATGACCATGTTTTGACAGATAGAATTCAACCACACGCATAGTTAGTTGACTCATAGCAGGAAATATTCTTCCTACTTCAGCGCGGTTCATCCCTTTCCGAGGCTTCGTCCTTGGTTCTCTTCCCCTACTCCTCCTCGATTCACCTCTTTTCTCCTCTACCTTTACCGTCTTCATTATTACCACACTTAGTCTTGCCAACTTCAGCGTTTACGATCATTAGTTCTCGTGTCGCCATTGCCGCGAAGTACCGCCCATAGCGCCCTCTCGGCCTCCACGCCAGCTTGCGAATCAAGCAAGTCAGCATCCCGCTCTAATCTATGTTCAGCTCGAATCTGAGATTTCATAACCTGTGTCGCATCCGTACCGGCGGCATGTTCGATCGACGCCAGGGATATTATTGCTTCTTCTATGTCTAGATTTATGGCGTCCGAGTTCAAGCCGTCGTCTGGGGTTTCTTGTTGATCTTCCATTTTGATGTCTCCTTCGTATTCGTCGTCTCCCTCTTCTTCTTCTAGGTATTCTTCTCGGTGTTGTTCTCCTTCGTTCGTCTCGTCTTCGGAACTGCTAGATATGTCGGCAGTGGTAGACGCGCCGGATTCGGGAGTACTGTCTCTGTTGTGCATGTTGTCGACTACCGGGTAGCCAAGCGCAGCTTCGACCTCGTCGTAGCTCATAATTCTGCTGTCGTCATCCTCATTTTCTTCTGTATTTTGTCTGGACCCATCTGTGCTCCCGGACTGGGACTCTACAGAACTCAGTAGTTGGTCATCTCTATCCATTGCCTCCCCGCTATGCGTATAGGACTCTTCATACTCCTCGTCTATGAGGTTGTCTTCTCCAGTCCCACCATATACGACATCCAATTGTAGCCTCCTCGCACACCGAGCCCAGAATTCATTTGAATTATGTTTCATACCTAGCGACGAAACCGCCGCTACGACGTCTTCGAATCTGATATGAGCTTTCTTGCGCCTCTGCACAACCTCGAAACTATTCCTGCGAACACGGGATTCCGCCACGTACATCGCGGCTAGTAGCAAGCGCCTAGTGACACTGACTGCTAGCCCATAGAAATCGGCGAGTGCAGTCATCTGTATGGCAGGGGGTTCGTTTTCCTCGGACGCGGCACGCCAGTTACTGTCCAAAACGGTCGAATTCATAAATATACGATCAGATAGCAGGAGCCAGTTTTGAACAAAGAAAAGTTGGAATGGCAATTCATCGAGCCTCCTGCCTTTCTTTTCTTGTTCATCTTCATCCTCCAGCTGTGGCTGCTCTCCGCGGTCTTCTTCTTCCTCCCGTCGCTGTCCCTCCTTCTTGCCCCTCGCTCGCGGTCGTGGCTGTGGCGTTGATGCTTCCGAGTTCCTCCGCTGTTGACTTTCGAGGGTTTCCACAAGCGGCGCCGTGACGCGCCATCGCGAGCCCCAACGCTTCTTTTCTACCCGTTCCTCATAGCTCTCCTGGCATAGCGACAGCGCGTCTGCAGCCGCCTCCAACGCAGCGGCGCACTCGGCGCCGATCTCCACAGCAGCGGGGATGTCGTCGGGTCGCAGGGCGTTTTGCCGGACCCCCTTCCCCCCACCGCGCTCGGTTGCATCGAGAAGTACCAGGTACTGACGCACCTCGAGCTCGCTCTTCGTCCCGATTCGCGCGGAGACGCCTGCGTAGTCAGTCTTGCCGAGCCGGCTCACGGCCGCGAAAAAGGCTTCTTTCTCCGCTGCGCTCCACACCACCGCCCCGATCTGCGTCTCTGTGTTTTCTTCTTCTTCTTTGCCGTGGATGAGCCCCGAAGATGCGTCGTTGATGTCCCGGTTCAGCAGGTCCAGATACGCGGCGTTGAAATCGCCCTTCATCCGCTTAAGAGGTGGAGGACCCGCGGGTGTAATTGAGCTTTCCACCCGTCGCTTCCTGTGGATAGGTATGCTGCCGCGTATCGGCGAGACTCCTCGTGTGCCGGATATAGGTGGCCGGGTAATTTCATTTTCGCTGCTCGATCCGCGATAATCGTCATCTGAGTCTATGTCCATCATCCCTTGCCGTCGCTGTTGGAGATGCATATAGCCGATGATTATGCATTTACGCCGTTTTTGCAGTGAAAATCTTGGAAGTTGAACCCTGGCGAAACATCACCCTTCAGATCACCGTGGATACTTCAGATGAGAGGCTAAGTATTGGTGATATAAGTCCGGACGCCGTAGAATTAATTGCGAAACTTCTAGGTATTCCAAAGACGTAGTCAAAAGAGTTCACAAAGTCAGGTTGAGACATGACCTGGATAGGTAGTGAAGTGAGCACCTGGGCACCTGGGCACTGGACAATTAATTGGCTGGGACCTGCCCGCCGCGGGCGTGGGGCCCCGAGGTCATATTGCATATAGGCCGATAGGTGGTATTTCTATTTATCGATTTATCGACTACTCATACCTATGTCCTACATTAGAACCTTGGAAATTTGGAAATCTCGGGGAACCCGACTTCAGTTTGGCATTCAAACTACCTCGGCAGGTGATAACGAATAACCTACGTATTATAAACGTCTCCCTCATTCTCTATATCGTTACATTGTGAGGTTCCGATCTTTCACTCGAAAGTACTAACAGGGTGGTTATGGCTACCAGCAAGTGGACTTAATTATGTTATAACCGCTATAGTAATTAATCGTCATACCTCTTTCATTGCTTTTGTTAGCGGAAAATCTCAGAACGTTCGTTCGTCTAAACCGAGTCATCACTACAAGCTATGTCCCGGCTGCTTTCGAGATGGCTATTGACGGCAAATTTATCGCGAAATTTGCCGTTAGCCGGATCCACGAGATCGTCTCAGACGAGACTAATCTCGGGGTCTGCGGGAGAGTCGCAAACGCGCTCGTTTCAACCCGTGCGCCTCCGTGAATATCAAGAAGAATGCATCCAAACCGTCCTCTCATCTTTGCAGCATGGCCATAAGCGAGTTGGTATATCCCTAGCCACCGGGGCCGGGAAAACGGTGGTTTTCACCCAATTGATCGATCGCATCAAGCCCAGCTCTAAGCATGCAACCCAGACGCTAATCTTAGCTCATCGGCGGGAGCTCGTGGAGCAAGCAGCACGGCATTGCAGTAATGCTTATCCCACCAAAACTGTCGACGTCGAGATGGGGAATTTGCATGCTTCGGGAACCGCAGATATCACTATCGCCAGTATTCAGAGCATCACGTCTGGAGACAGAATCAGCAAGTTCGATCCCAGACTTTTTAAGCTCGTGCTCGTAGATGAAGCTCATCATATCGTGGCGCCCGGCTATTTGCGCACCTTGGAGCACTTTGGACTTCAACAAAAGAAGGATGAGTCGCCGATTCTTGTTGGAGTTTCTGCAACTTTCTCCCGTTTCGACGGACTTCGACTTGGAGCCGCCATAGATGAGATCGTGTATCACAAGGATTATGTCGACATGATCGAGGAAAAGTGGCTATCAAACGTTATTTTCACGACGGTTGAGTCTACTGCAGACATAACGAAAGTGAAAAGTGGCGCGAATGGAGATTTCCAGCCTGCTGAGCTCTCTAGGGCAGTTAATACAGACCAAATCAACGAGATTACCGTTCGCAGTTGGCTAGCAAGGGCATCTGGAAGGAAATCCACGCTCGTCTTTTGTGTCGATCTTGCCCATGTCTCCGGCTTGACACGAGCTTTTCGTCGGCACGGCATTGACGCCAGATTCGTGACCGGGGATACGCCAAAGCTTGAGAGGAGCGATCGCTTGGACGCTTTCAAGAGAGGCGAATTCCCTGTTCTCGTGAACTGCGGTGTTTTCACCGAAGGTACCGACATTCCTAACATCGACTGCGTTCTGCTTGCGAGGCCAACTCGCTCCCGCAACCTTCTAGTGCAAATGATCGGAAGAGGCATGAGACTGCATCCTGGCAAAGCCAACTGCCACATCATTGATATGGTTTCTAGCCTTTCGACCGGTATTGTAACAATCCCAACACTTTTTGGATTAGATCCATCCCAACTAGTTAAGGAAGTGTCTGTAGATGCCATGAAAGACCTGAAGAGCCGTAAAGAAGCGGAGAAAGTAAGGGGAGGGGCTGCCCTGGCAGTGAATCCGTCCGTTTCCGACGCCAAGTGTGATAGCAGTGTCACGTTCGTCGAATATGACTCGGTACTGGATCTAATCTCAGACACATCTGGCGAAAAACACATTCGTTCAATTAGTAAGAATGCCTGGGTGCAAGTTGGACCGCATCGATATATACTCTCTGGTCCGGAAGGGACGTATATCCGACTTGAGAAAGCTGAGAAGGAAGCTGAGAAGGAAGCAGAGGATCAAGCCGAATTTGTGGCTTGGGAGATACGTGCATTACCAAAGGGAGTTTCAAAGTCACCCTTTGCAGCACCCCGGAAACTCCTCCAAGCTGCCACGTTTACCGATGCTGTGCATGGTGCCGATAAATATGCTTCTGAGAAGTATCCCCATATGCTCATTGCGAGATATATGAGTTGGCGTAAAAGCCCAGCTACAGAGGGTCAGCTTAAGTTCCTAAATAAGTTACGTGGTGAGAAGGAAAAGCTCAAAATGACCGATATCAACAAAGGTAAAGCAGCAGATATGATCACGAAGATTCAGCATGGGGCTCGAGGTCGATTCGCAATGCTTGAAGCAGACAAGCGACGAGCAGAGAGACAAGTCTCGCTACGGGAGCAGGAGAAGGCTATGAGGCTTCGAGAGCAGGTCTCAGTCGGGCCCCTGCTGGCATAAAACAAATGTAGCAAACCCAACTGGCTGGCCATGCTGTTTGTCAGTTCGCTTTGCCATCTCCGCTAGCACGGGGCTTAGAGGGGCTCGATTCGATCACACGGCGGTTCTTCTCTTCGGGATTTCTTGTTTTCATAACATTCACTGTGGTCCGCTCCCTTTTTGGAGTCCACGCGTTAGTCTGCCTCCCAACTCTCTTAACCCATCTCAGGCCTGCACACGACCTTGCACGCACAACCGATTCACACGCCTATCCAACTCTACTACAATCAGTACTCTTAATACATAATCTTTTAGAACCCCTGATCCTCCCTAGACCATTCAGTCTGACCCTTGTTGTTTGCCTCAAGTACAATGCCAGCCATTCGTGGTTGCACTTAGACAAGACTTATCACACGTTATTGCCTCTTTTCCCACAATCGCCCAGGGCAACTTCCGCAGCAATTTTTAAAGACTAAAAACAAGGACACCGTTTATTTAGACCTGCTTCAACAAACACCTCCAAGAATGGCTTTTTCCTCTTTGAGCATCCAAGACGCGAGTTCCACAACCGATCAAATGAAGCACTCAAATAACCGTGATAAGTCAACATCTACCGGCCCTTCGCCGTCGCTTTGGCCTGAACCTGCGCGTCCAATCCCTGCCACTGCCCGCCGAGTACAGTTCGATACCAAGTCGCAGATTCCCACTGCAGCAAGTACTGCATTAGACGGCGCTTCTGACAAACGACCGGGAAGTGGCCATACAGAAGACGCAATCTCCAGTGGCTGTTCCACCACTCCTCGAATGGAATCCGGTTCCACCCTCCCATCGTCAAGCCCGGCCACCACTTGTCCTTCTTTAAGGCCCATCAATGTTACCGCTTCTAATATCTTCGAGCCGAAATATCCCAGGTGGTATTCGTATCCCCCTATCCACCCCACCGAGTTCGAGACACGAACACCTCCTAGTTTCATCAAGGACGACTTGTTCGACCCCACGGACATATTCCTGCAGCAATCCAGTGCCTTTCAAGACTGGGTAAACAAGAAAAACGCCGAGAGAATTCAACTTCGACACGGTCCCGCTTACGAAAAGTTGGTAAACGAGCTACACAAGTATCAATGCATCGCCAACCAAGGGCCAACACCTCCCATTCGTGCAGACGCAAGACAGACCATACTCGGCATCGAAGCAGCACTGGTGGAGGAGCGCAAGACATTCTCGGCCGCAGAGCTGCAGCACATCAGAGACATTGAAAAGGCCTGGGTGTCCTTCGTCAGCGTCGAAAACCACGAGCAGGCGATATCCAAACAATGCCACACGTCTACAACACTGCGAGTAAACCCGGAGCGTTCATTGTCCAAAGTCGAACGTCTGCTCGGTTCAGATGGTTCTAGCCTTGGAACCCCAAACCAGAATCAGCCATATGGAGGGGCAGGTGTGGATTCTATGGATCTGGGTGGCCGTGACATAAAGGCAACAGCGTCGAATATGCCTGAAAAATTGCCGGCATCGGCGGGAGTCAGCACCTGGCCAGACAAGCCATATGAAATCCTCATACCTGACTGGTTCCCTGTTGCCGAGGCTCAGGGGATAATCGATATGGACGGCGCTACCATTGAGGAACGATTCAAAAGTCTTCTCAATTACATTTATCAGCTAGAGCTTGAGAAAAGCCAACAAGGATACCAGGAGAAGCATCCCGATGAAGGTAAGTGCAATATCACAGCTAGGTAGCCTCCACTTTTGTGAGCTCTTCGGTACATTAACGTTCTTTGTACCTTTGTTACAAACACCAATATTGACATCTAAGCTGTACAGAGGGGATTTTGAGGCATCATAACTGGGACAAGCGTTGGCATCCGCCGAACCCCGGCTGGCGTCACGAACACCAGAAGAAAAAGGGAGGGTTGTGGAAATGCCGTAAGGGGCCTACAGGAACAGCCGCCGAAAACAAGTGCAAGCTCTGCCCAGATATCGAGATATCAAAACCCTCTCCTCCCGCTCCAATTCTCGACCGTTTGATAAAGGACATCGGAAAGGCGATGGCGATCGTAACGCAAAATGACAAGAATCAGATTTTAGAGCGTAGGTCTGGCAAGAACCACAAGCCTAGCAGCGCAGAGGTGTTCCAACGGCTCGATGAGGACGTGAAGATGTGGGCTCTTCAAGAGAGTGACCCGGCTACCATCACGCAACCTGTGATGATCTCGCTTGGTGCCCGTGAGCCCTGGATAAACTACAACCCACTCCGAGGCCTGGATGGTTTACCGGAGACGACCACAGTTCAGGCCTACGCACAGCAAGAGGACGGCAATAACGAGGAACAGGGAATTTCCTGTGATGAAGGTGCTGACAAGGGAAAGCAGGTCTCCTCATCATAATCTACGGGTAAAGAGACTTCCGTGCACTAGCGCCTATGGATAAGACATCATGGAGCATTTTCGAGCCTGTATGGATCCTAATAATCCTGTGCGTACAGAAGGAAGCATGGCAGTATTTGATATTGAGAAAGCATGGCTCAGGATCTTGATTTGATTGCATCGCTAGGGGCGCTAATGTTCATCAGCAAACGAGAGGGCGTGTTACAGCTTCTCCAGCTCTAGTTTAATGTATAATAGCTATTCTGTGCAAGGCGAAGGCAATGAATTAGAATGTGTGTCTATGGGTTAGCTCGTAAATAGTAATGCTCTCCGTTCCCTAACCTTATGTGCTTGCGTCTTCATCTCAATTTAAGAAAGCGAGCATATGTGAGCCGGGGGTTTCAGGTGGTGACGTATAGCATCGAGGGACTCGGACATGCACATTCTGTGCCCAACAAAAGGTGTCCTTGATATATGCTAACACACCTGTATCGTGCAAGTATGATGCGTACTTTCATCCTTCCTCTTTTCTCTTTTCTCTTTCAAAATAGAGGTCGGCAATATCAGGCGGATGGGCCGTTTCCATATACCCAAACTTGATATGCTTCACCGGGGACAGATTTCCCACCTGGCCTCGTATATTTTGCATTGGGTTTGAACGTACCTACCTAGTAGGTAGGTACAATTAGTGACTGGTAGGCTGCTCAGCACATCCTGCTAGGTACCTACCTCCCGACTATCTTACAGCCACAGCCGAAATCAACACGCTATCACAAAACATGAAACGTACCCAACTTTCTTTTTGTCTTTACGTTGCCGCCTTCTTTATTGAGCTGTCAGATCTATTGTGTATGTCAGGCTTATTCCCAAACGTTGCAAGTGTTGTATATCACTCAGCTAATTTTCCTGGTCAAGCAACTCCATCTATGTCCCTTCCGGACTTCAGGACACCACCCCTGATTCTACGCGGCCCACTACCTCACATCTGCACTCTCCTATCTATTCCTCCCCCCTCTGGCACCCAGCAACCACGAGACGCAGTTGTCCATCTACATATGTACATACATATGTACATACCGTATGCACTTACCTTACCTACATTAGGTACCTAGGTAGGTAGGTACCTGGGTACTCACGTACTCCGGTAGATAGGTATACATTTAGTAGTAGGCAGGTACCTTCGTGCATCTACCTACCTACCTACCTACCTAGGTACCTACCTAAGATACCTAGGTAGGTAGGTACTTTCGCAACCACATGTTGCCCTCCCATGCTCACGTCCATCCTCAACCCACCTCGTCTCACCCCTCTTGTTTTCATAACCTCAATCCTGCCGGGGCTCACTGGTTTTAACCTTCCCTTTTTGTCAAGAACTCTTTCAAGCTCTTTAAGCTTGTCCCATCGCCACTTAACACATTGTACTAAACAGAAAACACCGGCCTTGGCTCATAAACTAGAAACTTCCTGTCTTTTCTAGCCAGACTTTGGAAACAGTTGGAGATTGCACTTCCCATCATGTCGACACCAAAACGCAAAGCTGGAGCGAGAGCCAGCCCATTCTCCCTTTCCCATCGGCAAGTGAGTATGTCGCCCGCGCCGTCTAACAGCTCAGGCACCGTCGTCACGCCATCCGCATCGTTGCGCACTCGACTACCATCTACCGCCAATGCCAGCACTGTCAAGTCTGTACGAGAGAAAACCACTTCTGTCTCGGAGGATGGTAAGTTCTTCCGTCCTTTGTCACTAAGTTTCTCTCTCGTGTATCGCGTCACTGACTTACTCTAGAGTCATCTAATCGATCACAATCTCAGGCCTCGGAAGCCAGAGGACCGAGAAATTTGTAAGGAACTCTTGGAGAAGGTTGTTTTATTATGTTTTAGCGGCTTTATGAGCTACAAGGCTTCGTTTTCGAGCCAAAACGTGTCCAGAAGCCTCTGAAGCTCTCGCATATCACGCTCTGGATGGCGGTAACTGACTTCGAGTGTTTTAGTGCACATCCAGCCTTTACGGATATTGGAAACAAATTGAAAGAATGTAACGATACATTGGGCAACCTTCAATCGCTCGGGGTCTCTCATGTTGCGGTCTTACCGGAATTGGTTCTTGTTGGAGATCAGTCCTCAGGTAAAAGTAGCCTGATGTCGGCGCTAGCACGCCTCAAGTGAGTAACATAAAGCCGTCTCCCTCCGCTTTGTACCAGTATGAGCGACAACCCCCTGGTCCACTAGCTTCGCGTCGTCTCGCAGTAATAGCCGCTGGGATTCCTTTCGCTCAAGGGACCAACTGCTGACTCCAGTTGTTAAAGTCTACCTACTTCCTCCGGGATATGCACAAGAGCGCCATTCCATATCCGGTGTGTAATTCTCGGAATCATTCTCCTCTTGTTTCGGCAACATTCAGAGCAAAAGAATTCCTTTTTGGGCCAATATACTGTCCAGAGGCTTCTTAAACTCTCACAACTTACGCTCCAAATGGTGGTAACTGACTCTGAGTGTTGTAGTATGAGTTCTAGTAAGGACTCGCATTGGTCATGCACAGTTTCATTGCAACGGGGATACGATTATCATCCACCTGCAAATCGTGTAATAAAGCAGACTGATGTGACCAAAAAGAGACCATTCCCACCGTGGGAGCCTAAGCTAGCGATTGAAACAGTTGTTTTCAAGACAGTATATGAGAATGATCCAATTGGCATCGACGAGATTCTTCGTTGGGCCCAGGTTGCAATCCTGAACCCGAGTCAGAATCCGCAGCAGTTTGTGCCTGGACATGGAAACTATGCTAAGGAGAACACTCTGGAAGTGGCGAAGCTATCAACAGAGGCTAGGTTCAGTCCCAATGTTGTCTCTCTCGAGATGACAGGACCAGGATTTCCAGATTTGTCCTTTTATGACCTGCCTGGTCTATTTCAAATTGCCGAGGCCAAAGACGATGACTACCTGGTTGACGTTGTTGAGAACTTAACACGAAAGTATATTGATCGCCAAGGGACAATCATCATGCTAGCGCTCCCTATGGACTTGGACTTGGAAAACTCTAAAACTCTCAGAGTAATCCGGGAGTTACGGGCCGAGAGTCGTACCATCGGCGTTCTGACTAAAGCTGATAGGCCAGATTTCAACATGCCAGATAAAATCGCTTATTGGCTTGCAGTTCTCGCCGAGAAGAAGCAGAAAGTAAAACAAGAGGGCTTCTATATTACCTCGTTGCCGCCAGACCAACCACTTGATAATCTTGCAGCATGGGAAGATTCTTTCTTTCGCACTGGCGTCAGTAATTGGCCACGCGGTGCTTTTAAGTTAGTATTTCTAAGTTATTTGTTCCTCGACTTGGCAAAAGTTCTGCTCCTCTGTGCCATATGCTCATGCTTGGTCCCGAAACACCCTATGCATAAGTTAATTTTTTGCTAAGAACGGTGGTCTCTAACTCCTATTCTCTCACAGTCATTACAATGCTCGTTGTGGTGTCGATCAACTTCGCTGCCACATCACCAAGGCACTGGGCGATGCTTTTGCATGCAGGTATGATTATAACTTATACGCTTACTCTAAACGTATCTGATCTAACGTGTTATACCCAGCCTTCCGGATCTCAAAGGGAAGTTTGAGAAACATCTCGAACAGATCCAGAGTGATCTGGATGGATTACCGGATCTTCCCAAGAATGTCGAACACGCAGTTCGAATTAGTTGTGAGTAACTCTCGATGTCCTTTCCTTGGTTTGGCAAGGCTTAGGCTATACATGTATTTGTTCGGGCCTATTTATGTCCTAGAAGCTACCCACAGTTGCGAAACTGTCAGGATCACACTCAAAATGGCGATAACTAATTTCAAATGTTGCAGTGCAAGACTTTTATACCTCCGTTAAGCGTGCAGTCGATGAGAAAGATTTCGAACAGGACTCTAAGGAACTAACCGAAAAGTTTTTTGAGTGCCTTGTGCAACTAAAGCCGAAATGTATCATGATCACTGAGAGGCCCAAACCAAGATTACAGGTAGAGGAAGTCGTCATTCTCTCCGATGACTCTGGAAACGAGGGGCTGGGTTCTAAAAGGGGCCCCCCAAATGGTTCACCTATTGGTCCAACACCGAGAAAACGTCGCACCGATCTATTCACAACTCCTGTCAAAACAGAAGGATATTCTGCTGGCGCCGCCCAGTCGCCAGTAACCCCGACGCCGTCTTTGCCCCAAAATCCCGATACAAGTGACTTTCAAATGTTACCAACGGATATGGAGGTTAAACTTAGCCTTCGGGAGATACAGAGTCAGATCAAATCTAAAACTAGAGGAGGATTCAGAGATATTGTACCATTTGAGGTACACGAGGCCCTCTGTCTGAAAGCAGTTTCCCAATGGGGGAAACCATTGGGAATATACATCGACAAAGCCATAGCCATGCTAACGGGGGCAGTTATTAAAGCCCTCGAGACGTCTCTTCAGAATCTCTCCCACCGACTAATTTATAAGGAGTCGTATGAGTTTCTCATGGCCTTCCTCAAGGAGAATGGTGCACTCCAGAGCGAAAGGTTGGTTGAGCTGTATAGAAACGAAACATACAAAGCCGTAACCATCAACGAGGGAGGCTTGAACTATTTCGAGGCCAAAGAGAAGGAATTACTCGAAAACCGTAAGCTACCCCCGGAGTCATTTTTTTCCTGCATTGTCCGCTTGCGGAGGCAAAAATCTCCTGTTAGGGCATTGAACGTGTCTCGGGAGCATGCAGAACTCCCAAGACCGGTACCTAATTCTCCCAAATGAGTAATTACTGACTCCAGAGAACTATAGACAGACTCTTTAGCCGAATGAAAGCGGCGGGCGTGATTGAAGGGGATCGACATTTCAAGCGCGACGAACAAATGTCCCGGGATGAGAAGCTGGAACAATCCAGGCTTCTAGACGGGTTTCGGGCAAAGTTTCCGGAGGATGAGTTTAAACGCGAAATTGATGTGGCCGCAAAAGTGAGAGCCTACTATATGACGGCCGCAACTCGATTTGTGGATGGCGTCTCCATGGATATCAACTCGCGACTGTTCCGTTCTTTTCGCGATGGCGCTCTAGACTACTTCCTAGACGAAAAGCTTGGGTTGTTTCCTTACCCTGGTAAGTACGCACAACCATATCAAAATGACCGATGCTAACGAGCGTGAAGACCTCGGAGCGTACACACGACTTATGGAAGAAGACGCATCAACTGCACAGAGGCGCGAACAGCTCAGAAAGGAGCGAGAAAAACTCTGGACCGCAATGGACCGAATTCTCAAACTCGAGCGTTCGCTCACTGATTCCCGTGCGTATAAAAACCTCCCGTGCCTGATCCCTTAGTCTCCTTGTTTCGTATGATCTAGCAAGTTCTATGTTGTGGGACTTCGAGATCTCGACTAATTTGTTTCTATTCATGCAGCTCTCCCTCGCCGGCAGAATCTCCAGCCATCAACCACATGTACTGATGGGTTCTCGGAGTATAACGGGAAGATGGAAATCTGCTGAGAAAAAGTGCGAGCATACGTGCGAGCATACATGGGAATTGGTATCATAACTGCTTCGCGACGATAACCTTTTGGACTTACCTAGCCCTTCACCATGAGCTCATCTCAAAATCTCGTGCTGTTGGATTGTCGGTCCTCCTAAATCCTATATTCGCACTGATTTCATGCTGTATTTGCAGGAACCCGAATACGACGAAACAATATTGCACCAAAAGAGGCTAATGATATCGTTTGGTACGATTGAGAGAAGGAAGAAACCAGAAAAATCAGGGTTGTTGAGAATTGTTACGGTGTTAGCAATCTAGTTGGGACCCTGGCTCCTCTAGCTGGCTGTCTGTCTTTGCAGTAGACTGACTCACTTGAGTGTCTCGGATAGCCAGAAATGATGCAACTCAACGCTGTAATTAGCTTTCAGGTAGAAGTACTCAGATTCGGAGAAGTCAATGGAACAAGTTGAGATGAGGATGCTCCTCCAAGACCATTATGCCGTAGCTATCTAACCTAACCTAGGTAGGTGTGGTGGTATGGGGTAACGGCCGAGCTTTAACCGATATGACTGGGAGTGGGTCGGCTGTTCCCGGTACGTACCTACATAAGTATACCTATCTACCTTTTCTTCCTAAGGCAGCTCGGTGATGATGTATGTATTATTATCAATCCATTTCATTAGATAATCTGCCCAGAGCTCCAGCCCCATCGAGTGATTGTGAACAAAAGCAACACTCGAAAGTGCATTCGACCGAGGCATGGGCACAGTCTCGTGTCACTGCTTGCGCTTCAATAAGTTCACCGGCTTGTATTATTCAGCATCGGTAAAGTCTCGCACTATATACCTATAACACTGCCAATCGCGTGCTTCCTCCCGCAAAGGCCAACTTCTCCGACCATCGCCGCTTCGTCGAAAATTTCCCCATCCGAGCCTCTCCCCTGCGGACACCTCGACGATGCTGTGCCGCCAACGCCTATCACGGCAGATGACCGTGCGGGCGTCGCCCCATTTCTCACTCACACCGCGCTTAACACGCCCTGCGAGACTATATTCTATAAATGCTCGAGACAGGCCCCATGGACCTCGGGCGGTCTGCCTCGGTCCCTCGATACCTATAGGCACCGGACCTCTGCACAGGTCCCTTTTTTCCAGCTCGACGACGCAGCGGCAAGAAAAGAAAAATGACGATTCTGACGGCTCTGCTCAGGCTCTGGCCGACGAGGACGCAAACACGAATGTCGAGGAAAAGTCGGAGCAGCCAGAGAAGGAAGTGAGCGAGACAAAAAACTCTACCGCGGAATCGCCGTCGTCCAATAATAATCAGGGCAATGGCGAGGGCGGGGGCGACTCGCAGGATAGCAAGGCAGGGAGCGCGGCTGGCGGCGCATCGTCGGGATCCGGCAATGACGCCCCTGGCGATGGTGGTCGGAAACCTGTCCAAAGGGCTACTAACAGAGCATTGCAAAAACCTGTGATTCCCGAGGTATATCCCCAGGTCATGGCAATCCCTATAGCAAAGCGACCGCTATTTCCTGGCTTCTATAAAGCGATTACCATCAAGGACCCAAATGTTTCCGCTGCCATACAGGACATGATTAAGAGGGGGCAACCTTATGTCGGTGCATTCTTGTTCAAAGATGAGAACGCTGATGAGGATGTAATACGAGACCCGGCTGACGTTTACGACACTGGCGTTTTTGCTCAGATTACGAGCGCCTTCCCTGTACACGGGGAACAGAATAGCCTGACGGCTATCTTGTATCCGCATCGCAGGATCAAGTTGTCCACTTTAATCCCGCCAGCCGCCCCGGAGCAGAAGACAGCCGAGAACGAGCCCACAGATATCCCGGACCCCATACCTTCTCCCAAACCAGAAGAACAAGCCCCCCAGGAGAAGAAGGGCGATGTAGTCGCGAGCTTCGAGGAAGGGACTGTGGCGAACAAGCCTGAAGCAACCCCCGAGAAGTACGAGCCGACCTCATTTTTGCGTAAATACCCTGTGAGCCTGGTAAATGTGGAAAACCTTGTAGAGAAGCCATTTGACCCCAAGAGCCCGGTGATACGAGCGGTAACGAACGAGATTGTCAACGTATTCAAAGAAGTGGCCACAATGAACAGTCTCTTCCGAGATCAAATCTCGACCTTCTCTATGAGCTCATCAACAGGGAACGTTACTGCAGAACCCGCTAAGCTCGCCGACTTCGCCGCAGCGGTGTCAGCCGGAGAGCCTGTCGAGCTCCAAGAGGTCCTTTCCAGTCTGGATGTCGAGGATCGGATGCAGAAGGCTCTGGTGGTCCTGAAGAAGGAACTGATGAACGCGCAGTTACAATCGAAAATCACGAAAGACGTTGAGCAGAAAATAACGAAGCGCCAACGCGAGTACTGGTTAATGGAGCAGATGAAAGGAATCCGCCGAGAACTGGGCATTGAGTCTGACGGGAAGGATAAGCTGGTTGAAAAGTTTAAGGAGAAGGCCGATAAACTCGCCATGCCCGAGGCAGTTCGCAAGGTTTTCGATGATGAGATTAACAAGCTTGCCCATCTCGAGCCCGCAGCCTCCGAGTTTAACGTAACACGGAACTATTTGGACTGGTTGACACAAATACCATGGGGCCAAAGGAGTGCTGAGAACTTCGGTATCCAGCATGCCATGGGGGTCTTAGATGAAGATCACTATGGGTTAAAGGACGTCAAAGATCGAATTCTAGAGTTTATTGCGGTCGGCAAACTTCGAGGTACCGTGGAAGGCAAGATTCTATGCTTTGTTGGACCTCCCGGTGTTGGTAAAACAAGCATTGGCAAGTCAATTGCCAGAGCCTTGAACCGACAGTACTATAGATTTAGCGTTGGGGGCCTTACGGACGTGGCAGAAATTAAAGGCCATCGGCGCACTTATGTTGGTGCTCTACCAGGACGGGTCATTCAAGCTCTAAAGAAATGTCAAACTGAGAACCCTCTGATTCTAATCGACGAGATCGATAAGATTGGACGTGGCTACCAAGGAGACCCATCCTCGGCTCTTCTTGAATTATTGGATCCAGAGCAGAATAGCTCTTTCTTGGATCACTACATGGACGTTCCCGTCGACCTCTCCAAAGTCCTATTTGTCTGCACGGCTAATATGACGGACACAATACCCCGACCCTTACTTGATCGTATGGAGGTTATTCGACTATCTGGCTACGTGTCCGATGAGAAGAAAGCAATTGCGGATCGATACCTGTCGCCAGCTGCGAAGGAGCTTGCAGGTCTCAAGGATGTAGATGTATCCCTTTCGGATGAGGCCATCGAGGAGCTCATCAAGTCTTACTGCCGAGAGTCGGGCGTTCGGAACCTCAAGAAGCAAATCGAGAAGGTTTATCGCAAATCAGCTCTGAAAATTGTACAGGAACTTGGCGAGGAAGTCTTGCCAGAATCCGAAGCATTGACAGAAGAGGGCAAGGCAGCCATGAAAGAATCGGAGAAAGCGAGCGAAAACAAAGAACCCACCTCCCCTGAAGCATCAGAGAAGGAGACCACCGAGAAACCCCGAGTTGCTCTCAAAGTGCCTGACTCAGTTAGTGTGGTGATTGACAAGGAGAACTTGAAGGATTATGTTGGTCCGCCAATCTTTACTTCCGATCGTCTTTATGATGTTACGCCGCCCGGTGTCGCCATGGGTCTTGCATGGACCCAACTGGGTGGCTCTGCTATGTACATCGAGTCCATTCTCCAATCGGCTTTGCGTCCCAGTAGTCGTGCCGGCTTAGAGATCACTGGTAACCTCAAGACGGTCATGAAGGAATCCTCTACAATTGCATACTCCTTCGCCAAGGCATACATGGCTAATGAATTCTCTGACAACCACTTCTTCGACAAAGCTAAGATTCACTTGCATGTACCAGAAGGAGCTGTGCAGAAAGATGGGCCGTCGGCCGGCGTTACCATGACCACTTCTCTTCTATCGTTGGCCCTGAATAGCCCAGTGGACCCCACCATTGCCATGACTGGCGAGTTGACTCTAACGGGCAAGGTTCTCAGGATAGGTGGCCTGAGGGAAAAGACGGTGGCTGCACGTCGTGCTGGGTGCAAGATGATCATTTTCCCGGAAGACAACATGTCCGACTGGCTGGAGCTTCCCGAGGTACGTCTCGCCCGCGTGGCGACATGAGTCTAGAATTCTTCAGTAGTACGACGCTAACATTCTTGCAGAATATCAAAGAGGGCATTGAAGGCCATCCCGCGAGCTGGTATAAGGAGATTTTCGAGCTCGTCTTCCCCAACCTCGACAAGGAAAAGGCAAATACCTGCAGAATTTGCGAATGGAAGAAGGAGCACGAATCATCCGGCAGTGCAAGTGTTAAGGACGAGTAAGAAGGCCAGAAGGGAAGCCGAGACACAAGAGTTGGGAGTAATTGTCCCAGGTGTACCATCATCCTGTTTTCTGGATCAGGCGCCAACGATGCGGCTGAGGGCATATACTGTATATTACATACGTGTTTAGCGCTTTACACACAATTGCTTAGAACTGTACAAGGAGGGAGGTGGGCAAAGGCTCAGCATTGTTTTGGGCGTTCAGGCGGCCATTGCATCACACACAGCAACCAACACTCCAAAGATGATCCGGAGAGCGCTCGGAAAAACCGAAGTGCTGGCAAAAATCTTGTTTATTTAACCATGCGTAAAACGTATAGTGTACTGGCTTATACATAATCCACACAGAATTCTCATCTCTACGATTAGTGTGTGCTATAGGCTTTTCCCATGAATTGGTCACTTCGTAGTGTCCGGAGAGACGTAGACAACGAGGGAATACTAGAGAAGACCGGCGGCCTTCTCGTTTCGTCTGTTCTCATGCATATAGTATAAGACAAGACTTGCAAGAGTTCAATTGTATCCGATCTCGTGACAATGGTCAGAGGTATGTACACCTACTCTAAGGCGACACGGTGTCGGCGATGATGACGACAACGTCCAGAGCAGCTTCAGAAAGCATCCAACCTATCTCGTGACAAGCTGTAAACCCAGACAGAAATACCAACCAAACTAACTTAACCAAGTCAGCTGAGGAAGCGCGCATGTATACGACATCTATCCTGGATAGACAGACCTAATCCCCAAGGCCAGTGTTAGGCTGCATTACAGCAAGTCATGCTTATGCTTATAACTCCTATACTGCTTCGTACTACCTCGCAAGTATCTGTATGTGGCGAAGAAGGCGGGACGCCCACGCCGAAGCTGTCATCATTGCTTTGCTTCGCAGCCAGGATGGCAAATTTTACTTGTTGGTTGATGTGCAGATATGAGGGGCATGAGCTGCTACCTGGTGATAACTAACCCGCTAACCATACCTGGCTCCATGTGCATCTGGCTGAGCAACACCACACCAATGACTTTGAAGATGTAAGGGATCCTGCAACGCACGTGGGGTGGAATAGATGAAAGATCTGATAAAAAACTGTTCGTCTTTCTTGGTCTCTCATAAACCACGCTACTCCGGACGACTCGGTATGGCACGGCATTGAGGCATGGGTAAGGTGCGTCGACTTAATTCGCTTTCGCGAGCTCCGGTGCTTCGCACAACAGCCTCGCTTTTCAGCATGGGACATGTGACATTGATTGCAGTAGGCGTGAACGATGCAAGTGAGCTAAGAAAAAAAATATGTAAGGAGGGTAAAGTACGTAGGCCGGCCGGAACCAATGACAGGCGGCAGCTGTATGGCTGCCCAATAGCTCTCCAAACTGGCCGTGGCCCCTTGCCTTTACTTTAGGGAAGCGCGGTCGATTGTACAACTCATCAGATGGATCAAGGCGCTGTTCTTGATGGGGGATCCCGTAGCGTACGTACTGTAGTGATAAATGGGATATCGTGGACACTAACTACTTAGTCCACATAACTGACGATGATTGTTGTCGGGTATCAGCCAAGGCTCTGCTCATCGGTATAGTACGGGTAAAGGAGGTGAAGTACGGTCCTCCTCGTCACATCGCAGGCGTAGGGTACGCTTCATCGTAACACTCTTGCTTAGCAACCTTGAAGATGCGATATGGAGAGGGGCGCGAACGGCGGCCACGTCGTCGTCCAATTCAAGCCACATGCTTATTTCCTCCCTCATATTGGTTTTCCTTTGTCTTCTTGTTGCGTGCCTCACATACATTTTCTCTTTCTACCATAGTCAGTCAGCCTCAGTCTTGCACATCTGCATGCATGTCGCTTACGATAATTACGCCGAGATGCGTACGTGCTTTCGGCATATCATATCACCCATTAACTATAAACATCCCGCATACAAAGTAAAGCTGTCCATCTCTTCTCTCCATGTTGCTCCCACTATTGCTAGAAGTCAAGTAGCTCAGAGTGCCTTATTAGTCAGACCTGGCTCCACGTCATCTTGCACAAGCTTGCATGGGATATCTACCTAACCTTGAGGTAGCATGCATACGGGAGAGCCATGCTGTAGTGTCCTACGTGTCGGTTTGTGCACATGACTTAGCTTACACAGACGGGTAGATGTCTGCAGTGGCCTTGGGTCATTCGATGTTCCCCGCGGTTTGTGTTCGCTCTCTTCTACATGTTACCACGTACAAGTGTGCAGATTACCAGTTCGGCGGGCCAGTCGCGCACGTCTGTCAAACTAGGTTAGTACTGTACCTGAGGACTCGCCAAACTTGGAAGATCCTTGTAGACGAGACGGGAACTAAATATAGAGCCTGTTTCCGAACCCCCTTGTTTTGCCCTTGGTGAGGCCTAGTGAGTGACCAAGAGACTGGGTATAAGGACAATGGAATAGATGATCTCACGAGTTCATCTCATTGGTATCGTCATTTAGCTGGAAAGGTTTTTTCGATTACCCAGAGGGGTCCATGTGGGATGACACCAAGGATCGAGGACCACGACAGAAGAGGAAAAGGATAGCCTATGTAGATGAGTTGTCCGTCACCCTCGCCGCGTTGGGCTTACCGTTTATGGTCTTGGACTAACATGACTTCAGGAAGGGAGGGGTAGTACGGTCTTCACGGTGTTGCAGACCGGTGTAGCAGCCACGCATAAGAAAAACTATAGTAAAGCCGACTAAAATGCAAAACATGTATCATTTACCATTCAGACGAAGCGAGAAGTGGCTTAATGAATAAAGTGCTACAGATAGGCATGTGTAGCAGGTAATATACCTAGGTACACAGGCTGGTTAACCACCTAGCCCTAGTGTAGAGCGCCCCTCTTGTCCAAAATCGGTCGTCTTGGATCGCAGCTGATTATTGTACAACGCACACAAATGTATCATTATACTAGGTAGGTATCTAGTAAAGACCGACTAGTCCAGATACCTACTCGATTACAGTAGGTACTCGCCCAATTGAGCGGGTCATACAGGCCCGACTCCCTCTAAATTCCCCACGGGATGGGGGAGGTTATGATTCGCCAAATGCAAATTGTCAAATAGAAACCAGCGTCAACCCCCCGCACCCGCACCGCACAACACCAATCACAACGACGGGCTTGGACTTTGACGTCCATGAAATCATTATATTCGTGATACCTACACTACCCACCATTGGGGCCGCCCCTTATCTATTGGATTGATACCCAATACAATGCGTGCGTCGGTACAGTTGTGACGCAGTTGGTGTGCGTTGCCTTGGACACACCGGCTACTGAGCCTGGAGGATAAGAAATACCACCTGGAACGTGGATGATAAAGGAATACCTACAGTTTCCGAATCTTCCCAGACACTAAGACACTAAAGTCCACAGGTTTTTTTAATATGGGTGACATTAAACACCGTAAAGCCGCAACATTTGGGTCAATATCGTGATCTCAAGGTGCATCCATGCATTGTCTTCTCATCTAGAGTAGGTAGGTAGATAAATGCTGACTACAATATACATACCTACTAGCTGCATGGATCAAATCTCTGCTACTGTACCTATAGGTATCTTATAGGCGTCCCTGATGCAGGCAGTGTTACCGAGAGCCACTAAGACGGAGGCGGCAAGGTCGGGATGTGTGCCTGCTTCGCGGTTCCATGCTCTGCATTGGCGTGCTACTCCAACTTGCGCAGTGGTGCGTCGCTCACCGTCCCCCCATCCCCCCATCCTACATCCCACTAAGCCCACCCGCAACCTACCCTACAGTAGGTATACTTGTCTCTCCGATTACCTGCCTGCCTACATCCAAGGTAGCATGGCTACCACATTGCATCCCAGCCCGTCAGAAAGGTTACAGTCCCAGTATTCGCACGCATCAACTGGTTGTCATCAAATGGATTGGGACTGGGCCGGTGCTGGCTGCTGCTGCTGGTGGGCTGGATAGCCGACATGATTACACTATCTCTCCATGCGGCCATTCTCGCTGCTATTTCCCATCTCCCTCTCTCTGCTCCGCCTACGGCATAGCATACCTACCTGGTAATACCTAGACTAGTCCGTCGAACGCAGTCTTGGGGCCGTCGAAGTTCGAAGCCACACCTCTCGGGTCCCGTTGACCGCCAACGCACCGCCCGCCCCATGCAAGCCATCATGGTCAGCGTTTGCCAATAGCAGCACGAAGCCTCACTCACTCCCGCATTCTGCTTCCGTTCCTCTTCCTTCCCCTTCTCTTTCCTCTCCCCATGCCCATCTGCATCCTCCACGCACCCCTACTTTTTAGATCTGTCATTATGCATGCCTAAGCAGCTATGTTCAGCCCAATCCCACCAACCTCCAATCTGTCTTCGCTATAGCATCATCAGTTTACCTGCACCGGACGTGGTTGGGCCAGACAAGAGGAAAAACTGCACTTTGCTGTCCCCTCCCCCTCCCCCGCCCCAAGTGCTAGGGTGTCTGTGTCCGAGCCGGTCAAGCATTGACTCGGTTGGTCTCGAAACCATAACTACGTCAAGCCTGGGTCACGACGAAGGAGCTGTTCGTGTTCTGCTCCATTTGAGCCTGTCGCCCTGCCTTGAACTATCTCCCCGTGCACCCGCGTGGCTACGTAGCTAGCAGTGCGGGCCTGACATAACAGCAACACCCCGTCTTGATACTTGTTGCTTCAGCCCATTCTTTTCTTCTCTGCATGACACCGATTGATAGACTGGACACGTCTCTACTATTTGGAGTCCACAGTACCATTTTCGCTGAGAAGCTGTTACCATGGCTACACCTACGAATGCTTCGCCTCCGCTGCCCACGGATAGCAGTCGCCTGGCCGCCCTCTGGAAGAGGTTCACCGGTAAGGGTTTAAGGGGCCTTTCACCACCGGGGCCTCGCTCCGAGCCAGGATTGTCCCGAGATTCGTCGGTCAATTCGGGCTTGGTCAGAAGGGTCTCGCGGAAGGTTGTTCCTGGTCTGCCCAGGACCAAAACGTTTAAAAGACAACAGTCCGAGAATAGGGAGAAACTAGAAGCTGTGCTACCTACTCCGGCCGAACGAAGAGCCGTATCCGTTGATAGACGCATGGTTCTTCAACGCAGTGCCTCTCACTCAAGTCAACTTTTACCTCGCGCAAGCGCGCCCAATTTAATTGATGACACTGAGCTTTCTGCTGGCAAACTCGATATTCTCTCGCAGACGGCATCGGCTCCTCAAAGCCCTATTGATGGAAACCATTTCTTAAGCCTCAACGGCATCGAGGCTCCAAGTATAGTTAGGGATGATGACCATACAGACAAACAAACCCCTAACTATCCAGAGGCTATCTCTACCGCCGATGCCCAGTCTATCAATACCACTCAATACGACGCCTTGGTACGCGACGAACTAGAGCACAAATGGATTTTGAATCTGAGCATGCATTTCCGAGATAAATCTAGAAGGGAGAAATTCTTTGTCACCTATCGTGAGAGGGACTCGATCTGGAGACGAGTGACTATATCCCTTGACTACCGAAATGCCCCTAGCGACTCTCTTGAAAAAGACCTTCTTACCACCAAGTTCCAGCGAGACAAGAGCGCTAAGATATATGAGGCCATTCGCGAAAGTCTACAGGACATTCAGTTTTATGACACTGTCACAAACCTCAAATTACAGACCGCCGACGGGAGACTACACGTACATGTAGTTGAAGATGTTAATGTAGGTTAGACCCTTCCTGGTACCTTCCGTGCTAGAAACTGATTCAATCGGACTAGGAAATTATCCATTTCCCGACCGTTCGCATGATTGAACATATGGACTGCCGGCGAGTTCGTGAGAGCGAACTTGAATTTGATTCTCACATGTCTGGCTTCGTCTACAAGGTCCGAGTTGACGGACACACACTCATCAAGAAAGAGATACCAGGACCCGACACTATAGATGAGTTTCTTTATGAAGTCAACGCTCTTAACTCCCTGCGGTTCTCGAAGAGCATCATCGAGTTTTTTGGTGTAGTTGTTGATGATGAAGATCAGGTCGTCAAGGGCCTTCTCATCAGTTATGCCGAGAAAGGGGCCCTTATTGATGTCATCTATGACGCTCAAGAACATGGCCACCAGGCGTTACCCTGGGCCGTCCGTGAGAAGTGGGCAAGACAAATCGTGCAAGGACTCTCAGACATTCACGAAACTGGGTTTGTCCAGGGAGATTTCACTCTTTCCAATATTGTTATTGACGACTTTGGTGACAACTTTGGTGACGCCAAAATCATAGATATCAACAGACGGGGCTGTCCAGTTGGCTGGGAACCTCCTGAGGCAACCCCGCTCATCGACAGCAATCAGCGGATTTCCATGTATATTGGTGTTAAATCTGACCTTTACCAGCTTGGAATGGTGTTGTGGGCACTGGCGACTCTCGAGGATGAGCCTGAAGGCCACCCTCGACCGCTCCGTTTGAGTCCCGAGTTACAGGTGCCTTCATGGTACCGCGGGTTAGTGGAGAACTGCCTGCAAGTAAATCCGCGCGACAGATTGCAGGCGACTGCACTGCTCGCTATGTTCCCTGAAATGCCGTACAACGACGTGCACGGGGAACGGGAATTACCGTCGACTTCGGTGCACGATGGTACTTCATTCCAAAAATATGTGACGGCCGAAGGCTACGGTCCCCCAGAAATTAGGACCGTAGAGCCACGGAACAGTTGGTCATACTCAGCTAGTAACACACAGTCAACCTCGCCGAGCTTCTCGGACGAACCATACCCACGGCGTGGTCGATCTCCACCCAGCCCTTTGCCAACTCATCATGATTTATATACCTCGCCTTACGTTAGCAGAAATGCAATGTGGACGAAAGTGCATGACATCGCAGCTGTGGACGACGATCCCACTGCGGATGAGGCAATAATTGGGACACCGAGAGATCTTCATGATACGACTGAATTTGCGACGAAAATGGAGGAAGAACTCGAACAAATAGAGGCAAACCTCCTTGCTGGGGCTATTCTGGAAGATGGACAGCCCCTCGCGCCCGGTGGTAATAGCCCGGCGCAAGGCATTTCGTCGAAAACAGTCGTTGAACCACTTGCGGTGGTTGATAGTCCAGACGAGAATACTACAATACTAGACGAGGACGAAACCATGGCTCTTACGCCCACATATAATCTAACACCAGGCGGAACTTCGGACAAGACATCAGTTGCAGCAAACCCAGAAACTGATAAGTTTACTGAACCGGAGATATCATCGGAGAATTCAGATGCCACTGGCAAGACACTCCAACACGATAGTGATAATACGAACCCCCCGTTAAATGGCCAAATTGCGGCGGCGACAACCCCGGATGTCGAAGACCACGCAAATTATACGGAAATAGCGGAACCACGAGGAATAGAGACACAAATTGATGATCAAAGTACGGTTTGTACACACGACAGAACACGTGATCAAACAGAAGACATATCTACGCGACCCACAGAAGCGACCGTTATGACTATCTCTGATTTGGCATCTCAGAAGGACACCCTACCGGCGGAACCACCAGAGCGAGCCAGCGTTAGCCCAGCTCACGAGAACGCAGGGGAACGAAGCCCGTCGTTGTGCCCAGATAAGAACCCCAGTGCCCCTATAACGGAGGCCGTACAGGACGCGGAAGTCACCGCCTGAGAAGAGCGGAATTTCGACTTGTAACCTGGGTGGCCAATCTCCGTTGTATAGCGAGGAGTCTGCGGTTGTTAATTCTGTATGGGCGGCACAGTCTTCATCATTTTTCGTTTCTTTTTTTTTTCTTTTCTTTTTTTGTCATACGTCACACCTTAGCACATGCGACGGGTCAGGAGCCGGTTGGTGGTCATGGTATCCATGGATATCGGGCGCTCTGATTAAGTTTTGATGCGCATTTACGAGCCAGGGCCGACAGGATCCATCGTTGTACAATCTATCCCATCTAGATATATCTTACCTAGTAGTAGCATATGGTTGAATGCAAATATGAAAGCAAATGAGGGGAATACGAAAACACGAATGGAACGATAAAATCTGCATGGCACTGCCTTCTTTATGGACTAGACCCAGACAATCTAGACTATCTCGCATCTATTGAGTTGAACAAGGTGTCCCAGTGAGCACTGGACGTAATAAGAAGAAGTCCTTTGATCACGTAAAACCTCAATAAACCTTTCTACAAATTAAAAGAAGTATAGTTAGGAGAGTGTGAAGCATATCTCTCCCGGTTTTTCCCCTTTTATATTCTTGGTGGCCATATAGCCTATGTATTTATGTTACTTATCTAGATAGAATGGCTCTACTACCTACCAACACCGCTTCACCATCTGCCAACAGAAACCTGCCGACGACGCGGGATTGCTGGCACGTGTAAACGTGTAGTTATGCAGGTGACCTTCAGTCATGGCCAAAGTGCCAACGTGATTTGTGCGCACTCCACGTCAGGGATTCATGCCGTGGATGTGTAGGCCTTAAAACGCGTGGTCTGTAGGACAGCTTTAAGTTTATTGAATATTAGGTTCCGTGGGCATGAGCGATATATCTAATCTATGCTCTCTCTCTCTCTCTCTCTCTCTCTCTCTCTCTCTCTCTCTCAGACATGGGATGTTAGCTGCCTAGATGCTTAACTACGGACGTCTACTTCTTTTATCAGTGGTCATTGCGCAATGAACCTGGGTATTACATGTGCCTGAGACTGGACTTGCACAACATCTATATAGTCATGGAGTGCAAGACTCTGCGATAGTCTGTACGAGGCTTCAGCTTCAGCTCATTCGTATTCACCTGGTCTCCTTTAGCCTCCAGAGACAGCTACGCAAAAGCGAGGCCGTCATACGAGATAGAGATAGGCAAAGAGAACGGAGGCTATTCGGAAATATAATCTATAGTGTCACAAGGCACACAGCAAGGATACTCCTGTATATAGCCAGTTTAGTTCCAGGAAGGTGTCTTAGGTGCCTTCGCGCAACAACAAGTGTGTGTCTATTGCCTACCCCAGACCTACCCCAAATACAGAGTTCCTGATATATAGATCTCCCACTTGGCAGAATAAGGGTTAAATCCTTGACGGCCCCTTGACGCCCTAGAAGATTATTGCGATTTGAACATTCTTCCAAACCCTTGATTGTAAACCCCAAGGTTGTTACACTGAGTATTAGTTGTCCACACTTGGAGGTTTCGAGATAGATGTGAGTGTTGCGGTGCAGCGTTTTTCGTTATTTTCGTCTTCCTCCCTTTTCTTGGTAGTTGTGCCTACACTTGTATGATTAATAAGACGTGATGGCCTTTCTAAGAGCTAGGTCTATACTATTTGATGAGGCGGGTTGCCTAGATGCTGGCGTAACCTATCTACCTAGGTAGTTAATGATGTTGTATGTTTTTACTCAGGTGTTCGATGTCTCGGGCCTGGTGTGATGTTTGGTTAGATGTTGCTGCTTAGAATATAAGATGGGACTGACTAAACTATGCCAGACCGCCAGCTTCAGACTCGCAGGTCGGAGCGACGGCAGACACCGCTTGAAAATAGGCATAGCCACTGTATCTTCGCCACAGGCAAGGTCACAGTGGGTCACCTTTGGCGGGGGCCAATCGTGGCTACACGCAATGTTCTTTCAAGCTTCTAGAAGGCCGACACAGATTCCCATTTTACCCGTTGGCAGTGGGGCAAAGGGCTGATCAATCGTCGTCCCTTATTGGCTGAAATTCCCCTTTTACACCTACCCACCTAACGCCTAACTACCGGCTCGCCTGTTTGTCTGCCCGTTTGTTGGGACGAGGAGGCGCGTACGCTAAACACCAACACCAATCACCAAGCAACCCTCAATAGATCGACCATGGAGCCGATGCGTGTTCTCGAACCATCATCGCCTGGTTCTGGCCTGGTTACAAAGGATTGATCTGCCGATCAAGACTCATCCTACTACTGGGCAGATACTGGGCAGGTATCTACAGCACAGATACAGCATAGATGTCATGTTCTAGACGGCTTATCTTGCTGCGCAATGCCAAGGCTCATCTGGAACATGACGTAACAAACACATCAAGATGAACACATGAAGATGAAGGTTGAAGATATCTAACCGAGCAGCAACTCCGGGACGCAATGCTGTTTCCCCGCAATTCTGCGCGTATCGATCGGACGTAGTACAACTCATTGGCCTGCTCATTGCCGAGCTCATTGCAAGAGGCTGCACGTCGTTTGATTGACAGATAAGGTACATAGTAGTCTGGTCTAGTCTGATCTAGATGCAGGAATGGACGGATCCGTAACCACAATCCCGCCGTTCCTTGCCATGAAACCCCAAATGGGCCGATTGAGTGTTGTTGACAGGGGAAGCATGTGTGCTATTGCAGCTTTGGGCGGTTCGTCTTTGCAAAATAGGACGATGAGGTACGTATTGATGAGGAAAGGAATTGAGTTGCAATGAATCGAGAAGTTGCTGGCATCAGACCATTACTTTTGTGGAGCAGTTCAAAAAGGCCAAAAAGGGAAAGCCCCCGGCACCGGCTAAATCCTTGATTGGCGGCTACCCCTGGCGTGCTACCGCCACCTTGGACCCTTTCCCCCCAACAATTCAACAAATTTCAGATCTGCAACACAGATATAGTGTACTCTGTACGGAGTACTCTGTACAGGAAGGACAGATCCAGAACCGAGACAGTGGGAATAAGAATACAGACAAGTCTCCCACTGTACCGCAGTAGTACGAAGTACCATTCCGCCTTCTGCAACAGACAAGACCCCCCACATTCAACAATTACACCGATTGATCGTTGTTTGATCAGGATAGACAGAAGCAGCTGCTTGACAAGCCTCGGCTTCTCCTGATCTTTTGCTCTTGATGATATACATATTACACACTGCCAGAGCTATATCTTTCTCGTGCTGCAAGCCTTTACATCAACAACCCAGATCTAAAACCCCTTGTGCTGTGGTTGGTAGGGATCTCCAGGTACATAGTACCCTCAAATGTCTTGTTTCTCCCCGCCACCCTACTTGCACTAACTTAGTTACCTGTCCCCGGCTAGTCTAGCCGAGTTCCTATCTGCTGCCTACAGTACCTACACAGTACAGTACATGATACATCCCTCCCCTACGGCCAACGAGTTACATAGTTACACAGCATCCATAATCCCACCCTTTCTCGTTCTACATCTCGTCGAATAAATAATATCCTCAATCCGCTGTCTCTTCCCTCGCCTCTCAGTTCTCCCTCCCGAGCCCCATACTCCGCCTGCCACCATCGTCCCTGTCGATCTAACATAGACGTCCACAGAGCATTACCGAGGGCCTGTTGCTGTCATCGACGACGTCGCCGCACCACCGCCCACCATGGCGTCTCCCAGCGCACCCCAAGCCGGTGTTGTTGCTGCCGATGTGGTATTCGACGGCACGAAGGACTACAAGCCACTGAGATCCAGCAAATATGATCTGAAGAAGCCTCACATTACCGAGTATCCCATAACATGGGGCAACTGGTACAAGCACGTCAATTGGCTTAGCACCTACTTCATCATCTTCATCCCTCTCATGGGCTGCATCGGCGCCTACTTCACCCCGCTCAGCTTGAAAACTGCTGCATTCGCCGTCTTCTACTATTTCAACTCGGGCCTTGGCATCACCGCTGGGTACCATCGCCTCTGGGCCCATACTTCATTTAAGGCGACACTGCCTTTGAAGATCTACTTGGCCGCTATGGGCTCTGCCAGCGTTGAAGGTTCGGCCCGCTGGTGGTCTCGAGACCACCGGGCTCATCACAGATACACCGAGTAAGTATGAGGAGCTTGAAGAAGGACGATGCTGCCGATTATCAATCTCGACTAATACTCCGTCTAGCACCGAGAAGGATCCCTATAGCGTCCGCAAGGGTTTCATCTACTCGCACATTGGCTGGATGGTCATGAAGCAGAACCCCAAGCGAATCGGAAGGACGGACATCTCGGACCTGAACGACGACCCGGTTGTTGTCTGGCAGCACAAGAACTGTAAGCTTGGCTCCAATCACGTTCGCTAGCAGCTACTAACTACCAAGTAGATATTAAGTGCGTTTTGACCATGTCTCTCATCTTTCCTACTCTTGTCTGCGGACTTGGTTGGGGTGACTGGATGGGCGGATTCATCTACGCTGGAATCCTGAGAGTCTTCTGTAAGTCGTGCCCTACTTTATCTTCAGGAATCAAGTTACTGACTCGCTTTTGCAGTCGTCCAGCAGGCCACATTCTGTGTCAACTCACTTGCACACTGGCTTGGCGACCAGCCTTTCGACGACCGCAACTCTCCCCGAGACCATGTGCTGACAGCTTTCGTTACGCTTGGTGAGGGATACCATAACGTAAGACAATATCAAGACCGTTCCTATAGCCTCTTGATGCTTGTACATCACTGTGGATGACAAAGCTAACCCACTCGCAGTTCCACCACGAATTCCCCTCGGACTTCCGAAATGCAATCAAGTGGTGGCAGTATGACCCAACGAAGTGGTTCATCTGGACATGCAAGCAGCTCGGGTTGGCCTACGACCTGAAACAATTCCGCCAGAACGAGATCGAGAAGGGTCGCATTCAGCAGCTGCAAAAGAAGCTCGATCAAAAGCGAGCCACTCTGGATTGGGGTACACCACTTGAGCAACTCCCAGTCATCAGCTGGGATGACTTTGTGGCCGAGTCCAAGAATGGGAAAGCCCTTGTCTCTATTGCCGGTGTTATCCACGACGTCACCGACTTTATCAAGGACCACCCCGGTGGCAAGGCGCTCATCTCATCTGCTATCGGCAAAGATGCCACGGCTATTTTCAATGGCGGTGTATATCTTCACTCTAACGCTGCCCACAACCTGCTTTCTACGATGCGTGTGGGTGTCCTTCGCGGCGGTTGTGAGGTCGAGGTCTGGAAACGTGCCCAGGCCGAGAACAAAGACGTTTCCATGCTGTTCGATTCCACTGGCAAGCGTATTGTTCGTGCTGGTGATCAGGTTACGAAGGTTCCGCAGCCAACCGCTAGTGCTGACGCAGCCTGATTCCTGTAACAGGATCTAATAGGAGTGAACGGTAGTTCCCCAATTTCATTTCGACACTACCTTAACGATTGGTACGAGTTGCAACATCCCATTACCAAACGCTTGGGTCGTATTTCCGATAATGACATCGGCACGAATGGTGGTCCACGTTATGTACATATACCAACATTAATGACGCCGCTCTACAAACCACCCAACAGCATCGGTAGCATCGGTGGAGAAAATCATACACGGCGTTATGGGGGGTTTTTTGGGGGGGGGGCCAAAAAGGCGTTAGTCACGAGACCTTACGATATTAAATTATGAATCAAACAATGCTTAGCTAGACCAAAATATGGAGTTCAATAGAGAGTAGTCTTAAGTCGTCTATGCAAATTATTTTAGGGTCCAGGAATTGGTGGCTTTAGACGTTATATGGTGGTCATCTGCTATTAAATGTTAGCGTATTTGAGCATAAATTAAATTGGACGATTAAAAGTGTTGTCATCGTCTGCGTTGCCTTTTCGGAGTGAAGCCTGAGAAAAACATGTTAATTGACTTTTATCTTTGTGAAATATGAATAGGTCGTTAAAACATTATCTCATTAAACCCTCCCTGGATCTAACCCGTCTAGTATCACTATCTAGTATCTTAAAGAGACGATGAAACATATAGGTAGAAGACTTGGTATCGACTGGTCGCTATTTTGCGAAAACCGGGCGAAAGAAACGCAGAAGCGAAGTCCTGGTATGCCAGCCAGGTTTAGATAGGTGCAATTCATGCCTGTCAAGTTGTCACAAGACTAGACGTTCTGGCAATCGCAAAATCCAAAGCCACAGCCTATTCATCCCAAGTAAGTGTGTCTACCATGCAACCGTGGCTTGGGAGCGTAATGATTCGCGTAAAGGGCCGTCCATATCTACCATGCAATGCCGGACCATGTCTCTAAGGTGTCTTTGAACCAATGTCTCCAGCCCGACCGAAAATCCATGCGACGCGAAGATACGGCACACCAAAAAGTGACACGCATGGAACCCATTCTTCCATCCGTAACCGTGAGAACACCGACGCAATGCACCCAGTGTGAAAAGTGTGAAAATCGAAATACATATGTAGCCTGTCGCCAGAAGAGGGGGGAGGGGAGGGAACCGGCGGGCGTCGACATAACGCAGCCTTGGGATAATTCATTTAAAGAGGTCGCGCAGATCCATGAGTTTCTGCTTCGCCGCTTCGGCTTTATCCATAATGCGATTCCTGTCCATGCTAAGGCTCGCGAGCTTCATCTTCTTGTCTTGGAGAACAAGCATTTTTTCCTCGATACTGTTCCGCATAATGTAACGAACAGTGCGCACGGGCCGTTTCTGGCCAAGACGGTGAACGCGGTCGATAGCTTGTGCTTCTGCAGCGGGATTGTACTGGGGTTCCATCATGTAGACGGTATTTCCTGTGACGAGGTTGAGACCCAGGCCGCCAGCAGAAATAGACACAAGTATAACGTGTATAGAGTCGTCCTCTCGGAAAGCAGCCATGGCGGCGCTTCGGGCAGGGCGACTCATCTTACCGTCTAGGCGCGTGAAGCGGATCCCTGCACTGTCTAGTGCAGTTTCGATCAGGTCAAGGTTGGAGGTCCAAGCTGAGAAGACGACTGATTTGAAAGGGGGTTCATCGGGCTTAGCTTTGCTCTCAGCTTCCGACCTAAGCAGGTCTTCCATCAAAGCGGTCGTCTTGGTGTGAGGCCCAGAATATCCATTATATCCATCTTTCGAGCGACCCTTATTCTCAGTATGATGGCCTTCATGTTCAACCTCGAGCTTGCTCTTGCGGAGTTCGTTGCACTGAAAACGAATATAGGAGCCGCAGAATAAGCAGTTTCCCAAATCCCTATCCTGGGTTTCTTGTTTCCAAGTCTTTACACAATTCGGGCAGAGCAGGTGAAAACAGGCCGTCATGTGACCAATAATATCCTCCTCTCGCTCAGACGCAATATCAGCGCCATCATTGAACCCGATTCTCCGTTCGCATGAGATGCAAAGGTCGTTATTTGTCTCTTCCATGAGCGCAAACGCCTCATAAGATCTGGCTTCGGCTACGGCTGGCTTGGTGTCTTCATCATCACTATCAATGTCAATTGCCGAGTCGGCTGTCATACCCTGCACGAGCTCAAGATCTGCATCATTAAGAAGGTCTCTTCCGTGGGCGCAGATCAACCGGAGCCTCAAAATAGACTGCAGGATATGAATATAGACTTTCCCTCCAACCATCCGCTCTCTGCCTGCAGCCAAAACCTGGACCTTATCCTGGGCATTCTGCTCAAATAGCTGATAGAGTTTGCGCTCATTTGGAGAGAAATCGAGCTTGACAAGCTGGTCAGTCCTTGGAGGTAGGTTGATCTTGTCTTTCAATCGTCGAAGTGTGACGCTGTCGACGAGGACACGGAGTTTAGGCACAATCTCTGGGTCACACATCTTGAACGGAGCTGTAATGTACTGTGTGAATTTGCCTTTTTCGTCGAACGGCTTCAGTCGCAAGAAAGCCAGAAGAGCAGCAAGATCATCTAGCTTATTCTGAACCGGCGTACCCGTAACAGCCCATCGACGATTGGCCTGTAACCGGCAGATAGCTTTGAATTGAAGTGTCGCTTGCTCTCGGATCATGTGGGCTTCATCGAGCACGATGCGAAACCAGCCTATTTCTTCGAGCGGCCATGGTCCAGGTTTCCCTTTACTACGAGCAGTCACTTCGCTGGCCACAGACCCGTAGGTGGTCAACACCATGTCATAGTCAGCAAGCAAGCTCGCGTCTTTGATGCGATTGGAGCCATGGTATATATAATACCTGATCTGACCTGGTTTTATGTGGAGTTTGATCTGCTCTTCCCAGTTGGTTATGGTACTGAGGGGACAAACCAAAAGTGTGGCCCTGCCATTTTGCTTGAGGGGCGTTAGCTGAAGGGGGGCCGGAGCTGGTACGTTAAACTGCCGCGATGACTCCCCCTTCTTTTTAGACGGGGGGGCTTGTGGCTGAATTGGTTCTTTTTGCGACCAGTTTTCGGCTTCGTCAAGTGAAGTCGCGACAAGGGATAAAATGCTTAGTGTCTTACCCAGTCCCATCATGTCAGCGAGAATTCCGCCGAACGTCTCGGGTGGCTTTTTGTCATGTACTTGGCCGGTGATCACATTACGATACAACCTTTGGCCATGCGGACCATGCTGGAATTGCCAAAAGGAATCAGGGGTTTTGCCGTTCGCGGCAAATATGCGCGGTCGTTCTTTTGTTGTCATGAAGTAGAGTCCCTGTTTCTGATGCCGAAGTAGCTCCGTTTGCACGCGAGGATGCGGCTCCATCTCCGGGAGGTCTTCACTTTTAGTAAGTGAATCAAAAACGCCCATGACCTCGGAGCGAATCTCTTCGATGCTTCGAACCAGCTGGGGAGGCGGTGGATACGCGGGCTGTTGTCTCAGAGGCGGAGGTGGAGGCGGCCTTGGCCCCTCAATCTCCTGAGGATTCTCATAATTGATACCGTTTTCGTATACGAACGGCTTCCTGAGCCAGATTCCTTTCTGCGATAGATATTTACCAACGGTCATGGCGGTCTTCCGCGGGCCGTAGAGCACCAAATCCAGCGCGTAACTTTTGGAGATGACCTGGCCAACCTCTTCTCCGGGCTCTTTCCGTCTAGAATTGATCCTACAATTCGTTCTAATCTGCAGGCGAGGCGAATCAAGCAATGGTGCCAGACCTGCAGAAGTTTGGGGGTCCACTGAGCCGACAATATTTCGTGTGTGGTCGTAGGCATGAATTCTCTGCGTTTCATCCCCTATTTTTCTCTTCAACACAATCTTGACCATCGGCCAGTGACTTGATCCCATGATGGCAATAGCACCAGGCTTAGGGCTAGGCACTAGGTGACAATTCAACCTCGCTTCTTGGACCATGCCGTAGCAGACCTCCTCTTCTATTGGAGGTTGTATTTCGACAACATCGCCCTCGTCATCTGTAGAGAAGTAAGCGAGGTTCTCACAACCTTGAAAACAAGCGACTTACTTCCGCTGGTCAAATCTACCGTCTCAACTTGTGTGCTCCCGGCTCGTTGGAATTCTTCTCTTTTCTCCTTGATGTGCTGGCCCATCATACCGCTTCCACCGGCTCCAAAGCCGGGCTTCGACTCCAACCCCTCTTCCAACTCTAGCTTCCGGCGTTTGTACTGTGGAGATGCCAATGCGCGGTGTTCAACATTACTCATGCGCTCGATCATAGTGCCAAATCCGTTTGATGGGTTCGACGTATTCATAGCGTGGTGCATCGGTAGATCTGGAAACCTGTTGCCGGGACTATCGAAGCTGAACTCAACCGGTGTTGAGCTACCGGAGTTATTGAAGAAATGATTTTGGATGCCATTATTAGGGGCAACTAAGCCGTTGAAAGCTCGAGGGTTGAGGAGGGCGGCAGGATTATAGGCAGGAGCCGAAGCAGCGGGTGTATTATTTGGATCTCCATTTCGCACCGACCCTATCGGAGAGTGGAATGTTAGCACCACGATAGCATGACAGTAGTTAGGTGTTCGCAAAGAACCTCGTCAGGAACGATAAATGACATCATAGGCTACAGCACGTCGGCGACGGCGACAGCCAGGGTAAGGGAGGGTCGCAGGTGCCGAGAAAAATGGAAGGGAACCAGCAATACCATGAGACTGCGGGTACGAAGCCATGTTACAAGGCTCGAACGTGACGCGCCACGAGGCAACAAAGAGTGGATGCTCGCAGATTTAGCACTTCGCAGGTGAGTGCTGGTGTTCAAGATTGATGCGCAGGAGCTTTCACGCCAAAGGCCCAAAAGGTGCGTAGAGCCGACAAGGCGCACATATGTGCAGCACTACTACCTAATAGCGAGCGTTATTGGGGGGGAAGGGGGTTCGGGTTCGAGACAAACGGTGGAGGTTGCCGATAGTCAGATAGTTGGACAAAGAGCGGATGCCCCAGGCCGATTGCCGGAGGTGCACAAAGCGCAGGAGGCTGAAATGAAGAGAAATAAAGCGCAGAACGTAGATGGCAGAGACCAGAGACCAGGGGGTAGAGATAGAGTAGAGGAGAGGGGAGAGGGTAGAGGCGGTGGTGTGGGAGGAAGATGTAAGTAGGTAGGGTAGCCTGCCTGTGTAAGGCTGAGGCCGAGGGGTAGTTGCAAGCAACGCAACTTGAAGAACAATACCGGTAGGTTTGGGGATACGTGCATGCAGAAACCTAGCCTGGAGCCTGGAGCCTGGAGGCCAAAAAGCACGTGAAGAAGCACCGTCCGTCCTCGGTCTGCAGCCGAGCGAGTCGAAGATGGTTGAGTCGGGTCGTCGCTGGCAGCAGGGTGGCGGGCTGGTTCACGCCTAGAGTCACGAGGGCATTTTAGATTTTAGAAGCAGGCAAGGGATATGGCTTGTTGCTGCATTCGGATTCGGAATGGAGTATCTACTGGTGGGCGGCGGCGGGAGGAGGGGTGGGAAGAAATAGATATCAGGCAGTGTGCCTACCATGACATCCAACACCTATGACAACAGCTTTAGGTACCCAGCCCAGGTCGGGTGCAGAGTCCCGGCTTCTGGTTTTTTTTGTTTTGTTTTTGGAAGCTGGCTTGACATGTCAAATCGGTCGGTAGAAGCCGGTAGGGAGTTGGTCTAGATGTCCTCTCGGAGTAGGTAGTGGTATGGAGTAATCACCTCCCCACCATCTAGTTGAGGTTGCGTGCTATCGCGGTTCCTCCCCCCCCAGTATCAGGCTATCAGCAAATGCCTATCGGCGGTCCTGATAGGCCTGTCGCTGAGACCCCCGGCCCATGTTTTTGGGGTCCCGCCACAGCCCCGTTGCCGCACAATGTGCCTACCTGCTAGGCGACACTACGGTTCCTGCTACGGCGCCCGTTGGGTACCCTACTGCATCTAGAGATCTAGAAAGCCTAGCGTAGATCAGGCCCTCTGTCAGCAGACCATCGAACTTCCTTTGTTTCCAGAGTCTCAACTCTGCTTCAGTCTGTCCACAGTACAGCGTAACTGTCCGTCGCACATCTCACCCCTCTCAGTGCTCACCCCCAGAACCTTGCTGCCGGTGCTTGCCAAGCCAAGCTCCCGCCATGGTTGCGGCGGTAGATGGGCAACTTGCTGGTCTGCTGACCCGCCGACACCATTAGCTCTCTTACTCGATGCGGTTTTTGGCAAGACCACGTGCCCCCGCAGATCCAGGCAAAGCTCCATCTTCCAGGCTATTTGCTAAGGTAATGACGCGTTTTGCACTGTTTACTGTTCATTATTCTCGACATATTTGATTGTGTAATACTTCAGGTTGTAACTCTGTAGTGTACTATCTATCCATTCAGTTCTATCTAGCATCTCTGCCGATGTGGGGAGGGCGCGCGGCTTTTATACTCATCCCAAAGATTTGAATCATACGTAAAGTAGTATCCCTTTAGGATGGGACTTAGAAAGTAGAATAGCGGGGCTTTTTACACGAGTTAGAAATATACCTAGTACCTACTAATAAAACGTTTATCTGAGCATAATAGGTATATGCATTTTAATAGAGTGTATTTAGTTATATGCAGAGACTTAGTATTCCTCGGGTCACGAAGGTTCCAAAGGTTTTTTAAGTTACATCGCTGAAGTGAGCACTAAAGGGATACAGCAATTTGCGCCATTAGAAAATGTTTTATGGCAAGTAAAAAAGAGCATCACATATTATATCCTTTTCTTAGTCTAAACCGCCGCGGTAACTTTTTGCTACTTATTCCCAAACTGCCCCTAGCACGTGGAATATGGCTTGCTATGTATGTCCTCTAAACCACCCACCTGCAAATGCACAAGGCTGCATATAAACTTATACGGATACGGCTGTTAGCCGTGTAGGGCGAATTAGGCACAGTACCTAGGTATAACTCGGAATTCTCTTAACAGCACAAGGTTAGTAGTAGGTATAAGGTCCATATCATGATACCTAGGTTGGCTGCAACTACCCGGTAGGTAGGTAGGTTTCCTGTGCTGACGGGCGGTTGGAAGATTCCGTATGGCTGGTCACGTGATCAATCATCGTACTCTTGTTTTCAGCACGAGGTTGGTTCTGTTCTGCTCAGACGAGATTAATCCAATCTTTCGTCGAAGCAGCAACCGCCTTCTTGTATTTCTCTCTTGTCTCCTTTTTAAATTGTGAAGACAGTGCAGGAGGCTGCTTCCCAAACGACGTGTGTTCCGTGAAGCGCGAAGCCCAAGGCGGCTAAACAGGGGGCAAAGCAGGCCCATGCAACCAGGGGGCGGCCACAGCCTGTCTGATCGCTGCTTCAGAACAACACCAGATCCGGTATCGTCGCTGTGACGCTACTGCCCGGAACACGGATCAGGCGCGAAGAGCCAGGCATCCGAAACATGAGCCTCAACAGAACCCCTACTTTGAGTACCTCGCTCTCCGTGTTTTCTCGACAGTTAGGCGAGCAAAATATGACATACTGTAGGTGAGATTATGTAGGCTTGGTAGGTTCTTCTCTTAATCTTTCTTACCGACTGTTTTCGTCCCTTACCTCTACTCTTCCTTTCTCTTGCTCTCTGCATTTGGTCGCCAGCTTTGGTCTGTCGTTCTCTTTTCGTCTTTCGCTTCGTTGACTTCTTTTCTGCTTCTATTCTTACGTCTTATGCTATTATTCTCGTGGCTGGCCACATCTCTTTTCTAATCGATACTCCGTTCATTTCGCCGTGCCGTTGCTTTGTTGGTACGTAGGGGCCAAATCCACAAAAAGGCAGAGGGGCGACGAGGAATTAGAAGACATAAAACAAAATAAAAAGAGACCGTCACAATGGCCCGCGTAGCGTCCTTCAAGCCCATCACCTCGCTGGTGCTGCTCCTCTTTCTCCATATCTCCATCGCCAGCGCGGCAGCAGTCCAGTTCCGGACCGCCATCGCCCCACGGCAGAGCCCGGCCGCCACGCCTCCAGCATCACTGCCCGACTCCTGCGCCGACTATAGTCGGATCGCGAACCTATCGACCATCGCACTAAACTCGACGCTCCGGGGTGCATTCCTACGGTCCTCGTCGCTGGGCACATTCCCGGCGGCGGCTATCCTGGACGCCGAGTCTCCGAAACTGATGAACCTCCAGTTCAACGTGGCACTCAACCAGCAGTGTGGCAACTTGACCGCCCTCGCCATTGTCGAAGCCGGCCGCAACCTCACCGCCGGTACCGTGGCGGGCTTGAAGATTCGTGATGCCCCTGGCGTCGAGCCCGGCAATGTCGCGATGCCCATACTTTGCGTCGTGTTCATATTCCTCATGGGTGTGCCGGCGACTATACTCTAATGGGGCAGAAATGAGGTCATCTCCACGATTATGCTACCACTGATAGGTGGGAGATGAACCAGGGGGTTTCGGGTGGCTTTTAGTGGGGTGGAACGGTAGCATTGATGGGAACTTGTACAATTCAGCGCATATACATCACGGGTTTCGGGCGAGTGTATACAATCAAACGCAAAGCCTTGTTAATTCGTTAGGAGATGAGAACTTCCTGAGTATATCGATGGCTAACACCGATACATAATATACATGTACACATCGGTCTTCATCGAAAAGCCCCGATCTAGTACTCCAAACAATAGCCCCATACAAATTGAATATTAGTACACTCGGTCAATACAACCCCAAAGCGCCTTCCTGCACAACTTCTCTTTCTTAGCTATAACTCCTATGCCTAGACCGTGGCGCGGCTGTTGTTCGAATGTTTAATATTCGAATAGCGTGTACCTATGTCACAGCTCCCTCGTTGCTAACCAAAAGTTTCCCTCTGACAGCTCTTATGGGGCGGTACTCCTGAATCGCGAAGCATCGAAGCGATGATAGTTGGTGACCCCTTGCAAGCGGACGTCGTTCTTCACAGCGCTGCTAGGACTATCATCCCTGCTCATTACTCTGCTCGGCGCCAGATACTCCACTCGGCACTGCTATTTCATATGTTGCAAGGGGGAGCACCAAGGCTTCCATAGCCGTGATCTTGACCTCATCACCGCGCGAAGTCATCTCAAAGCCCACGGGTACACTGGTATGGACTCGGCTTCGGCTCCGGGTCCTCTGCCGCCGGCGTTTAGCAAAAGTCCCCAGTCCGGCATGAGCCGCGCAGGGAGAGCGGGACCGTGACGGTGATTGGCTGCGCGGGCGGTCCCTTGCCAGCTGCGTGATGCGTATCAACTTGCGGCGCGAAGGTGAGGGGGAAGCCGAAGTGTTACGATAGTTTTTATTAGGGTTAAGCAACCGGTGTTGAGATGTTGGTCGTGATAGGGACGACATGTCTATGTACCGCGAGCTGCTGCGGTATCGACATCGTCCCCGACATGTAGCCGATTCGGATGGAATCGTGGTCCTATCAGCGCCAACTTCGAATGAGAAGTCCCGCCGACGCTTACGGCCACGTTGGAGTTCCGGCTCAGGCGACGACAGCGGCGTTATAGTAATGTCGATGAGGGTTTCTGTTGTTAATCCGGTAGGGTTTGCCATTGTTCAAGTGACTTAACTGTGGTCAATCGGAATTAATGGCGACGTATTCGTCATGGATTCTCTTTCAAGTGTATTGTGATAGTCCACCCGAGGATGGTAATAGCGCCGTATCTGTGGTGCGTGACATGGATCTTTCACCAGAAACGAACGTCGCTGAATTGACCAAACTGGCGTTCTCGAGGCGAGATGAATTTATATAGATTGGTCGGAATGTGATAGTGCTTACCGGGCAGAAAGGGAGTAGACTCAAGGGAGCAAGGTTCGTCCTATACGGAGTTTGTCCGAGGAATGGCATCGAGCAAATCCCCAGGGGAAAATTCCTCCGTCGCCCTTGTCTAGGTCGGCTTCCAGTCCGTCCTAGTTACAGAGATGGTGGGTGATGATCGACGTTTGGAGATCGTCAAGCGGTCGAAGGCAGTTCGCAGGATGCTCCGGAATCCACGCCTCACTGCGCCGATAGCCAACGTGCGATTGGTCAGCTTGGACGTCTCTAAGCCCGATTGACCTGCTGATTGACGTAGGTAAACTCTATTGTCGACGGAGCGAAACTCTGTCGCGATAGCCTGGGGTTTGGGTCAATGAATGATTCAAGTCTAGCACCAGTGGCTGATATTGGATCCTGGTTTCGCTAGCTTCCCCCGGCTCCCCCGCCTTCCTCTTGGTTTGGGGTAGGCTTTTAAATAAGGTGAGGCTACTGCAGTGTATGCAGTTGATTACGTTGAGTAACAGCAAGCTGAGACCGGAGGATTACTCGTGCCAAGCAAGCCGTCCGGGTTGGAGCTGCATGGTTTCAATCGGGTGCTGCTGCCCGGGCGCACTAACTGCGAGATCGCGTGATGACGGATGACTTTGTGGCATTGATTGATGGCCCTGAGGATTATCCTGCTATACGAAACCGTCTGAACAAGACCAGCGAAGGGATGTCGGATCTACTACGTATAGCTGGCGAGAGGTGCACAGGTCACAATGATAGGTGCACATGGATCGACTCAGCCAGATCAGTTCGCGTAGATGGGACTCTCGTCTCCCTGTTATACATGATGTGTCTATACGAGCCGTAATTATCAATAAATGGTACAGGCGATAGACATTCGAGCACATTACCTAGGTATGTAGTCTATTCTACGGATGGGTTATCAGACGAGCTTTGGAATGTTGGCTGTAGCCGATTCGATAGCTACATAGCTACCTACATCAAGATAGAAGTGGGGAGACCACTCCTGACTTACAGCCAATAATACTCACGGCCTCTAGCCTAAACGAGATTAAGTTATAGGTGGATGGGTGTAGACTAGGCTACGTTAGGGGTCGGGTGGTTCTGTGGCAGCTCCTGGATCCCCAAAACCATCCCGGCGTCTTGAATCTTTGGTCTAACTTGCATCGCTATAATCATCATCAAGTCGACTAGCGTGGCGCCCGAACCTTCTACTATATTTCTCGTCACTCATTAGCCACGGCCTATTCATATCCACTCTTGCTGTCTCCTCTAGTGAAAACACGAAGCAGCTTCATTTGGGCCAACCCTTTTCACTGCCTGATCGAGACACACGCCCTGCCTTGGGCCAGGATGACATAACCCTGCTCGTAGAAGTCCGGTCACCCGCCACGTCTCCCGACTCGCTCTCGCCCAGTCCCGCGTCGAATTGTAGACCCGTCCAGTCCAGCCGCTACGATGCCGCGGAATCGACCTGCCACCACAGGCTACGAACGCCTGGCCCAGGCCGACCAGTTCAGCGACGAGTCCGATGACGAGCTCCTAGCCCAGAGCTCGGCCTCGCTCCAACCCCAGTCCGTCCCTCGCGTTGCGCCCACTACTCAGCCGAGGCCACATTCCGGCATGACCTCGCCCAAGGCGCTCGCTAAGCACAAGCAGTTTTCGAGACGTCATAGGAGCAACTCGGGTGTTGACTTGAAGGCCATAAATGCACGGCTGGAGCGATGGGCCGACGAAATCGCTTCCAAATTCAAAAGAGCCAAGGGCCGGCAGTCCGGCGAGGAGGCGCGCCCGGAGATACACTACAGTGTTTTTCACCCTCCCGCTGGCGTTCGACCCGCCACCGCCGAGACCCTGGCTGCCATGCCCGAGCCTGACATGTCCAAGGCAGAGTTTGATCAGATCGTCAAGAGCGTGAGGATCGCCATAAATCAGGGCATGCACCCGAGTATGATCACTCAAGGCAGCTCCGGGAGTTACTTTGCGCGGAATACCGACGGTAAGATTGTGGGCGTTTTCAAGCCAAAGGACGAGGAGCCTTACGCGGCTGGAAATCCCAAGTGGAACAAGTGGATTCACCGAAACCTGTTCCCTTGCTTCTTCGGAAGAGCATGGTATGTGTTGGTTCGAAATCTGGAGCTTCCCGGTTTGGTTGTACTGACTTGCTGGCAGTCTTATCCCCAATCTCTCTTACGTCAGTGAAGCCGCAGCATACACACTTGACTGCCAACTCCGAACCAACATGGTGCCGTACACAGACGTGGTGTGGTTCTCCTCCAAGTCGTTCCATTATCCATACTGGGATCGTCGGAGCTTTTATAGGAAGAAGAAACCCCTCCCCGCCAAACCTGGTAGCTTTCAGGTTTTCCTCAAGGGCTTTAAGGATGCCAACATCTTTCTGAGGGAGCATCCATGGCCTGACCAGTATTGGTCCGGCTTACGCTCGAATGACACGCACCGGAATAGGCGCAAAAAGTGGGCTGCAAATTGCCGGCCAACCAGCCGACCAGTCGACGATGAGTTCGAGAGCGATGATGAGCACACCACCGGGGAACAACGACCCCTCGGACCAGATAATTTCATGTGGACGGAGTCCCTGAAACAGTCTTTTCGAGAGGAGCTAGAAAAATTGGTCATACTGGACTACATTATGCGGAACACAGACCGAGGCTTGGACAACTGGATGGTCAAGGTGGATTGGGAGACTCAAGCAGTTTCGATTGCTTCTGAGCCACCACAGCTCCGCATGGATCTCGTAGATGAAGAAGAGCATGAAGAGGGGGCTAGGCCGGTCGACCTGCCGCAACGCACGCAATCAACTAGCCCACAGCCGCATCCCTATAGAGTTCAAAAACCAATGAACACGGGTGATTCCTCGAAGGTTCCAAATCCCAAGATATCAATTGGTGCAATTGATAACTCGTTGTCGTGGCCCTGGAAGCACCCAGATGCTTGGCGGAGGTACTATCTATCCCCTTTGATCTTGTTGTGCAAGATTACATTATGCTGACTGAAGCTGTAGTTTTCCATTTGGCTGGCTTTTCCTACCCGTTGATCTCATTGGGCGACCATTCTCACAGAAGACTCGGGATCATTTCCTTGCTCTCCTAACTTCCACAACATGGTGGAGTCAGACCTCTCACGAGTTACGGAAAGTCTTCCAGATTGACCCCGATTTTCAGGAGAAGATGTTTTCTCGGCAAATGGCCGTTATGAAAGGACAGGCTTGGAATGTCGTCGAGACATTAAAGACACCGGATCACGGACCATTGGAACTGACTCGTCGAGCCAGGGTTTGTGTATGGGATGATTTGGTGGATGTCCCAGTAGCTGTGCCGATGCGCATGGCTTCTTCCGAGATGCGACGGAAAGCCGGGCCTGAGCCGCGTGATACCATTCAGGAGGAGATGGATATCGGCGCTGCCAACCCGTCCTCGCGTCCTGCGAATCATGGAGAAGATCTGCTTGGCCTTTCTAGTCCTCTCCCGCATCCCGGTCGTTTTGATTTGACTACGAGTCCGAGAGCACAGTCGCCCGAAGGACGCGAGAACGGTTCGGCACCCGGGTCGTGGAATGAGGACCAAGCCCGTCCCACTATTAGTAGAGTTGGGCCGAGGTCAAGTTATCAGGGCCCTGCAAGGTCGGAGGTTCAAACAGCCTCGCACCAGAAACGTGGCCACTACTCATTCGCTTCGACACGAAGACACAGCAATACCATTGCACAGCAAATGTACGATACTACAGACAACTATGTGGAGGCCGCCCAAGATGATGTAGAAGGTGACCTCGGGTACGCCGTGGCTGAGGGTATGGAGGGTAACCGGCGCAAAGTCATAGTCGAGCGGTTAGAGACAGTCAAGGCCAGAAACCCGGTGTTTACTTGGTGTTAGGCTACTATCAATGCTTGTACTCGGGACAGCTTTGGGACATTTCCCACTGCATCTTCAACTCTAGACATTCCGTCTCTCGCTACGAGCTCGGTTATCAGACCCGAGATCGTAGTTGCTTCTCCAGGTTTTTATTGATTTGAGGGCGACGGCGCAAAGGGAATGTAAACTGGGCATTACATGGGCGAATACATAGATGCATGGCATACGGGGAGGGTAATAGGGGGACCAGTCTTACCGTTGGATTGGCCTGTTTGTACGCAGATCGGAGATGCGGGTCACTTATCACCGGTTGGTTTCTTTCTCTCTCTTGGTTTGAAGAAAGGCAGAAGAGAATACGTGTCTCTGTTGTACAGTACGAGTTGTAAGAGTGTGTGTTCTAGGTTAATATACTACTTGTAATACCTTACAACCAGACCTCAATCGCCGGATCTGTCCATCGACTTTCAATTTACTCACTTGCTCAACACAGTCACAGACAGATTACGGACCCCATTAGCAGGCAGGCTGCGCGTGGCTTGATATTGTGCCGAGAGCCCGGGCTAGCCCGTCCATGTTTTTCGTGATGTGCGCAGCAGTACATGGTATATCCCCGGACAGTGGGTTAATTGTCTCATCACATGTCATATTATCGCGCCTCTAGTGTAGATACCTACCCGCCTATCAAGCCTGCAACAGTCGGTGAACAAAGTTCGCAATTGGTGTCTGCCTTTGCTTCACTATCCCCCTAACTAAGAAGGTCTGTAGTAGACTCTAGTAAGCCTTAATTTCTAGTACCTTCACGGGCTCTAGATACTAGCAGACTATACTAAGAATCAAAAGTTTCCGGCAGCCAATAGCACTTTTCAGGCTTTGGCAATAGCCTTGTTTAACTCGTGGTTGTCTTACGGATACGTCTAAAGACTAAACATGGATGAACCTACTACCTAGTAAGTACTATGTGCCTGGTTCATCACTTAGGACGCGGTAGAGGGCAACAACCCCCGAGCTACTGAAGAGTTGAGATGACTACAGGAATCCACAGTCCACATACGTAAGCAAGCTAATAGTACGGCAAGTGTACATAAAATGCGAAGTTGGCAGATCCAAGTGCTTATGTCCGAGAGACACACATAAGAGGATCAACGATACTAATATACGATGGTTTTGAATCCTTCAGAAATAATGATGCGGGTTTACGGACAAATGATAGTAAAGAGTGAAACATAATTTCATACACTTCCTGCGCCTCGACCAATGAAAAAAAATTCGAAAGAACGGTTTGCAGAGAGCTGACGATGATGATGACGGTGGAAATAACCAATAAATGACCGGTCAATTCATTCTTGATTACCGAACCAATGACTTACGTGAGCCAAGGGCATCTGATGACGATAAAAAGTATGTAAGAGGAAATGTCTTGCCCAGTAATCGTAGCGGAATTGAATTGGAATATTTTATTTTTGCTTCGTTACACTACGTATTCCGTACCCTTGTGTTTCATTCTCACGTTATCCGAGCGGTCAAATGACGAAAGGGCTTGAGCCCGTCCAAAAAAACCCTGCACTGTGATGTATGTTTTTGTCTGTCCGCGTTGTTCGAGTCAGTGAACAAGAATACAGAGACGGACGGATAAAAAATAAAAAAGGAAGGCGGGCCTTGGCAAGAGGGGAAAATAAATCTTGAATGTCTGTTATTTGTAAGTACCGGTATCTCGTCTTGAGGATCTAGCACGACTTCGGCCGTTTCTTTGGTCGCGGCCCCAATGGGCCAGAAAATCGGCCGACCCGCAGGTGTCTCGCCCGCCTCCCCCTGTTGTGACGTTGCCCGGCGAGCTGTCTGGCTGTCGATGGGGGTTGCTTTCGGACCCCGTCCAGTGCTGATGCCAATCCCTTCTTGGCTCTCTTGTTTTATCCGCCTTGGGCACGTTTTGTGGGATGGAAGAGTTGTGTCGCATCAGGCGGTGTTTGAGGAGTCAGGGGTGGGCTCGGGTGCGAAGCAGAGTCGAGCCTGGAAAGGAGCTGAACTAGTCTACGACCTACTTACTAACCTGAGCAGCGGCAGAACTATGTATGCATGCATTCATGCATGTATATATACGATGATATCAACCGAGTACATCGACTAATACATGCATGTTTCGAATGCAACTCCAGATACGTACGTACATGGCCCCGTTCATCTGCTCGCATACTCGGCCGCATGTCTCCCTGTTGATAGGTCCATAGCGTGTTTATAAATGGAACCTCTGCCTGGGACTTATTATCCTCCTTCCTCTCCTTGGTATCCCGGTGGAGCGCCGTTGTGTATGGCCGGTATCGAGCGCTGCCGCTACATAAATACCGTGCACGTATATATAGGCAGGCACCTACGTATATATCGTGCGGAGAGTATGGAGCATGACGCATGAGAGATGTGTGCGGTCCTACTATCGTGACTATTTAGCTGCGCGGCACGTCGCATTGCTGCTACCTCGGAACCACAGGGCACGATCTATTGGAACGGCACTGGTATTCAGCAGGCTGGAAGCAGGTATTCACGTGTTGAGTTCCCGGGTTGAAAGGGGTTGGGGGCAGCAAGGCAAGAAGTCACCAGACACGTTGGAATCCACTTATGGCCGCCCAGAGAGCTGGAACGCCCACTGTTACTGACTCATCCATCTCACCGGGCCGCGCCGTTGGGGCTGTTTCTTGTGATTCCCAAACTGTATGCATGGCCAAAAGCAGTAGCCAGAGCGCTCTCGAGCTTGTTGAGGCTATGTGGCTGCAGAACGTAGCCAAGCTAGTAGATTATTATCCGGGACACATACCATGGTGTTGGTTGGCTCCGGATCGAGCCGTGATCCAGCTCGTATCGTGCCGGCTTGTCGTGCCCTTGCGGCATCCCATACCGTCTCTCGGTATGCGATGCGATCCTGCTCTGTAGGATTCCATGCGACACAGCATCGTGAGGCTGGGGGCACATGTTATGCATCCAAAGGGGTGAAAATTACGAGAGTCGAAACAACTTTTGGGCCAGGAAATTTCGCTTGCCACGCCAAGTAACATACGGAGCTCCCTGTGAAGTCGGAATGGGTGACGTGTTCGCCACGGCGTTCGAGGGAATTCCAAGAAAATAGGGAAAATTGCTGGGAGTATGAGCTAGGAGGTGTGCTAACCGACAATGAGACATTCTTCCGTTACAGGCCTGCTTCACTACTGTGTTGCACCAGAAGCACTCCGCCTGGGTCCATTCCGGGGCCACGGCATTGGGTGATCTGTAGCGGCGTCGTAGCGCGCTTGGATCGCTATTCGTAGAATGCAAGAACACGTCAGAAATGATAGGGGCCGGCTGTGTGGTCGCAGTGGGTTTGAGGATGGATACGTTGGCAGGTGACACGGTCGTCCCACGGCCTCAACGACCACCCAACGACCACTTAACCCGGAACAAATCCGCGCCTCCCTCCCTGGTTCGTCTTCGGTCCCGTCGGTCGACTGCTTCTCTGCGTTTCAATGGTTATTAGCGAAGTGACGGTACGGCAAGCAGATGAGTGGAATTCCAGGAGGTTATACGCTTTGATCTGACCTAGTAAGCACACGTAGGAAGGCTAACGTAATTGCCACAGTGCAAAGCAAGTTGATATGATGGGATGGGTAAGACGACGACAGACCTTTGGTTGGCGTATGTACTATGTACGACGTGGAGATGTATGTGGTGTAAGTGTCTTCATGCCGTGTCCTGAGTACCTAGACCACAGTGCATAGGAGGGTGGCTTGCAGCAGCTGGGGCTGGGACGAATCCCGCTTATCGCCACACGCTGGCGATTCCTTGCGCCAGGTTCGTGGATCCAGTGAAACCAGAGATGGGTGTTTGGGAGCCACACGCTCGGGTTAATTAAGCTGAAATGGGCTGAGATTGACTCGACTTATTTAGTGCCAGAACCCTTCGGGACCCTCGGGCTCAACCTTTAAATGAATCGGGTTGGCTAGTGAAGAGCTATCATGCCGCCTAGTCCCTTTCGTATACAGTATGTATTATACGATCCCCTACTAGAGGCGCAAATTACCCCGTCATTTTGCTGTTTCGTTCTTACTTTTGCGGCGAAGCCTAGCTTACGAGAAAGAGTTCGAAGAGCGCGGCGCATTCCTTCGAAAAACTCTTCGGAACTAGGGATTTGAAGCTAATCCCGAGCCGAGGTTTTGTTGAGGGAAGCCAGACAAAACGAAGTGCCAACCTACTTATACGACGTGTGAGCATCGTGCTGACGGAGATTAGCCAGCTAAAATGATATGGATACGCCCTTAAAGCTGTCCGACCCGATACTCTGGTACACGCTAATGCATGTTCACTAAAACAAGGTAAGACATCTCGAAGGATGGAAGAATGTCAAGTCTAGGGAGCCATGCTGCCTTCTGTCATGCGGCGACGTTTCTAGAATTCCATATCACCACATTCCAACGTTGTTTGACACCGTGGATATATGCGCCCAGAGCTGCATACTTCCACGCGCCGTTGCGATTTGTGGCCGGCTTTTCCCGGCCGCGCCTAGACGTGGCCCGGCCTGTCTACCATGACTAACCGGGTCATACCCGATCCATTCTGTGGAACAATTCCCAGCAATTTGGGACATTGCCGGTAGGTAATTTCTCGTCGGTTTGATCTTGTGGGGAGCGGCAAGGAAAATTGCGTGCGTCTAGGGATCTCAGAACCTGCTACCTAATTAACCATCTTTAGCTTGGCCTGCTTCTGTCAAAGGCGGCGAGGCGGAGTCGTCCTTCGGAGCTCCCAGACAGGGGGGTTGAGCCCGCGGGATTCCTAACCGTCTGCGGAGGACAATCGTAACTTTGGAGGCTCATGTCCACGAAAGAGGCAAGCTGTTATTCCTTAGCACCAGTGTTATTATTACCAGCGCCAGCACGTTTTGTCTGCACTGTGCGTGTTGGCATGCGGGTTGATGTAATTGTCTATAAGGCCCCGAGGCGTGGTATAGCCCTTCGCTCTCCTGATGCTCGATGCTACAGCGATTGGGTATGAAAGCAAGGTCCACGTAAGATCAACATTCGCCGTAACAGCATGACAGTTTCGGTCAAGAGACTGGTGAATGTGCTGTCGAAATGTTGCGGCCCAAGCGATGACCCTCCGATGCCACCCTCTCCAAGAGTGTGTGGCGTGTCTAGGCGAAGAATCAACTCCACCGTGGCCGGCCCGCTATACTTCACAGTTCGTATCGATCGCGTGGGATCTTTTAAAAAGGCAGGTATATGACCTGTCCTTGTTGATACTGCGGTATAAAAGGGGAATGGGAGGTATCATCGTAGGCTACTACTATAACTATATGCCGTCGACAGGGGTTGAGCCACTGAAGACCAAATAAACATGTCTGTCTTGACCCAGCTTGTCGGACCCCTGATGAGTGATGAGCCATAAATACTTCCAGAGACGGTGTAGCGGTGAGATGAGGTAGCGTATAACCGCTAATCACAAAAGGGTATTCATCGCGAAACCTAATGCCTATTGTCCCTCGGATGTTTACACGTACTTTTTGGCCAATTGTCCGTTCGGCTATCTGGCCTTGTAATGTCCAACCGACAACGTTACCGCGAGGTTAACGACTGCTGTTTGGCTGTGACTCTCGAACCTGCTCTCAAAATGTAGATGATCGATGGCACTAGGGGCGGTTGTACAGCATAATGCTCTCTCCTCCCCTGTTGTCATAGTGGCCCACAAGGAAGCCTGGACACATGTCTGCTCGTGGCTAGTCGGTAGCAAGATGGAGAAAGGGTCGAACACCCCATGGCTCTAGACCAAATACTTCGTTTATATCCTTTTAATGTCCTTCCGTAACTTGGCCATCAATGTCAGGCCCCGCAGCAGGGAATAGCATACTGAAATGCCAATCTCATTACAGGGACGGACCCCTCTCGCTAGACCCAAGCCTCTGGGTATTGAATTACTGCGTATTATGTGCAATGGACGAAAGGCGTTAGCTACCCGGCTGAACCATTGGCTTGGGATCTTCGAGCGCTGCTGTTGTGCGCCACACGGGACATTTGGCGGAAGTCACCTCACAGTGCCGAGATCAGCACACCTATGTCCCCGGCACTTCAGCGTTTCGGCTTCCCTGGGAACAGTCATTTCAATTCCTTTCCAAACATCGAACTTCCTCCGCTCCTGGGCCGCCTGGTCAAGGGTACGCGTTAGCCGGTTGAACCGCGACCTGCAGCCGAGAGGGACAAGTGGACAGCAAGGGATGTATGTGTTATGAAGACCAGGGGAAAAGCAGCAGACCAGACTAGTTCTATTAGGTAGTATGAACGTTACTCTGGCCTTTACGAGTGGTCCCTTGGTCCTATCAGGCCACGCAACAAGGCCATTACTACCCAACAATGCCAGTGCTGTATAGAGTCTGTCGTCCTCTAGCCAGGCCTACACTCGATGCCGGCAGCCTGCAATGAGACGTGGTGCCGCTCAACGTCATCCTTTCTACTCTCCAACCAGTGGTACCAGGTTAAGGAGCGCGGTAGTATATCCGAGTATGTTATCGCGGATCCTTGTGCAGGTTATGGATTATTTTGCAGCGATCCTAACAAGACGAATGTTCTATTATATATAGGAGCTTGAAGTTCATGGATGTGTATGCAGTACACGATCGACAGCGGTACTAACAGTATCGTGGGGTCCGAGGTGCTGCGTGTGGGTGACCATTATGCAGTGGTTCTGTCGACCAGGTCATAATACCCATTAGCTCCACATAAGTCTAAGGCCGTCGTACATCGATTCCGCAACTTGCAGATACCAGTTATGGTTCGAGGAGAGCAGAAAAATATGAAATAATTTTAAACCCCGTCCCGGTGGTTCGCAAGCTGAGATAACTAAGGTCCGGCTGGGTAAGCCTATAGATGACTGCGGTGAGCTCACAGGAGTTTCTGTGTGTGACAGTGACAGCCTCCGCCACACCTGGCGAGCAATAAGTGAAAAAAAAAATAGTTTCGACATCGAAAATTGCAGATCCGCGCAGTATTGACGCTTCAAAAGAGGATATTCCTAGAAATGGCCGAGTAGTTATTCTCAACTTGGACAATTCTGTTGACCTGCTAACACGCCAACAGCCAAGCAGACACCGTGGAGCTCAGCGACGAAGTCCAAGAAACGTTTCTTCTTCACAACCGATTGTTTCAACGATATGCTATCGACAACAACACGTATTTCGTGCCCGTTGACGAGGTGTGTCATGCACTGCTCATTGGCGAGACGAGGTAAAAGCTAACAGGCGGCGTATCTAGGATGAGACCCTTCGATTACGTATCCAACATAGCGTTTTGACTATGTTGTTTGATAATAGATTTATTTTCCCGCCAATTGATTCACCGAGACGAGTTCTCGATTGTGGGTTTGGAACAGGAGAGGTGAGAAATCCACTGTGTCCTTCCTCCTCTCTGATTTTGCTTCTGGCCAAGGCTTTTCGTCCGTACAAGCCTTGCAGGCATTAGCTCGGAGCCACCACATTGCTTGAGTGTAACCCCTGGTTCACTATATAGAGCTGAACGTTGACAACTTCTTCAATAGTGGGCTCTTCAGGTGGCCTGGGAACATCCTAGATGTGAGGTATGTAAAACCTAGTTTCCCATGAAAGTTGTTGCTGTCATTTATGGAGACATCTGTATTCGGCGCGCAATTGCCAGGCAGCATCATCGATAGTCCCTTTCCGTCTCGCCCAGGGGCTCGTCTGCGGTTGCATATTGAAGATCATGGGCGCAACGAATAGCCGCGAATTGCAGACAGAATCCTTTTCCCGTGCGAAGAAGAAACAGAACACCCCATCGTAACTGCAGCACCAAAGAGAGCGATTGGTGGTCGCTTGGAAATCTCGTTCGCTAATTGAAGACTTCAGGTCCGAGGGATCGACATAACGCCGCACCACCACAACCCCGAAGAAGGTCTAGAGAACCTGTATCTCGATATCGATAATCTTAATATGCCGTAAGGCTTTTCATATCCGAGTGTGAAAGAGTCTGACATGAGTCCAGATTCCAGTTTTCCTCGAACCATTTCGACCTCGTCAACAGTAGATTGGTAGCCGGTGGCATTAATACGGGACGGTGGACTGGATACATTCGTGATATATTCCGAAGCCTCCGACCTGGAGGCTGGGTTCAAATGGTGGAAATCGATTTCAATGCGCAGTCAGATAATGGCGCTCTGGCAGATAGTAAGCTTTGCTCAAATACGTGCTGCCACGGAGCCTCGAGCTTATACACGTCTGGCAGATTCGGCCCTTCGCCAGTGGTCGCAGACGTATCTCTTTGCCATGGAACAATGCAAGAACCCGAGGGCACCACGTCGACTTGGCGGCTGGCTTAGGAATGCTGGGTTCACGGATGTAGACGAGAGAATGATCCCACTGCCGATGTGTGCTTGGTCGGACAGTAAGAGCCCTAGTTGTCGAGTGTCGTTCAGTACTGACGAGAGCGGTTATTGCAGACCAAAGGGACTATGATATCGGGGCCGCAAACCAGGAGAACGTTCGGATGTTGTTATCTTCCGTGGCAATATACCCTTTCACTCATTATCTTAGGTACGCCCCCTCCAAGGACATGCTGGGCAGAATAAATGGCAATGTTGACGGTCATTCCAGCATGTCTATCACTGAATTTCACGTTTTGGTAGCAAAAGCAAGAACAGAAGCTGCCAACCCGGCGCTCAAGGTATAATCCTTGAAACTCTTTAGCATACTATTTTAGTGATGGCCGGACTGCTGACAAGCCACGGCGCCTTATTTAGCCGTACTTCCCATTGTGAGTGTTGTCTCTCTTAGACATGAGTTGTGTTAGCCTTGGGATGTTTCTGACCGCTCGAATGAAGATATGTTTGTGTGGGTAGAAAGCCCCGTCGATAGCGTTGCTCGACAACGGAATTTGGGGTATCGATAGGTTGACTCAAATGGATATTTGTGCCCTGTCGTTGGTCTTTAGTCGCCTGAACTGGGAACGCATACCTCCCGACCTCGAGTACCAAAAAATTGAGGCAGGTTGGTGTCGATGCGTGTCTCTGCGTGTTTTTGCGTATGAGCCTGCTGGATACGCGTTCAGCCGCAGAAATCCACGTGTTAAGCAATGCACGAAGTCAGCAAGACCCCCTAGATCTGCCATGCCGTCGAAAGGAACGGCTAGGGCGCGTCTGTATAAATTGACAACACAGCAAGGCAAATAATTTTAGGGAAGCCCATGAGTTGGTACGGAATACGATCGGAAAATAGGGGAAATGAGGTCTGCTTAAGGTTTCTGCCAGAACTTTAATTACAGTCCCGAGGATAGGGTAACGAATCAGAAGCATTGATCGTTGTTTGAACTCCTCTCGCAATGTGACCATTCACAAGACCCCGTGCCAGCTGACTGGGCCGCCGCCATCCATGGCTCCATGCTCCATGGCTGTCAGACCCAGCGGGTTCCCGTATATGAACTTGACGATAACGGGAAAGGTTTGGATGCACATTTGTGAAGACGGCCAGTCCGTCAGGCCTGCGGCCGTGGCCCGTCTTGATGGAATCACCGTCATGAACTCTACGATTAGGCTGCTCATTGGCTTCCACGTGGCTGTCAATGGGTTGCTCGCAGGGTTTCAGGCCCGAGTGATGTGGCAGCGGTTTGCTGCGGGCTCCTCGGCCACTGGAGTGGTGCTGGTGCCCTCACTGGACTTGGCTGCTCCTTGACTACTACTCCACGGGACCAATCAGCAGCGGACCAGAGGACCAAGGAGGCATCTCGCCACCTGTCTCGAGGGCGGCCGTGTAACCCAAGATAGCCACCGAGGTGACCCAGACGAAATTAGACGTCGATGATTACTATCCAGAGCGGCGTGTCCGTGGACGGTAGCAGCTGGATGGAAAGCTTTCTGGGTGCATGTGGGCCAACCGCGGAAGTGCACTTGCATCCGACCCTTGCTGTGACGGCATTAAGTCGCTGGCTCTCTTCATCAGGTGATTTCTAATTGTCTTCTATACGTTCTCCTCCCCTTGTGTTTTTCTTCCGACGTTATCGTGATAACGCTATGACGAGTGCCATAACGCAGTGTTAGTGAGCCGAGGATACGGCGCGGCGCGATCTGATGGCAACCTCGCGGCCGGTTCTTAGTCTTGCTCGAGTCGGCTCTGTAACTGCAGTTTTTCCCGTCAATGAGTACAGGCAGGATGGATAGGTAATGTTGGCAGGCCGAACTTAGAGGTCAGTTCGTGCGCCAACGATGCCCAAACAAGCCTTATGCCAAGAGGATTCTGCTGTGTTGCAGGCTATTGACGAATCAAAACCAAGCAATATGGCTCAAACGGGCAAAGACAAAGACAAACACGGTACCTAGGAGTGATCGATGGCTGCTCTTTGCGTACCTGACATTACTATCTACAGTCTACCGGTACCTACTTAAGTAAGTACTTACCTTAGGTAGTCTTAAGGGGATGTAGGTATAGAGCCCTGGAGTAGTCGTATGCTGCACGGCCCGGGCTGTAGCGTACCTGCCTTAGTGTAGGTACCCAACCTACATGGAGTCTAGGTAGGTACCTAATGCAGGTAATTAGGGGGTAGAGTGCCAGCAAGGGCATATACCTTCTGTAACATTTCCTCTGGCTTGTCTACACACCTACCTACATCCATCCAGCCTAAGATATGCTGCGGATGTATGCACACCCGAGGCGGTTTTGTTGTGCCAGAGAGGAGGAGGAGGAAGAGGAAGAGGAAAGCTATGTAATACGTCGGGTAGAATAGTACCTAGACTAGAACATATGCGTAAAAGCGTTGTAGGATACCAAGGTACCACGGTAAGTACCGTACCGATGCATCGCTCGCTTATCCCCTTGGGGAAAGACCCCGTGTTATTGGCAGCCGGGGACTGGCGCTTTTCATTGGCCAATTGAGCGCCAGGGTTCAGTCCTACAAACAGTACCTGGTAATATTTCGAGCTTCAAATTTCAACCGTTACCATCAAATTCTTCTCCGAAAACCAGGCTACCACCCTGGTCGAGTAACCTCCCGCTCTCCCACCCGACCTCCATCGCCACAGTCACAATGTCCCTGCCCAGCATGCGGTTGTCGACGAACCTGCTCCGCTCTCGGGCCAGCCGGCTGTCCTCTTACAGGACGTCCGCCCTCGCCTTCGCACGCAGCTACAGCGACGCGCCGGCCCCGCCTCTACTGCAGAAGCTCAAGGCCGACCTGAAGACGGCGATGCGCGCCAAGGACGCGGCACGGTTATCCGTATTGCGCGCCGCGCTATCGGCGACGCTGAACGCATCGAAGACGTCGTCGCCCATCACGACCGACGCCGCGCTGGTCGCGCTGCTCCGCAAGCAGGGGCGGGGTTGTGCCGACGCTCGAGACGAGTTTGCGGCCGCGGGCCGTGACGACCTGGCCGCCAAGGAAGACGCGCAGATCACCGTGTTGGAAGAGTACGTGGCTGGCAGTGGCGTCGAGGAGCTGAGCAGCGACCAAATCCGAGCCATCGTGGGGGATGTCGTGGCTGGGCTGGGCGAGAAGCCGAAATTAGGCGACGTGATGAAGACGCTCCTAGCGCCCGGCGGACCGCTGGACGGCAAAAATGTTCAGAAGGCGGAGCTTGCGCAGGTCGTGAAGCAGGTCACGGGTGCATAGGGACGCCTCCTATAAGTCTACCGAGAGAGTGCAGACGAAATGAGGACGGAAAGAAGAGAATTACTTTTGGCGGAGAATGCCATCTATGGCCTACTTCACGATAACAACGCCGAACATATGGAGAATCTACTTCTGCCCATGTGAGTTGGAGAAAACGCAAAGACGACAACAAAAACGCCGTTTGCTCGCTGGCTTAAAGCGGTGGCCAAGAAGCGACACGAACGCTGTACAATACTTGTAGGACTGACGGTAAATCTAAATCCGTATCCTTATATACCAAGACATGAATCACCAACTAGCGTAATATAGGAAAAGGCGTTTCATATCAATAGCATTTGTATGCACAAGTATATCATATTTCCACCTAGCAGGCTTTAATAGCTGGAATGATTTTCGCTCTGACGAAGTTGCACTTCTTGTTCTTTCTCGCAAGTTACTTGAGTTCACACTGACTCTACAGTAGCACTAAGTTCATGTCGCATATAGAGAGGCTTCGCTATGACCACGTCAGTAGCACATAAAACCTATGGCGAAATCAAAAGCCATTATGAGAGACGAATCTCCGTGTATTCATCAACTATGGGTATAATCTATAATCACGATGTAGTGTTATTTTCTTGTCTCGCCTTTGCAGAAGCCGCGATACGTTTGGTGTTGCAATGCTTCGTCTCCTTATAGCGTGAAACTTCGAGGCTTAAAACACTTCGTGTCAGGAGGCGATATCCTCCTCAGTTCGTAATCCGGCATACTCAGTCCCTTGGTTGGCCGTGGCTAACCTAGCACATAAACTTAACAGCACTACTGTCTCCGTCGCCGCATAATGATTTAGAGCATCCAGTAGGATCTGCAAATGTCGGCTGAAATTAGTCTCCCACTTCTTAATGATTTCAAACAGATTACTAATGCGACCCTCTTCGTCTTGTATCTGACTATTTGCGGCGCTATCGCTGGATGATTTCTGGGATTTTGCGGTCTGAAATCGTTGCCATTGCTTTTTCGACATATTCGGCGGCTTGATAGGGCCAATAAGGTCTGGGTCGGCCTTTTCCAGTTCCCGAGAGAGCCAATTAGTGTAGGCGGCGAATACGGTGCACGTTTGCATCAGCTTTGAGTGAATCTAATGACGGTTAGCGTATAGAACAGTTAGAGAGCTCACAAGAAAACGTACTCTTATTAACTTGCCGTTCGTCAGCATGCAGCCCTTCAGACAAGTGTCCAAGAAATCCACATGATCTTGCATCAGTTCGTCAACCGTCCGGTCTGGTTTTCCGGAGCCGTCCAAACTGCCGTCCTTAGCTTTCAACCTCGACATTAGAGACTGCCAATTCGGTTCGATGACTTCCAGGGTGCAGAAGTAGAGTAGTTGTTGCACGAACACAACCATTCGTGCTCTCAAAGTCCACACCCGCCTTTTCCAAATCTCCAGTCTCCTAGCCGAAGACTTGTGGCTCCACACAATGCCAGTATTGTGAGTTTGCCAGGTTGTAGATAATTGGGATTCTAGATATTTCAGTGATAGTAGATAACGAAAAAGTGCTTGGTATCGCCAGACAGTCTTGCGACTTATGACAAGTGATACAGGAAATGGCACCTGATAGTCTATTTGTAATGATGTAAACCCGACTGCGTTCTTGTCGTTCTCAACGGGCTGGTTGCTGAGGGGCTGTAATGACTCTCCTTGTTCTATTCCGGTGATATTTACAACTCTCTGTAACATCTTGATGAGACTGACTTCATTCATTTCGACGTGGACATCTTCCCTGAATGGATCTAGGGAGACTATACTTCCAGGCTGATGAAGAACAAGATCAAGGAGCGACTGCAACTTGACCGTATTGACAGATTTGAGGGGTTTGCGCAACTCTGACGCACTCAGCTCCATAAAGTAGGTGAAATAGTCAGACGGATCAAGGAAGAAATAATGTTTTAAAGACCGCAGTCTTGCTGGAAGGGCATGAGTGGTTAATAGGAGTTTCATGAGCGACTCATTCGCATAGGCGTAAGCGTTATTGACATTGTCGAGGAACCGGGGGTCGTCGAATGAGGTGGGTACATCTCGAGTAACCTTGCTAATGTCCACGCCGCCACACTCTCGCACGACGTTGAGATATTTGCCGGCAAGTAGGACCTTATCTTTGACATCCTGGAGTTGAGGGGGGATATTTTGTTTCTGTATCATGTATCTCCTTTCCCAATAATCGTCTGTGTAGTCCTGTTCCAGCATGTCGCGTCGTATGCTCTTTTGCTCTTTGATTAAAAACTCGGAATGTGGATCTTTGATCTCGCCATGATGAAGCCATTCATTGAGCATAGCCATGTAGGGCCGGCTTGCATCTCGTAAGAGGGAGGTAAGCAATGCTCTGGCAGCTGGGTCTCCAGACATGGATTCCAGCCTTTTTGTTATCAGCTCGATGACCACACCACCTTTGCAGATTTTTTTCCCGGTCATATTGCCGGGCACAAGATCACCGCCTCGCTTTAAGTTTTCTATGATATTGTCAAAGTCTTCAGCATCCGATTCTTCTTCGCTCTCGACATCCAAAAGTGCGTTTCTCTTAAGCAGATCCGAGGCCAAGGCATAGAGTTGGGACATCATCTGGCTAGTAGGAAGCGTGTGGACATGAAGAAGGTGTAAAGTAAATGTTTCATTTGTCAGGAACTGGGTTTCGAGCTGAGCGACCATGACCAAATAATCGTGTAGAAATTTCCTTATTGCAGCACAAAGGGCATGGTTGACGATACCGAACTCTTCGCGACTTTGTACATTGACGAACATCTCGAGGGCAGAGTGATGAGTAGCCATTTGAAGCATAGACAACGTCAAATCCTGTAAACTTGGATCGAGACCCGGCAATATCTTGAAAGTTGGTCCTTGTAGTCGATCTCTCTCGTCGCTAGGGTTATATCCGTACGAGTAGCGAATGTATTGCCCCTCATACCCCATGAAAACGAAGAGCAGATCCTCTATCATAACAGCCTCTTGCGCTTCCAAAGACAATTCGTGGAGGGGTTGGGGCTGTTGGGAGAGGGGAGCCTCGGAAGCCAACGGTGGTATTGATATGCGAATCGCGAGGGGAGCCGTAGAATGTGGCGCGAGAGTTGCTACAGGGTCCCAAGCTGCTGATAGCGCATATAGTTAGCTACGTCCTCCATACAGAGCATGATGTGGTCGGCCTCACTGGATAACGGTTCTGGCTTCGTCTCCTTGGGCTTCGTCTCGGGCTGTCGCGGCTTGGGAGCTTCCTTCGGCCTCCATCTCTCTCTCTCTGGCTGGACGGGTTCCTTCGGGCGCCTCTCGGGACTCTTTGTCCGACTAACGAGCTTCTCCCTCGTCGTCACGGTCAATCGCTCGGTCCTCCGCTCATCGACTGTTCGACTAGCCGGCCGCGGATTTCCTGATGCTGATCGCTTATGGGCCGGGTTGGTGAAGCCGACCTGCGGTGAACGGCCAGTTCGCGAATCGGCCGAAGCACGCGTAGTGCCCGAGAAGGCGGTGCCAGCGCGTGGTCTTGGATTACCGTCACTATCGGTGCCATTGGAGCGCCGGTCTGCATAGCTGGAGAGCCTTGAAGACATTATGATAGTAGCAGAGCGGTAACGACATCTGGCTTCCAGTGTTTTGGAGCGTCGCGGGCGGCTATGGTATACATAAAGTCCACGACAAAACCAGGTACCTGCAGGTCTGGTGCATGTGTCGGTAGTATTCAATGTTCAATGCCGGATTGGCTATACCATCAATAGCACGATAACACGTCGCGTACCTATCTACTACGTACCTACTTAAGTAGTACTTACGTAGGTCGCGCCTGTTTGGTGGGTTGCAGCCTACAGGGCGCCGTAGTCAACCTAAGCAGGTACCACCTATGCTACCTAGTAGGGCTATGTAGGTAACACGGGTATCTTGAAGCTCGGACCACAAGAGGTACCTAGGTACCTAGGTATGATAAGCACTGCTGTAGCTACTACGTATAGCACAGGTACCCACCCCGCTGTGCTGTAATGCTGTAACTACCTGTATGTACCTTAGTATCGCTAGGAGGAGCGCCGGAGCTTCGTAAACACCGTCGCAGCCTTGAGCTTTGTAGCTCTATCTTCATACCTTTCTCATAAATACCAATACCAACCAAACGACTCAGCCTTCTTCCTCTGTTTACGCCGAATCTTCCTTCTTCTACGAAATCGACTGACTACTTTTCAAGTCAGATCCCTCCCGTCAACGAAACACCTCCTCTCATCACAAATACCCCCCATAAACCGCCACGATGTTTATGGCAAGATCTGAATATGGTAAGCCGTTCCGCTCTCTCGTCAAATACAGCTGCATGATGTGAGCTCTGGGGCTTCTAGAATTGCTAACACCAGATCAACCAGATCGCGGCATCAAGTATGTGCGGACCTAACACTCCTCGCAAGCTCCCAATGCCTCCATCAATGTCTCCCGCCATTCGCTCCTCGTGCTAACCACCCTACCTGTTCACAGCACCTTCTCGCCTGAGGGTCGTCTGTTCCAGGTCGAATACTCCCTAGAGGCAATCAAGCTCGGCTCAACAGCGATCGGCGTAGCGACATCGGAGGGCGTGGTGCTGGGCGTAGAGAAGCGGGTGACGTCGACGCTCCTGGAGACGTCGTCCGTCGAGAAGATTGTCGAGATCGACCGGCATATCGGGTGCGCCATGTCGGGGCTGCAGGCAGACGCTCGCAGCATGGTCGAGCACGCCCGCGTCGAGTGCCAGTCGCACGCCTTCAACTACAACGAGAACCTGCGTGCCGAGAGCTGCACCCAGGCCATCTGCGATCTGGCCCTGCGCTTCGGCGAGAGCGCTGATGGCGAGGAGAGCATCATGAGCCGCCCATTCGGTGTCGCTCTGCTCATTGCTGGCTATGATGAGGATGGCCCCCAACTCTATCACGCCGAGCCGAGCGGCACCTTCTACCGCTACGACGCCAAAGCCATTGGGTCAGGAAGCGAAGGTGCACAGGCCGAGCTCCAGAATGAATACCACAAGGCAAGTCCCCCGGCGCTAATCCCTGAGACTTATGGAGCCGCACTACCTTCCTTATGATCAACCGACTTACGATCGCGAACAGTCTCTCACGATTGCGGACGCCGAGTTGCTCGTTCTAAAGACCCTGAAGCAAGTGATGGAGGAGAAGCTAGATGCCAAGAACGTACAACTAGCAAGTGTCACCAAAGAGAAAGGATTCAGAATATATACCGATGAGGAGATGGCTTCGGTTGTCGAGCGGCTACCCGCAAATTAGTGAGTCGAAGAACAGCAATTCTAGGGTCGTTCGAAATTAGAACAAAACAAGCCAATAGACAAGAAGCAAAATTTTGAGTTTCTTGCTTGTTTGTGAATATGCGAAGTCAACATGACAGCAACCTCGCAATCATCTGACCATCAGCATCCACACCCCATGTATCATTAGTGTACACGCAGTGAAATCTGCAGGCTGATGTTTATTTTTTTACTTTTCCTTTTTGGAACGCGATGAAAATACCCCTTTGCCCATCGAGCGAGCCCAAATGCCGAGGAATTCCTGATTAGACGATAACCAGTGTCCGACCTCTACTCCATAGTCCAAGCATATAACCCCGTAATACCCATCCCTACCTACCTAACCGATATCCCTACAGGTTTTATAATACGCCGCCCTTAACATTATTTCTCCCGATCCCCAGAGTCCAAATCCAGTTTTTCGAGATCCTCTTCAACGGAAAGCAAGCCCATGGCATAGAACGCCTTCTCGCCCTTGGCAAGCACAATCTTTTTGTTGCCGTCCATGGCCATGCCATCTCCCGCAGCTGCGGCCGCCCCGTCCTCTTCTTGGATACGTCGGTCGAGCCGGCGCGGGTTGTGGCCCCAGACCCAGGACATGCCGGGCGGGCCGACGTCCAGCGGGTGCGGTGGCTGCCGCTTCTTGGCCTCATGCCGGTCACGCACCTCCTTTGCGTCCGTCTCGTCTTCCTCCTCCGGCGCGGGCCTGTATGGAGGTCCCCGGCCCGCCCGTGCCGCCCCCGACCACGCCGATTCGCAGCCGTTGGCGATCTGGTGGGCGGATTGCCACCCGGTCAGGCGGGCTATGTCGCGCAGGCGACGGACCAGCCAGTGTCGCTGTGCCTCGTCTTGGAGCTGTGGAGAGCGAGCATCATCGTCAGTGAAAGAGCAACTAAGACTTGGGGGGGCATTGGAAGGGTACACCAGAAGTAAGAGACACGTAAGAAGGATAGCTTGGTTTACCTGGACACCCGCCACGAAAAGCGGAAACGCGGATTCTATCAACGCAGCGCCCATCAACGTACTGACGACTTTCAGATGCGAGATGTTTTCTTCGAGGCCCGCGGCGATTCGACAGAGCTTGAGCGCCCAGGGCATGGTGGTACTAGCAGACATACCAGCGGCGAGCATGGCCACGGGCGGCATCTTAGGATGGGCTCGATGAAGGACGATGAGCCCCATGTAATAGTTCATCCAGATGCCGGCGATCGAATACGTCCGGTAGTGAGTGGCAGGGCCGTAGGGTGTTGGCTGTGACGGGTATATGTCAGCCCCCAGTGGCTCGAAGTCTGGGCCGAAGTGCTGCTTGATCTCGTGAAAGGCCATGAGGATCCGCTCCCATTCCCGAAGCGCCTCGACAGTTCTAGTGTCGAGATCGCTGTCTGTGTGGTACTGGGGAGTAGCGCCGGGCGGCGAAGAGTCGTCTTCCCGGGGCGGACTGAAACCCATTGGCGGCGTCACTTTGTTGGAAGCTGGCATCATCCCCGTAAACATGCCTGGCGGCGGCCATTGGCTGCCAGATCCGCTTCGTGACAGTGCTTCTCGCTTTCTAGAAAGATCGCGGGATACAAAATTGGCTAGGCGGCCCAGGAGGAGTACTAAATAATCGTAACTCCCGTATCTAAACCCCGTCAGTTCTGCGTCGTTCAAATGCTTCACGGTCTCCCAATGACTCACATAGCGTCGAGTCTCCCCATCGGTGACCTCGGCGGACATTGCATCCATGTCTCGTATTGTAAGCTAGCACGTTAGTATTGGTGCCCTCAAATGACGCAAACCAAGTACTCACAATGGACGAGTTCCACCCAGGATACTTTGGTAAACATCCATCTTAGCGTACCACCAGAACAGGTCGCTCAACTGCTCGTATCTTTCCATATCCTTGTTTGTGTAGATGTATTTCGGCCTTGGGTGCGAACTCAAGTCTTCTGGTAGCATGCCAAGATCATCATAGGAGACTTCATGGCCCATAATCATGCTCAGCAATGACACATCCATCAGGTCCCAGTCCTTATACAGGAAACCGTCATCTTCTGTTGCAGGATAATCCCTAAAGTTTCCAGCCTGGGCCTGCTCCATTTCAGCGACTCGTTTCTGCATTTTGATCCCCATGATTGCCCTTGTCATCTCGGAGAGCGGTATCTCCTTGATAATCCAACGGGCTCCCAACAAATGCCTGCACCATTTGTCATGGTCCGAATTCCAGACCTCGTAGAACGCTAGAATCAGAGTCGCAGCCAGATTAGCTGTCTGGGTACGTCTCGCGGGACGAGCGACATTTTTTGCTATTCTTCTCAGCGCTAGATGGTAATGTTTAAGCGATGCCGTTGGTGGGACTCTCTGAAGTTTAGCGATTTGCAAGCTACCAAGTGCGAGCATTGCCTGTAGAAGTGCTGGGTGGCTGAATGACATAATGGGAAATCCATCTAAAATATATTAGCGTGACAATCAACGGACGAGTATGGCTTCACGCTTACAGGTCCATCCGTGCTGCTTCGATGTTGGCGTCTGCCCTCGAAAGACATTGGAAGGATCAAGTGGATGCCTTTCGTATAGTGACATACTCGGCCCTGTGACATTCATGAAATGCCAGAAGACCGCAGCGATATGCTTGTCAGTAAGGGGTGAATTTGCCGGTGAAGGATCGTAGGTTGCAAGTACAGTTTCCGCCCCAATAGTCGAAAATGTTCTCGTATGGGTGCCAAACATATGATATTGATGGTCAAGTCTTTGTGAGGTGACGACTCCCGCTCCATCGAGACCGAGTGGTAAGTCTCGTCTTGCTCCTAAGAATGCGTCGTCCGAATCGCCCATAGATGCATCATCATCATCATCGTAGAAGTCGTATTCCCAGTCCTCAAGCTGCTCTTCAGTAACTCGTTGCGCTGGTTCGGCTTCTACGAAGGTCCTGCTTTCATCGGGCTGCCCACGAGGATGTGACGACAGTAAAGTCGGCCCCTTACTGCTACCATCTTGAGCGACTGGAGGGGGATATTGGCTGCTACCCCCAGCCGCATCCTGTCTCCACTGTGCCTGGGAGAAGGCATCAACCGTTGTAGGTGGGAAAAATGTGTATTTCGACGGCTGCGGTTGTGATAAAAATTGGTTCGGGGCTAAGTTTATAGGCGGCTGAGGTTGAACGGGGCCAACTTGACCAGGATAAAAATGACTAAATTGGTGCGTAGGAAGCTGGCGATAACCAACAGTTGGTGGTTTTGGAGCAATGATCTGAAGGGATTGAGACGAAGACCTTTGTTGAGCAGCTGATAACTGCTGTTCTCTAACCAACACTTGAGGCAAAGGGGCCGGGTATTGTATTGGCCCGTAAGGAGCACCGGCGAACGTGCCAAGAGGGTCCTTGAAAATGACCCGTTGATTGTAGCCTTCACATTGGCGTTTGGATTTCAGACAGTTGTTGCAGGTTGGTTTCCCCTCGTCGCACTTAATGCGTCGCTTCCTACAAGCTAAATTATTCTTAGTACAGAGTCTTACATTGAATTGGTGAAAGATGCTAACATACTAAGGCAACCAGTCTTTGTTCGTTTCCGTACGGGTACCCTCTTTTGAGAAGGATCCTCGTCATGGCCGTCTGGCGACGAGGGCCGCTGCGGATGAGATTTGGCAGATGAGTCGTTTGACACCAAGCCTGAGGACTCCATGCTCAAGAGTGCCGCCTGGTTACTTTAGACAGCTGGTCATGATCTACAGCAAGGAGTCCGTCTGCTTAAGACCCATGACTAGTCAGCAACGCCAGGTTAAACGTTTGCCAATAGCGTGTGGGTATACACGGCCGGCAGTTGGTGTGGCTTGACCCGGACAATTGCCTAGAAGAGCGGCTCTTTAGACCACCAATCTCTTCCTAGTTGGTGTTATGGACCAGACCAGTTGATATCGCAGGACGGACAAATAGTGGCTCCTGAAAGCCGCACTTGAAACCAGGGACAGACACAACCAGAATGAGCTACAAAGACAGAATCACGACGTGTATGTTAGTCTTATCAGTGAGAACCAAATAGGGCTAGCTGTGCCAGCATATAAAATCATGCGACTCCGAAACTTGACCGTGTGACAAAACCCGGGCTAGGTAGGTATGCTTGCCAGCGGCTAACAAGATTCTCAGACTTTTCATAAAGAGGTAGGACAAGGAGCAGGTATGAGGCTGGCCAACGACGCGGGCAGGAGAAGAGAGAGGCTTGAGCCCCTTGTGAGAATTGGCGAATAACAAGATTGCAAAGCACCCCAAACGCTAGCAACTTGGCAACATGGGAAACGGTGGGGGTACTGTCGTTGGGAGGTCCGTAAGACGGGAATAAACGGATCCGATCGGCCACCAGAGAGGTGGTCTCCAGCTCGTCTTGCCCAACAAATCTGTCGCTTTTGATATGGCAGCAGATAGCCCTGTTTAAAAGATCCACGGCCCCGTGCAGAACGTTCTCTTCTTTGCAATGCACACTTAGTGTGATGTATTCGTCGCTTTCAAAGCCGGGCGGCGACCTCACAGCCCGCCGATTGCCTCGGAAGCCTGCAGAAGCTGAACAAGATGGTAACAGAAGCGAAAATTCGAGTTTCCTCGATCGGGCAACAGTGGCGTTGAGGCACTAAGAAGTCGGCATCCGCGGGCGACAAGCTTAAAAACAACGAGTGCACGAGACTAGTGCGCTTGGACGGTGTCACAGCACATTTACCAGAACCGGGACTTGCTGGCAATATGCGGCATGCAGCAAACCAACCTTTGGAGACGTCCTTGGGGCTGGGTGCTGTTGAGATTTGGGTGTAAAAATATCGAAATTGGGTATGGGATAGGAAACGTGCGAGCGGCGATGGCGCAGTTTATTCATGTGCTCTTCCGCAGTGTTACCACAAAGCTGTGTGCAGCTGATGACAATTACACGGATTGGGTTGGTTGGACTGGCTTGAGGGTATTAGAAAATCCCACAATCTGGTAACAACTGTTGACTCAGTTCATCGAACCAGGCCGCAGCAGAGGGGAGCACACGGGCTCTGCGAGCAGGGCTAAGCTTCACCGCGACCGAAAGAATGGCCGGAGCACTTTTCAGGGACGGCACTTGTTTGGCAGACCAGCAGTGGACTTGTTCCCACTGCATCCATGATTCCTCGTCCTACACAAACTCAGGTGGATATTCTAGACATGCAGGTCTAGAAGAAAGCCCGGTAGTTCTGGTCCAGTACGTCACACAAGCATTCAAGATATCCTTGAGTTTCGCCGAAAGTCGTTAGTCACAGATACCGCATCAGAATATCATGTACACTTCGCACATTAGCTGACCCACCCCAGGTTTAGCATTGTTTAGGGCCAGACAGTTTCCGTACAAGAGATGAGAGTGGTTTCTTGAAATATCGCGCCGGAGAGAGCCGATGTTGCAGATCCGTGATGGAACGCATACAAGTCCCATGCTTGACGCAGGCACTCGCATGGTGAAGCTCAACCGAACACGGCACGGTGAAGGCCTTGTATTCAATATCCTTCGGATTATCACAGAATTTCCCTGGCGTAGCTGCTGGCAAGAGTCTTGAAGGAAGTATGCTGTCCACTCATCAAACACGGGGCTAGATTTAGAAAAGACCGATTTACATAGTGGGTGTCGCTGCTATTACTGGAGAGTCTAGCTCAACCACAGGCAACGTCGGTCAAGCTTTGTTCTGCCAGAGGCAAATCCCGGTTGGCAATAGGCCAATGGCCCACGGAATACAAGACAGTCCTCCATACCTGCCGAAGTCATGAGGGGTTAGGTAATGCCATGTGTAGTTAACATCACGTTCTCAACAACCCAGACGGCGCTGTTCAGAGTCGCCACCCGCGATTCAACGATTGATATCCCCGCTTCTACTAATCAAGGACCAAGGTAGCTAGCTGCTGTGTCACTGTTTAGTCGTATTTGGACAGGCGGCGTTCGGGCATTGCATTCCTGCCGCATCCGGCCGTATCACAAGGGGCGTACAAGGAGGGGAGTGCCCAGGTGTTGACGCGTTGCCGGTGTCTTATTCAATAAACCAAATGTTTCATGAGACAACGCGTAGCCTCATGTAGCGAACGGGGTGGGACTAAGCATGGTTGATGCTATCATGATTGAGATGGCGTACTAACCGGCTGGATTTGGATGTTCATGCCAGCGATCATGGTATATGTTTAATATTAAACCGTAACGTGTCAATACGTTTGCCAGGTAGTTCATCGATGGAAAGTCGGACTCTTCTTCTCTCTAAGTTTAAAATTCGCGTAAGTTAGATTGGATGCGAGAGAAACCATCTACGATTTCGAGAACGTAATCATCCCCAATTCATGTAAGGTTAACCATTCTGCAAATTGCTGCAGTACAAATTGAAGAGCAGAGATGGCTGTACAGTAAATCCACTGTGGGCATGGCGGCGGATCCTGTGATTGGTTGAGGGCCGCATTAATAATGGGTCTTTAGTTGAGCTGGGATTGATAGGAAAAAAAAGTTTTGAAGACACATCGGCCCAGTTCTCTCATGACCCTAAACCAGTATCTCTGGTGATAGTACGCTGGGCCGCACAGCGTCATCCCACGACACTCTGACTCAACTGTGCTGGGATATAATACGAGGACTCTCAGGCGGCATTTATTTTCGCTACTCCCAAAATTCATTCGGAGCATGTTTGCCGTCCCTGGCTGGGCGGTCTCTGCAGACGGTCCGAAAGCAGAGACTGCTGTAAATACGGCCCAAAACCCACAAGAGTCCAACGTTTCAAATAAGCGTAAGAGACAATCTGTAACTTCCGGCGTCACTACGAGCAACGTTGCGGATTTATGGGAGCAAGTCATCGAGGGAAGGGAAGGCAAGAAGTCCAAACCCAACCAGGATGGACCCACAGGAAACGCTAGCAAAAAGAAGGGACTGACTTTGAAGGAAAAAAAGAAGTTGAAAAAACAGAAAGAGCGAGAGTCACAAGAAGACGCTGCTGGGCATGTGACCAAAGATGAGCTAGACTCAACGTCACCGCAAGGCGTTCCGAGTGAAGAGGGTTCCGGCGACACAAAAAAGGACAAGAAAAAGGACAAGAAGTCAAAAGTTCACAAGGGTGATCAGGACAGCGATCTACAGAATGTACCACAATCAACAGTACAACAAGACAGGGTCCCTGCTGGCCCTCCGGCTCTTAAACTTACTCCCATGCAGGCTGCGATGAGGGAGAAGCTTGTGTCAGCACGGTTCCGTCATCTAAATGAGACGCTCTACACAAAACCATCGGACGAGGCATTCCAGCTATTTCAGGACTCGCCAGAGATGTTCCAAGAATATCATGAAGGGTTCCGTCGTCAGGTCAATGTGTGGCCCGAGAATCCGGTAGATGGCTATATCGAGGACATCAGATTACGAGGTCGCCAAAGGTATCCTCACAAGTCCAAGCCTGGCCAGGCCGCCCCGACTCCCACAACCAATGTGCTTCCCCTTGTGCGAACGAACGGCGTTTGTACTATTGCGGATCTTGGCTGTGGTGATGCCAAGCTTGCAACCACGATGCAGACTGAGAAGAAAAAACTAAACCTCAATATCCTCAGTTACGACTTGCAAAGTCCGAGTCCACTTGTCACAAAGGCTGACATCGCCAACCTGCCTCTCGCCGATGGCAGCGTCGATGTGGTTATATTCTGCCTGGCGCTAATGGGCACAAACTGGCTCGATTTCATCGAGGAGGCATACCGTATATTGCATTGGAAAGGTGAACTCTGGGTTGCCGAGATCAAGAGCCGGTTTGGTCACGTGAGCAACAAGAACAAAAACGCAGTAGTGACTCACAGCGTGGGCAACCGGAAGAAAACCCAGGAGAAGAAGGGCAAGGGCAAGGGCAAAGACGCGGAGCCCGAGGAGAAGCACGATGCGGATCTCGCCATCGAGGTTGACGGCGGCGAAGACAGACGCCAAGAGACAGACGTCACGGCATTTGTGGAGGCGCTGCGGCGAAGGGGTTTTGTGTTGCGGAGCGATGAGAAGGCAGCAGTTGATATGAGAAACAAGATGTTTGTCAAGATGCAATTCGTCAAGGCTGCTCAACCGTCTACTGGAAAGGGGCTTGCGGAGGCGAAAGACGCCGGCCGAGGGAAGAAGAAAGGTGGCGTCAAATTCATTGATACCGAAGAACAAGATGCAGTGGATGAGAGCAAAATCCTCAAGCCTTCGGTCTATAAGATTCGATAGCTTACCTAATCCTGTACCACGGAATGCTAGACCATTCGTATTATGATGCCAAATCAATCATTGACCCCAGTCGCGGGTGAGCCCCGAAGCTCCGGCTCACTGCGTGGATATCGTGATGCATGGATTCACATGGCTGTTCGGCCGTGCACAATGCACCAGAGATCTCCCGCTGTGGTAACACATTGCCTCCAATCGCGAGAATCACAAGGTGTTCCCCGCCCGCCGTTGTGTAGAGGTCGGTAGGCAGAGCAAATATGCGTGGCCGACAGGCATTCGCAGGCGCCAGCCCTACCTACGTAATGATCTAATTTAGGTGTCCGGAAAGGTGTGCAGATCGGATCCCAGCTTTGATCCCAGCTTTTAACGCGATATTATTAGCTGGAATCTGGAGCCCGGATTTCCAGGGCAGGCCAGGGTGGGGGGCTCGGTAGTGTAGGTAAGTACCTATGTAGGTAGTGCCCGGTACTCCGTACAGTACAGAAGCTTTTGGAAGCAGGAACCACATCGAGACGGGACCCGTTATGCTCCCGCCATAGTTACTCCACACTTGTGTCGGCCCAGCGGAATACCTAGTCCAGCCCACCCAAGCAGGGGTGCGTGCAATGTTTGCGGTAATATCAACAAGTGCGAGTTCATAAAGGCATTCTTTGTGCTTACTAGACTACCTAGGTAGTTTGCATGTGCAAGTAGCCATGTCGTGACCTGATCAGACCTGATGACCGAGTTTTGGCTGGTGATAGTTAGGATAAGTAGGTACTTAAGTAGGTAGTGGGGATACCTACTACGCCGGTATAGAGTTCTCGCATGGCCGGTCTAGGTGAGCTGAATGCCAGCAAGGTACACCAATGTAGACTAAGTCCAGATACAGACCCGCTTTGGATCTGGGTGGTGGGGGCAAAGATGATGTCGTGGGCGGGCATCAGGCTATGATTGAATGCACCTATCTATTACCTACCGGCCTGCCTCAGCTCAGCTCTCGCTGCTCTACAGCAGCACCTGCCTGCGGCCTCGTCACGCTGCCTCGTCTCCTCTGTTCCTCTGCTGGCTACGCTTTCGGCCTGCAAGCAAACAAGTTCGGCGTGTCCCGCATATCTTTGCATCTCACTGCATATCCGCCAGCATTCTCACTATAAGACATAACCTGGAAGACAGTGTCTTTCCGCTTCTGCTTCTTTGTACTTCTCTGGCTATTCTGCGCCAGCACAACGCAACATCGCAGCGCGCGTGACTCCGTCTGCCTCTATCCCTTGCATCTTGCCACATACCACGCCAAACCCCTCACTATCCCCTGGACAGCGCCGTCGAGATGTAGGTCCCGCGCGCCCATGCCTCTGTCCCGGACCGCCGGTAAGCGTTGCTGACGTGTGGCATATCCAGGCAGATCACCCTCAGCGTGAACAACCCCGAGGTGGAGGAGCAGGAGCTGCGGCTCCTGACCCTCGGTGTCTACCCTGAAATGACCGTCGAGACGCTGCGGAGTTCCATCGAGGCCGAGGGCATTCCCGCGCCCTCCCAACATCTCTACCACAACGGCCAGCTGATCACCGACAATACCAAGACCCTCCAGGAGCTGCAGATCACCGATGGCGACATGCTTGCCCTGCACGTCCGAGATATGAGGGGCGTCGGCGTCGATCCTGGCCATCGAGACCAGGCAGCCCAAAGAAGGCCGGCTCCCAGACCAAGCGGACCCCCGGCGGGCGGTGCCTCTGCGGCGCAAGATCCCGAACTCATACGTCTACAGGTCCTAGGCGATCCCGCACTAAGAGCACAACTGCAGCGGCTCAACCCCCCGCTTGCTGCCGTAATCGAGGATCCTCAGCGCTTTGCCCAGATGTTCCAAAACAGTGCCCTTGAGCAGGAACAGGCCCGCAGGGCGCGGATGCGAGAAATTGAGGCCTTGAACGCCGACGAGTTCAACCCGGACGCGCAAGCGAGAATCGAGGAGATAATTCGGCAAGAGAGTGTCGTGGAGAATCTACAGAATGCGATGGAACATAATCCTGAATGTAAGTCATCCAAATGCCAAGCATCTGTACCGCTTGATATATATCTCGCTTTCCTATCATACTAATACTACACAGCTTTCGGTCGCGTACACCTCCTCTACATCGACGTAAAGGTCAATGGATTCAAAGTTAAGGCACTTGTAGATTCAGGTGCTCAAGCCACCATTATGTCTCCAGCCTGTGCCGAGCAATGTAACATCATGCGTCTTGTCGACAGGCGCTTCGCTGGAGTCGCCCGAGGTGTCGGTACCGCTAATATCATTGGACGCGTGCACTCTACCATACTCCAGGTAGGATCAAAGCATCTGCACTGTGCATTTACCGTCATGGAGGGAAAGGCCGTGGACCTACTGCTTGGCTTAGACATCCTCAAGGGCCACCAGGCGACCATCGATCTTGCACGGAACAGACTAGTCATTCAAGGAGAGGAGGTGGAATTTTTGGGAGAATCAGATATTCCTAAAGAAACCGAAGATGCTGTCAATGACGAGCCCACGGTGCCAGGCCCAGGTGGCACTACGATCGGCGCCCGCTCTGGTGCCGTCACCGGGCCTGCTTCAGCTACCCCTGGTCCCTCTAGTTCCTCTGCTCCCACAGCCTCCAGCTCACGGCCTGCAGCGACACCATCAGCACCCTCGTCTACGTCTGCGCCTGCACTCCCAGCTCGACGGACATTTCCGGAGAGTGACATCGATAAGTTGCTAGCACTAGGTTTCGACCGGCAGGCAGCGATCAACGCTCTTCAAGCCACTGATGGCAACGTCGAGTATGCCGCCGGACTTCTTTTTCAAAACTAAGGAATGGATAGAGACTACAAGTGAATTGCTTGCATTGAAACCCCAGGCGGAGTAATGAGCCTAGGAAAAGGGATCGGATTTGCATAGGAAATAGGTTAAGGCATTCCTTACTACTCATCATAGAGGGCGCCCAGGTCAAGGCAGATAGGGAATATTGGACATCACGTCAGCTTTTAACCTTGACAAGGACTCGAGATTTGGCGCAGAGGAACGTCACGCTGCGGCTTGCTCAATGGGATTCGGGTGCCAGGCGTGTTCCAGGCTTACGGCGAACAAGCAGGAGGACAGATGTAGTCGCCAAGATGCAATAGTAAAAATTAACTACCCACCACCATCGGTTTAATCCCCTCCGTCTCGTTCTTAGTAATCCTGTGACGTAAATATACCCTGGTTTAGAATAGTGAGTAAAAGGTATCGACGAACGAGACCGATCACACGATGCCATAGGGTTTTGAACATGATATTCCCATGATAGGAGTTGGTAAATTTTTGCGGGTGAGTATAGACACCTTAACGCGAACAGAAAGTTGTCTAGGTCAGTACGGATGCAATAGAATTTGTAGTAGTATTCTGTTGTGAGACCACTCCTATATAACGAAAGAACACTGCCAGAACCAGCCTACGAAAGTGTTGAGACCCTGTTTTAATTTACCCTATAGTTGGCTCTTTGCCAAGGTCCTAACAGCTGTACAAGACCAAAAGTTTGAACAGGAGAATAAATGACTGTGGAGGGTGAATAAGAGTAGTATGTGAGCACCTTATATATAATCTCGTTCGCTCTTCCTCTTTCTACGTCTTCAGCTTACAACCTACCTATATAATAACTTTTAATTATTTATGTTTATATGGTCTTGTAGTTCACTCTTTCTAACACGATCTCGTTAGTCTCAATAGCCAGCATTTCGTACTAAGTATAGGTACTTTAAAGTCAGCACATATTAACAAACAATATCTTAATCAAGTCGTCAATATACTACTTCCAAGCAATGTACTATTTTGTTGATGAACGGAACTATAAGACCTCCAAAAACGCCTATAACTATTCTAATAACTTGAGAATTTGTCATAAATACAGCCATACAAGTGCGAGCCTTCGACGTTCAACTCACTCATAGTTACCTGATCTCCGGAGGCAGCTATACTACATACAGTATAGCGAGGAGACGGGATGAGGCAGGGGAGTGGGCAACCGAAAACGAGGCTGTTTGGGCATGCTGTCACACGGACCAGCCTGCCAAGCCCTGATTCAAGATATACAGCGTGGAAGGACGTATTTATTGGCCAATAAGGCTCACGAGGCTAGAGAGGTCTGCGAAAAATGCATCGATCAAGTGAGGGGATAAATAACAGGCCTGAAGGTATGAATATAATATAAGCCAAGGGACGAGGTTATCGAATAGAGCAACAATAATTTCATTACCCCCTTGGCGCCGGAATATTATTTTACAATATAAATATTATCCCAAGCCTTTAGACTTAAAGACTTATTGTTATGTAAAAAGTCTCACAACACTTCCGTTTGCTAGGCTATCCCACCTACCGAAATTTCCTAATTTTTACATCATTATAATATCGCCTAACAAAAAGTACATGTTTTATGCGCTATCTCATGTATGTAAGTTCAACCGTAAAACCAATACACAAATAACTTCTATGCAGAATACAAGCTAGGGCATTGATTGGTGAAGCAAGGACTTGGACGAATGTCCACATTAATAAGTTTCTATGTGAATCAAGGGTCCTAAGGGAGCCTTTGTCCCTTGTGGCCTCGATGGGAGATATACAGCTTATATATCCGAATAGCTTCGCTTTCGTATAGCTGCCATGGTAGTTTATAAAGGGCTAAGAGACTGAAAGAGAGCTGAAGGCCTTATGTGACTATATTCATAACCCCGTATCACAAGCCTCAACCACTGTCACATTGCCCCCCATTCCGTCAGGTAGAAGATCTACAGGCTATACGTCTGAATGGCCTTGCTCCCGACATCGCTTTCCCTTGTACTCTCGTTCTGGTATAGCTGTGTCGGAAGGACCAGGTAGTATACAGGTAGACGGGAGGCTCTGCCTCTCGATCATATGATTACATACATGATATGCAGATCCCAGTCCTCGAGTCTCGGATATAGGTTCCAGTGTGACACACAGCACCTGAAACTGCACAACAAATATCCTTCTGTATATAGCCCGGATTATCTTACGGAGGTGTTTAGAGTCCTTCGCGTAACAACGAGTATCCAGACCTATTTCAAATACAGGGTTCCTGACACATACTTTTATATTTTCTTATTATTATTTCTTAGTGTTGCAAGGGCTTGATTCAAAGGCTTGGAAGAGTGTTCAAATTCAACTAATAATCATCCATGCGATCAAAGGGGCTCTGGAGCTCTAGTCCTTCTATTCGGCCAGGCGGGCGAACTCCAGGCTATATATGTGAATAGCTTTACCCAGGTCAGCCGCCTGGCTTCCTCTTGCCCTCGCGCTCCCGTATTGCCGTCTCGGATAAATCAGGACATACGGGAGGAGGCGGGAAGCCTTCGCTATCCATAGGCTCTGCTATCCGATTATATGATTATTTACAGACTCTCGAATATGCATACGAATATGCAGTTCGCCAGACCTAGGGGCTGATCTTAGGGGGTTAGATCTGGTGTGACACTTAGTCTTAGTTGTAGTAATACAAATATCAGAATCAGGTGCTTATACGCTTATTATTGTTCTATTTTATTAACGAACTCTTCGTTAAACGTTTAGAAATACACCCATTTAACTTTTAAACCCGTGCACCCCGATCCTTGCACCCGCGTTTTCGCCGACATACCAACTATCCTTTTATTTTAAGAAGTCGAAAATAATATTTAATATCTAGGCCCTAAAAGAATATTTATTGCCTTATTACGAGACCGTGTGATACAACTATACATAATAACGTTAATATTTACACTGTTGAAAAAAAAACTAAAATGTGGTTTAAAGGGCACTTTATTAAGGTAATCGATTAGCCGACTTATTCACTAGATCTTAACTCAACCGAACACTGTTAGCCGTTTGAAAAGGTATATCTATTTAACAACCCCTAATTTTGGTGCCTTTGAGAGAAACGAGACCAACGTCGCTACAGAAAAGCATATGATTCAAAAGACAAGGTGTTGGGTAACAAGGCAGATTAGGCATTTACAAAGTTAATGGAGTATAGGCTGGCCGCCGTATGTAGGGTAAAGGATTATTGTACGGGATATTAAATAGAAAAAGTTACAGACTGTTCCGGATAATTTACATACATTTTAAAGTGTAATTGGTTCTTTGCTACTTGATTAAAGTCGTGGTGGCCATCGCGGTGATGGGTCGCAATCTAGGAGTGCACGGATCAGGTTGTTAGAGTAATGTAGGCAAGACAATGAATACCACCCGCTATTTTCATTAGCAAGATAAACTTCAATTCGGCTAGGTATATCACGGCTTTATTGTATTTTTCTTGCGTGGTGTAAGAAGTTTTCCTAAGACCTGTCTTATGTTTAATAAGCGTGCGCCGGATGATGAGCCTAGAGAGGACAAGAGCAATCCCCGTGCTCTCAAAAACCCATTGAGTCCTATAATATCGAGGCGAGAATTAGCGACTAGAATGTAAACCAGACACAAGTTGCCACAGTTGATACTGCTGATGTTTATAGAAATTACTTCTGTCATTGCACAAGGAAGAAACCCCTATCTACTCAATGAGATTTGAGTTGCTATCTTAAGAACATGGGCAATTTGCCCGTGCGCTTCCGTGACGCTGATCAGGCTATCAAAACTATTAAGGATCTAATATGTGTCGAGAAGGTATTTTTGAGATTGAAGAGAATATGAAGTTTGGGAAAAGAGGAGTCTTAATTGGGTGGATATGCGAAAGGACGATAGAGTCTCCCTAGATGTAGCACCCAGAGTTGCAGGAATTCGGCCTGAAATATCGCATCCCTTAACTTGCCATATAGCAGCAAGAAGTTATCAAGAAGCGGTGAGGCACATATTCTTAGACTATATAGGTCGAATATGCAGGTGTGTTGGTGTCACTTCTAACGTCTGGTTTGCTTGTAATGATTCTACAGTGGTTTACCTGCTGGTACCAGCTACATACTAATACGTAGCAAGCTATTCGCTATACAGCTAACAAGAAACAAGGTTGACGTAGGAGCCGCATTAGCAAATATAGATCCCATGAGTCTAGAGCCTTATCGTCCCCGGTTTCGCTGGAACCTCGCTGTTTATTACCCCGGATCGTAATCAAGGTGGTCGTGGCCCCCTGCCTAGAGTTCGCATGCTGACTATACATAGTACACCGCAAGAGGATAACATTTTCCTGGGGTTACCCGATCCGTATAGCGCGTGGGGGTAATATTTCTCTTCGTGGAAGATCCTTGTTTTTAAGTATTGAGGGTAAGTGCTCTTTGAAGGAAGCTCGGGTCGGACTCACCGGACTTTTACTGCTTTCTGACGGGCCCATGGCGATCCCCGTAAAGACAGCGAAATGGCATCGTGAAGTCAATATTAACTATCACCTGATTTGGTTTGCATGCTCATCACACCTGCAGGGAGATGATCGGGAGCAAGGAGGTGAGATAAGGGGGTGGGAGATGGTCGGTTCAGCTTCCGGTTGGGCGTATTGGCTAGTACCTCGGCTGTGGAACGTGTGTAGAGCGTGGGATGAGTATATAATGTTAGTGTAGGCGTTCCCGGCCGTTCGCGGCAGCGGCTGAATTTGAGATTGCGGGCACCAGGAGCGAGATGAACATAGGACGAGGTTGTAGCTATGCGAAATCGTGATATATATCGGCCGTACTGTGTTGTGCTGATCATTAATGAGCTCTAACAAAGTCCATATAACTAACGGGATATTTGTATGTACGTACCGCGGTACTGGCTAGACGCAAGTACCCGTCACGTGTATACGTCCAGCAACCTGGAATGTACACGCGTACCTACCTAGGTAGGTACCTAGTGTGGCTTGATGCTGCATATCCACTACCGTGCCTGGTTCAAGGTTCAGACGGGAATGACCGGGGGACTCGGCGAGGGGGAAGCGGGGACGAAAAGGCGGGAGAAGAAATTGGAACTTCACATGATCCTGTACGTGTATAAGTGACGTAGCAGGCATTGGTTAGTAATACGTATACAACATGAGACGTCACGATCCGAAAATAAAAAACAAACCAAAAAAAGATGGAATGAAAGCTTACAACTGAAAACGTGGCTTACATCGCATGCAGTCTGCAGTCCCTTCTACGGACTATTATCCCCGAAGTCCTACAGTAAATCCTGTTCTCGCTTTATTCGAGAAGACTAACAACCTGAGCAAACCTTAATAGGGAAATAAGAATTCCATTATACATCCTCCCCACCAATCCTTAGCCCATACTAAGAAAAGTTAGATGTATCCGTTGTTTCCGGGTGGATGCCGGGAACCACCCGGTGCACTATCTTAGTCTATCTCCTATGTAATTGCCAAGTGACATTTCACTATGGTAATTCTTACACTATTCGTATAGGCTTCCCTATTACGACCGGATTACTCCGGCCTATCGTGGACGTCTTCTCTACCTGCTTCCTCCTCAAACTAAGGAAATAAACCCGGCAAGTCGCGGAAGATCAAAACCTGTGCCCAGGAAGAGATATAGGTCGCGTGGATAGAATTTGCATTCGGTAAGATAGATAGGCGGCCTCAGCTCGTGGATACATAACGTCGTCGTAGTAATGATTTGACATGTTGGCTCCGTGCGGCGCAGATCTCGTGACGGGCCATGGATGGAACAGCGGTCGACAATGATCTACGCCTCGGCACGCGGAATAGTTCTCGAAGAGAGAAGTATAACACTTCCCCCGTCTGATTTCTCTCGCCTCCCTCTACCTCTGTCTCCCACGTTCGGGCACCTATGCATACCGTCTTCGTGGCACCAGGAACCAACGACCACAGCCTTTCTCATGACCCCGACATGTCTCGACCTGGTACCGCCTCCCACATCCAGCCTGCCAGCAAGGATTCGGCAAGGTGGGTGGTCGCAGAAGAGTGGCCCGCAGCCCTGCAGAGCAACATCCAAACTTGCGGGGTTTGGGCGGTTTCGCGTGGTCAGTCTCCTTGCATATTCCTGCCAAGACCAATCCCCTGATTTGTTAATCCCCATCGTCCGACATCATGGACATCCCGCGCCGTCTCGGCTCTTACACAGGGAACGCTGCATTGCTATGACAGAATGATTTCATGTCCTCACCTTTCGAGCTTTTTGCATTGATTAATGGAGTCACTTGCCTCGTGTCTAGCAAGCCTTGGCGAGAGAAATACAGTCTGTACCTGTGTGCCTGGCGCTTATTGTACTGTACCGGAATGACTTCACGCGCTAATGGCGCAGAATTGCTATTCTTCTTGTGTTCTTCATGTCTGAGACGGCTGTCTCGCCCGGCATATAATATAGGTATACGTATTATAATACGTCTAGACTAGAGTAGGGAGTCGCCTTAGGCAGGCTTCGTTCTGGGAGGGGATGGCGGCCTACGACTGGTCCGTATAACGAACGTCAAGCACAACATACGACATTCAGCTACCTTCTCTCTGGACTAAACATACATACCTTACACCTCTAGCCTAACCTTCCATCCAACCTAACAATGTAGTCTTACGTTGCCGCCGCCTTAACTAGTGACGCCGGGGGACCGGTAATCTATAGAAGGTTAGCTTTCTCTCTTGTCTAGCACATCACGGTAGTACGCAGAAGGACTAGTATATCGACTAGGCCAACTTCTCACACCCCAGCTGACATCATCATTCGTTCGATTCACGATGGGGGCGTCTTAGAATAATCTGAGGAGCAAGAGTCTCTCGTCTAGAAGCGCGTCTGATTATGTAGTACGTGTCTGGGTCTCTCCACCCCTAAATTGCGTGTGGAGTGACCTGCCCGGTACCTTTTTACAACCCTTCGCCTTTGCACGTCAAAAGCCGTTTCTTACATATATAAATGTTTGTTGGCTTCCAACTCTCCCATATCTACTGTCATTTACAAGTTTAGTGCCCCGCCGCCGCCAATTGATCATAGCTGCTGTAGAGCATTGTGATTTCTAGCACAGCCATGCCTTCACTCCTCCAGAACTTCGTCGAGACCCAGTTTACCGGCAAACCGGCAAAGGGAGCATACAGACCACAGGAGAGCGCAGCAGAAACCCCCGTGGATATTATCGACATCCGCCGAGACACTGTCGAGGCCAGCCTCAAAGGAGAGATCTATAAACTCTTTCGTCCCGAAGAACTGCCCCGAAAGCTCCCCACTCTATTGCTCTACGACGAGAAGGGCCTTCAACTGTTCGAAAAGGTTGGCCTGCTTCAAGCCTCGGAACACAGACTACACGAAACTAACGAAGCCTTAGATCACATATTTGGAGGAATACTACTTGACCAATGCCGAGATCGAAATCCTGCAGCGTTCAGCTGCTGCCATCGCTGCAAACATCCCTTCCGGCTCCATGCTGATCGAGCTAGGCAGTGGGTGGGTCACGATGTTCTCTCCTGCTGTACCAGAATGCCCATTGACACATACCCAAGTAATTTGAGGAAGGTTAAGCTTCTACTCCAGGCTTTCGAGGATGCAAAGAAAGACATTGACTATTACGCTCTTGACTTGTCGGAACAGGAGCTATCTCGGACCTTGGTCCAGCTTCCCACGTTTCAGCACATTCGATGCCACGGCCTACTGGGCACTTATGATGATGGACGAGAGTGGTTGCTGTCCGCGTCCCACTCGGCTAGGAGCAAGTGTATTTTACACATGGGATCAAGCATTGGTAACGTCCCTTGAATTTTTATTTATTTATTTTTTTGGATTATTGGGGTGGAATAAGTTGACAGACCTGAATAGGAAATTTCTCCCCATCTGACGCAGCCTCCTTCCTGCGAGGCTTTACCGATGTCCTCCAGCCACAGGACAGTCTTCTCATTGGCGTAGACTCTTGTACCAGCCCATCAAAAGTATAGTAAGTAAATCATCGCCACTCACCTCCATTTTGCAAATTGCCCAGCACCTAACACACATCCCGCACGTATAGCCACGCATATAACGGTTAGTCACCTGATACTCACACTGGGTGGGTCGTGACTGATTTCGTCCTTTTACTACGTTGTAGACGAAGAGGGTATCACGCATCAGTAAGTGTATACCGTGTCATTAATGCCCGGCCCTTTCCGTGCTGATCCCAACCGACCCCAGGTTCATTATGAATGGGCTCCAGCATGCCAATGAGATCCTCGAGGAAACCGTCTTCAGGCTGGAAGACTGGACCGTCATTGGCGAGTACGTGTACGATGGCGAAGGAGGGCGCCATCGGGCGTTTTATTCGCCCGTGCGCGACACGGTTGTAATGGGAGAGACGATCAACGCCCACGAGCGTATTCAGGTCGAGCAGAGCTTCAAATACTCGAAAGAGGCTTGTGACAACCTGTGGAAATCGGCAGGTGTCCTGGAAACGGGCAGATGGATGACGGACGACGAAGACTACGGTAAGTGACACCCAATGGCGGCGTTTCTCCTGCACAACCTACCTCGCTCCGAAAAGACATGGGGTTTGTCGTCATTCTGTCGGCGCCGTTTCCGCGAATAGGCAGGCCGCAACGATTCACCCCAACTCTGGTCATACCCAGGCCCACTTAGGAGCCGAGGTGTAAAGCACTCTTTCCGGTGTGGCTATTAATATCCCTTATGCTTCTCTGTTGGTTGCATTTTGCGGGGGGCGGGCTTTGGTACCCGGGTCACAGACCGTCTCGTAACTGGGTCAACTGACAATATGCACAGGCTTGCATCTGCTGATCAAGAACCCCTTGTCGTTCAGCCTAAACCCGCTGGAATACGCTCGGGAGAGCGTTCCCCTGATGAACGACTGGAAGAGCCTCTGGGCCGTGTGGGACACCATTACCCGACGGATGCTGCCCAACGAAGAGCTGCTCGACAAGCCTATCAAGCTTCGAAACGCCTGCATATTCTACCTGGGCCATACCCCGGCGTTTCTGGATATCCAGTTGACAAAGACGACAAAAGACGGCCCAACCTCGCCTCGCTACTATCACTCGATATTCGAGAGGGGCATAGACCCAGATGTCGACAACCCCGAGAACTGTCACGCGCACTCAGAGATCCCGGACGAATGGCCCCTACTCGACGACATCTTGGCATACCAGAGCCGAGTGAGGGCCAGGCTGAGTAGCCTGTACGGCAATGGAGCTGAGGGTATCCCCAGAGATGTTGCCCGAGCGATATGGGTCGGATTCGAGCACGAGCTCATGCACATGGAGACTTTGCTTTACATAATGTTGCAGAGTGACAAAACACTTCCGCCCCCAGACATACCGGCACCTGATTTCAGAGCACTAGCGCGGGACGCTAAGTTATCTAGGGTTGAGAACAAGTGGTTTGACATCCCGGCACAAGATATCACCTTGGGCCTGGACGACCCCGACGATGTCTTAGAATCAGATGGTCACTTCGGATGGTGAGTGGCAGTCGGTCGACGTGTCATACTTAAATATCAGTTGCGGCAAGCTAACACAGGCCATAGGGACAATGAGAAACCACGGCGAAAGGTGCATGTCCCTGGCTTCCAGGCTAAGGGAAGACCAATTACCAACGAAGAGGTGAGACAGCAGTCACAGTAGATAGCAGAAATCGAAATAGGTTCCCGCTAACAGCCGTCAAGTACGCCCGTTACCTGTACGAAACCAAGAAAGGGAAGATTCCAGCGTCGTGGGCCGCGGATGTCGTGGAACAATCTAATGGCACCAATGGAGCCAATGGAAACAACGGGCATGCCACCGCAAATGGTATAGGCTTGCCCGCGTCATTTTTTCAGGGCAAGTCCATCCGCACAGTTTATGGCCTTGTCCCCCTGAAGTACGCCCTGGACTGGCCAGTCTTCGCCTCCTACGACGAACTGGCCGGTTGTGCGGCGTGGATGGGCGGGCGGATCCCGACCGTCGAGGAGGCTCGTAGTATTTACGCGCACGTCGAGTTCACGAAGAGGAAGGAGGCCGAGAACAAACTCGGCGCCACAGTGCCGGCGGTAAACGGGTAGGTCGCGCCCCCGCGTCATCGGGAAAAATCCATTGGTGGGTTTTCGTTCCCTAATCTGAGAGACAGACACCTCGTCAACGACGGAGTCGAGGAGACGCCCCCGTCGCCCCCCGATACCTCGTCCCTGGTCGACGAAGACAGCGCGTGGCCGTGTGCCCAAGACGACGTCTTCATCGACCTGGCAGGTGCCAACATCGGCTTCCAGAACTGGCACCCCGTCCCCGTGACGGCGCGCGGCGGTCGCCTGGCCGGCCAGGCCGAGCTGGGCGGCGTGTGGGAGTGGACGAGCTCGCCGCTGAGGAAGCACGAGGGCTTCGAGCCTATGGCTTTGTATCCCCTCTATACATGTATGTCCAGTCAGCCAGAAAACAATAACGAAGAACCCGTCAGTACTAACCAGGACGGAATTAGCCGATTTCTTTGACGAGAAACACAATATCGTCCTCGGCGGCTCCTGGGCCACTCATCCTCGAATCGCCGGGAGGAAGTCTTTGTAAGTTCATTTCGGGTTCTCTGGCCCTGGCCACGCCATATTATCCAAACTATATCTCTCCCGAAACCTCCGAGCTCCATCATGCTGAATGAAAATGCTAATGAGCCTCGACTACAGTGTCAATTGGTACCAGCGCAACTACCCATACGCCTGGGTTGGCGCGCGGCTGGTTCGAGACAAATAGTGTACACGTGCAGGCTGAAAAACAGAAAACTAAGAAAAAAGGCGAGGTCGCGTGACAAAAGCAGAACACCTTGGTTCAAGAAAGTCGCGGAGAGAACCTGATGCTGATGACGAGGTGTCTAACTTGGGTACCTATCGGACATGAGGGTCTTATGCTACAGCTACCTATTCGGGATCCACTCCCACTCTTATTGTTTTCTTAGGACTCTGCTCTTATTAGCACCGTCGGCTTCTCCTCCGCGATACTCTACTCCATTCTCTAGCCGAGTTCTGTCTATTCGATCTTTACATATCTTTTTGTTTTCCTTCCAGGTGGTCCTTTGATTTAAAACCATCTTTTGCTTATTGGGGCAAAAAAGGGGGTCTTATTCCTTTTCGCGCAATACCTAGTACTGTTCACTATGTAGTTGGATAAGCAGATCGTCAAACCACATTCATGAGCAAGTTGTGTATGTCATACTTAGCGAGTTAAAAGCACCGCGCCGTACCAGCGTAGAATTCCGCCGGCACGTTGAATTCTTGCCGCATTATAGTGATGTATGTTCCTCAAAATAAAGGTGAATGCTGACTTTTTTGCGCCTCATATATTCTCTAGCCGACAAACATGTCGATTACCTGGTGCTCCATTGCTACCGTTGACTTTACGCCGTGATCACAGATGAAGCTCGTAATCAAGTCGGGTGGCGTATAGTCGAGGGGCGACGCAGACCGAACTTCCCTTGCTCGCTTCTCGTCCTCGGTTTCAGCCGCAGCAGAGCCGTTGCTCGTGTTCTTGCTCGAGTAGAAGTCGAGTGGGTTCTGTCTATAATTGCCACAGGCGAACGTAAACTGATCGCTCGGGAACGTCTGCCCGAGCTTGTGCTGCTCGGCAGCGACGTAGAAAGGTTTGCCATCGATCTTGGCGAGCTTCGCGATCTGGTACGTGCCAAGCCTGCTGATTATGCCACCCTGGGCGGTGATAACCTCGGCGCCTGCGAATACTATGTCCACCTTGGACATGATGTGTGCGACGCCCCCTTCGGGGATCGTGGCCACGGGGATGCCCTTGGCTCGCAGCGCGGCAACTACCTTGTTGCTCTCCGCTTGGCGGCTCTCGCTCATGGCATAGATGACCTTGAAGCGTCTAGGGAGGCCACCGTTCGCTCGCTCGACGGCGCGTCCGAGAAGTGTGCCGACAACACGTGAACCGCCATGTGTCAGTATTATGCCGTTGGCGGGGATTAAATATCTGTAAAGGAAGAGGCGCGATTCATCAGCCCGCTAGCACGGAAGGGGGTCACGAAACGATGAAGCGAACAGCGCGTGGGCATCTGTAGACTGTAGATGGGGGTATGGGCACATACCGTCCTTCGGAGGCAATCTTCTCTCTAGCATCCTTAGCTCTCGTGGCGAATAGGCGGGCATTGCGAAGCAAATGTTGACGGATGACCTCGAACTGCTGGTCCTCGTTCCGACTTCCCGAGTCAGAGACAGCACCACCGCTGCTGGGAAGCTGTCTAAGCTCCCGGACAAGGTACTGCTTGAAGAAGTCGCTGCCGTGACGCACAGCCATGGGATTCGCGACCAGGGGGCTCTGCCGTAGCTTGTCCGACTGCGCCTCGACGAGCTTCATAGTCTCGAAGACGGTGGTGGCGGACGAGGCGCCAAGGGCTTCTATCAGGGCCTCGATAGTAGCCATGGGCATGGTGAGCTCGGGGTCATCGGCGAGGAGGCGGTGGTATGTCGCGACGATGCTGTCAAGAGAGAGCCGAGTGAGTCAGCGGAGGGGCCATATTTCAGATATTTCAGATATTCCAGCTAGCACAGCGACGGCGAGGGAGGCCGAAGAGACACAGCGTCGGGCCATGCGAATACTCACTCAAATGAGCCGACATCTGGATTGCTGCGGATGGGCAGCTGGCCCGATATGCCGGCCGTCGCATTGTTGCTGGCCATGTGCACGAGTGTATGTATGAGTATGAGTTTCTGCGAATGGATTTCTGGAAGCACTTCTGGCGATCTGTATCGTAGGTATTTATGTGAGGTGTTGGAGGAGGATATAGCCAGTGGCTTCGAGCTTCGCATACCAAGTAACCAAGTGTAAACCTTGTGGGTGGTGGGCTGCGGTATGCCGTAAAGCCTACCTAAGGTATTAACTGTAAGCCGCAGTGGGTGAGTCAAATCGCGGGGCAACAGGGGAAGCTGCCAGGGCAGCCCCTCGCTCACGTGTAAAATCTAAGCGTACGCGCTAACTCTTTTGTGGCATAATATAAGGTAACGTCCACGATACCTACTTACCTACTACTATGTACCTACCAATTGAAGGTAGGTACCTACTTGTTTGCATAAGGATTTGCATAACTTAACAAACAGAACCCCGGACCGTGACCTTAACCTTGAAGTATTTTGTACAACAGGACAATTACTCTCCGTTAGCAACCATACTATAGAAAGCTGCGGCTGTGATGGCTGTGATGGCTAGTGTGGCTAGTGTGTGTGGCTAGTGTGTGTGGCTATAGCTGTAGAAGACAGCAACCGCTTCATTAGTGTAAGGGAAAGTGAAGCTTGGGAAATTTACACCGGACACCCCAAAACTCTATAAAAGTGGTCTAGCTTCCTATTGGTCTAAACGTACTCTGCAAAGCAGTACACGGTTTAAAATTAAAATGCGAAGCATTTAAATTTTCACCGTATTAAAATGGGATGCACCTGACCTTAGGAACGGTAAAGCTTTCCATTTTAGGGACAACTTGTTGGCGCTACTGTGACTTATATACTGAATGTATCCAAATATCTTATATCTCAGGCCCGCGTTCGTCTAGACTCGAGTTCTCGTCCCCGAGGTCCCACCCATGCTGCCGACCGTGGGGATAATGCTGTTTGACGTCCTCCGATGCATACTACCCGAATGCACAGTCCAACCCTGTTGTTGACTGAGAGTGATGACCTCCGAAAAGTCTAGGCCGGCCTTGACAATGACGAGTCCATGTTTATTGACGAAGACAAAATCCTTTTTGGATGTCATGGCGTACAGCATGTCTCCATTGACATTCAACCACTCCGAAAGAATGAAGAAATGCCGCTTTCCGTACGGAGCGCTGTTGAAGGTGTTGAGATCGAGACTACAAACCCACAGATCTCTGTCAAGAAATATCAAGGTTGATCCAACTACAGCGATGGCATCGCGTAAGACTGGAGTCAGAAGTCCGATCCTTGATCCTAGAATCCTGGTGTCTGCAATCGAATCTGAAGAGACTATGTCCCAACAGAAGAGGTGAGTACCCGACGTTTCACCTACAGCCTTCACGGCTTCAACAACGGGCGTGCTACCATGATAGGTGGCATTGACGAGGGTATCTTTGCTTGAAGATAAGCCGTCTCGATGCACGGGTAGCCCCATCTCCGACGTAAGCTCCTTGAAGTCTGACCAGTCAAATACTCGAGCTACGGTTGTTGTGAACATGATGAATGCGTTTGGTGCCTGGGGATGTACAATCATTGACCGAAGCCCGTTTTCATCAGGTGTTCTTATGCTGATCACCTTGCCTGAAGGTAACTCCCAGAGTTCATCCTTTTCTTTCCCCATGACCAGGAGGCGGTCATTATCTGGATTGGCGAGCATGCCAAAAACGGCGCTGTTGAATCTTGTGTCCGTTATTAGCTTAGCCTGCAGCCCATGTGAGCTCAAGGGACTCATGTCGGCCATTAAGATCCTCCCAGACTCATCCGCAGATACCACAATATGTTGGTGTTCAACCATAGCAATAGCCACCACAGACGTGCCACGAGAATGTCCGTAAAGTACATTCAATTCTTGGCCGTCTGCTGCTGAATAAAGCGCAACTTCGCCACTAGTCTTCCCACAAATCACCTGTTCTCCATCGGAATGGCACACTATGGAGGTGATTTCCGGATTGGCCGTGTCCTCTAAAGTCCCAAATGTCCTCAGAGCAAGTGTAACCTGGCTACTAATGTCGCTTTGACTTCCTATATCAGCATCCTTCTGAACCAGAATGGCTGGCTCCCATACACGGGCTTGCGATTCTCTGCAGTCAACGAGGCGTAAGCCATCGTCACTGAATACCACACTTCTCACGCTTTCCTCATGAGAATTGATACGATAGATCAGCGATAAAAACGTGCTATCAGGCCCATCGAAGTCGTACACCTCAATCGTACCGCGTGAATCGCCTGTGACTAGGCTTTTGCCATCCGGTGAGCAGGCCAGTGCATGCGCACACACATTAGACTTTTGATACCGGAGTTCTGTTGTTTGTGGATCGAAGACCAAAAGATCCCCATCTGTGTTGGAAACAACTAACGCGGATATGTCCGTGTTTGGGTTAAAGGCCATTGCGTCAATCCCGTTGCTTTTCACAGAGCTGCAAAAGCCTAGTAAAGCACCTGACCCTGTGTCAAATATCAAGATCGGATGACTACGGTATCCGACCGCAAGCAAACCCAATTCTGGCGCGAATGCAGCTTTATTAGGTGGTTGATCGGGAATCTCGGAATTGTTTCCGCTCCCGTCCCAGGACACCCTCAGGACCTCGCCGGTGTCTACATTACTTCGCCAGCAGTTAGCAGGTTGAAGCAGCCCGTCAAGGCACATGATGTAGAGTACGGATGTGTTACCTAGTAATGATCTGATGTGCTCGATTGGCATGGATTAGTAATTCTGATGGGAAACACATTGCAATCGGCGGTGAAACTAATCGAGACGACCATATTTGCGATGAGGACCTGGGTTCCCAAACGACGATGCGCTTTTGGCCTGCTGAAGCAAGGAAGCGCTCATTTCTGCTGAATTCAAGTAGTCTGACACGTTCTGGATGGCGCATCATCGAGACATGCTGGACTGTCGCACAGTCATACAGAGATACTTGGCCCGTGGACATGCCGATGGCAAAGCAGGTTATGCCATGAGCCACTGTCGTTGTTTGTCCCTTCTGAAAGTCGATGCGGATCAGGCAGTCATCCCAATCCAACTCCCTCGCACCCTTGACAAGTAACGACCGAGTTTGTGTTGTGAACAAGGTAGAAATTATCGACCCTGTCGGGCAGAACGGCGGGATCAGGCAATGAATTGACGAAGGGCAGCTAAGGAGTTTTGATCGGAACCTTGCACTGACTCTGATGAGATCAGTTGCCCAAGCATCCACCAATTGGATGTCCTTGTCCACAGGAGGCACATATTTGGTCCTCCGTCTTAGATAACCCGCAAGATTGATAGCGGTACGGTTGATAGGTTGAAGATTGCCTGCCTGTGCGATGAGCTCGAACCAATACAGAACGTTGCTCTTGAGAAACCTGCAGAGCTCATACATCGGGGCCGCCTCCTCAGAATTTGACCGGTACAAATGTTCTGCGAAGAACCTGGCGGCGTATTCGACCAATGACGTGTCAATGGCCATGGAAAGCTTGGTCCCTCGAAAAGGCTGAAAGCCTTGGGGTGTTTTCACTGCGTCCGTTGCAAGATACTTGCACAATAACTGAGCCAAATGCCCGTGCCGCTCGCCCCTCTTGACAGCTAGAGTAGAATCCAGATCTTCACTCAAGAGGAATTCCCTAGCTGTCTCATGTATCATGTGAACTCTAGAGGCTTGGTCGATGAATACGAGTTGGCCACAAACTGTCGGAATGGCTTTCTCCATGTTGTGAGGCGTCTCGTTGATATCAAGCCTAATGGCACATCGCAGTTCGTCTATTGTGAGCGGACGACATGCCAAAGTTACCCAAGATAGAATGGATCTGGCAAGTTTAGTCCGCCGCCTTTCACTTTCAATCGTTTCCAGCATTCTATTGTACATTTTGTACAGATCATCAGGCACATCTTGCAGAATTGCCTCAATGTCTTCATCCGTGTATGCACTCTCGAATTCTTGCAAGACCAACCGCACCCAGAGAAAAGACCCCTGTGACTTGGTGAGAATCCTTCTGCACAGCTCGTCTACGTTCTCGAGTGACAGATCTTCTAGCCTGGCGGAAAGATAGGCGTGCATATCTTCGGCTGTGCAGAGTCAGCATCAGTAGGCAAGTTGATAAATGGCATGGGATATGGTATAGAGGCCAATGGCATGTTCACACCTGTATCATGATTGGTCAACGACCGTGTTACTACCCGCGGCCTAAGAGACGTGATACCACGCTCAATCTCGTCGGTGCTTCGACTTGTGATGAAGAGTCGAAGACCGGAGGGAAGTTGCGGAAGTAGCTTGAACCAACTGGAGAATTTGACACATTCGTCGAGAGCATCGACGACCCAGATATGAGACGATATAGTGCTGAGCCTGAAGATGGCACTGACAAACAGCTTTCTCCAAATCACCCTGTCATCATGCTGGTCCCATGATTCACCATCCAGGTCAAGCTGTAAAACGCGTTGTGCGATGGTCGGGTCGTTGAGCGACATTTGGTAGGCAAGGCCACGGAAACAGTCTGCCAAACTCGACCTGCCAGCCTTCCCATGCTTGAAGAAGAAGTAACTACACTTGAGGTTTTGCGTGTTTAGCTGATCAATTACGTGGCTGCAAAGCACGGATTTGCCAGTTGCAGGACGCCCAGTGAGCCAGAAAATAGGTGGGCTGTTCGGGCTTCCTAGCTTCCAACGGCTCAGATCAGATTGCTCGGTGAACCAAAAGCAGGACCCCGGATGCCTCAAGTCCTGCAGAGCAGCAAGATCGTCCTCGTATGCCGGCTCGGTCATGCCCAAGATGCCTTCTAACTGAAGTATGGTCTCGCGTGGAGTGGGATCTGAATCTGGTAGATTATCAGGAGACTATTATTGGCAAAAGTCTTGGCTGTGTACTTACTTTCGGCCTTTATCATATCAATTGCGGTAGTCAAAGCATTCCGGAGTTTCCTATAATTGGGATCCGTGGCATTATCGAACTTACACACGTGACGGTGATCAGCATCCATGGAAGAAATCTCCTCGTTGCCGTAGCCCAGAGTAGCTGAGTACTTTTCCACAACCAGCTTACTCACGACCATCATTTTGACAGGCAAAGTCTCGTAAAAAGACCATAGGCGCAGGTCTGCGGCATAATGACGGAAGGTGTCATTGATCTCAGCGAGTATAGAGCAATTTGGTAAGAGATCATTGACGAAAGGCTTTGTTCCCCAGGCGACCATGAGCATGCTCTGAAGAATGCCAGCAAGGTCAGATCCTCGGTGAGGCGTCCCAAGGAAGAACATGGAGTGGACCCTTTCAGCCAGAGCCTTACAAGTGATGTCTTGACGAGCAAGAATGTATGCTTTCTTCACAACACACCCTCCCATGCTATGGCCCACTAGGATTAGCTTAGTGTTGCCCCTCCTGATTGATGGGTTGTTCTTGATTTCCGCCAAAAGGGACTGAGCAAAATCGTGAATATTCAGGATACTTTGACGTCGTTCACCCCAGTCGGCATTATAGCCGAAGGAGTGAATGCGGACATCTCTGAAATCCAAGTCCTCTGGAAGCCATGCTTTTGGCCAGAAGTGTAAGGGGTCGACAGTCCTGGCCCATGTTTTGCGGCTGCCACCACCAAGGCCATGCACAAAGACGATGTCGACAGCTGGCGTTGCTTCTTGTGGTTCGTGGAGGGTAGTCAAGCCTAGTGGGCCCTTTTCGCCACCCTCCTCGTCAATGCTGAGCAGAGAGAAATTACTCTCAGCTCTACTGGATCGCAACAGATGAACCATATTGAGATCGGTCGGGATCTTGTCGAGAGAGGACGTGAACGAGCGACCGCTTTCGGAGCTACGAAATACCTGATTAGCTTGGAGGTGATCCATTCAAAGGGAATGCGTTTAGTTGGAACGGCCCGGATTCTTAGGGCTGCTCGACAATGACTTGAAAGCCGAGGGTGGAGGAAACGCACCTGATTCATCTCGGTATGTCCCGCAACGAGGTTCGCAAGAACTAAATCAGCATCGTCCGAATGCGACTGTCGTTTCGAATTCAAGATCAAAGGCAAGGTTTCTCACGATGATGTGTTTGATGCCCAAAAATACAGTTTGTAATGAAGTGATGCTTGCCATTCTGTGGGCACGAGGCTCGGGTCCCTCGCAAAAGCATCCCCTCAGCCGCTGGGGGCTTGTCTCCGGGTGGCTTGTACAGTACATAGCAGGAGCTCGTCGATCTGTTCTATTTTGGCCCTGGACTTCACCGTATTCTAGTGCATGGGAGTGAAAATAACCTTCGGGAAATAGACATATTCAGAGCTCTAGCTAATAGTGTACGTGTAGTTCCCTGGGAACGAGTCTATCACGCCCCAAATTGACTAGTTGACTAAGTATCTAGGTAGTTACTACATATGCAGGTCCGCTTACCTGCCCCCCGCGGTTCTGTGAGCTAGTCCCAGGGGGCCTTGTCAGCAGTAGGCTGGTCATTTTCCTCGTCAAAGATATTGAAACCAATGTGCGGCGAAGGGTCGAGGAAACGAACGGGGCCTCTCCGGGACAATAGATCCTCGATGCTCCGAAAATCCGTATCACATAGCCTGAAGAGTTGGAGATTCTGCCTCAAATGGTGCTCCTGTACCGACTTTGGAACTACTGGGATTCCCTTTTGCACAGCCCATGACAAGGCTGTCTGCCGAAGGATTAGTTAGTTTGCCATCGAAAAGCAACAGAAGGTTTACCTGAGCTGTGCTCTTACCGAGCCTCGAAGCTGTCGCGATAAGCTTATTTGGGGGTCAGTGACATAATTTGAAGCGTAAGAGGCAATTGCTTACCATCGGATCGTCGATTGGCCGCGGGATATCGGCATGAGCACGAACGACGCCCACAGGCCGGCCGCCAAGGGGTTGGTGTGCCATCAGCAGGATACCGTACCGCCTCGAAAACTCCAGTAGTTCATTCTGCGGGAGATACCTATTTTCATGAGCCCCTGACTTCTGACTGCAAGTACTTTGTTTGGTAGAGTACTGACGGATGCAGCTCAACTTGGTTTACCGCTGGGACTATCTCTGCAGTGCACAAAAGGTTCTTTATTTTAAGAATGTTGAAATTTGAGAGCCCTATTGGTTACTATTATCAGCAACAATTTCGTGGCGTCGGCTCACGGCACATACCTATTGATCGCACCCTACCAGTTTTCACCGAGGCTTCCATTGCTTTCCAGGTCGAAGCATAATTGCGTGATAAATCATAATCAATGGCCGGTTTGCCGTTGCCACTTGCGTGTCGAATTGTCTTCAAATCCTCATCCGCTCTATATGCATGGGGGACTTGTTAGTATAGTTAGCCGTCCTAACTGAAGACATGGAGTGCGGCAGGCTTTTTCATACAGTGCATCAAATACAAGTCAACTATTTTTCTGTCAGTTGGCCGCTTGTGAAGTGTCATCTGAGTTGACTGACCATAGTCGAGATCCGCATCTTTCAATGTTTGGGATAAGGCTTTCTCGACACTTGCGGGTGCATGCGCAGTCTGTGGTCTGCAGTATGTTGTTAGTTCCCGTTGGAATCGACCCTCAGCAGTTGTGTCAGGTATTACAGTTTGGAGGTCACAAATATCTCTTCCCGAGGAACGCCGGACTCTTTGATCCCTTGTCCAATCTCCCTCTCGTTGCCGTACGCAGCAGCGCCATCGATGTGCCTATAACCGAGTTTCAAAGCAAGTTTGACAGCTTCTTTTACCTTTGAATTGCCTTCGTCTCCTTGGAATGTTCCCAGACCTACAGAAGGAACCTCGTGGCCATCATTCAGAACGAAATATTTCGGCATATCCATGGCGAGTTGGACAAGAGACAAGGATAATATTTTCCGAACGTTGTGTCAGAATCAGTCAGTAGAGTACAGACAATCACTGAAGGGGAGGTTCGGCGCTTGCCCCCGCGGACTACCCCGGTCAGATGTGCAAGTCGACCCCCAACGAGGCTGGCTGGCTGCATAATGTTGGCCGCCTCTGACCTCCCTATTATCAGCTGAAACAAAGTGGATGAAATATAATATAAAGGTCGGGTCTATTGTTTTTGGTCGTTCCTCGGAAGTGACGGAAACACAAGCTCAGTTTAACGTATAGACCTACCAGTTGACACTTCGATACACATTAGACAAATCGAACAGCCTAGCCAACTGATTTCAATGCGCCCTTTGATTAGCGTCTAGTTGCAACATGGCGACATTGGTTGTAGATGAAAATGTCTTAAAAGGTGGGTTGGGCACGAGGTTATGGAAGTGGTGCTTACACATTAGCAGTCCTGCCGAGTGTCAAGGAGATTGTGTCCGTGAGCAAGTCAGGTGAATCTGCCTGGGCAAGGGCATCGCGAATCGATGTGCTGCACGAAGACAATAGCGAGGAGAGCTACTTCATGAAGGTGCGAAGGCGCCATATGCATCTTGAGACTTCACTAATCGTTTACAGGTCTCTCGAGGACACCATGGACTCGAAGCATTGAAAGGCGAATATGAATCTACCTCAGCAATATACGCAATTACGCCAGATTTCTGCCCTAAACCGATTGCCTGGGGTACCTTCAAGACGGACAAGGACTCTCATTTCTACATTTGCAAGTTCTACGAGTTTACCGACGAATTACCCAGCCCAAAAATGTTCTGTGCAAACCTTGCAAAACTTCACTCCTCCCATACTTCGCCAACAGGCAAGTTTGGTTTTCATGTTGTCACATATAACGGTGACCTTCCGCAGGATAACACTTGGTCTGACGGTTGGGAAGCCTTCTTTGAGAGTGGGTTTAGCCATGTCTTGAACATCAGGGAGGTCCGCGCAGGGCCGTCCGCTGAGCTCGATGAGCTTCTCCAGCCCTTCTTTGAAAATGTGATCCCGAGACTCTTGCGGCCTCTAGAGACCAGTGGAAACACTATCCAGCCATCTCTAGTCCACGGAGATCTCTGGTGCGGCAACGCCGCCATCACGGATGAGGATACCGATGAGGGCATCGTCTTCGACCCGTCTAGTTTTTGGGGTCATAATGAGTGTACGTCTCTAGCTTCATTTCGTTGGTCTATGTATGTCGCTGATAATGACAGACGAACTTGGGAATTGGCGTCCTGAGAGAAACAAGTTCACACGGAAGTACTTCAATGCGTACCACTCGCACATTCCCAAGTCAGCGCCAGAGGACGATTATGACGACAGGAATGCCCTCTATGCAATGTAAGTCTTCTCGTCACATCCGAGATCGCATGGCTAATACCTTAGGCGCTTCAATTTGAACGCGGCAACGCTATTTCCCAGCCAAAAGGTGTATCTCGACATGTGAGTAAGGGGGCAAATTCTCAAACGAATAGCTTCCTAACAGAATGCAGGGTGATTGATGAGATGAGGAGGCTCGTCCAGAAATTTCCTGATGGATATACGGGCCACAGTCCTCGTGCAGACATTCTCGCACACCGACATGCGAACGCGATGGCAGTCAGTCAGAATGCAGAGGTCCAGCAACACGCTGGAGATGTAGATGGGACATCCGCTCTTCCATCTAGACAGGGCCAGCCCGTCTCGGCGGAGATAAAACTCTGATAGACTTTTGCCTTATCGTCAGCTTAGTTGCTGCTCCGATTCCGATGGTTAGTATTTTAGTGGCAATAATATAATAAAAACCGCGATTATTGTTTAACGTTATAACAAACTGAGGATCGGGTGCTCGTACTCGCATAGGGGGCTCAGGCTCCCAGCCAGCGTATTTCTATGCATGTAGATCAGGCCGGCTCTAGGACTCCCGGACGCCGGCCTTTCATTGTTGTCTGACCTGAATCCTGCCAGACTCAAGGTTCGATTGCACTATACTGGTGCAGCTGCTAGCACATGTAATTCCACACCAGCCTTGAGCTCAGCAAGAGGTGAGTTTTCCGGGTTGCTAGATGGGTGACCGAGTGTTGATGAGGGTGCAGTCAATACCCGAATTACTTTGGGGAGTCTACGTTCTGGACGGGCATTGCTACCGCGGCTGCGGGTGTCTTGGTCACGAATCCGGTGCAGATCGGGCTTGGTTTGGGTGGTGGATTCGGCGGTCGACTTCTGGCGTTGAGTGTCTCCTATGTCAGTCCGGCGTTTGCGACCCTCCTGTTGACTAAGGTCTCGGGTATTCCGTTGAGTGAGAGGAAGTATGACAAGCGTTAACTATAGCGACCGCAAGGATTACCAGGAGTGGAAGAAGAACACCCCAAGTATATTGTAAGACAGATGATATAGTCGGCGACTAGTCTGATAGGACCTCATGTTGAGGAATAGATTTAAAGTGGAATATCAGAATGTAGATCAAATGTACAATTATCTTAATACTCTATACCCAAGATAAGTAACTGCTTCACCTGGAAAATCCGATCCCTCGATCCCCATGACTTGCAATTCCCATGCAGTCGGAGAACATCACGCTTTTGGCTTCCGATTCCGACCATGATCCCATTCAGGTCGAGATGCCTCATCCGCTCAACCCATGCATGAATGGGCTATCGCAAGAGGTAGAACCAAGAGAAGTAATTTCACGAGCATGATTGAAGGTGCTTTTTGACTATTCTAATCTTTACCTTGCGAATATTCATAAGATTATCCATTTTATATGTGTTGTTTGATGGAAGGAGGACGGATTTGGACGGAGCCAAAAGTTGTACTGGTTAATTGTGGCCATTGAACAAGCCATATTGGTCTAGGGCTGCACTCTACAACTAACGACCGTTCTATACTGTCTTTTAATAGGTTATAGGACCCATGGACAACGTACTTACCGTAACTTTGAAGGTGGTAGGCACCGTAAACTCTAAACTCTTATCTAACATTTGTCAGTGAGGCAGGTTTTCCCATTCAATGTGTTCGCCGTATCCTCTGGTACCTAGAGCACCCGTGTTTTCTTTTGAAGGGACGCAGCTGATGTTAATTTCAACTCTGGACGACAACAAAATCTATCAACGAACCACACTAATGGATTATGTAATATTGACCATGCTCTTTGTACTTCATAAACATACCGGGAGTAAGTCCCGAGCCCTCTCTTATGAAATACCGCTCGCATATTGGTTTACTTGCATCTTTCCCTGTCTAATCATGCATAACAACCATCCCGGCATCGCCTCATACCTAGATCAGCCTCCTATTTCAGCTCAATCATTGCTCCGTGACTTCGAGATCCCGCAGACCCTCGACCTTCAACTCCTCGCCCGTAGCACGATGGTAGATGTCCTTGACGTCGTCTGTGGTCGTCTCGAAATGTGATGTAGCATCGTAGCTCTTCGAGATGAAAATGCTGTCGGCTTTACCATCATCGATAGGTTCGTAGAGCGGTATTGGTGCCCCCTAAAATCTTGTTGGCTGCGCTGGCCACTATGCTAGTGGAGTGGGACGTCTAGCACTTACCATGAATTGCTCCTCGATTTTACCGAGGCGGTCTAGACCAGGCTGTAGCTCAAGATGATGGTTGGAAGTTGTCTCGGCGATCGTCGACACGATCGCGATGTAGTACCCCTTAGGACAGACGTTGTGTGCCGACGAGACGCAAGCGATGTAGATGTCTAGCCTTTGGTTAATCTTGCAATGTGGTGATGGGGGACGCTAACCAGACTCACCGTTCTTACGACCGACCTGAGATTGAGGGATAATGAGCTGGCAAGAGTCGCTGTCGTTGGTACCAGCCAGCGGGTGCTTTAGTATGCAAATAGCCTTAAGAACGTGCCCAACAACCTTCACCTTGTCCGGGAAATAGGACGGGTCGCCCAAAATCATGTCGGCTTTGGTCTCAAAATTTATCTTTTCGCTACTATCCGCGCTCCCCATGGTGGCCTTGATACCAACGGCCTTCTTACCCTCATACAGAACCTCGTCCACGGAGGTGTTTAGCATATATGTGCCACCATAAATGGCCGACAGACGGGCGAAACCTTGGGGCAGCTCGCCCAGGCCGTACAAGGGGTAGATGTATGGCGATTTGCCATACCTTGATACTGAGTTTCCGTACAGGCGAATGCGGTCGATGGCGTCGGGTGCCTGGCCTGGCGTGTTGATATAGCTATCATCTAAGTACAACGCCATGGCGTGGCCGATGAAGTCACGGGTACCAGCTTCAAGACCGAACTTATCATAGACCTCCTTCATGGCGGTCTTGCTCATGTCAAGGCCTGCCCGCAGCAAAGTCAGTCTACAGGGGCCTCTCCTCTCACATAGTAAACCTCCTTCTAATAAGCTCAGGTATCACTTACCCTTGTGTGTGGCGGGGTCCTTAGGGTCAAAGGTGCCAACCCATTCGATGAAGCTCTTCATGCGGCGCTTCTCGAAGATGCCCATGAGCGGGGACTTGAGAGCTTCACCAGCATCCGAGGGCACCTTGGCAACTGTGGCTTTGGGGCCGGTACCCTGTTGCACGTAGCTTCCGGCTACCTGCTTGAATTCGAGATAGCGGGTAACGTCGGTGGATACCAGAATGTTGGTTAGCTGGCCCGAAGACATTAGCAGCTTGGGAACCAAGTCAATGTTCCAGTCGTTGGTCCGGCCATATTTCTTCCACGGCTCTTCGCCCTTTGTGTAGTTTTCGTACTTCTTGAAGAGCTGTCTCGTGTAGGAGAAATTAGCTATTATTTGCTGGGAGAGGCGACGCATGGGCCTAGGGGATCGTACGTACCGCCTCGATATTTACAGACGCAGCCTCTCTGGTTGAACACGCATTAGCCGAGCACGAGCATGGTTGGGGACTTTCACCGACACGTACCCTCCATAGTGATCATTTCGATCGATGTGCAGGACCTTCTTGCCCTTGACACTTAGGACACTTTGAGACGAGCAGGTCAGTCAACAACAAGCCGGGGTTTTATGCGGTGACAGCGGTCGATTGTGGGCATACCCAGAGAGAATACATTCAGTCAAGCCTGTTCAACGTCAGCTATCAGAGTCACGGAGAGCTTCAAACGGGGCAGCCGGGCGTTGTTTGGCATCGTGTGTGCTAAGTGCCATGCGGGGCGCAACATACCGGTGCCCAGCACAATGACATCGTACTTCGGGGAGATCTCCTCCATGGCGGGCGGTAGTTAGTGTGTTATTTGGGAGGGGGCAAAGAACAGAGAAGAAAACTGTCGAGATTATCGAGTATCAAGTATCACGGAGGTCTGGCGGAATTGCTCGACTCCAGGCCAAGCACAGAGCCTTTTTTGTTCGAGTATCGGTGAGTAAAAAAAGAGTATGGGTTGTGGTGTCGTCCTCTGTTCGTGCCTAGTTGGATGAGGAGGGGCTCGTTGCTGGCAGTGATGCTCGTCCGCGGTCAAGGTACCTATAATGGCGGGCCACCTGTAGCTGTGACCAATGAGCGGCCGCACGTTGGCGCTAGCCCCGCAACTCGAATGTCTCGACCAGAGTCTCGATCGGCGTCTCACTTCCCTTAGTACATATCTAGGCTAGGTACCTACAGAGTTTACATCACAAGCACGGATTGCGATTGCGATGTGTTGTAGTATTACAGGCGTCTATGGTCGTGACTGGGATCAGTGCCTAGGTATGTAGGTATTATACACATATTTACATGTAGCTCTTTAGCTATAAGAGGCCCTTCCCAATTATATCGAAACAGTAGTTTCTACACAGCAGCAATTGCTTGACCCCAAGTTCTGCAAAGATCATTTCAGATTGGTTATGGCGAGAGACTTTCAGGGGTTGGCTGATGGCTGTTGAGTCTTCGCCGGCTCCGGCGACATTGTAGATGGTTCAACATCTCCGGGTTTGGCTACCCTGGGCTCTTCTACCATGAAGCCCGACGGTGCTTGCTCCGCTGATCCGTCTTGGTTATTTCCCTCAAGCGCGATTTCGTTCTCCTCGAGGTAGTCTGCCGGTGTGAAGGGGCTTCGCATGTTGCTGAGGTCGATTTCGGGATCCGTCTCGGCTAGCTTTCTCGCATCCTCCCACAGATACCATCGCTCGGTCAGTGTATGCTTAATTGCCCTCATTGTCTTGCGGACCTGCTCGTTGAAGAGTGGGTTAATACAATAGAGTGCAGATTATCAAATTGCGCAAGACGACTTACTTCCTCCAGTCGGTTATCTCCCGCTTCGAGACGAGTCAAAAGTTCACGGCGATCCTTCTCCTCGCGTGCGGTCACGATGCGGTTCATTTCCTTGACGCACACCCACCATAACTTGTGCAGATCCTCCCAGCTCTTGTGTCGCAACTCTTCGACGGCCCACGCGCGGCCATGCTCTGTTTCCTCGTCGGGCGTCAACAGCGCCTTGTCCTTCGCATAAAAGAACCCCCAAAGTCCATGGTTGGGGTCGACCTCAACTTCAGGCTTATAGTTGGCAGGCTGTGGTGTCTCAGACTTGTCGATGTTCATTCGAGATCGGGTGCCAGATCGGTATATGCTACTGAGCCCTCGGAGGCGATTGTTATCACGGCGCGGCCGTCGATTGTTGTACTCCGGGGTTGATGAGAAGGAGCATCTTTGGGGTGAAGCTATAGCTAGAGCAGCCCCTAAAGTGGCGTTGGCACCAGGAAAGATTCTGGTGGAATTGACTATCCGGCTGATCGAATGCCGGATAGAGACAGGTGTCGCCATTATGTGGTGATGCCACTTTGTCGTGCTTCAGAACGCCGGACGCGACACCTTAGACTGAAGATCGCGAGCCTCCGACTTCGTTACCTCTAATTGAAATTTTGGGTTGATCCGGGCAGAGAAATTCCGGGCCACATGCGCCACGCTCAAGTGCCATGCGCCTGCAAGGAGGTTCCAAGGTTGGTTACCTGTGGAGCGGACCCGTGAGCTAGGTAGGTACCTACCTGGTACCTAGGTAGCAGCCCTGGAGCCCTCTTAGGTATGGCTTATATACCGGTAGTTGCATTAAACGGATATGTAGTGTCAGCCCCTTCATTATTGCGTTATGCACCAGATTTTCATATCAGGTAACTTCTATACCTAGGTAAGGTTCCGAGGTCCAAGGTTCTAGACTAGGTTAAGAGATAATAAGAAACATTGAAGGCAGTCGAAAACTTGAAAATACATACAGGTGCTGTACCACATTAGTAACGTTTGGAAAGGCAGAGGTTATCAACCCAAGAATTCTACGCAGACATTATAGGGGGATTAAGCTCGAGTTGTGAGGTCAGTTTGCGTGATAGAATAGACGCAGAAGTAAATAGCTACCTAGTCTGGACTTACACAAGGCAACCAACCAACTGCTCGTGAGCGAACATTCATAGTCTCATAGCGTTAGTCAACACGTATAATACAGGTATATGATCATTACTTCAATAATATAAAATATGTCAGGAACCCTGTACTTTAGGTAGATCGTATTAGACACTTATTGTTGCGCGAAGGTCTCTGAGCCACTTTCGTGGGCTAATCTGGCTATCTCGGAGTGCTCTTTGTTGCTTGGTTTCAGGTGTATTTCGTGGCACAATCATTACTCTACCCTGAAATGGTTGCAATGCATTATCTTGTCCTTATTAGGCATTCCCGTTATCTCTTGGTACGAAACCACCAAAGTCTATGTATGTCATGAATAATTGTTGCCGCGCAAGGACCCCGCAATTCATAATGGGTGGTTTCTGTGAACAATACCAAACCGCGTGTCTTCATTCCATGGTGTGGGATGCCACGCTACTGGCGTAACGGCGCCCGATGTAATATTTGCTTTCTGTCGCCTGCTTTATGAGTTCATGGGTTATTTAAATCCCCCGCCTCGTCCACAAAGTCCCCGCGAGCTTCAGTCAACGACGAGCGGATTCTGTCGATAAATCCTCGAACTCACTCACCTCTCTCACGTGTCAGTGTTTCTTTATATACGGACCCTGCTCGATACATTCACGCCTATCCCTTCGCGTCCGCCGACATCTTGTCGAGGAGTTAACCACGGGCTGAATAAAGACCATCGTTGTCGGGCGAAGGAGTCTAAGACACCTCAGTGGGTTAGGCTTGGCTATGAACACACTGCTTTTTGTTACAGCCCCAGCTGTAAGCATGTATAAGCAACCGTAGACAGTCAAGTTGCCCGACTTGACAATGTTTCTCCTTCGCTAGTAGTGTACCAGCATAGTGCTGCGATTCTGTTTCGTGGTACGAAATAACGGCAAAGAAGACAATATTGATTCAAGAAGGCTTCACATCGAATATGTGTAACTGCTACGACGTATCATCCTAGGTTGACAATATTGATGAGCTTTGTTCCACGGCGGGAGTCGTGCCCTCGATTATTTAGGGGGAAAAACCAGTATCTTTTATTGAAGTCGTGACTTTATGTTGCGCTCGTGAACATCATTACGCGTCTTCATTTTCCCATTCGGTTAGCACGACAGGAGACTTAACCTGTTGTTTCTCGAATGAGCCTTGCCTAATTCGTCTATTAGGAGAGTCGGTATCGATGAATAAATTACAATGGATGAACTTGCAAAGCTAATTTCATCTACGGTTCAACCAGGTGTTGTAGAGGATACCTTAATTCAAAAATTGCACTGATTCTAAATTGCTACTCTCTTTCCATCTATCTCTTCTATCTTCATTGCTGTTATTTTCGAGTGGATGCCACTTCCTTTTATTGACTTGTCCCCAAAAAGAATTTTAAGGGGAATAAGAAGAAAAATGAAACCAGAAACACTTGATTTTGCAAGTTAGGATCCGGAGAGCAGAGTCGAAATCTGATGGAGTCACAGACATGGACAGACATACCTATATCTACGAAGGGTGTTTGAGACACCACAGCGGCACTACAGCGGCACCACAATTCGACCCGCGTGCCGGCGATGTGGAGACGAGCATCTATAGAGTCGAAATTAGAGTCATTTTGTATTAGAGCACCACAGGACAGCGTTAATCTGTTCCTTCTCCCAGCATTCTAGGACCCTTTTAAACACTAGTCTTAGCACACAAGTTTTCTGGGTGGCTACGAACTTCTCCACACACGTAATATCTGCATCTACATTCATATTGACGAGATATTTACCACAACCCGAGGACTTTGGTGTTGCCCAGGCAAAACTGTAAAATCTGACAAACCATAGTAAGAAACGGGCACCTCGTTTTGTTGTCTATATGAAGTGCACATGTGTTACATAAGTCACCATGATACATCGAACAACCTGGTATGCAGAAGTACACACAGCGGATTACCTGATAGACAGCCAGGTGACTTGCAGATAAGTTGGATCTACAGGGTTTACTGTAATAACTATTACAATATTCTGATTTTGTTAAAATGGAAAAGGAATAATGGGTCCGCCATTGACGCCGAGGAAATACATTTACGTACGCGAATTCGTCCGGGGACCAAGCTGCTAGCATGCCTCTAGTGCCCAAACAACATAAGCACTGTAATGGCCGCCCGTACTGTCTACTGTATATTCGTATGTACCGTTACTTGAGTCCTTCGCAGAATCGCCAAGATAAACCAACTAGTGCTAACCAATGATAAGTTACATTCCTGCTCGCGGGACTTCCTCTTCCGCTGGCTAAGAGGAAAGGATTGCATACTGTAGTATCGAAACTTAGCTGCATTTTGGGACATGGTGATCGAGTAGCTATTCGCGGTGCCCGTCGAACGATTATTTTTCTATAAGCCTATGAACAACAAACGGGAGGTATGGAAAATGTTAGAGTATATATGCTGAGCAGGTTAATACGGCGTAGCAAAATATTGCATTAATTCAGGCTTCGATAGCAACGTTTTATGTTGAAGGAGCGGAATGTATTATCACCATACATGATCGTATAATGTTGGCTGGCGCGTACAGTTGTGTACGCCGTGAGGCGTTCCGCCTGGACTTAGGTAGGCCACGTGTATTCTACCCTGGAGCTGACAGATGAGGTTTCAGACAGCTGGTTAAGCACTCCAGACAAAATAAGATGCCGTAGCGAAAGGAAGGGCTGTGTCTAATAGGACTCCTGGTCTCGATTTGGATTCTCCCAGTCTTCTCCAAAATTATCTGCTAGGAGTAATTCCCTGGTGACTATGAATATCATGAAAGGTGGCCGGCACGTACCGTCGGCATATTTCGAGATCGACATGGACGTCTTAGCTGTACGTTAATTTATGTTGGGGCGGTGACGCTTTTCCAAATCGAACAGTGTAAGGCGGTTTTCGTTTATTAGTGTGAACATCAACGTACTCGTTCTAGAATAGGGTGAAACTTGGGTAGATCCTTTCATTGCTCCGGCCGCAATGCGCGAAGGGGACGATGGAATAGTCCGGGTTTCATTTGAAGTATCACCACCACCTTGACGGTACACGTAGTCTAAGCATTTAGATATCTAGTCAATATACAGTCTCGGCTGCACTTCGTGTTAAGTCGCAAATGACCAAGTTAACAATAAGCCCAGACCTTTCACAACCTGCACAGCACAATGATACCCTGTCGGTATGTTTCCAAGGTAGTCACATACAGAATGTAGCACGCTTAAAACGTAGACTAGCAAATAGTGGCAAGACCAAAACTATGTCAGGATGGAAAATTATCGTAAAGCCCCCGAACACCAACTCGATAATATTTATAGTATCTACTATATAGTTAAGGAAGCCCTAATGGTGCTAATATGGGAATCGAAGTACTAATAGTTGACCCGAGTCATGTGAAGGATAATGAAAACTGATTCTATTCTTTAGGGTCAATAAGAACTATGACTCGAGCTGGCCAACGCTAACAGGGATATGCTACCGAGCAGGCAGCCATGCATGCATCCTAACGTGCTTATTGACGGCCATAATAAGCATGCATGACGATGTTACTTAAGGTCATCCGGCAAAGCCGTAAAAACCATCCAACTATGTATGGATCGGACACCACTCTACTTGTTGCTCTGCTCTTAAGTATTCTGGCTTCCTTTTACTTTCTTATCAAATCTTCGTGGAACGATCTCGATATTTCCGACGTTATGAATTTAATGGCCACCGACACACCTTGCTGTCGTTCTTATCGTGTCAGCAATATTCTCAAAGCGGTCGGTGGCCGAACCAACATATCGATGGCAGGGTGATTTGCTAACTAGTAGCTAATAAGTTATGTAAACTATATATTAGGTGGAGCAAAAACATCTGCATTACTTACTGCCAACAAAGTTGCTATATCTGCCATGTTGGTTTGTTCGATTGTAATCATTGCGTCAGTCAAATTCGGCAAGAGTTTGAGTAGACACTGTATTAAATGATATATATACTGTAATCATTGAGCCTTCTGCGGAATGCATATTTTACATATTGTACCCGGTAGGTAGTGTACATGGTCGTGGAATGTCTTCGGCTTGCCGAAATCGGGAAGCCATGCTATCGACTTGTTGTACAGTGTACTAGCATAACTAACAGCAGCGTTACAATACCATGCCCTAAAGGATTATATTTCGGAGACAAAAGCTCCTACACGGAATTGTTACATGTTAAAGATACGTGACGGCGCTCTTGACTAAAAGATTACTTTTACAATGGTTGGGATGAAGGCAGTAAAGCATATCGATCTATTTCACAAAGGTCAAGTGCGATTTGATGATTGCGACGAAGCTTGACCTAGCATTTACAGATGGTTTATTATGTATAGTAATAAAGGGCGGTTACTCGGCGGTATCGGTACCTGTGATTTCGTCGACATACCGGTATTAATATCGGCGGCGCTTGCGCATACGTGTACAAAATACGTAGGCGGGATTTGTGAGCATACTGTAGATCGAGTCGTCACGCAACCATCGTATGAATTATTTACCCATATGCAACATCTTGCGTAGAGGGTGCAAACATTGTTTACGGCAACCGGGAATAAGTCGGAGCAAGATGCGCGCAATGTGGGTGTCTGGCGATCAAGAATTAGTACAGCTGAGATCGGACCCTCGACGTTCTCGTGGTGAGCTCTGCTGTGCCTCGCGCGACTGAGTTAGGAGTGAGTTAGGTAGGTATGGAAGCAATTGAGTAAGAAGGGGGACATGTGACCATGTCATGGCACGATTTGGCGACGATGATTATCTGCTTGATGAGGTGGCATTGACATTTGATAGGACAGGTTAAGAGAGCAATCTCGGTGCAAGCTCGGCCACGACAAATCCCGGAATGATGCAAGAGTCTTCCACTCCAAGAGACTTGACCGCCAGACTGTGGCTACGCTGCCGCCGGATCATCGCTAGTCCTAAAGGGGCAGTACTACCCTGCGCTAAGAATCTCACGGCCGGGCCTCCTTGACAGATCCGGCATGCAAGGCTTGCAGGGCACGTAGCCAGTAACAAGGGATAACGTCTGTTTGGTGGCCCCATTGCTGCAGGCAAGGTACATGTACCCGAGGCTCGATGACGCATACTGATATACGTATCGATACATTCCCCGGGAATATGCGTAGTACTTAACTACCACAAGTATCAACTGCGATACGTTACAACTCAGCTATGCACTGGATAGATACACTTTAATCAAGGATAAGTTTCAAAGAATGTCAAGAAAATGAACTAAATTCTTTTGTTTCACTTACTGTAGCTTGGGAAAGAAAATGCGTGCTAAAACTTTAGGCGTTGCAATCATGACATTTTTGTACGAGCTTATTAATCCAATGGCCAAGACTTATCCTAGATACGTCTGGACGCTATTATCTCAATGACTAAACAAGAATTGTTATATCTTTCAACACTACAGCACAGCACACTACACGTACAGTTGTACCGACTGCAACTATACCATAGCACTACCTCCTGTACTTACCTCCTATTACACTAGAGCACGTACGGGGAGGTGGATGGATACGCTGCATGTATGTTGGGTAGCGTGCATATAGCGTCGAGTCGGCTAAGCCGCTCGTGGCATGTGGATATCTACACTACGGATACGGGAAAGGATGTTTTGCTGGACTGGGCATAGTAGGGGTGGAACTGCCAGGTGGGACCCTCGGCATCCACCAACAGGAGTCAATAGATAGATAAAATGGCGAGTTGATATCACAGAACCTGATGAAACAAATCATGCTATGTCGGCCAGCTACTTGAAATACCATCGGTGTCGCTATGAGATGGGCCGAGAGGTATTTGCAAGTTCTCCTATGTAGTCTGACTTGCTACAACTCAGGGTTTGTTGCGTGTAGACTGGATACTTCAAGCCCTCCACGATATCACCAGTCTACCAATACGGCGAAACAATCACCTGTGTAGGTAGTTTGCGTGTCCTTCCAAATCTAGAGCAAGCGTGTTTTGGCCATCTATACGTATCTGCCAAATGAATCCGCATATCCCTGCTCATATGGCAATCATTGCCATCTGTCCTTTGTTGATTGCTTCTCTGAACCATTCAGCTTGAATGTGTGGCCTCTATGTAGATAGGTGTTTAGAACCTACCTAATCTAGAAAGCCGTTCGCATTCGCATTGGTACGGTACATGGTCGACTATTGCTACTTCATTCTTGCTCTGACGATGCTGGGTTTGCCTCGTCAAATTTCGCGCAAGTTTGCACGGGAAGCCATGTGCGCTGTGGATATCGACAACCTTGGTTGAAGCTTCGACGACGTTCAAAGTTTCAGCCTCATCGCGGCTCCATCGTAAAAGGTTGGTGATGGGCCATGTAAAATGAGGGTCTTCAGGTTACACAGAATGGGGCCTCGAGCAAGCCTTCTGCCTTTTTCGTGCATCTTCATCCGATTGATACGATGGCGATATTATTAGGTAGATGCCCACCTTTTGCCCACATTTGCCCACCTTTGGAGGCTGAAAGTGCCGTGTCCACCCAAAGTCGCACATTCCCACGGCAGCGGGCTTGGATATTGGCGTTTGTATTTTGAAGGTTTTGATGGTGTCGTTTGCACGCAGACCTGCGCTTCACATCAGCCCCCTCTTATCTAAACCGGGCTTGGAACGGAGGGGAGCGGCACCGTCAACCGTTGCGCATTCACGTTTGCTGCTTGTACACAGAAATCCGTAACCCAGCGTACCGAGGTATAGGTACATAGGTACATATTCCAGCACTACTGACACTGTGTACAGATGGAGCCTAGTGTGTCATTTTGCCAAGCCAGAGGCCTTCTTGCCCTTTTTAGGTAGTAAAAGCCCCACTACGAAAGTAGTATACATTAACCGATCGTATAGTCGCTTTTCATTTCTTCCGCTCACCCACAACCCGCACAACCCGACACCAACCTTCACACGTGTGCAAGGACGGGAAAAGTACTAATTATGCAACCTATCTATTATTTATTACTGCCATCAAGGTCAAGGTGTAGAGGATGCTTGCGAGGCATCTTTCCGTTGCATTAATGTAGTAGATTATAGACTGAGAAGTCATCCATAAATCTCATGCTTAACTAACACAAAATTAACATGCCACGGTCCTGAAGTGATTTAGAGGACAAGAGTCCGAGCTCAAGCTGCTGTAGTTGGCGACCCTTGAAACGATCCCTGTCTTTCTTGACATGCAACGAGTTTGGAGACCTCACCCTTGACGTAAAATATCCGAAGCTATTTCCATCTAGGACTATGATTTACGTTTTAGACCGCCGTCTTTGGAAGGCATTTGCATGAAACAAATGTTGACTTGGTTGGTTGGTCTCTAGGAACAAAATATGATATCCAATGCAAAGTCTCTACATGTACTCGAAGCACTAGTTTATGAATCAATCCATCCGGCTCCCTTGAACCTGACCGTGAGTTTATCATAGGCCTTTAGGGATTATATATGCATAGCTTTCACTCATTCGCTTGTTTGCTGTTGTATGCTCAACTATGTTTATTATATGTTAGTCAATATTAGTTAGCCCTTTTTACAAGGCATAGGTAATAGTGATGGTTATTAGTAACAGATTTAAAGACTATATTGAAAGGACCTGTAGTGTTCAAGAATGTTTAAGCTGTAAGGAAAAGCTTTAATATGTCACGAATTTAAACACAAGGGACTAATACAGCAGCCCTCTTAAACTACATAAACTACACAAGTGAATCCCCATCTATAGATTCTATACGCATAGATGTATACAAAATATACTTAATTGAGCTAGCTAAACCATGTTATTTAAAGCTTGAACATTGGCGACCAGGTACTACGTAGTAGTGTGCTAGCATTGAATCGGGATGCTCCTTGTTGCTATGAAGCATTTTAGGATATAATGATTCATTCCTTATACTACAACTTAAAAGGATGCCGTATCGACTTGTTATCAGTAAACCTATCAACTTTACTATATAGATCTTTTAACACTGGCTAGCCTATTATCTCCGATCCAAGTTATCTGCACTCCCTAGCAGCTACCCGTGATGCTTTATATCTAAATCAGTAATATCACATGCTGCCTAACATACCGTGCATATACAAACAATATAGTTACTGCTAACCCTATATGTGGTGGACTTCAACCCGCGTCATTAGATTAATCAATGCCCCGGAATAACGGGAACAACCCACCTGCCAGCCAACCCACCAAAGGCCCAGAAAAGTGAACCCAGCCCATCTCCATTCCCACGTGTTCTATGGGTAATGGCATGGGCAACTGAAGGTTGAACGCCAGTGTGCATTAAGATCTTAAAGAAATCTGGAATCTTAGCTACATTCGCCTAGTATATACTAAATATATAAGTCCGTCTCTTGAGCTAATAGCAAGGAAGCGTGTTTGTTGTATCGAGTCCATTTTATACGCTGAGATCTGTTTTTCTTCCCTTGTATATGCAATGTGACGTATTTGGTTGTAGAGAGCTCGCTTTCATTTAAGTTAACTAGGCCAGCCGTCTTGTGAGCAGCACATCGAGGGTCCAGGAGATGCGTGATAACAATATGACCCATTATAAACAACGAACCCTAATATCCTGAAGCATAGCACGGTAACAGTTGCTACTAAACTTTTATCTCTATAACGTTAGCAGCGCTTCAAATTCAAAATGATTTGGGACTAACCAGAGACCATGGCTAGGATAATTTCCTCAGCCTAATAGATCTTTCAGGACTCCCGACAACACACAGACTGGCTCTCGCGAATGAGTTGGAGAGCATTAAAGGTGTAACAATATGAATACTGCAATATAGGTCATAACGTGGCGAAGGCGGCCATCAAAAACTGGTTTCTCGAAGTCGATTTACGAAATATGCGCCAAGGCAGTCATGTTTGGGATTTCCTGATATTCTGCCATTGACGTCCTGGAACATGCCGATATAGTTAGTGCAGCACACATCCTCATAGAAAGATAGATGTGTAAGCCTCGCTCACTGATACTACCTAATAATAATGGGACACTGGTGTTTTGGTCTGAAAACGTTGTAGACGTAAAACTTGAAATTGGCGAGAAGGATGAAACAATACTGATACTGTACGTGCAGTTGATAGTGATAATACGGAGCTCTCTGTTACTGACATTTGGTGCTGTGCCCGTCTACCTCGCCCTGCAGGAAGATAGCCCAGCCATTCACCACATGTGCCGTGGTTCCGTGATAGGCAAGGCACCACAACCACTCAGCTTGCGACTATGCAGGCTTGCAGGGGATTCAAACCGATTTGCCGCAATGAATACTTGGAACGGTAGGTACTCCGGTACCGACCAAATAACAATTTCCACGGTGCCATTAACCGTCTACCAAGCTGAGCATGTTGTCACACTGTGGTTTTCTAGGTAGATACTAGACGTCGTACAATCATACGATAGAGCTTACCTGTCTAAGGTTACGTTTTGCCTTAATGCTTAAACATAGGCCTATGCAGCGTTTTTTAAGTCTTGTTTAGTATAGATACGCCGAGGAATTTACGCCACGGCGTAGCCTACGGTATACTTAATGTAATGCAACCTATTCACTGCCTCCTTGGCTTAAGCTTACCTTATTTCATTAACTGTAGCTAGTGTAGGTGGCCTTTTTATTGTAATGGTATCCTTGTTTAGCGGTTTATTATTCAGTAAATTACTTCGAATATCGGTGGCTAAACGAATGAAGAGGCCGTAATTAGCTTCAATAGGCTGGCGATGTATAAGTACATATACATGATTGGCACCTAGTATGTACTTGCCTATACCAGTCTAGTAAAAAGGCTCTGGAAGTCTGGCATTAACCGCTACCTCCTGTGCCTACAGTAGTTAGATGCCTGTGCACTTCTTACAGTACCTATTATTCCCTGGACAGTAGATGTACGCTTGGGTGGTGGCAGCACCCTGACTCTCCCGCTGTCAAGGACCAAGGTTGACCAAGGTTCCCCGACTCGCGCTTCGCTTCGTGTCAATCAATTGGACGTGTCTACAAGCAGGTGATTGTTCAATCGTGGGCGTTCCTGTCCTCCCACTTCCCTCATATCTTGCCCGTGTCCGTCTCTCCTGGTTTTCTTCTTTCCTTCCACTCTTCCTCTCCTCTCCTCTCCCCTTTCCCGGTCCTCCCTACCCTTCGTGCATTGTGTACTCACCGCTACGGCAGCAATTGGTTGTTCTCCCGCTGCGTCGTTGTCGTCCCATTTCTGTTGCGCATCCTGGTTATAGCTGGAGACCTTGAAAACGCTCGCCAACAAATTGTCCCCACGTGTGCAGCCTTTCTGAGGGGCGCGGACAAGAAATTTGTGGTACGGCACCGTTTGTGGGTGTGGATTCCTGGACCTGAATGTGAGTTTTGTTGTTGATTCCATATTTGCCCATGCCCCATTCGCATTCTGCCACTACCAGCCAAGTTTTTTTTTTTTTAACCCTCCCTGGTTTTTTTTTCCCCTTTGCCCCCTTTCGGCTGGCTACCCTGGGTTATCTCCGAAGTGGCGCCCGAGGGTCCTCTCCCTTCCCTCCCTCATTACCCTCGTTCCCACCTGTCACCACCCATCAGCCAGCATCCACATTTCTGTCTCTGCTTGTTCCGGAGCCACGAACCGGGATCTGCCTGCTGGCTGCAACTGCCAAACAACTGGTTCTTTGTCTCTGCCCCGCCCCCTTGGTCGTTACATCCGCGTCACATTAAATAGCCAGCATCGGGGGTACTCGGTACTTGTCACTTGGTGACCCCTCGGGCCCACAAAACCTGCCTACCGCCTTTGCCTGGCAAACCTGAACCTTCCATTGACTTCAAAACTCCTGCTCCCTCAACCTCCCACCTTTTTTTTTCCTCGCGAGCTCCACCCACACTCTACCGCCTCTCTCTCTCCATTTCCACACTACTTGTACACTACACACCCACTTCTTGTAGCGCGACCACACCCACTTTTTGCTAGCCTTGACTTGCATTTTGCATGCATCAGCATCTCGACGACTTACCGTCATCCACCCCGTCCCCCATCGTCAGCATCCACTCGTTCGCCGCCGTTGATCTTTCGATCAATCACCCTACGTGAACGGTTGCTGCTCAGCATCTGTGTCCACTTTTCCACGCGCGGCGCGCCTATCTAGCGGTCGTTGTACCTGGGACTACATCACTTTTTCCGTTACATTTCTGACCAGCGGGCCCACAGAACGCACGTCGAGTGAACAGCGAGCCAGCACATCAGAAAATTTCTGTCTTGAGACAAATCAGGCGGGAAGCAAAAAACCCCTGCCCTGCGTCAGTTCAAATAAGAAGTCGGCTCACCGCACACCTCGAGGAACGGGGCTCCTTTTCTCCACTTTACAAACACCAGACCCCATCCGTCCCATTTTGTTAATTGGACCTCACGAAACTACTCTTCCTCGACCAGCTCTCTCCATTGTGGTCCCCAATTCTACCCCAATTCAGAACTGTTCCCCTCATCACCGTGGTCTACCAACTTTTATTTTCTCCCTGTTATAGGGACTCTGTTACCAACACTGTTGTTGCCAGCCTCCACTTGTACCGTCTAACATTCGTGTACTGGAGACAGCGTTGCGCTACTACCGTTCGGTATCAGGCGTGGAGGATATTAGGATTCTGGGTCGTCGATTCTAACTTTCTGGGATTCGACATTCAACACACAAATATTCGACGCGTCCCTTGTTGACCTACTGTACCCCTCAGCGTATCCACCCAACCCACACGCATCCTTCTCGGTACGACGCGTGATCTCAGGAGCGACTGCACTGAGACCTCGAACACAGTTGCTGGTTGTAGTTGACAGAACATCATCGGGCTTGCTCATTTTAAGCAGTCCCAGGTGTAATTGCCCGCAACGCCCGTTACTCATCTCCGAGGACATGGACAACGCCCCTTCTGCTCAACAGCAGTACTCGTCTAACCAGTTAGGCACGTCAGGCTCCTCATACCCTTCACCGTCAGCTATAGCGCCTCACCAGCTGCAGCAAGGTTCCGCCACCCAGCACACGTTGCCACCTCTGCAGCATAGCAATAATAGTATGCAATCTATTTACGGGAGTCATCCTCATACGCCCAGGACGCCAGGTACTCCCAGCACGCCTCAACCTCAGAATATGAGCAACTACCCCCCTCCGAACGCAGGTCCCGGCCGTGGTTCATATGGCATGATGCCTAGTCAGTATCAGAACCCCCCTCAGGGCTATCCGACGACCACGTCCATGATGCCGCAGGCTTCCGTTGCAGCTTCTCATCCGCAGCCTATTGCACCTGCGCCGGCCGCTGCGCGACCTCCTGTTCTCCGTCCAATGCCCGCCGGTGGAGTCATCCCCCAGTCCGGAATGTCATCACCTTATGGCGGAAGCCCTATGATGGGTCACCAGCCATCGTTGCTCCAGGATGCCGAACAGCCCACCCACGTTGTGGGTTCCCAGGGACGGCGCGGAATTCTGCCAAGTGCTCCAGGTCGGCCCGCAGCCCCCACAGGCACTGGTGCCTCGAAGAACACTGTCATCCCTCAGAAGGATGCTGACGGAAAGTTTCCTTGCCCCCATTGTACCAAGACTTACCTCCACGCTAAGCACCTTAAGCGCCACCTTCTGCGCCGTAAGTTTGTAGTTTCCGCGAGCGATTTATAGGCATACTAATTGAATGAGCAGACACCGGCGACCGCCCATATATGTGCGTGTTATGCCGCGATACGTTTTCACGAAGTGATATTTTGAAGCGTCACTTTCAGAAATGCTCGATTCGTCGAGGTAACCCCACCGGGGCGAGTCACTTGTCTCACCCCCAAGCACACGTTAAAAAGCAGCAGCAGAATGCGCAAAAAGCGAACGAGGGCGACTTGAGTCACATGAATGGCATGGCCAGCATGCCAAGTGACGGGGTTGTTCATCCTTTCGGTATGGTCCAGATCCAAGATGGTATGGGAAACATGGCCAACGACCAGAACCAGCTCTCTAGATCAAGCAGTATGAGTCGGATGGATGACGGCGCCAACCGGGACCGTAGGAACATGCCTGGTGGCTATAATGGTGAAGTGTCAAACTCGATGTCGTCCAACATCAACCCACAGTTGGCCAACTTCAACTTGCCTCCGAACCAGAACGGCATGCCCATGTATGGAGCTTCTGCCTCAAACCAACAGTCGGGCCTTGACTGGTCTCAGATGTTCCAACAGCCTGGTGCGCAACCAACACATACCTACAACACTACGTTCCCATCTCCTAATATTGGACAGAATCAGACCGCAATCAAAACCGAGCCTAGCTCCCCTCCCGAGAGATCCAATGGCACACCGGGCGCTCCCTCGACCGAAGGCACCGATCGACCGCTCTTTTCGAACTGGGAACCGCAGATGTCTATGCAGGATGGGTGCCAACAACTTTCTACTCAGATAGTCAATTTCTTCTACCCACCTAGCAATTACATCTCCCCCGAGAACAATGCCATACATCATTTTTTCCATCCCGAAAACATTAGAATTTTTCTCGAGTCATTTATCCATTTTCATATTCATTTTTCCTTCCTTCATATTCCTACTTTTCGCATTATGGATGCTTACCCTGGGCTTACTGCTGCCATGTGCTGTATTGGGGCTTGCTACTCTGATCGTGTTGATCCAGCGCTTGTGCGTGAAGTCACAACCTTCCTCAACATTGCTCTCGAGCGTGACTGCAATCTGGTACAATCGCACGCACCATTTAAGATAGAGAACGGGAAAGACAAAGTTGGTCTTGAAAAGCTACAAGCACTCATCCTTATGTCTTCCCTACTAATCTGGAATGGAACCCCCATTCAGAGGGAGACTGCTCGACGAGTGTTCCCAGTTGTCGCCTCAATCGCGCGGCGTTCTGATCTATTGCGCATCCAGAATGACTCAAGTCTTTACAGCTTCCTCCACCAACCGAACCTCGATCTACAGAAAATCGGCCCCGACACATTTGACTGGGCGGCATGGGTTGAACAAGAAAAGCGAATTCGGTTGATGCATATGGTATATCTCCTGGACGTTGCACGGGGCTTATATTTCAACCTGGATCCACAATTTGATGCGTTCGAAATTTGCATTCCGCTCCCAGCCGATGATGCTGCGTGGGAGGCCCAATCTGAGAACGAGTGCGCAGATGCCCTCAACTTGTTTGGTTCAGATGCCGTAAAAAAGGCCAACCCTGACGGGTCTCAACGGAGCAAACAACCAGAATTGCATCTGGTCCTTCGAGCTATGCTAGATGGCACTGTTCAAATCCAGCCTGGAAGCACTAATCTATGGGGAAAGTTTATCTTGATCCACGCCATTCTCGCTCAAATCAGACGAGCACAGATCGAAGACAATCTGACAGAGCTTAGTGGCTCGACAACGCCACTCGGCCAAAACGATTGGGTCGTTATGGGAGGACCTGACACTGGCAATGGCCACCACAGCGCAAACACTAGCGGAAGAAACACACCAGTACCTGGGACTCAACCTATGTCCCGTCAGATGTACAACAATTTCGGTACAGCACTGGACAAGTGGAAATCCTACTGGGATATGGACATGGCCATTCAATTTCCGCCGTCGGTCTCAAATCCTCGACGCCATGGTTTTTCTCGAGACGGCCCACATTTCTTCTGGCTTGCCAAGCTATTTCTCCGGACTCCTCGCTTGACTGTGTCCCAGTTGAGCCCGGACCAACGGTTGACGCAAGTCATACAATTGCTCAAGACCGCAACGGCCTGGGTTGAGACTGATGGGGCCTCGCGTGGTGAGGAATCTGGCTCGGTGGGCGAGATGAACCCTGACTACGCAATCTCTGATCTCACTCTTGTCATGACCCAGTTCTTCAAGCCACTGCCAGCCGTTGTCGAGTCTTCAACTGCACCTTGCGTCAAGACGGAAATATAATGGGGGTAGCAGTGTCAGTTTCAGTGTGCGATTTTCGAGCATTCGTGGCGTTCTTGTTTCCTACATTTCTCATCGTTAAAAAGTTTCGCTTCGCCTGCATGGGACCAGCATGAGGGGTGGTAGTTTGATTTGCATTTTCCGGTTCGGCTCGTACACCTTTCATTAGACTGGCTGTGGCTTTTTCTTTCCCGCATTAGACACGACGATTAGATTTCGGGGGCGTGGACTGTCGCCCTTTGGTTGTCATGACATTTAACGTTTCAACGTACCCGGGCAGAGCCATATCCTTGATGGGTTTGGGCTTCTCTATGGGGTACGCATCTTTCATGAACAGGGCATTTGGCTGAGCGGCTGGGGATTTGCGATGGGTTTGTAGCGAAGTGACGAGCATTGCACTTTTTATAGCTCTTCTGATATAGACGCCGCGTATATGAAACAAAAAAAACTTGTTTCCCAATGACCCGAACAGTGTATACATCGTAACTCTATTGCTCGGGTACTTGATAGTAACATACCTTCTCAGCTCAAAATTTATTGCAGTTTAGCCAGACTGTGACTTGCTAGAATTCAAGGACACAGCTATGCTTGGTATTCCTCCTTGGTCTTTCTAGATAATTAGTATCCATTCTAAGTAGTATGTATACCCCCGTGCATGTTTATCTCAATAGGCCCTACCAGACTAAAGCAAAACGTGAAAGAGGACGGAGAAGAAACTGTTAACACGGCGCGCGCAAACTAATACCTGTTTGTTACCGCTATCATGCGGGCGAGGCCGACAATGAACATGTTAATATAGAGAAGCCTAATATCTCTGACAATGTTTCGTTTTCTGCTTCCTGGCTAGAGAAAGCACATTTCTCAATTGAGACTGGTATAGACAAGCATTGTTGATACAAGAGCTCTTCTTCCTTTTCTCTTTCTTTTAACTCTTTAGATATTTTTACAGAGACATTCTGAATCTAGATATGCACTGTAATACCTAGCCGGCCATTACAGGTGAGACCAAATCCACGGCGTATTGAACCTGCAGTGTAGAACAATACAAAACCCTGGTGCCGGCCGCCTTGTATGAGTCTCCAAGTTCCGGACCCCGACGCTTACTCGAACGATTGATTAATTAGCTTGTAGAACCATTGCGACCACTAGTAGTGGTGCCATCTTCAACTCCGCTGTTCCGGTCCACGGTTGTGATTCGTGGGGCTATCTGCCGCAGCGCAGCGCGGTCCTCCTCTGTCGGCTTGAAGTACCGCTCCTCGGCCCCATCTGACAACTGCAGACCAACGGCTCCCCAGGCGAGACTAGAACACTTAGAGTCAGTTATCGCCGTTCTGAGCGCTCTGTCTTTGTTTTGGGAGCCTCTATAGGCATGATATTGGCCCGAAAAGGAAAACACATGCTCGAGAAATTGCCAAAACAAGAAAATAACGCTGGGAATCACACTCACAGGCCCACACCCACACCGATGCGAGCCTTTGGCGAAAGGTTACGGAAAGATCTAATAACGGTTAGTTGGTGCTCTGGCTGTCTCTTTTCTTTATCTGTTTTGTTCTTATTGGTCTCCGATATTTGGAGGTGGCTGGGAGGGGGAAACCAGGGCCGGGTTAGGGCGAGAAACGGAAATAGTCAAATAGATAGGTAAGATATCAGTCATATGTGGTGGTAATGGCCAGCCAGACACGTATAACCAGAATACATATATGCAGGGCTGTAGTAGTGGCGGCGGTGGTGGCAACTACGGTTGGGTATCATGCGGCGATAATATCAGAGTCAAGTGGGATGAATGGCTGGCTGGCAGGCTTGGGTCGGGCTTACTGAAGCAGTGACATGAGACCGATATTGCGGCTGTGGTGAGCAGCAACAGCCGACCGAGCTGACGAGTTCAGATGAGAACTGATCTGTTACTGGCAGCCTGTGGCTGCGGCAGGAGAAAGCGAAGGTGGTGAGAGAGATAGGTACTGTATGTATCGGCCAGATCGGAGGACGCAAGTGACGGTGGAAATTTTTCACGTCAATCTGACGGGTGAGCACACCGGGTTCGGTGGGTGACACGGGACGCTTACGCGCAAAGGAACGAAAAAAGGTGTCGGCTAGGTAAAACGATGAGGTGATCTGTCGCCTCGCCTCGGATGAACAGGCTGCGAGGTGCGAGATAATGATATATCCGATGATGAAGGTGGACAGGTACCTGGTATCTCGGCAGATAGGGAGATAGATACCTTGGGCGGTGAGGCAGGGTTCGGATAGACAGAATCTTGACAGGACGAGCTCTAGTCTAGGTCGCTATGTATTGGTTTTAGGTCGGCTGTTGTATCGGTACTTTGCGAATTGTCTGTCTACTTAAACCGGTACGTTTCCTTTTTACCTACTGTTATAGGCATGTTTCACGGCACCTGCATGGTTCTCATCGTGATACAGTAGGTAGACATTTAATGGAGGCCATGCCCGCCGCGCCACGCATTAGCCACGGCGCAACCAAGACTTGCCAATTTACCAAAATTCCTACATCGAGGTTTCGCTCAAAAGGGACCTCGGGAGTTTCCAAGGTTCTCTTGCTCCACATTTGCACCGTATAATTGAGTAAGCAAGTAACCCTGGACTTATACTACCTACAGTAGGTTTTTCTTAACAGTGCCCAACTTACAGCAACATTCTACTTGTATACAAGCGATTGGGAAGAGGTCAATGGGTTCGTATTTCAATCAACGGCCTTAGCCTCGTTTCTGTGACAGAATCTAGGTCTTAAAAGCATGAGCGAAAGTCTATAATCCATATCCGAGACGTCACTTGGCCGATCCAGCCGTACCGCTTCAAAACGAACGGCGCATTAGACTGTCGGACTCCCTTTTCGTTTTTACTATTCATGATCTCACTAACAATCTCAGCTATCTCCATCCGAATGAATATATTATTCCTTTCACAAAGTAGCAAACATTTGCAATCCTTGTAGCACATGATGGAGTTCTAGCCAAACGGTGCCTACACTGCATGCTTGCCTGCGTTTCATTCGCTGGCACCGTATTTGGCCCGGTACTCCTCAATCTGCCGAATGACGTCCGGGTCCGAAATAACACCCTTCGTTCCAGCAGCAATGATATCATCAAGCTTGACGATGGCTAGGATTAGGATATCGTACTCCTTGCGCAGCTGGCCGATAGCACTTGTCTTGCCATCCCCATCCGGCAGCGTCTCCTGGCGATCGAGCGCAACGACGATGCCGACCACTGTTCCACCCTGGGCGCGGATCATGTCAATGGCCTGACGCTTGGCGGTGCCGGCGGAAACCACGTCGTCGATGATCAACACACGCTTTCCCTTGAGTGGCGAGCCAACAATTGTGCCGCCCTCGCCGTGGTCTTTGGCCTCCTTGCGGTCGTAGCTGTATGCCACGCTGCGATACTTGTCAAAGTCTATGCGGCCCAGCGCATACAGTACAGCGGCAGCCAGCGGGATGCCCTTGTAGGCTGGGCCGAAGATGACATCGAACCCAGGCGCCTCGGCGGCAATGGTGTGAGCATAGGCATCCGTGATGGGCGCGTGTAGCTCGAGGGTGAAGAAGTCGCCGGCGTTGAAGAAGTAAGGCGAGATACGCTTCGACTTCAACTCATAGGAGCCAAATCGTAGGGCGCCACCCTCGATGGCCGCGCGGAGGAAATCTTGCTTATACTGGGGCAAGGCCATTGTGACGTGATATGGTAGGGCAGTAGTTGGCTCTCCTTATCCCTGAAGGTCTTAGAGAATAGTCACTAGACAATCATACGCGCCTCAAGCAGTATGATTGTGCTTTATCCGGAATCTACAGATCCTGGGAATTGCCTTTGATGGGGCTATGGTTGGACCTATAGATATCAGTTGTGTAAGTTACATTCGTATGCTCATATACTCATGCAATTCAGATGCAATGTACCCCAAACCCAACTGCGTGTTGCGTAATCAACTTCTCAGCTGTTTTCGGGACGATCATAAAGCAAGAAATTGGGAATAGATATAGCTTCGTGATGAGAGATCTGTTTACCAACAGCCCACCACCATCCCAACCTTGGCGCTACTCAAAGTGGGATGCCCAATTTTTCTATGGTGGGGTAAAGGGCCGGGAAGGGAAAACACTGAGAAACGCAACTTGTGACTTACCAATAATCTTTTCTGAGAGCTTGCAGGTGGGAGAAGTGTGTCCCGAGTGGTGGGAGAGCGATCAATAAGTGACTTCTTGAGTTCGTTAGACTATTGTACCAGCTTCAACCGTCCACAGTTCAGGTATTCGACACGATTTACTAGATACAGAGCTGCACATGTCTGCTTGCGCCGATAAATAGGCTAGTTCGTGTTACCTAGGCATTATCGATAAGATGAAACCCCACGCCCCACACGGATTTTTTTCTCTGGCCCACCTGTCACCCATTATCCATTATCGCCCATCTCGAGCATCAATCTCGGTATCGGCCATCTCGCGAGCGCCTCGTACCGCACCTCGATCGCTGTCCAGCACACTCTGCCGGGGATCACGTACATCACGAATACAGGCCAGCCTTTTGTAATTCGCAGTGCGCTCGTCGCACCCCCGGTCGCCCATAATGAAGACTACCTGGAAGGACATTGCCCCGGTCCCGACCTCCACGGAGTTCCTCGATGTTGGTGTCCTACACAAGGGCTAATACTCCCGATGCAACTGTATACTGATGAATTTCCACTGCAGATTGTTTTGTCACGAACGCAGCGTCGCCTTCCCACTTTGATCCGAAGGTAAGCCCCGTTCTCCCACACCTCGACAATGCAAAGAAGAAACGGCTGCTGACATCTCGTAGTGGCTTCAAGATCTCGAGAATAAGTAATTTCCCCATCCGCCTGCCGTATCCCCGCCGCCCGAGATCCAGCCGTGACTTACCAGCGTCGTAGGAGCGTTTTACACACGGAAAGTCAAGTTTACTGCTGAGACGTTCTCGGAGAAGCTGTCCCTGATATTGGTTAGTGAACGTCCCAAAAGCCTTCGGGTAACTTGATAGCTGATGTGTGGTTAATAGGAGGGATTTCCCCGGTTGAATGACCTGCATCCATTCCACAAGGATTTGATGAACGTACGTACTACGAACGCCGTGAACATGGGGGTTTGGAATAAGTGTCTGATTCGCACCCTAGACTTTGTACGATGCCGACCATTTTCGTATCGCTTTGGGCCAACTCGCGACGGCGAAGAGTCTGATAGAGAGTATTGCTCGAGACTATGGTATGTACCAACCTTCGTTTCGTAACAGCAAGCAATGTTCTATGGCCCCGAATGGTATCAGATGGATAAACCAAACCCCGGACAATCGACTTGGGTGCCGAGTCAACGGATCTGTACCTCTGAAGATCAATTTGGCCTTGCCGGATACGCCATTTATGCACAAGTGTGTAGAATCCATAAAGTATCTACCCAATAACAATAATGCCGTGTTGGCCTTTAAGTAGAACGTTCTGTGTATAGTATCTTGAATGGTGGAGCATTCACTGACGACATCTTATAGTCCGCCTACTTAAATATGCACAATCTCTGTATCAATGGTAAGAAGTCCTGACAAGATAGCCTAGGGTTTTAGCTGACAGAGAGAAGCAAACAATTGAAAAGAGCCGCCCTTGGTCGCATGGCCACCTTAACCCGCCGTCTCAAGGACCCTCTACTTTATTTGGATCAAGTTCGGCAACATCTTGGGCGTCTTCCTTCAATAGACCCGACAGCACGAACCTTGCTGATTTGCGGGTTTCCTAATACGGGAAAGAGCTCCTTCTTGAAAACAATCTCAAGAGCTGATGTCGTACGTTGACAATGCTTTGTGTATCTACATAGTTGCTTGATACTAACTCAATTATAGGAAGTGATGCCTTGTGAGTGGCCTTGGATTGGTTCGGCGCCCTTCAGACTATATCACGTCTAGGGCTCTGAGCTTCCAATTAGTCTTGTGCCTTGGGAAATCACTGACATGAAATACAGATGCTTTCACAACCAAGTCCCTGTTGTGAGTTTACGGCGACCGGACATAATCTGGGCCTTTGGCAATGCGACAGCGACTAACTTGAACAGCGTCGGTCATTTTGACTATCAGTACCTCAGATTGTAAGCTTTCCATATTTCCCCTCAATTAGCCAATGCTAATGCTAGCAATCTCAGTCAAGCGATAGATACCCCTGGTACGTTTATGACGCCTAGTGGTTTCCCATACGTGAAATTTCCCGAACCACGGGAAATTTACACCAGCCTACTCTAGGGCCTCCCTTTTTTTTCTTCTTTTTTTTTTTGCGAACAATGGTCGCTGACATGGGGAAAAAAAGGTGTACTCGATCATCCGCTTGAGGAAATGGTATGTAAATGTGTCCTGCATTATTTCGAACACGAGCTAATTATCACTAGAATACTATAGAGATGCGTAAGCAACCGGCCAACCTTTCAATCATAATCGTACGCATTAACAATCTACGACAGAATCCATCACAGCTATAGCGCATCTTCGAGCTGCAATCCTCTATTTCATGGATTTGTCCGAACAGTGTGGTTACAGTGTGAAGTCACAGATGCAGGTACAGTCCCTGCCTCCACATCTTTCAAGGTCTGGACATCTCTAACATGTGTTAGCTATTCCGGAGTCTTAAGCCTCTATTCGCGAATAAGTTGCTTTTTATTGTTATCAACAAAATAGATGTCCTTAAACGCGATCAGTTGGATGCGGCTACTGCTGCAGAGCTTGATGAGCTCATCTCATCCGCAGGGGTTGAAATCCTTGAACTCTCATGTATGAAATTTGCTAAACTCGATTCTACCCCATGTGCAACTGTTAGAGAAGAATCTTTGCCGGGCTCTGACTCTTGTCGAGGACCGCATGCTGCCACCTAAGTCGAATATATCTTGCTGACCATTTCTAGGCAATACAACCGAGGGTGTACAGGAGGCCAAGAATCTCGTCTCCGATAGACTTCTAGCTCACAGAGTTAGCGAGAAAGTCAATGCAGGTACTAACAGCAGCGGTGCTATTGGGAGCAGGCTGGCGGATGTGATGGCCAGGATCCACGTTGCTCAACCTACGGAAGTACGAGAGAGCTTTATCCCCGAAGCAGCTCTAGCGAAGAAGAAATATAGCATGGACGACCCCAACCGTCCCATGCTCGCCAGAGATATGGAAGAAGCTAATGGTGGAGCCGGCGTGTTCAATGTCGATTTGAAGGCCGACTATCTCCTTGAAAACCCCGAGTGGAATCATGATAGAATTCCCGAGATCTTTGATGGCAAGAATATTTACGATTATGTCGACCCAGACATCGAGGCCAAGTTGCAGGCTTTGGAGGAGGAAGAAGAGAAGCTCGAGGCCGAGGGATACTACGACTCCGACGAGGAGATTGATGATGTCGAGACGGCCGAGGTCCGAAGGAAGGCTGACCAAATCCGAACGAAGCAAGCACTTATTCGCAACGAGGCAAAGATGCGCAGGATCAAGAACAGGGCCGCTCTACCACGCAGTGCCATCAAGAAGCCTCTCTCACAACTTGAAGACTCGCTTGACCAGCTGGGCGTTGACACTGAAGAATTACAACTTCGCGGTCGTTCGCAGACGACAAGCCGTGGTCGTTCCATGACCCGAAGCCGACTAGGCACCGAGGATCCTAACGCCATGGATGTCGACCAGACCCCAAGAGAGAGGTTGCGATCCAAGAGTCGGGCAAGAAGCCAGCCGGCGACCAACCGTCGTGAAGATGGCATTGTCGACGAGACCACACGCACAAAGGTCGAGAAGCAGGCTAAGCTTGCTCAGAGAAAGATGAATCGCAATGCCCGTCAAGGAGAAGCCGATAGGCATACAACTGCCTCGCTGGCTAAGCATTTGGTACGCTCATTACACTGAAATCTTTCGCCGAGTTTTGTCCACTATTTCCTTTATCTGTGGCCGACGATGCTAATATAATTCCTCTCTATAGTTCTCAGGCAAGCGATCCATTGGCAAAGCATCCCACCGTTAAGTATGCATGGCAGTTGGACTCACTGGCAGGGATATGCTTTTGATGATGCTTCTGGCCGTAGCAGCAGTAACCCTTTGGCTATTAACATATGGTTGCCTAGCGGGCGAGGAAGAGGGCACACCTTATAGTGTTTCAAAGGGATTCAGATAAACTCAATTTCCGTCTTGGTATCTCTCCAATTATTGCTATAATGGGAGCTCGTATGCCGATCGTAGGTCTCGGCTTGCGAGGCTTTAGTCTTCGTCTGGCGCCCTTCCTGTGCCGATGAGGGCGAGGGATTAAGTAAAAGAAAGGAATGAGGAATGATGAAAACAGCAAACATTCATGGGCGTTCTGGACTGGGAATCGGGAAATTAGTCTTATCCTCTCGTATTAGCTAGAGAAACTACGACATAGTTGCCTTTGTTCGTGTCTACGATTTACTTTATTGTGAAGTTGCCTGTCTTTATATCAGGCCCGTATGTTTTAATACCAAGACCAAGGTGTATATGCGTATTTATGCTACGTGAAGTTATGGCGTGGGGCCCCGGAATTCCCAGGTAGGCAGCTTCTATACTGCTAATACTCAAAATGCTGCATTTACTCCTCGGAAAACAGTGTTGGTAATTTTCTTAGGTCAGTTCGCTAACTATCGTGTGGGAAAGAAGCCCAAAAACCACCCATACTTCTGATATTGCAGCCATTTTCACATATTTGCTCCAAGACCTAGATACGTAAGCGTGTAGCATTTAGTTAGTCGGTATTCTTAGTAGGAACAAGTCTTTTTGTGGCGTGTACCCCGATTCATATATTGGTGGCAACCGTATAATCTGCGATGGCGCGAGGATGGCTCATGTCTGTGTGTCTAGAAGCCCATAATGGTCCTTCAGAATAGTTCGTGCGGCTAATTACCCACGAGCATGATTAACGGTCCAACGAGTGGCTATCTGAGACATGAAAGCCACGGAGGAAAAAAACTGACTGACTGACATTCTAACCCATTATCTAGGTATCTTATCCTAAAACTTAACCTTGTCTATATGAAAACGCCAAATAATGCACACTTACGACCAAGCTCAACTGAAAAATGGGGTCGCAAAAAAACAACCTCTCTACTCCTGTAACGATGACAAGATTTGATTGGCAGAGGTATCCGTCTGCCCATTACTTGCGATATCCAGGATGTCGTTAACCAACCTGAGCGTCTAGTATTGGTATGTTGCCGCCCCCCTTTTTAAGTTTTCGTTCTCTCGCTGTTTGTTGTCTGCGCACGCCATACATAGCGTACCGACTTTGGCAGAGCAGAGTAGCGTGTATGTAACCTTAACTAACAGACACGTTTCTCAGGAGTCTGTTGGCTCTTTGTCAATCTGCCTGGAGTCCAATCGGATCTGGCAGAGAAGCCTTACCGGCAAACTCATTTTTGACGCAACACATAGACGAGATGGCGAGCACAGAAGCGTAATGCTTTGCCACGCCGTTTTAATGGGTAATTACCGCGACACCTAGGTCAAAGGCCTATTTGTAAGAGAGAGAGAGAGAGATGTGATTAGCGTCCGTTCTGTAGAGGCTGGAAACCCGGTTTACGGGTCTTCTTACCATGTCGTGCCAGCCGCCTCCGCTGAAACTCGCTATGCTAGATCCCAAGTGAAAAAAGCCGAACCGCTTGTAATAGTTGACTAGGTACTATTTTCGGTACGCGTTGTTAGTGGCAGGTCCGAGGCCTAGGCTCTTAGTGAAAGAGGGGAGGAAGGGGTCTGTGGAATAGCGAGAAAATCGGCCTTTATTTTACCTCCTGGCATATAAGTGCAATGCGATCGGCGATCTCAGAGTTCTTGGCCTGTTGCATATAGCTTTTCATAATAAGTTTGCCCAGGCCAACGCCCTGTAACTTGGGGTGGACGGCCAGGGAGTGAATACAGAGGGTCCGGCCCGTGTCCTGGTGGCCTACTTTGGACTTATTATTCTTGGCCACTTTGTAGTCGCGCGGGTAATCCATCGCGTCATCCGTGACGACCTCGTCGCGAGACCGCGTGGCCACGATGTGGGCTAGCAGCACGCTCACGGCGCCGTCGTCGCGGCCCGTCCTACACGATATCAGGAGTTAGGACGTGGCTCATCGTTGGGGGTTGGGGCGGTTTGTAAACGGCCTACTCGACGGGATGCGCCGTGCGGAGCGTTTCAATGTCCCAAGCCTTCGTAGCTGATGGCACAACAGTGCAAAATACGCCCATGCACAACTCGGGACACTGCGTCAGACGGTACACGAACTGACCCGAGAGGTTAGGTCAGCTTGTTCATTAGTTGTAATGATAATGTCGGTAAAATAGCGAACCAGCGATCTGTTTACGCAGCTCTCATCTTGTGTGCACAATGGTAGGTATACCATAGCTGATAAGACATGAATGCATCGATATGACATGCATAACCGAACAGAGGAGTGTACATTGCACAACACCCAGCGATTCTCACAATATTCAGGTTACTCAAGAAGGAAAGCCACTCAACCAAGAACACGTTGGGAGGAGAAGAAGACGGAAAGAAAGAGATAGATAAAAGTAAAAGTAAAAGTGAAAGTGAAAGAAGGGGCACAATAAACCGAGCCAGGCTTACCTTGTCTTGGGTGCAGCGATGCGCAGGGTTGGCGAAGGCGGCATTCTCGAGGGCAATGCAACTTTCGAGGTCGGAGATGGTAAGCGGGCGAATCAGAGGCGAGAAGGGGAAGGGCAGTAAGTCTTGGATGCCATGTATCTGCCCGGTCTGTTGGCGACGGCGCTCATCGCTGATGCTCTTCTGGATGTTGGCGAGGTCGTCGGGTAGGTCGGTGGTTTCGTCGATGGCTTCGTCATCGGTGTCGTTGCTGTCGTCGTCGCCATCTGACAATGGGGCTATCTCATCCTTGTTGTTGTTGTTGTTGTTGTTGTTGTTGTGGTTGTTGTGGTTGTTGTGGTTGTGGTTGTTCCTGTCGTCGTTCTCCTCTTCCCCCTCTCGGCCCCTGTGTTTTGAAGGCGGGGCAGACATGGCGTTGACAGGCCGGCGGCGGTAGCACAAGACCTCCTGTATCTACTTCTACTGTAGATTGTTCGGGCCAGAGAGTCGGTGGCTCGGCTGCTGTTTATTTTAAATGCCTTGCCTTTGTCGTCGTTCTTGTCCCCGTCTGCTTTCCTCTTGCTTTACCTGATACAGCAACGTACTGGGGAAAGGCCGTGTTGCCCTACTCTGTCCTTCGCATGTAGGTAAGGAGACTTTATAGTGTGCAAGCAGCGCGGTGCGGTCAGTGTGTATGTGGTGCCCAACGCCTAAGTAATCGGCATGTGTTGACCTAATAAACTGCCTTACATGTACCTAAATACTTTGTTAGGGTGATACGAAGGTGCCAGTCAAAAGTCAAAAGCGCACCCGGGATTGGAGATCATTCAATTCTTTCTGTTAACCTGGCTTTTGTGGCTGGACTTGGGCTTCTGCTTTTGCTTTTGCTTTTGGCTAGGCTCCCCAGTCCACCGAGCGCTCAACAGAGAAGAGAATACACAACCCCGCGAGTAACCCACGTACGTATACGTACAATTCTAAACGTGGTAGATCCCAAGAGTGACTGGGTGAGAGAAAGACGGAGCAGGACAGGGGAAAAGCAAACTAGTATCCAATTGCGTTCGTTCCCTTTCCTATTCCGCTCTACGTATACTGATTATGGTGCCAACTGACTAGTTGGGAGCCGTGCAGGTCAGGTGTGGGTGAAGGTGGGCTCCTCTGCAGCTCGCGTAACCACATGACTGATCTATATTGCCTTCATTCTGCACCTTATTGATCCATTACTTGCGTGTGCTCGTGCTGCATTAGAGTTCAGTCCGGCCCGTTCCTAGCAGCATTAGCACCCGTGCACAGAATCGTTGGACGTAGGTATCCATCAGAATCAGAGGGTATCATTGCCTGTCTCCGCCTGTTGTTATCGTACAAAACATCTCCACAGCCCAGTGTCCAAATCTATCCACAGCTCTGTCAAACCTTAACTACCCATTCTTCCGCCTCGTCTCGCCTCCGGTCCGGCCCAGTCTACCCTTGGTTATGCTCGTTCCATCCATCATCCCTTGGTATCCTCGATAACTTCCATTGCCATGTTCAACCCACGCCGTTGCCGCCACTGTTCGGTACGCTTTGTTATATCAGGTTTTGGTCTAACCATGACATAGATACAATCTCTTAATGATGCGAAGCGAGGTAACAAGACTGACAAGACTAACGAAACCAAACGCCAATAGAAAATAGAGATAAAACACAGTGGTATTTTTCGTCCGTCCTCGTTCAACTTTTCTTTGCTTTTGTGGTATCGTGTGGTATCTCGCTCCATCTGCAACGCCCTATACTGCCAGGGGCAGGTCGTGGTATCATATCCAGTATAATCGTGCCATATAGCATCAGCCGAGAATCGTGTGTGCGCCGTCACCCGATCCTCTAAAAGGAACCAAACGGGAACACAAACAGCGAAAATAAAAATAAAATGAAACATCTGAAAAACACATCAAATCAAATCAAAACTCGCGGTGCGGATGGTAAGATACCGCAGGGGGAAAACAAGAACCAGAGCCCACCGATGCACGCCAGGGGTATATCCAGCCGGGGGTATTTGCATGTATAGCATCTAGAAAGACGGGAATCTAACGGAAAGGTCCAATCGGACCGGGGTATCCTGAATTGGTGGAGTGCGACGTTGATGGCCGTCCGCTGTCACCAGACGCACGCGTGTTATGGCGGGGTGTCACATCGCCGCCATGGGGGATGCTGTTGGGCGATAGTTTGTGGTCGAGTCCATTGCTACCAAAATGTCGAGTCGACCATGGGCTGCTATCGTCATCTGGAAGATTGACACCGCTATCATTCCAGGGGTTTCGATCAGCGTTGAAACTGCGCGTCGATTCTATCGAGATGAGCGACGACTTAGAAACATTGCTCGACCCTTTGAAGAACATGTTCATCGAGTGTGAGCTGTTCTTTCTGCGGTCGAGAGAAGAGAGTAACTGTGACGGCTTCCGGAGCTTGTCGAACAGTGTTGTGGGCCGTTGCTGCGTCATATCGTCGCCAAAGACCGGCTTAGTAGGCGAATCGGTCCCAACGGAAGCAGGTGCGTGCTGTAGAAGTTTCGAATCAAAGTACTGTAGGGTATCTTCGAATGAGTCTGACTTCGGACGGGGAAGAGCTCCCTTCACGATCTTGACCTCCACATCGGCTGCAGTAAACTGCTGCATTAGATAATCTATGGCATCACGAAGACCACCCGCATTGTTTCGTGTTAGTCTCCAAAGTAGAGTGGTTGTACGATCTCCATTTTCCGTTTTGTCTTCAGGGTTCTCGTGCACCTCCACTGCAACTTCATGCTGAGTCTTAAGTTTTCCAACGAGCCCATTAACAAATTCCGGAGACTCGAGAAACTTGACCAAGGACGGAGTTCGGTTTAAAACAAGCTCATGAGTTTCGGGGACCATACCCTTTCGGAGAATTAGAATAAGCCATCTCACTCGTATCATATAACAACATAGGCGGGGAGAAGGCTTACCAAAAACGCATCAGCACACATGGGAACCTGCCACTCGGGGCCCGTAACCGTGACTTCGTCGCTTGCTTGCTCGGTGCTCGGAAAGACTATCTTGCAGTTCCACTTCTTCTCAAGCTCTTCTATCTCTTGTAGGCGAGCAATCAGTTGTCTGTGATACAAGCGGTCGACATGTACAATCTGTGACGTGAACTCGGAGTGCTAAATTTTTTTTTTTCAATGTTAGGACTGATCTTGTTGTCAGCTATTAAAGTTACCAGATTACTCACAGCTCTATCAACCATGTCCAGGATCTCGGTCTTTACCAGCTCCAAGTTTTGAGCATTGCGGGCTGGCGTGCGACAGATCACATTGTCAACCTTGACATCATCGTCTTCACGACCCATACCACCTATGGAATCAGTCAGTTATATGGACCAATATAGTAGAAACCATGCTCTACCTCGATCCATAGCGTTCGAAAACTTGACGAAAACAGAATGTTTCTTCATGATACGCTGGATATGCTGACCACCAATGCCGATGATACGTTTATGATACTGATCAGGCACGTGGAAAGAGATGGAGGCTGGCATTTCCTGCTCGACAAGGGTCATGCCTTGCTTCATCGAGTCGTAGCTTGGGGCAATAACGTCAATGTCGAAGTTATACTCTCGAAAACTATCGAATATAATTTGCACATTGCCTGGATCTTGGTCAGTTACTGTCCGTAATCTATAATCTGGGGGGCTTACTCTGCGTCATGATCTTGTTTATCTTGCCGTTTTTCTTACCGGAGACAAACTCTTTATGCTCATTGGCGAGCTCAATCTTAACACGAATTTGTTGAGCACCCATCGTAACAAGATCGATCTGGGAAAGAACAGTTAAGGCTGATTTGACGGCATCATCAGATCCCGTGATGGTAAAGGTCATCTTATCGAACGAGATATCCGCATCCGAGTTCGAGCAGATATCACCAAGCATGGAGCGAATATCATGGGGGCTAGGAACAGCGCCCACTTGCTGAAACCACCAGGATGCGAAGTAAAACTGCCCGGCCTTGAGTGGAGCGGTTAGCATCATCTAACCTAGGAGTTATAGTAGTACATACTAGAGACATGATTTCCTTCATGGTGCGCTCAATCTGAAGTCCTTCTACGCCTTGAACCCGAATCATGTTGCGTTGGGACGCAAGTGGTGGGAACATGATATACGCGCCATTAACTTCCATGATCTTTCGAACCTTGTCCATTCGGTTAAGTAGAATACTATCGATCTTGGCAGGAGAAATAACGGCGTCCTTTATGAACAGCTTTGTTCGGCTCACCAAGTCGTGGATCTTGCGTTTTGCCAGCTCGATACCTTGAGGGTTCTCGCCGGTAATGAATATCTCGTCCGGATTACGGCGATTTGCGTTTGGAGGGCAGTATCGAGACAATTGAGCAAAGGGTGGGAAGTATATGGCTGTGTTCGTTGCGGATTCAATCAATTTGATGTTTTTGCGAGATCGGCCACAGACAATAGGATGCATGGTGCTCTCGAAGTGAAAACGGTCGACCTCTCGTCCCAGCTGCATCTCACGTCAGTTCTGATCTTCAATAGGGTCATATTGTCACTTCGCACCAATTTGTCGATGAATATGAGGACCTGGGTCTTCGCATGTTCAGTAGACTCGACGTCACCGTATATAGCAACTCTCCATCGTTGATCACGAATCACCTCGACATCACCGTTTAGCCCATCGACAGTGGGAGTAAGCTTTGGGCCCAGGATGAAGATGTCAACGCCACAAAATGCAGCGAAGGTGTCGAGGGCATCCGCGACGTGCTTCTGTAATGCACCGGCCGCAGAGTCCACGATTAAGCCGTAATCCACATCGACGGTAGTACACCTCTACAAGTTCTAATTTAGCGAAATGAATTCATGTCACGGGGCTGGCTAGTATGTATGCATACCAACGCCAACGGAGTACTACTCAAGATAGTCTCGCGGCTCTTGTGAACCAATTCCGGGGCACCCGATAGCGAGACGGTAACGACCTGGCCTCTGGCAAGCTTTGGCGTGGTCAAGATGACATAGGCCTCGATAGAGAGAGGGCCTCTACTGAGCTCCTGGCATAGGTTTTGCAGATTGGCGAGGTTCTGAGCATGCACGGGCAGATCATATATAGGAACATCGTCGGGGGCTTCTCTGGGATGCGTCCAGCGGAGGATGGAATCGCCCGTCGCGTGCAGGATCTCCTCCGTGTTGGGACCGGCGAGGTCAGAGGCGAAGGGAACGTTGAAGGCGAAGTGGATGGTGCTGTCGGCGGCAGGCGAAGGGCTTAAAGGCGGAGCTCCCGGAGCGCCGGTCTTCTGGTGCGGGTTCATGGGAGTCATATTCATGTTGGGCCTCGAGGACATGCCGAAGCTGGGGCTCTGGATGCGATCGCTCCAGTGACGCATGCCCATGTTGGCAGCAAGCTTTTGCATGGTGAAGGGGGAGGGAATGGGAGAGGGGGTATCACTGAAAAAGAAAGAGAAGAATACGAAGAGAGGGAAAAGAGAAAAGGAAGAATAAGGAAGAGACAGCACTCTGTGATGTGCTCTCGTCTCTACGCTGCAAGATGGCAACCACTTCAACTACTGTCGTGGCGGGGAGGGTTTGAGGGAAATGCAAGTGGTGAGGTGAGGTGAGGAGAAGTGGACGGACAGATGATGGGCTTGATGGATGGGCTGGATTGAGGATGGAGAGAGAGAGGGAGGATCGGAAGGCCGATGTACTGTAGCGTAGCAAAGCTTAGCAGGGTACCGGCGCCTGCACCAGCAGGGCGAAGCCGAACACAAGTCCGTGCCTATCACAGGTACAATGGAAGTGCATCTGGGCTCTGTCTGGGCCGTAACCTGCGCAGTCCGTCAGCACAGAGCATCACCCACAGGGCCAGCAGGGCCCACTAGGGCCACCACAGCACCACCGAGACCCCCATGGCAGACCCATGGCACGGTGCGCGCCAGCGAATGGGGAAGCAGAACCCAACTCTAAGCAGCGTTGGTACGTATCACTGTGCCGGGACTAGTGCCAGTCCAAGGGCTTCCCGGTACCAGCCGTGAGCGAGTAATGCCAACAGTGGCCATAGCTTTCTCGCAGTATTCTCTGTACCTACGTTTACTTAGCTACGGCATGGGTACCGAGTACGGGTCGGCCCTGAAGGCTGGAGTTGGCTGGAAACTCGAGTACTTCAGTTGTAACTTCGTAGGTACCTACCTAGCACATATGCACATCCGCTGGTAGCCCGTCAGATACCTTAAGTACCTAGGTAAACATCATGGTCTGATCAAGCAAGACTTGAACTTGTCTTAGACGGGCACAACCGAACGTACAATGCTACCTACTAGGTATACAGCATTAAGACCACATGCTGTCTTCGGCGTATCCTCTCAATCTCGGTCAACAATAATAAGCACAAGCGTGACGACTGAACGCCGCTAGGTTGGGATAATCATACTGCACGACTTCACGAAAGCATGTTGAGTCCTACCTACCTGGTACAGAAAGAAAGAACAAACAGGTTGCCGCCGCACTCTGTGCCTTGGGCACTTTGTGGGCAGGTACCCATCCAGATTTCTTCTACGCTAGCCTAGTAGGTAGGTACTTAGTTAGCCTGCCCGCTCTGAGCGGCCTCGTCAAACATTCCGGCTTTCCCCCGGAATACAGCTACTACTAGGTATGTACGTACGCAACGATGCAATTACTACCCATTGCACGATGCACGATAGCGATGGACTAACTCAACTCAATCCATTTGACAGTGGGCATCCCTGGCACTCCAGATCGCTTCGTACATACCTAAGTACCTACCTACCTACGCAGTATACTTGTACATAAGCAATGCCAAACAAGACAGTCAGCCAGCCAACAATGGACAAGGGAAGTCACAATGCTCATCTCCACTCCATGATGTCTGTCCTAGACTAGACCACATACGTACCGAAATAGCCTGGACGCGCGTTGCGCATGTCGACTGAAGGCTGTGCAGTGAAACCGAAACAAACATGCAACCTTTCAGCTTTCGTCGAGGAATCCGAATTCGGTATGAAAGGGGCAATGTGAGACCTTCCATTCCAACTCATATTGTCCGTAACAGATGAGAGTGTCCTAACTTGCAGCAACACAATTTTGGCTTTTTACCCAGTATAACCGTTTACGATCACCTATTGTATCCTCTCCGTGTGAGGGTAAATGGGCTTGATTACATGCCATTTGTACGTGTCAGACTTGAAGGTGTCTCTTCTGTCAGACCGCAATTTCACAAAAAAAAACAAAAAAACAAAAAAACAAAAAAAAGGAGGCTTATTGTGTCTCGTACTTAGAACTGATGAGATCGAGTTAGTAACTATTCCTTGCCCGACCTAACACCTAGTTACATCTTTACATACCTACCTAACTATCTATAAACACGAATGTACCTACATGGTACGTGCATTAGTAAATTAATAAATAAATAAAAGAAGAAGAAAAGGGAATAAGTCGACTGCCGAGAATGAATCGCACAGAGCCCACCTGGCGCCATCTATTTTAATATCCCCTAAGCACTTTTGGCACTGGGTACTACTTGCGCAGTAGCAGGACGCGGTCTCGACCTTCTCGAACACTCGGCAAAGTCAGGCAGTAAAAGACAACCAACCACCTATATACCTATAATGCACTTGATATTCTAATTGTGCTTGCTGGATATAATCCGAAGCAATGAGGGCTAGCATATGTACTATGCATATCTCCATTCAGTGCCGTGAGAAGATTATATCGCATTCATAGCGTATCAAGATAGGGTTGCCTTACATATCACGATGATTCTGTAAATATCGATAAGCGGCACGTAGAAGCATTTCTATTTTATATCACGCAATTCACGGTCGACCAAGTCTGGCTCGACCATGGCTGCTTAGCTACCTGGTCATATGAATATTTTGGTTTGGTATCTTCGCCGTCCACGCCCAAGCAATATTAAAGCTGTAGCCTAGCTCCTATAAGTATCCACCTGGTCGCAAAGACACAGGAATCTTTGCGCTCAACATTGTGGAATCTGTACAAATTCAGAAACCACTACCTCCTCGAGTCCATTGAAATATTTCCCGAACGTGAAACCTTGGAACTCCTACCAACCCGTATATAGATGCTCGTACTATTGGTACACCTGCCTCGGGGCGCCATTTCCTTGGTAGACAACCTCCTGACGGGCCGCACGAGGCCTTTCAACATATGTAACGTCGCCTTCTCGCGGCGATTGCTCGTAGTGTCGTTCTACAGGTCGAACACTATATGCTGGTTGTGGGATCTCCATCTCTGTTGGCCTGACACTATAGTCACGGCCTACGTGTGGAGCAATTTCTCTCCTTGCATCAGGATGTACGCTAGCGGCATATTGTCGAGGAGGGATATCGGGTCTGGTGCTACCAAGACGATCATAGGGCACAGATTCTACCGGTCTTACACTAGCCGTCCGAGGAAGGTATTCTTGTGACACATGCTCGGCGGGTCCACGAATCTGTACAAACTCCTGGCTAGGGTGTCCCATAGACTGTACTGGATAATCCCGTTCTCGATAACTTCGGAACCCCGTGCCATAGTCTGGCTGAGTAATGACCCGTCGATGGGCATAGGCTGGGGACGCTCGTCGATATATCACGCCATCTTCCCCTACAATTTCTGGCGCTGGCATGCGGGAAGTGGCTCGGATCGGGGCTCTCTCGTATACAACTTCGTGGTCTCCTGGCCTCGTAGATGGCACAACCGACTGCCTAGACACAGTAGCAGTGCGAATCGGTTCAATGTATTCGCGACCATATTCATCAACAACAATTCGACGAGGGGGTGCGGATGGAGGGGGCATCGCAGACGAGCGTCTTTCTAAGACAATTGGTGACCGAGATCTTGCACGGTCGGCGTAAGGCCGTACACTCATTCGCCCTTCACGATGGTACGTAGGAACTTCTCGAAGATCCGTATTTGCAACAGTATAAGATGCTGTCCGTATGGGACGGTGATCAACTGCACCGTAAGGACTGTGATATCCCATAGGACTTGGAATATGACGGACGTAGCGGATGATACTTCCATCGGGTCTTCGTTCCTCATACAAAGGCGACTCTACTCTGTGGGCGACTGGTCCCACTGAAGGACGTACCTGTCGTGAGTATGGGTCATCCACTCCCTCATAGCCTTGAGGCACCCTATCGACATGCACAGGTATCGGTGGGTAACGCTCTTGCTGCGGTTGCGAACTTGGTCCTTCCACTATTTCTTCATCGTATATTATCTCAGGCTCTTGTCTCCCAAATCGGCGAGGTCGTTTCTGAGGACGAATGAAGGGTGGCGCCGCTAGAGGAGAGGGTGACCTTGGCTCCGGCTTGATATCAGGAGAGCCCTGAGCATCTTGAGTCCTTGCGTCGGCTTTCCTCTTATTTTTTTTCTTGTTCTTTTTCTTGCTTCCTCTTTCACCTTGTGGGGAGCTTTCGGGACTAATCACAACTGTATGCTCCTGTCGCAAGGCCGTTACCTGAGCAGGCGCTCGCTGCAAAGCACTAGTATCTGATTCCCGTATATGTGGCTGTCGAGCTATTGCTAATGGCGAGACATGAGCCGGCTGAGGAGCGAAAGGCGAGAGATTGTGACCTCGAATCAGCGGTTCTTCATGCTGTCTAAAGCCGGGGTTAGGCACCAGTTGCGGTGGATTCTGCAAACCATGATGATCAGCAGACTGCTCCGAATCCGTGTTACCAGAATTATCGGATCGACTAGCGTCTCGGCTATCAGAGCTGATAACTTGCGTTTCTAACTGCTTTGTCTGGTGACCTTGATTCGACGGATGCTGGGTCTCTGTCCTTGATATGCCAACCATGCCATGGTTTTGCACCGGGGCAGTTGCCACAGCCGGAGGGTGTGTATTTTGAGTACCCATAACCCGACCCTGAGCAATATTACGAGTGACATCTGTTTGAGGCGGACGACTGGCGGAAGAAGGCAGAGGATGCGAGGTCAGTGGTTCCGATAGAGGCGCATAGTTGCCTGTTTGACGTGCGGATATAGGGCTATCTTGCACCTGAATATTTCCCAGTGCATTGCGAGCTGGAAGCGAAGGCCGTGACTCGGGTGTATCATGTTGACTAGAATAGAATGTTCTCTCGTCGAACGAGTCACTGGCATCAGAAGCATTAGCAGTAGGGCTAGGGACAATAGATGTTGCTGGCGGCGCTGTGGCCTGTACGAGGGTCAGAGCCTTGGCTAGAATATCAGAGATATCAAGTTCCGGCAGCTGTTCAGAACTTTGGATACTGCCTCGGATAGATGACCTTCGCTCTTCAACCTGATCTTTAAGTACTTTTTCGAGCCGTTGTCTCTGAATCTGGATCTCAGCCTTTACAAGACCATCAGACTTCTGCAGTAGGATAGGGTCGATCTCCGGCTTCCCGGACCCAAATGGTCTAGAAACGCCTGGGATGAAGGGCGCAGAACTGGTTGCAGGAACAGTTACAGCTGGTTGCTGCGAGTTAGCTTTGAATGACAGCATATTGCCCACTAAGTGACCATTAGCAGCATTGTTGTTGATTGGCAGCTGTGTAGGTGATGGTGCCACACGCTCAGGCGCGTTGGACGGAGGTGGCTGAGTGGTAGAGGTATGCTTGACCACTGATGAAGCTGGTACTTTTATACGCGGGTGAATCCCCGACACTACGGTATCGCGAAACTGAATGATCTTTTCATACTCGTGAATCTCGTTGTGCTCCGAGCTTGCCAGTGCAGCAGTAGCAGGAGTCGCAGTGGTAGCGGCAGTGGCAGTACAGGCCGGCTCGTGGCCAGATGCTGCTGCAACTTGCGACATTTCAAAGAATCAGATTAGCACCAAACCATCCATCCATCGATAATTTCAATGCCCGACAAGTGGTAGGTACGACACGGATGACCCCAAGTAAGTATAAGGTTGATGCACAGGTGAGTCGGTCGTTTAGTAGACAACCTTTCGCTAGTTAAGTTACGGTTCTGCCAGGAGGAGAAAGGAGAAGAATGCGTGTCGTGTCGCGCAATGTGAGATGGAGCTTACCTATTTTGCATTGGGATTATTTTTTTTCATACCTACCCTAATTTCAGACTGTTCAAAGTTGCAGGCGCACGGGCCCTCCCTGCAGACTGTAATTGGCCAGTCGGGTGGCGGAGCATTAGCCAGTAGGTACTGTACCTACCTAGTCAGATAGTAACTATAGGTAGGTACATACCATAGCTCCTGCCAGTCAGTAACAGAGACAGCGATCACTAATCGGCATACAGGCAGCTACTTAGGTACCTATCAACTTGTCTGGGTGACTCAAAAGGCCAAATACCGGACGTACAACAATAAACAACCATATAGGTAGTTCTTATTCTTTTTACTCACGCCCAAAATCTATCTGTAATTCAAGGTTGCAGACAACTCCCGGTTCTTACTTTGGGTACCACGATATTAAAGGGGATAACAACTTTAACACAAGCCGTGATGGGATCACAAGCAGCAGAACGCAATGGGACTCTCTCGTCTCGACCTGTGTTATTCTTGTGAGTTGCTGCGAATTAACTCCATCTCCAACACCCAGGCCATTGCGTTAATACACTCCACAGTGACATAGACAACTGTCTATATCCGAGAAGTAAGGTTTCACCAAGAAACTCAATTAAGCACGAGCCGACTAACAGTGCCGGGGTTAGGCAGCAAGGTCCATGATATGATGGCAAAACTCATAGACGAGTATTTTTCAAAGCACTTAGGCCTGTCTGAGGAAGAGGCCATACGGCTTCACTCAGAATACTATAAAAACTACGGACTAGCCATCGAGGGGCTGGTCCGATATCACCAAATCGATCCGCTGGAGTACAACGCCCAGGTCGACGATGCGCTCCCCCTCGAGGGCGTCATCAAGCCGAACCCGCAGCTGCGCAAGATGCTCGAGGACATCGACACGTCCAAGGTAAAGTTGTGGCTCCTAACAAACGCCTACGTCAATCACGCCCGGAGAGTTATCAGGCTTCTGGGGATCGAGGATCTCTTCGAGGGACTGACGTACTGTGATTACTCGGGGGTCCCATTCCTGTGCAAACCCCAACCAGCCATGTACGCAAAAGCCATGAAAGAGGCTGGAGTAGAGCGGCCCGAGGACTGTTATTTTGTTGGTAAGTACTTGACGTTGGTCAATGTCACATCCAGCACCAGCAAAAACTAATACTCGAGTACAGACGACTCCTATGGAAACTGTGTTGCGTCGCAGAAACTTGGCTGGGCAACAGCCCATTTGGTGGAAGAGGGAGTGCCGGTGCCAGAGACAAAGGCATCAAAATACCAGATCCGAACCTTGGAGGAGTTGCGGACCATCTATTCGCAATTCTTCAAATCATCAAGCTAGATTAGAACTAGGTCTCGTATTTTCATGTGTCCAAGGAGAAACACGCAGCGAGAGGACATGTAGCGCAGTTGATAAGGACTGGAACATCGGAGCATTGGAGCATTGGGAATATACATTTGGGATAACAGGAATAGAGGGCACCAAGTCAGCATAACATAACAATCGTTACCTAGTCTAATAGAAGCAGATCTGTCGGCAAGCGAATACATCTAAAGCAGAAGATCATCTCATCCAATGATATCCGTAACGCCGGCCCTTTCCGTGGCCAATTTATGGCCGTGGGTATCGTAAAAACATTATCTCATCTTCTCTCCCAAATCTTCAGTTCTTTTCCCGCGTGCACGCTATCAATTGCCACGCTATTCTACCCCGCCATGGCCTAATAAAACGTCCTGTATGGGGTCATGGTCGCCGGATACTGCGGATGACGGCGTTGATTTTAGCCAGTGTCTCCTCACGCTCCTTTATAGCCTCCTGCCGCTGAGCCTCGGCGACCTTGAGCTCCTCTTCAAGCTCGCGGATGTTGCGCTCCTGGTCTTGCTCGCTGTTGTCGAGGCCGGGCAGAATCGAGATCAGCAGCTCGATCTGCTGCTCCTTGGTGATGAGATCCTGGGCAAGCTCGACCAGTGCGGCTCGGAAGACGTCTTGGGGGTGCGGATCCACTGTTTTCAGCCATGTTGGGTCAGCATACTGCGTGTCTACGAAAGGTTATGTGTATTGGCTGTGAGGTCATGTGGTTGTGCTAATGAGGGTCGAGAAAGAGAAGACGAGAAGGATGGGGTGAATCAAAGACGGCGAACCTTCTTGCTGATCGGCCTCTTGCTTAGGGATAACAACGATCTGATCTCGCGGGCCTAGCGTCTCGAGACTGTGGTGCTGGTTGATGTAGTTGATAGAGGCGATGAACTGAGTCGCAAGCTATCCCGGCCATTAACTTAGCTTTCGCCCTCCTTGATCAATGCGAGGGAGATCCTGGGCGCACGAACCTGGTCAACAGCATCTTGCAGCTGAGTGAGCCTGTCACCCATCGTATTGATGCTCTCGAAACGAATGTGGGAGCCGCGTTGGTCGTTTAGAGAAGCGCAATCGGAATTGAAGCTAGCTGGAATTGCAGGAAGGTCGCGATAATGTGGTGATGTAGTGGGACAGATCCATAGTAGGTAGCTAACCCCTGCAAGTCTCTTCTACTGGTAACAGTTTCTCATGAGTTGAGTAAATTAACAGCTTGAAAATTTATTATTACAGTTCAAAGTCCAATACATCGCAATTCAAAATACACAAAATAATTGAAACACTTCTTTAACTGTTTTAACTCGACTTTTCGCCAATTTTTCGCGTTTGGAAAATGTACAAATGTATGGAATAAATTAGATGGCTTACTCCAGTACAGATGCTTGTCATGCAAAGGTGGGTAGTGTACTAATGCAATGGCAGGGATGCACAATGATGGCCATACCTAGTCCCTGAGGATTGGCCGTGTCCCTAGGTACCTACACTATCATATCTGGCACTTCACAAGAGTATCCCTCATCCAAGCATTTTTAATAATCACAAGACTGCCTCCACTGGCACAAGGGAGATGTGGGATGTGGCGATATCCAGTCTGTTTCGCGGGCAGGCTTTGCTCGCTACTCAACAAGCGTCACGGTAACCGTTTTCACATCAATGGACCACATTCATCCTCAGTGAGATTCTTCACATTGGGCACGCTCCACTATCCCGAGGCGCCCAGCAAAGACCAACATCATGATGTCGCCTCATACATCGCGTACGCAGAGCGCACAGGCCTGGACGTGGAATCCAAAGTATTCATCGGCACACACTACGAGTACAGCGTAGCCTCAACACTACGCCCATTGGGCTTCGACCTACGACGCATAGGCGGGCAGTCAGATAAAGGCATTGACCTCCTGGGGACATGGAGCGTGCCCTCTACGCCAGAGCACCTGCCCCTGCGCGTGCTGCTCCAATGCAAGGCGTATTCTACTGCCAAAGCCGCCAAGATCGGTCCGCAGTTCATCCGCGAGCTCGAGGGCGCCTATCTAGGTGCGCCATCTGGGTGGCGTGGTTCCGGCGTTATAGCACTTCTCGTCACTCAACGTCCGGCTACAAAGGGCGTTAGGGAGGCGTTGGCGAACAGTCGCTGGCCCCTGGGCTACGTCTCGTGCTCTAGAGATGGCGTGCTCGAGCAAATGCTGTGGAATCGGAGGGCCGAGGAAGAAGGTCTCGAGGGCATGGGTGTTACGGCAAAACTTTCACATGAGGACCGCCACGGAGACACACAGCGCCTCGTGTTGACGTGGAAGGGACGACGTTACGTGTCTCCTAGTACCAACTCCAGCAACGGAACCTAATAATACAGAGCCTCTATAGAAAACTAGAGCAGATGCAAAACATGCTTAGTGATTAGACGACTTTGGAATCAACACATAACCATACAAAAAAAATTAGCACACAAATAGATCCATGGCAGATTGTACAGCGAAAGCAGAATCGAAGACTGATGAGATGAAGACGTACAGTCAGATGGTGAAGAAGCCTCTATTGCCGCCTTGGATATTCCAGCTTTCGGTTATGACTTCGCGTTTTTTTTCAAATCTCTAAGCCCTTATAAACAAGGGCCTTATAAACAAGCCGTATAGAAACGGGCCTTGTTTAATCAAGTCTCCTCATTGCTAGTAGAGAACAAAATCGCTAGATTGCATGCTCAGACGTCTGAACATCAAAGGATATTCCAGGTAATCCACCCGATGGCTACATCCCATGACCCTTCAGAACTAATAGCCCCGACGCCTAATAATACAATAGAAACTCTACCCCGCTCCTATAACATTAATCGAGAGTCGAGCATTCGCTCCTACGAGGGGAAAATAAAACACGATGCAAGTCACTTTTCGACAACATCTATCCCTAGGCAGCGCTGCAGCCCCATCCCACATTCGCGAAAGCGGACGTAGCGAGGCGTTATCTACCAAAGTACGGGTCGTCATCCAACACCCTAATCATCCCATACAGCAGCCTTAGCCTTCTCAGCCTCCTCTTTCCGCCTCCGTTCCGCCTCGCGCTCTTCCTCCCGTTTCTTACGCTCCTTCTCGCGCACGGCGCGATCGTACGCCTTCTGCTCCTCGGTTGCCCTCGGCGCACGCACGCCCAGCGCACTAGCGATCATGCGCCTTGCCACCGCATCTGTCTTCTCGGGTCGTCGCGCCGCACCATCGCCCTGAGCGTCCCGGTAGCCGTAACCCCCGTCAGTACTACTACTCGCCAGCCAGGGTGCGTTATTGTCAGTGCTTCCGTTGGGCCCGTGACGCCCGTAGGAGGGCGATATAGGCGTCGGCGGTGGGGCAGCCACGCCGCCTTGGCTAGTGCTGTCGGTTTGTGTAGATGGCGTCGGGGGTTCAGTCTCGGCCTCGGAAGCACTGCTTTCCTCGTCCTCCCAAGAGTCGGCTACGGCTTTCTTCTTGGGCTTAGATTTCGGTTTCGGTTTCGGTTTCGGTTTCGACGAAGACGAGGTCGATGTTGTTGGGTCGAGCGACAGTTTCGCCATTGCCTTTGTTGTTTGTGATGTTGCGGATGCCATGGTACCGCGCTGGTCGCTGGATCTACAAGCAGTCGTCTCTAGGATAAGCCACTTGTATCAGGAGGCAAGGCAGATGAGTGTAGGTGGCAGACTCTCTATGTCTGGCAATGAAATCGGTCACGAAGATCGACGTGTATGCTGAGAAAGGTGGGCGCGGTCAAAGCCGCCATAGAATCTGATGATTGGTATCGAGCTTGGAGAAAGATCCGGACTGGTGTGGGGTAAAGAGCTGCAGTGGAGGGGTACCGGTAAAGGCGCTTGGCATCCCCCACTTCCCCACTTCCCCACGATCCCAACATCCCCCCCTACTAATAGTTCTATCGAGGCTTCCTCTATTAACAGTCAGTCGCTTGCTACGCCGTGGCCAGAATTGATGGGCAATGAAGTGTGACCTTTTGTCGCTTTGTTGACATTGACAACATTTAGTCTAATGTTTCATTTTTTTCAATAGGCTTTCTTGTAAGCTTATCCCTTATCGCGAATAAAAACAGAAAACAGTGTTTTGCATGATCAACCCTTTATGGCCGCGGTTAATGAAGGAGCAAAGACTTGTGCTACTAACTTTACTGGCTCGATTAACGTACAATGGGCTTTGTTAGCTCATGGGCTTTGTTCGCTCAGCAGAATATAAATACATCTCGTTCATGGCCGCTCGTGAAACAGACACAGGCTTCGAAGACAACCAGGTATCAGCAGTATTATCACTCGCACCAACAGTACCACTAGTATCAACAGATAGTATCAACATGAACAACTCAACCATCCTCTCGGCGGAAAACCAATTTCGCTCTATTTCCTCTCAAAGAGGTTGGATGTCCATCCCCCTACTAGCGTATTTCGCCGCTTACAGCCATATCTCTATGGGTGTTTGGCTACAATGGGTTTTGGCTTATTCTGTTAGGGCCGGCTTACTTTGGACTGCGTCAAGTTTATTTCTATTGGCTCTCAGGTACGTAAATCGGTCAGTTGTCTCTTTTGTGACCGAAACATATGCCGCCAGCTTCAACTTCACGCTTTTTATTTTCGGTATTATTTACTTCCCCAAGTTCACTATCGCGTTCATGGTAATATGGATATTTTGGGCTTTTTTTTGGTGTATAGTCAGGCCAGTGGAACCGGCTGATAAGAAGGCATCAACTACAAAGGTTTAAACCTACTTAATACATGTAGGTAGCTTACATTAACAAAACAGGGGCGTTAAATAATGTTTAACTGTTAGCAAAATCATCTCTTGTAGTTTTGGGAAGGTCCTAGGTTAATAGGTTGTATGTTTATTTGTTTACTTATTCAAGGAATTGATGGTTTTTTTTTAATATAATAATGGTTAAAAGTGCTAATAGTATCTGTTTAATGCGATCCTAGCAATAGCGAATAGTGTACGCGCCCTGGCTTAATTATAATAATACGTAAAATTAATAATAATTAGAAAGCGTAGCTTTCCTAGAATTCTGTATAAATAGAATTTTAGGAAAGCGTAGCTTGAGAAGTTCATTACCGGACCCCCTTAAACTCTATATTTGTCTGCAACGCTCTGATTAGCCTAGAAAGTATCTGCAGCTCTCCTATTAGTTAGTTTCCTTAGAGGAAATTAACTACAACTTTAAATATAAGGTTCGTGGCTTACGCATTAAGGCTTTATATAGTGTTCTAAAGCCGCTGAAGGGCTTCGGGATACTTGGGGAAGCTGCTCAAAGGGGCCGCCAGAGGTAAAAAGGGTCTTCGTAGGTCTTAAATTAAAGTGCTTTGCACTTTAATTTACAGCGTGTTCAAAATGGAGAGTCTTCGCCGGCAAAGCTTTCCATTTTAGTGACGACTTGCTTGGCACTACCGGGCATTTTAAGGTATATTAAAAGCTATTGTCTTAAAGTAGTAGCTTTTGTTCATGTGCGCCATGATGTGTTCTTCGGGTCGGCCGTCGTGTGTGTGTCGGTAGGCGTCCGTCCGTCCGTAGCTTTTCGGAATGGTGATCCCCTCCTCCTCTGCTGGTGGTGTTTTGGCAATTGGGCGGAGAGGAGAAGAAGAAGCAAGTCGTTCGGGCGCTCGGACAAGTATCGCCTTCCGTGATGGAGTGATGGATGCATCTAAGCGGCTTTTCTCGAATCGGGAGGTCCTGAGGTCGAGTGTAACCATGGTGCCATTGTGGGGGAAGGGACCGGGGGACCCTGGGTTTTACTGTTGTCCTACCAGGAACTCATAGACCCCTGTTGTGTAATCCCCCCCTGTCCCTCGGAAAACAATATAATTATACACCCTTTGGTACACGACACCATCGTGTTTTGATTTTATACACCTTAATTATGAAGTGGCTTACCTAATTACCTAGGTAGCTTCTAGTATATATGTATGTCAAGCAGGAATTATAAAAGACAAACTCGATATTTCAATACCAAAGAACCTAGCTACCACCCCTGTTCTACATTTCCATCAGATTCCCTTCCTTGCTTGCCATAACAAAACATAAATTGTAGGAGGTCGATTCGATTTATCAGAGTCTAAACAGCGACTTCCTTCGTTGCATATAAACTCATAAGCTTTCTCGGGCATTGAGATATCTAAGGTGCTCTAGTGCGTCTCCCTTAAAGACGACTTGCTGGACATACTCATCTCTACGCATACGGGGCTTGAACTTTTCCTTGGGGGTGGGAGGCCCTCAATGATATGTCACTGGCAATACTGCATTTGCATTTATAGCGCTTGCTAGATGCCCTCATCTATTTCCCAATAATCAACTGTCCACTTCTCACATCATCATCTTCTTCGATATACTTGTTAACAACTTCACTAACTCCGAGTCATTCCTAATATTCCTAAATCGCTTCATCTTTCGTTGCCATGTCTGAGAATCTATGCAGTCAGCCGTTGACTATGGCGCCGGAGCTTGAGCGCATTCTTGCACGCGGTCGTCATATTCATCCAACCATGCCTGATGATTGGACCGGTGACATGAGTCGTTATGACGAAACAATGGACCCGATCCTGCCTTCTCTGGACGACAAGCGAGGCATTTTACGGTTTTTAGGGCTCAACGACAATATGATTAACTGGGCGCTTGAAAAGTACCAAGAGGAACATGAGCCAGGTCCTGGAAAACAGCCAGATCCTGAGGCTCTGGTCGCAAAATTCACTCTGATCTGTGACCATGAAATCATAGAGGGTCACAAATTTCCTCTGATCGACAGGCTCTGGGACATAGTTCGCGGGAGAGACATTGAGTTATCATTAGACGTGGAGGATAACTATGGTAAGTTTGTCGAATCTTGTCAAAGAATTCCTTTTCTAATGAACGCATTAGATGGGTTTGTCAGAGGCGGTCTCAGAGAGGGCCTTCGCCCAGAATTTGCCCTTTTTTGTGGCCTTCACCCATCAGAAGAGAGTTATCGCAAGGAAACATATCGAGAATACTACTACATACAAGGTTACCAAGAGCAAACAGATTCCATAATAACAACGTGGGCTGGAACCTTATCGAATTTATGGAGACAGAAGCTTGAGCTAGCGGGCGTTATAAGCGAGCATCGGGTAACCCCCAGGACTTCAAGTAGAGAAGACAGATGCTAGCAGGGAGTTGAGGGGGGAAGTCGATGAGGATGTTAGTGACAAGAATGTCGAGTTTGATAAGCTTAGAGCACAATAAACAGGACTAGGCCTCAACAGCACGGGTTGATCAACACTCGAATAGAAATGCCTGAACAGTAGATGCTTTACCGCTAAACACATATGGTTGTACCACTGAAGCAGTCTCCCCGGCCCCCTCGCGTCGGCGCTTTATCACACGACCAAGACTGCCAAGTCTCTGTTAGCTGCAAGGAAGTTGAATACGAAGACTATTGGAAGAAGACTAGGTCAAGAGAACCAGAATGGACAGATAAAGACCAGCCCCCCAATACAAGTCTTAAAGAAAATTATTAGTTGAATTTAAAAACCTATACTCGAAGGACTTTAAGTAAGTATACGTATGCCCTTGTCATAGCGCCATTCGCGTTTATATTACACTTAGCACGTGACTTTACCCTTTTTATTAGGTAATTACTATATTGCCAATGACATAAAAATATCCAAGTTATGGCTATCCTTCTATTTAGCTTGCACCTAGAATTCAAGCTGTTAGTTACACTCGTGCAATCGTGTTTAGGTAGACTAGTAACCCCCTGTCACACGGACCAACCCGATTTACAAGACATGCAGCCCGAAAGGCTCACGAGACTAGAAGAGTCTGCGAAGAAGACCTCGACCAAGTGAGGGGGCAGATAATAGGTCTGAAGGAGGCATGAATATAAATAGAGGCCAAGGGGACGAGGTTACATCGCTTGAAAGGAGGACCCTTTAGACCCCTGGAGTTGCATACGAACCCCTGTTCCAAGCCCTTGTAATCAAGCCTCTGTTACACCATCTTAGCTACTCCATCAGGCAGTCCCGAATTAGCAACTAATTACTACATGAGGTAGTCCCGAATGAGCAGATATTGACGTTTTCTTTCACTATTGCGTTGCTATTCTCAAGTGCTACGGGCCATTATATGTATACTCAGTCCGGTGCACAATGAGTTTGGGTTGACGCCATCCCGTTGTCAGCTGCATTCCCTGCGGTTGCCTTTCTGTATAATCCAGCATCGACATCGCTGAGTCTTGGCAGATGGACGCACAAGAGACGGCAGAAGGCATTGTGTCTGGCCTTTTCGTTTACATCCTAGGCGGCCTCGCTATACTCTATTTCGTGGCTGGCGATTTCCCGGGACTTGGAAGCCGTTATCGAAAGCTACCCGAGGCACCGGTCGTTGGGGCAAAATTCTGGTTCGAGCCAAGATGGGTGACACGGTATAGGTTCTATTCCTCGGGGTGGGACATCATTAAGAAGGGCTGTGAAACCGTACGTTGTGCCGTCGACTGGGAAATGAACGAGCATAGGTTGACTCAAAAACATTCAAGGTCCCCTCTGGCCTCTTCACGGTAGTTAGACCAGAATCCAACATAACTATTATACCAAGAAAATATGTCGACGAGCTTGCGAATCTCACAGATGACCGTCTCGCATCTAACGAGGCAATCGTAAATGTTGGTGTTACCGTGCTCGTTGTTTGTTGAAAGCGCTAATGGTCTCCGGGACAGGACATGATGGGCCCTTACACGGGTGCAGATATCTTGCTCAGACGTTATCTGGGTCATCATGCGGTTAACACCAAGTTAACGCCGCAACTTCACATGCTTGTAGAGCATATCCAGGAAGAACTCGAAATTACAGCAAGCGAGGATCCGTTGAATATTACCGGTATGCTGTCTTGCTGCTTTATTTGGTAGGCGGCACTGACCTGTGTTTTGTAGAGGAATGGAGTGAGCATAGGCTTTCTCCCTACATATACAGGCTCATGGCGCGAATCACATCTCGTCTGTTCCTAGGAGTACCTATATGTCGACACAAGAGGTGGCTTCAGCTACAATTGGATCTCGTAATGGCTATCTTCCACACGATCCTAGTATTGCGGAATTTCCCCCGATTTACTCACCCTCTGCTTGGCGCGGTAATTCCTGCACGCAAACGCCTCAAGGACTGTATGAAGGAGCTACATGAATTCCTCGAGCCTCTTATCGAAGAACGCATGGCAATAGATGCGAAATATAACTCGCGTGGGCAAATGACCTCAGATAAGTACGAGAAGCCGAACGACGTCATGCAATGGATGATGGATATTGCCACGGACGACGAGTACACGCCAGATAATCTCGCCAACCGGTTTGTATATACAATCATGGGTTCGATACGATCAGTCGTCGAGGTCGTCATGAACTGCCTGTACGAGTTAGTTGAGAGACCGGAGTACATCGAACCTATACGCGAAGAAATGAGACAAGTACTAGCGGAGGATGGAGGATGGGGCAAGCGGTCAGCCAGCAGGATGCTGAAGACAGACAGCTTCATTAAGGAAATATCGAGGCACTACCCTCCCAGCGCCCGTAAGATCCCCTGAAGCGAAACCCATCAATATCGTTGGCTAACGATTCATAGTTGCTTTCCGAAGGATCACAAAGCAGAAGATCGTTTTACACGATGGTCTCGTCTTACCAAAGGATACTTACATTTGCATTGCTACAACATCGCCAGCGCAAGATGAGGTACCAAACCCTTACGAATTCGACGGCTTTCGGTACTATAACGAGCGTACGGCCCATAAAGTGGGGGCATCTCGTTACGATTACGCTTCTACAGACAGTACTCATATAGGCTTTGGTCACGGTAGAAATGCTTGCCCTGGCCGATTTGCTGCCTCTCTCGAGTCTAAAATGCTGCTCGCTCACATCATTCTTCAGTTCGACATCAAACTTCCCCCAAGCAGGACGTCGCGGCCCAATAGCACCAAAATGATGGATTTCAAAATCCAGGATTCGTCAGCTACGATTATGATGCGGAAACTGAAAGAATGATTATAGACCATTAGGCAGAAAGACATGTAGAAAGAAGAATTCATTTGACCAGAATATATTCTAGACTCTGTTTTTATGCCAAGTCCATGGTATACATCAGGATTCCAACACCTTCGTGGATTAACCTTGGGCCAGCATATGTACAGAGTATTCTTTAGATTCCAGTGTGTCACGAGACAAAGAGACTTTTGTATATAGTCAGGTTAGTTCCACGAAGGTGTTTCAGAGACCTTCCTACAACAACACGAGCATATTACCTGGTGCTAGGTCCCTGACACAATGCAGTAAGATATACAATATAGGATAAATGGGAACGGCACGGGGGTGGGAGACTTAACGCTTTGGTACGGCTGTGTACTGTTTATCAAGGACACAATGTCATTGATGAACGCTACATGCTATAACTCGTCTGAGAAGATAACGCAATAGAGTCGAACTATCATATACGAGTCCTCGGTGTCACACCTTTCAACAGAAACCTATACTATCACTATTGCGAGTACGGGCGAGATCGATATTGGAGTAATTATACTGGTCTCAAAGACTCCACAACTCAAAAATACTGCATGTAAAGGTGACGCAAATAACAATCCTAATGCAACACAGCCATCTTATAGAGTGAAGCTCATTTATTGTTATCTGAGAGTATATCTACGCCGACTCCGCGGAGAGCATCTACAGCCCACTTGGGATAATCAGATTTATCGGGGTATATGTTGGAAAAGAACCGGCGTAAGAACGCTGGGAACTCGTCTGCGATGATAGCATCGCGGGCCTCTTTCATAAGGTTGAGCTGATACCATACATTGTGTATGGTAAGGAGATGCGCGGCAACTGTCTCTTTTCCTACGTTGTGATGGACGAACGCCCGAGTGATGCCGAGCCCGCCTTCGCCCTTCCTACAACAAACGCAGCCGCACCCTTCTTCTATTGGGCCAAAATCGCTTGCATACTCTGAACTCTTGATCTTAATGACGCCGTGCTTCGTGATAGCACAGCCAAAACGAGCGGTTCGAGTGGGCCAGACACAATCGAACATGTCAGCGCCCAGTGCGACACTCACGACCAAATCTTCCGGATAGCCGATACCCATGACGTACCGGGGTTTCAACTCGGGGAGGAGTTCGGTGCACGTCTTGACAACACGGCAGAAATCAGGCTTGGCTTCTCCGCCGCTAAGGCCACCGATTGCTATTCCCGGTGTATCCCTAGCGACCATCTCTTTGCAGCACTGTTGTCGCATCTCAGTGTCCAGGCCGCCCTGGATGATACAGAATAGATTTTGCGTGTCTGGATTCTTATGCGCGGCAATGCATCGGTCAAGCCATCTGACACTGCGTTCCATGGCTTCTCGCATACGTTCATGGTCCGGAGAAGTGGTAACTAGCACATCGTCAAGTTGCATTATGATGTCACTGCCAATGGTGTTTTGCAGGGAAATAGAATGTTCTGGCGTGAGAAGCATGGGTGTGCCATCATGGGGGCTGAGAAATCTGACACCCTCTTCTGTAATATTGGCAAGAGTTAGGAGACTGACCATCTGGAAACTAGGGAAACGGTTAGAACTCATGGAGGAAGCTCATAGTACACTCGTCAGACCGACAGGGGTAACTCACCCTCCACTGTCTGTCAGAAGGTTGTGGTTCCATCCCTGGAACTTGTGAGCACCGCCAACGGCAGCGAGTATTTCCTGACCAGGCTTAAGTCCGAGATGATAGGTATTGTTGAGACAGAGACGGCATCCAGTCTCTTCTAGTTGCTCCGGAGTCAGGCCCTTCAGTGACGCCTGGGTCGCAACGGGCATGAATATAGGTAACTGGACAGGGCCATGTGGAAGAGTCAAAACAGAAGCCCGGGCCCTGGTTGTCTAGGATAGTTAATCAGCATTTTTCAGACAGTAGTATTGCATTATGCCCGGAAGGCAACTTACAGAACAACGAGCAACAAGGTCGAAAGTAAGAGCCGCAGATGAGGCAGACGCTATAGTACTTGCCATCCTCCTGAACATGACAGCTTCACAGCGCTCGCATGAGGTGTGTGGTAAACTATGAGGGCCGTAGGGTGGAAATGATGACGCGGTGTAGCATTTGTTTGATTGTACTATCTCAGGGGGTATAGAAGCTGTACTTTGCTTAAACGAGGCTTTGTCGATGCTGGGTTTCAATTCATCGCGAGAGAGATGCTCCTACAGCACAATCGCCAAGAATGGGTGAATTTCTTCCGGGCTGAGTCCTTGCCAACCACGTGCCAGCTGCAAGCAGGCCAGTGTGGACCTGCTTATCGTCCCTACACCCCAGCCGTAACGCCGCAGATATCAACCTGTAGCGCTACCGCTGCGTTCTGCATTATCACAAAGATGTAAAATAATGACCGAAACTGGACGTTAGCTAAGAACCTTGGAAGTCGAGTTTGTGGACAAGTTGGTGGGTTTATGCGTGAGTAATATGCACAAGACCTTCCCGCTGCCCAGGTGATATGCTCATGTACTTACTTATATACGCGCCCTTGCAAGAATGTCGCCACTCAATGATATCCTCTGTTAACAGCACCATTTTGGGCTAGGTAAACCACCTTCGATTGAAACGCAGTATGAAGATGCGGAAGAGCCTCACAATGCATCATGAGAAGTTAGTCAGTTTCTCGGACTCTAGAATCCGCACTAGCCATTTCATAAAATCTACGTGTTCGTGTTAATTCCATTGGTAATAGTAGTGGTCACATGAAGGATCCTTAACTCGGCGTTGTGTCGGAAAGACGTTTCTATCACTTTACCTAGGTACCTAGGTACCTAAATGCCCGTTTTCTCCGCATAGGTACTTATCCATCAAATACATAGTATATATAAATACGGTACAGCTGCTCCGGGCGGGCCCGCCGCCACAAAGTTTGCGCTTCCTAGGTTCCCTTCAGGCGTCAAAATGCGGGAGCTCTAGCTGAATCTGGACCACGTAGGGGGCCAGGCCAGGAACCACATGGCGGCCCTGACCTTTTTCACTCCTAACGATTACCAACTACGGAATTGTTCGGGCTCGTAATTGGTAACAGGTCTCGGCTCCAAAAAAAGTCGTACGATGTTGACTGCAAAGCGAAAATGCTGCTGATTCTTTACTGGACCGTTTCCACACTTTGTGATCCAACTTCAAGGCCGGAGCGACGTATTTTGCACCTACCGGCAAGCTAATCCTTGTCAACAAAACAATCCGTCCTGACGCTACTGAGTGGTTCACGCCTCGCTTTCTACAAAACAGGGCCGTACACTACTGTACAGTAAGTAACCTGTGCTGTATGTGGATCGGCAAGTGCTACTGCTGTAGTTCTTCCATGGTTGTCATATTAGACTCAAGCTCAACGACCTCTCTGAGCTCTCCAGTAGATGTGCCATGAATCCCGTCTTACAACTCGCCCGTCGCTAGTTGCCTCGCCGATATTACCCATATTCTATGCCCTCGATTCACGAATCATGGAAGATCCCGGCTGTCCTTTCTGCCTAGCCCAATGGAGCGAGTCTAAGTTTGCTTGACATCCCAATAAGGATGCCCTCCACAGCGTTGCCAATGTGACAAACAATCATTGCAACCCTGGGTTTCTACTAGCCCACGAGCTATCAAATCCTTTTTCTTCGGCGTGAAAAATGGTTGATAGCTGTTCAATTTCGCCATGCAATCTTGGTTTCTTCATATATTTCCACGTCTATCGTCCTAGGTTGATGAGATCACCCTCAGATCAACACTGACCCCCTCCATCGCCCGGAATCTTGCCTCAATCATGCCGTATCTCACTCTATTTACACTATTCTCTTTGTTACCCGCCGAGCTGAGACTTCAGATTTGGCGGCTATCATGTCATCGACGAGTTGTTGAGCTATTCTATGACCAGGAAAATGATTGCTGCAGCACGACGGCACCAGTCCCTGCCGTCCTACACGCATGTCGCGAGTCTCGCTATGAAGCTTTGCGGGTATATAGAAGGTCATTCGGCACCATGACTCATGAACCGAGAATATATTTCAACCGAGAGTTGGATACGTTATACATACCACGGCCGCCGTTTATGGGCTACGATGACTCCTCGAGGTCATTTGCCTCGTTGATTGGAGATACTCATTACATTGTCCATCTGGCGATTGATTACGTTCCCCCTTCCATCAAGCGGCCTTGGGAGACCTACAACAAATATGTCCTCATTCAGAGCTTCCCAGAAGTCGATGAGGTGTTCCTGGTCACCGACGCTATAGCCCAGTCTAGGGGTAGCCCCAGTGTTGGCGAGTTGGGATTGACAGACCCTACCCGAGATGCGTTAATATTAAATCAATTGCTGGAAGATGTGAAAGCGTCATTCTACTACGAAATTCGAGGACAGTTTGCGATGTTACAGAGAGAAGAAACTATTGAGCCACTGCACTTGCCTCCCTTGGTGTTGAAATCGAAGACATGGATACAGCGACAGGATCAAGACCGGCTAGCTGGTCCTATCTGCGCTGCTTAGGCCTGACCCCTGACTTCATAAGAGAGCCATCACATTCACGGCACTGAACGATTTTTCAAGTTCAGAAGTACTATTCGAGAGCCCAAATGCAATAGAGCGAGCTACATTATCACCAAGGCATGAAATTCTGAAGACGGTGTTGGGGTTCTATTAGCCCCTAATCGAAAGTAACGAGGCTGGCGGCATATATGGCGTATTTTTAGCGGATATGAGCGGCGAAGTCATTGTTGCATAGGAAATTTAGCGTCATTATGTGCCTTAATAAACTAATCGAGATTCCAGCGATCCCATTTTCTTCTGCGGAATATATTACAAGACGGTCCATTATTTGGTGTCGATTGCATGGGTTTATATTGCGAATCCCGCAAAGGATAGAGTCTTACGAAACGGTCGAGACTGTCGAATAATATCCCGCCCCTCAAGCTTTGTGCCGGTAAAGTTGATACAAAGAAAATCAATTAAAATGTATGAAATCGACTATCACACTGGCTGCAGCGATACATTGGTTGGAATTAGGACATATCAACAACCTAGCATAGCTTTATTTTCTTTTTCTTTTACTTGGAGCGTTTCTCTGCCTACTTCAAATGGCTGGTAAAGGCAAACATTGACCTGAAACTTCGAGCTCGATGACCTCAATTCCCTGCCTACCAAAGACTAAGCTCCTGCTGGATTTTCAGGCAGTAATGCCAAAACTAACTAGAGTATTCCTTGTCTCGCAGATCTCACAGTCTCAAGCAGACAAAGATCCAAAAAGAAAACTTTCTTCCAAAAGTAGGCATGCATACTTGTCTCACGGGGACTTAGAAGTATCATTGGCAGCCTAGAAGCATCGTCGCTTCTACTATATATAGTTGTCAATAGCCAGAAATAGGAAAGACACTGATTGATGTTTTAACACTACCAGGTTGAGGATAATTATAGGAATACCAAATTCTATCAAGATGCATGGTCCTCGTGGCGGCGCTAATCACATGACCCCTACTTCGCCTGGCCTGGGAGAATCTACAAACGATCATAACCCACAGCAACGCCGGCGAGGACCACGGCGCTATCGTGGCAGAGGTTCCAAGCATCACCATCACCATCGCCCTCATACTCGCAAACCGGAAAGCAGCCACAGCTATGGAGACTCATACAGCGTGCCCCAATGTCCTCGTCAACCGATCGAAACGCTCACGCTCGGTCTGTATCCACGAACGTTTGATAAGCTGCACGCCGAGCGGCAGGATTTGCTTAACGCGCTGCAAGCACAGGATAGCCGGGCTCTGGAGCTATTTCGACAATTGCCTGCTGTGGAGTCGGACATTGACCATTACCGGAATATTGAACATCGTCACCAGCACCCGCACCAACAGCATGATCGATATCGAGACATAAACACCAATGTGAAAGTCAAAGTCGACGGGATTCCGGTAAATGAGATAAACGACCGTGCAAGGCTAGAAGCGGTAGAGGAGAACCAGGAAAGGCTCCAGACTGCCCAACGCCAGCGTCTCTGGCTTCGCCAACAGGTCGAGGCCACTGTAAATGCCGAGCGCAATATTCTTATGCGTCTCGGCGAGCTGCATGTCGAGACCCGATGTCGAGAGCGCTGGTGTCAAGTCGAATGGGAGCGGTCGGAAATGCTGTACGCCTCTGAACCTGGATACGCTGGGTTTCGACCTGGGTACACTCCATACCAGCAATCGCAAGGGTACCCGAATCCGGATCAAAACTCGCCATTACACCCAGATATGTACCTATCTCAAGCCGATTGTCATGGTTATAATGATGTCAATGCTGGATACAGCTACTTACCCACCATCCCCCCATCGTATCTACACCCTGGCAGCTCCGCCATATTTTCGGGATATGACTGCAGTGATCAGCAAAACCATGCCGAGTTTGCTCAATTCGGGGCTCAGGACTGTGGGCCACCGAGCGGGCGAGCAGATGGGGGGGATGGCATGTGGCAACCCGCATCATGTCAGAGAGGTGAGCAGGTTTAGCTGTTGATATAACACCCTATGAACATACGTGCTAACTCGGGGCATTGATAAGGACAAGAATATCACGTGAGAGAAACGGATGGGAAGTGGATGGGCGAGGATATGAGTGACTGCAAACGGACAGATTGGCCATTGGGCCTCGGGAATCCGCCGAACATGAGACGATGGAGTTTTCCAAGCGTGGATTATGAGGTAAGTAATGTTGGAGTCATGTTTTTCTTGCCTTGGTCCACTTTCACGAGAACAAAGGCACCTGCTCTGGCTATGATCATGTATTAAGAGCTTCCCTCTCGTCTGAACCACTTTACGCTGTGTTGACAATTACTAATTGTGAATGTTGCAGCGGGCTGAGGAAGTTACGGACAACGGGCGGGCTCATAAAACTATGGGTTACGGTGGCCATGAGACAGTTGAACATTTCCACGATGTGAGTTCAGCTAGGGCCATTGGCAAGACTCTGTGATAAGAAGCCTTTGTTGCGTGAAATGGATTGAATCGTGCTGGAGTATGGCCTTTTACCGCTCAATGATCTGTGAAATCTCGGTCGTTCAAGTTCAAATTTGTGATCCATCGCAAACGATTAGGCAAATTCACCAAATTTTCCATCGTCAAAGCCCAAGTTTGCTGCGGATAGCCGCTTAGCCCTTGAGCTTGTTGACGGCGCTGGTGGCGGCGGTGGAAGTATGCCTCCTCCTTTAGATGACGTAGACGGAGGTGGGCTTAGTGAGAAGGACGAGAGAGGGGCACTAGATGCTTCTTCTCCAGTCTGGGGTTTGCGCCTGCCGAATCTTGCAGGCAAGTTGACCGTAATCGTCTCGCCCTCTTTAAGACTGAGGTCGCGTTTCTCGACACTATCCTTTCTCTCCACTGTGGGCGTCTTGCCTGGTGGACCGCCCTGCGCCCAACCGAGCGTCTTCTGGGCTTCCTGTAGAGACACGCCAAAATCGAATGCATCACTTCTCTCTTCAAAGCCGATGCCTAGTGTCGCTTTCCTGCCCGCCTCATCCTGGACACGCAGAGCAAAAAACCGCGAACTATCGGAGGCGGACTCGACGACCGCTGCTGCTGTGTACGGGGCTGCGGCAAATAACTGGCCATTGCGCTGGTCTTCCAACACAATGTCCGCCTTTACCTTCTCCTCACCAGAGGCGTCTGTGACGGCTGTCTCGAGTATTCGGAGCCGCGCAGTGAAGATCTGCCGCTGGTTTCCCTCGGCGGTCCACTGTGCGTAGTGAGTTAGTGATTACTGCCTTTTTCGACGATCTCCTGCGGCAGAGAAGCATATTGAGCCTTTCCTTAGAATGCGAAAGGCCATACGAAGCACATAACACCGGGAAAGCCTAACCCTGTACATATGAAGATGGCTAGAATCTACCTCAGTAGGTACTCACCGTGGCCGCAACGTGGCCCCTGCCCGGTGTCATGGGCGGGATATTGTAGACATGGACGGTCCCGACGATGAATAACACACGCTGAATGGCGTCTGACGGCAAAGGCTGGCCCGTGACAGGGTCAATTGACTCCATTTTGTATCCCGTGCGTAATCGGAGGTAGGGATAGGGGTTGAAACGGAACGATAGGGAAGTCGGTATATTCGCTGAAGACGGCTGGTTATGACATTAAGAACTCGGCTGAAACAAGTGGCTAGCTGATGGTTTCTTATCCACACTATAATGGCATAACCCACTCGAAGAGTACTAACGGAAGATCGCCTGGGGCCATACTGTGCTGTAAGAAAGGACGGTGTGTGGCATACTCAACTTTCAATTGGATGGCTGTCACATGACACGTACTTAACCTAGCCACCTGTAACAATGACGACAGTGCAGGCAGTCCATCCCAAAAATGAAGTGCCATTGTAGTGGGTGGCTTATGCCATTATGTTTTGGGTGATAGAAGGAGAGAGGGGTTGAAAAAAAACTAACCTAATTCGTCGCCGCTTGTTTAATCTACCTAGTGTAGAATTATTCAATACCTAACTTTAATTTTCTCTTTCATTAGGTACTCTCGTAATGATATTGGTCTATGAAGAAAGTTACGGAACCTAGAATTCACCGCGAGGGGTAATACAAGCAAAGGTTGTCCGTTGTACTTTGCCTAAAAGCATAAAGTAATTCTGACGATAGAAATTAATAAGTAAGTGTTAAAGATAAGGTGGTTGATGAGAACACAAGTTTGTGGGGTCTCGTCTGTGACGCAGCAGTCCGTAGAGGGGCCCGCCTCCTAACTTTAGCTTATTGTCGGTGCTAATGCCCATACTTACACCATTCGAGCGCCAGTAGCTGCGCATACTGTATGTATATGCTTGCGCTCTTTTACCTGTTCTTAGCCCATCCGGCAGGACCCCAAGGTTCTTTGAACAAGTCACTATATACTACTAAATCTATTGCTCTACCCGCTCGCTGTTTAGTCTCGATAGTCTTGCCCTAAAGTCTGTTGTCTTTTCTCATGGGCCATTTCATAGCATATAATTTCTTCGAATAAGTAAGAATCACCAGGAGGGCGGCCCGACTTGCTTCGAAAGCGTGCGTGCTCATCTCCTAAACCAACCCATAAATGATCTTCGTTTAGATTTCCTGGTCAGCGTCGCCGGTGTTGAATTGGGGATGTCGACATCGTCTTTGGCCATCTGTGGCAACACACGGTCAGGGATGTTAAGTCTATCATGAGGAGTCTGCGGAGGCATAGGATCATGGATGTTTAAATAATCCTGGAGGACATTCGCTACTGAAGAAAAGTACTGGGGATTCGGGACCACAACACTCATCCCACCAGCAACGCTCCTCGGGTTGCTACGGACCAGGTCAAGAGCGCTTTTAACATCAGACAAGCACGCGTGTTGTTAAAGAAACTCGAGAAGATCGAGCCTTTCTTGCGTGATGGATGGGCCAATGCGTAAGCTGCGGCATATCGCACTATTCGGAGTTCCACCATAGATAATATTCAACAGGAAAGGTACCATCGGCTGTGCGGTGTGCACTATGTCGGGTTGATCAGAAACCTTAAACTTAACGTAGCTAGGAATCGGAATCTGGGCCATAAGCCCAATAAAATCGACCTGATTCCGGTCGTCGCTATCATCGAAACAAGATGTATCTGACGGCGCTCCGTGGCACCAATGCGGGAGAGCTTTTGATTTGGAGACTTGGAAATCTTTTGGCCGGATGTCTAGACCTTTTCGGTTCTGTGAAAGTACCGTGACTTGGTGGTCGAGCTTGTCAAGGATCTGGACGAGTTCTGTGATGTTCGACGGGATATCTTCAACTGCTCTTGCAACCTCAAACAGTTTTCCGATGTGAGTCCAGAAATGCCATCTATTATCGGGCAAGATGTAAGTATCTGATGACATCCTCAACACCTCCCCTTGCAATAATCGAAGACGGGGTTCAAAGTCCACGTTGGTTGTTGACTGCATGGTCTGCCAGTTCTCCTGGACCCATTCCCTCGCAGTTCGGTGCATGTAATCCACCCAGCTGTCCCTGGCTCTCGTTGCCTCAAGCAGTGTATTTCCTGGAAGTTTCCAAGTCTGTTAGCGTCATCAAAATACCCATAAGGTTCTTTGCTTAAAAATAGAACCTTTGGGCGCGGTATAGCAAATCTCTAGTAACCCTTTCGTCCGACTATTCAATCTTCGGCTCAGAAATGAGACCGCGCTGGTTAAGGACATGTTATTGATCACGCCAATGTCTAGGTCGAGTGAGTCTTCTTTATTGCCCATCCAAATACTCAAAGAGTATGGTGTGACATTATGCTTCTCGTAGGCGTCGAGAATTAGGAAGTACTGCGAGGCTTCCCCATGATACTGCGAGTTAGTTCGTTCCCACATGACCCGAAATAATTTGGATAGGTCATCTGGTAAGCCATCGAGATTGGCTTGCAAATCAGATAGCGTGTCGCCCTCTTGCAAACTTACTAAGAGGTTCCGCACTACCACCGACACCCACAGGAAAACCCCGCGCGCTTTTTTCACGATGGAATCAAATAACTTCTTGGCCTGTTCAGGGTAAAGTACTTGATGTTCCCCGAACCCCTCACTATTCCCGAAGTGACCGCGGACATAGAGATGGATATCTGGTTCTGTGAGATCCTCGAGTTGGAGCATGGGGGTTTGCTTGAATGTATCCCTAAAAAGATTCCAAGGGCGACTGCTAGTGCATATTTTAACGTCAGGGAGCATGCTGGCCTTTCGAAGAAGGCCTAGTATGCGGTCATGATCCCCTTCAAACTCGTCGAGACCATCAATAATCAGCGCCAGCTTAAGCGCTTCACGGTCCCTAGCGAGCTTCTTTCCCGCCTGGGAAATCAAAACTTGAAACCCGGTTAAAAGGTCTTCTAGTTTCCAATCTGGAAGAGATACCTTATCAACAAAAACCTGGACTAAGGCCCAGCGGCTGGGAAACACAACCGGCACAAGTAGCTCTGGATCTTGGCTAAGACACTGGTGAAGCAACGTGCGGAGGAGTCCCTCAAGAGACTTTTGAAGATTATTACCAGCGTTCCAGGAGAAGTAGGTTGCCAACAGTGGATCAGAGCCATTAGCCCATTGACGGAGATTGGGACTTAACCTCTTATCAGAGGCGAGAAATTTGATCAGGGTTGACTTCCCAGATCCCGGCTTACAGCCACTTCGGAAAGTCGGACCATAGAGGGGTGCCATCCTTCTGGCACCGGGGTTTTTGGAATATCCATCCGAAGGTGTCACCGTACGCATTTGGGATGGCTTCCTCCCGGTGGTTCATTGTTTTGAAGAGAAGGCTATCGACAATTTTGGTTGCGAACTTCTCGTTGCGGCTCTCGGCTGACAGGTTAACGGGATCTAGAGCCGGTAGCCTCTTATAGTCATCAGGCATCCGCTCGGAATCCAAGCCCTCTGAATCCAATATATAGTGGACCATGGCTTGAGCTTCTCGTCGACTGTCTCGCGTCTGGCCTTGAACCAGATTCACGATATCTGCGCCAAAGCTGCGTGTGGTTTCGTCAATCCTCTGCACCGTCCTCATTAACTCTGCCTGCTGCCCAGCAAATTGGATGGTATTGATACCACTCCTCTGTGCCTGCCCCCTGGAGTTTCTATTTTTGTTAGTGTTGGCATATTATGAAGGTCGTGAATGATCGAACTCGAGACCGTACCACAGAAATACCAGCACGGCCATCATCATCTGCTGTCTTGCCTGATTGAGCCGCTCTTTCAGCTGCTCAATCTTCGCAGGCGACTGTGCCCCATTCAGTGCATGCACGAAACTGACCATCGCCAACGTTAATTTCGTAGTTCCTTTAGCTTGGACGTTACTAATCATATCCTGGAGCTCACGACTAATATCCCTACACTCGCCGCAAAGGCGAACAAAGACCTGTTCGGAGGCTCCAGCAGTTTCTGTTTCCCACTTGGCGTCCCCCAATTTGAGTTCAACTTCAGTTATAAGCTCCATCAAATCCCGCGAAACTTTCCAAAGTTCGACGCTTTCTGGATCCGAGTCAGTTTTAGATTTATATATTTCCCGCGCATCGGCGAGGACGCGGCAACCAAAGTCCAGGAATTGCACGGCCGCTGCGGCGACGCCCAGTGCACTAAGGGGATCCATTTTTGGCGTCTAAATCACGCTCCCCTGAGCTGGAAGAAACGCAATGGGGTAAAACTGTTGAAGGGATATGACACAAGCTTACCTACACGTAGGTAGGTAAGTAGGTACCTATTTACCCCAATGCTGCACTGAGACGAGAGTGGCTTACCGTCTACTGCTTGATCATTTGGCGACTGTGGCGGTGCGATACAGTGTCTCTATAGTGTATATTTACTGTACCACCATGAGGCTACCTAGCCTAGATAGGTACCCCTTGTTGTGGCTTGACTTGTCCAATCAATCAATTCCATCGAAAATTATCGCGATCAAGCTCTCTCTTCTGAGAAGCCTGCTTCCAATTCCAGGTCACTCTTGAGCCTCTGGTCACGGCCCCAACTTCCACAATGGCGGCTCGGAGTGTGTCTCCCGGGGCCGCGCTGCTCAGATCATCCCGCATGTTCTCAATGCCGAATCCGATACCTGCTTCTCCTGGCGATTATTCGTCGGCGACAAAACATCACTCCGCGACCGCGACGGCTCCCTACCCAACCCACTTGACCATCACCACCCCTGCGACGTCTCGCATCAATGGCGATTGGGGATTCAAGAGACCCCTGCCCCTAAAGACAACTACCAAGCAAACATTCCCCCTCGTGCGCATACGGCAGATGGACTCCACGGAGCACGTCACTGATTTCCAGTCCGCATCGGATCATACAATGACTCTTAAGAAATTCCAGGAGCTTAACCTGCCTATCTCTGTGCCGGCAGCGCGTGAAAGCGAGAGGGATTCTCTTGCCCGTAACCCGAGGTCTGTGTTCGAGGAGGACGGGGACATCACGGCGTTTGAAACCGAGCAAGCCCGCGCCAAGTCCGAGTCCGAGTCCATTGAGAATAAGCGATGGAAGTTCAAGGGCCCTTGGCTTGCTGGCATGACCGACGGCGCATTCAACGAATGGCTGGAAAAGAACGTGCGGACTAGACGAACCGAATTCCGCGCTTATCTAAAAGATATATACGCTAAGGAGCTCACGGAGGAGCAAAGCAGCCAGGCGATACGGGACAAATTGCCTGTACCGCCAGCAGTGACGCCTGATAGCATTACAGAAGTCCAGTTTATTGACTACTTGAGGGACCTTCGCCAGGATCGCCTGGTCCTGTTCCGACACGTTAGTCGCTTTCTCGACCTCGCACCTCTGACTACGGAGGCGAATTACATCGTCACTATGAAGCCTGGTCGAGCTCAGAAGTTCGACAGGGAGAACCCGTATGGAGCGAATGGCCCGCCGATCACACATCCTTCTGCTGGTCTATCATACTTGCGAACACCCAACTTCATAGACAACCACCCTATCTACGGGCCTCAGAAGATCCATCCCGTAGTCAAGGCCAGGGTGCTAAAGCCTAGGAATACTAATACTGGTGTTCACGAGCCAATCATTGGTGTTGCGGGTTTCATAGCCGACCGCCCTACTGATCAGCGACTCCTTGGGCATGCGATGAAAAACAGTCCAAGAGGAATTGCACTCTCACGCCTAGATCTCGAGCAACGCGGTGGCGCAAAGATCTACTACAAGCTCGATTCAGCCACTGTTGATTCCAGTGGGAGAGTTCGACTCAACGTCTCAGACCCCGGGGGCACAACGCCGGAATTGGTGGTAAAGGAAATGCTGGGAGAGAACGATAGGAAAATGGAAGTATACGCGAGTTCCATGCAGGATGACTCCACGATAGAAGTATCTACCGACATAACGCCCGGTCCTCCTCGTAGGGGGGCTCATATATATGGCAGTAGAACAAGTTATGGCCTCGGTCGGGAATAGCTGTAGAATATCTCGACGTTTCTATGTGTACATTACAGCCCCTAGCATGGGTCGATGTACTCTGGTCGCGACCGGACCACCTGTATTTTTGAATCTGTAAGAAAATAGAAAATAACCGATACTTCTGTTCCTCGCATATAGTCAACTATGTTTTGTGTGTTTTAACCAGCTCTTTCCGAGTGATAAACAGAATTGAGCGTCATCTACTGTAACACTATCGACAGCGTATGTGGGCTGGCAGTTGCCGGCTATCACCGCCAGCTGTGAGGATGCAACCTGCCCCGCCGAACAATGGCCAGGCTAGCCAATTAAAGGTATAGTTGGAGCTGCCCTAGGACCCCGCAATTAATTTTACCGAAAAACCTCCCCACACAAGATTCTCGATAACTTAACTCCAACAATTGCCCATTCTTGCAGCCTTCCTCCTCGTCCTGCGATATCTCCCCTCGGTCTACTACCAACGCCCTCAGACAGCCCCTAACCGCCAAACCATTCGCAGCAAGCCGCCAAGATGGGTCGCGTTCGTACGAAGACAGTCAAGAAGTCCGCCAAGGGCATCATAGAGAAATTCTATGTAAGGCTATGCCATGCGTCAATTCGTGCAAACACTTCTTCAGTAGATTAACATCGCGACAGCCTCGCCTGACCCTGGACTTCGATACCAACAAGCGTGTCTGCGACGAGATTGCCATCATCTCTTCGCGTAGACTGCGAAACAAGATTGCTGGCTATGTCACCCATCTGTACGTTGTCCTATGTAATAATTATGATAAATATCGCCACTAACTACTCTCGCTGCTCACAGGATGAAGCGTATCCAACGTGGCCCCGTTCGTGGTATCTCCTTCAAGCTGCAAGAAGAGGAGAGAGAACGTAAGGATCAGTACGTTCCCGAGGTATCGGCTCTCGACTTCACCCAGAACACCGAGAGCGGCCAGCTCGATGTCGATGGCGAGACCAAGGACCTACTCAAGCACCTCGGCGTACGTACCAGACCCTCGCTCTTCTTGCTGGAATTGCCTAACACCCATCCCTTTCTAGTTCGACACCATCTCCGTCAACGTTGTGCCTGTTGTTCAGCAGCAGACTGCCGAGCGCCCCCGCCGATTCGGCGACCGCCCCCCTCGATAAATGTACATTGCATGAATGGATGGTTACGGGGATTCGGGATATTTACATTTGGGCTCATCATGACTTCACGGCGTCTAAATGGAAGGTAGTACCGCATTAGGTTACGAAAACAAAACGAGAATTTCCGAACAATGGTGTCCCTGAGTCTCGAGCTTCACGCCTGATGACGATGGTTGATGGCCAAATTTCGTTCCATACGTAGCAACGTGACAATATGTCTACATGGGCTACGACGTCACTATACATCATCCAGCCCAATTGCGCTTTGACCGGCGTCTTCAAAAGCTCACAGACGTACTTGTGAGAACACATCGATATCAAGTATTGTCCAAGGTAGAGACGGATAATTCTGCATGAGCCAGCAAAGTTATATTGTTCTTTTGGGTATCTCTAATAACAAGCCTAAACGCCTGGTGATGCCTAGTAAATTTGTTTTATAGCCCCTCAGTAGATGGCTGATCTGGACTGGTCCCTTCTACACCTGTAGTCATGCCCTCTTGGCTCACCGTCTCTGATTTTGGGTCAAAAGTTGTCCTATAGCCTTCTGTTACTAAATGACTCTGGCCGTCAGTACCTAAAGATGGTGCTGCTGGTGCCTTCACTGGTTTCTCCCTGATAGTCAATTTGATAGAACGTTTCGGTGTTTTCCCGTTCTCAGCGGTGTCCCCTCTCTCCAGAGCCAGATCACGCGCATTCTCGGCCGTCTTCTTCTGCGCCTCAATCTTCAGATTATCGACGTCCTTTGCCGCTTGGTTGGTAGTGTCGCTAATTGCGGAAATTTGTTCCTCTTCGAATAATTCGACTTGGATTGAAGGGATTCCCGCACGCTCCCACGCGGCCGTCTCGTTCAGCTGCACCTTGACATACATGGCCCGCTTGGCGCACTTCTGAGAGCACCACTTCTCCAGCTCCCTGCTCGGGATGATGTTAAAGTCCTTGCGACCGTAGTTCACGAGCTTGAAGGTGCCGCCGCCGGAGACGCGCGATCGCGGTTTCGGGCACAGCGTGTACCCGCACAGTCCGTTGGCGTTGCGCTCCTCGATCAGGTCGTCGTAGTCGCCCGGCTGATACAGGCGGACGAGATTCTTGAAGGACTCCGCGTCGGCGGGTGCAGGGTTGGAGGCGTTGTAGGGCGCAACGCGACTGATGGGGAACTTGGACAACTCGATCATGGAGTCGGAGATCTGGTCCTCGACCTCGCGGCGCGAGTGGATGATGCGCGCATGCTTGATCGCGACCTCGCGGGGATTGGGCGCATTCTGTCCGGTGGAAGGTGGCGTGGGCGTGTCCTTGTTTTTGAGAATGCTCTTGGGCTTGCTGGTTTGTTTTGACATGTTGCGTCTCGTGCGTACCGTACCGTACCGTACCGTACCTGGTGCGACTGGATGCCTGTGCTGCGTAAGAAAACCTGTCAGGACTCGGCCACGCCCAAGGTTATCTTTCTTGCCTTGCATAATCGATTTCGGACGGGATGCTTACTTAATCACCTAAAGCATGACGCCACAGTAAGATAAGTGCATATAGTACCTAGGCAGGTACCTACCTAACGTAGGAAGGTTAGGTGGTACTGTACCCTGCGGTTGGTACCTAGGTAGGTACTCGGGTGTACGTGGGAGTGGCGTCACCGCGCCAATGAGCGCAACGCACTAGGTACTGCCGCATCATGCGACCCACCCTAGATGAAGGTCCAAATTCCGCGAGCATCCCGCCTGTGTACTACGACGACACACTCTCAATGCTGGAGCCTTGATGGGAATCATTCTCGTTCGTCACACTATAATCCACATATGCCGTGCAGCTGTAGTCTAGTCTAGTCTTAATACCTTATTACACCGTTGTCGTCCGAACCCGTCTCTCTGTTACCTACCATCTGGCACGACTCAATCACAATTAGAAGAACCCTGCAGCTCCCGTGCTCAGTGTATACATGCTTCGCTCCGTCTTTGCAACCAGCGCTCTCTGCTTAGCCTCAGCACCCCACACCCTTCGAACAGCGAACAGGACGAGTCACGCTTGCGTTTGCCGTCTGTCGTAGCCTGGTGGCCTGGCAGCCTGGTATACCCTATCCTATTCTGTACAGAAGTACTGCTGTATGTGCCCCCCTTGCTCGCCAGCGCCCAGCCAGTCCCCAGTCTCCAGGCCCGAAACAGCTGTCACATTCATGCGCTGACGTCGGCCTGCTTGGCTAGCTGCGAGCGAGCTTTCACAGGCCAGGAGTAATCGGCATTGCTCAGCCTCAAGCCGGCCCATCCCAGTTTGAGCATCGCGACCATCCCGCCACATTCCCTCCGCATTGTTCCAAATCCATTAGCCGTCTCCCGTCTCCGTTGACGCCCCTGACTTTGATACTCATTCTACCTCTGCCCAAGAACGGCACTGCTCCACGTAGGCGCTGTCGTGTCGCCTCCGGCTCACCACCTGGTGCGACTGACATTCCATAGTCGCGTTGAGCTCAATATCCATCTTGCCGTCTCCGAGCCGTGCCCTGCCTACGAGGCCAAGACACAATGGCTGCCGTGCCGTTCAAGGTCAGGGCCATCTACGAGTACGTGTCGAACCATGAAGACGACCTTCCTTTCCAGGTCGGCCAGATCATCACGGTGACCGATGAGGAGGACACCGAATGGTACGAGGGCGAGTATGTCGACGGTACGGGGGTGAAGCTGGAAGGCATCTTTCCCCGGAATTTCGTCGAGAAGTTCGAACCTACTGCACCGCCGCGTCCGATTCGAGCTCGAAAGAAGGACCCAGAACCTGCTCCTCCTGCACCCACTTCTCCTCCTACTCCTCCACCCGCTGCCGCCGCACCCCCTGAACAACCAGTTGAAGATGCGCCTGAAGAGACGCCTGCCGAGACACCACCAGAAGACGCCCATGAGGAAACACCCGTTGCTACTACACCCCAGGCACCACCAACCGACCAATCCCATCCACCTGAAGCGCCCTCTGTTGCGCCCGCTGTTCCCGTTGCCAACCCGCCTGAGATTGCGCCAGTACCAGCACCTGCCCCTATTGAGACTAAAGATATCGATTCGGTCGGTTCTCCGAGTGTTGATGCTCCTCCAAAACCGAAGTCTCCGCCTCCGGCTCAAGCTCGCTCTCCACCACCCGTATCCCAAAAGCCCGCGAGTAATTCTTTCAGAGACCGCATTGCGGCCTTCAACAAGCCTACTGCTCCGCCAATAGCCCCTTTCAAGCCTAGTGGACTTGGCTCTGGCTCTTCTGGCTTCATCAAAAAGCCATTCGTTGCGCCTCCACCAAGCAGGCACGCTTACGTGCCTCCACCACGGGATACTAATGTCGCAAGAATCTATCGCAGAGAGGAGGATCCTGGGATGAAAGAAACACAGGCAGAATCCACTGACACTGTTGAGAAACCCAAGCCTATCCCTGCCGCAAGCTCCGAACCTCAAGGCGAGGATCAACCCAAGCCTACCACGCTAAAAGAAAGAATCGCACTCCTCCAACGGCAACAGGCAGAAGCTGCTCAACGACATGTAGACGCCGTTGCGAAAAAAGAGAAGCCTGCGCGGCCACCGAAGAAGCGCATAGACAGTGAGGGTCCGCGGGAGTCGCCCGCGGAAGATCAAGCGGCGGGAGCACCACCCCCATTAGATCGAAAAGATTCGGCCGATGTTACTAGTAAGGATTCCCTGGACGAGTCTCGTTCGGCGAGGCAATCCTTGAATATCAGTCGCATATCCACCGGCCCTATTGAGAATGATGGAAATGAAGCAGACATGTCAGGGGCCGGTGACACCACGGAAGGCCAAGAAGATCTCATTGGGCATGACGACAGCGATGAGAAACTTGATAAGCCAACTTCTCGTGAGGGCACCGCGCCCGACGAGCAAGTTCCCGGAGAAGACAAAGCAGAGGACGAGGATGACATTGACCCAGAAATCAGGCGGAAAGAGGAGCTTCGTGCGCGCATGGCGAAGATGAGCGGTGGTATGGGTATGGCTGGTATGTTTGGACCACCAGTGATGGGCCTGCCTAGCAAGAAGCCCAAGCCTCCTATTCCCGTAGAGCGACGTCCTAGTGGAATGTCCGGAGGACCATCATCTCCAAGAATGACAGCTCCGCCAATACCCACAATGATGGCACTTCCAGGTATGGGGAAGCAGAAGAAACCGGAAGAAGCCCATGAGCCCGAACCAGAACAAGATACAGCCGAAAAAGAGACCATTCCAGGTCCGATGACTGATAGCACAAGCTTGGAACCGGAATGTGAGTGGACGCTCCAACACATACTCAATGCTGCCATGATTGTTTTACTGACACAACGTAGCAACATCTCAAGCGATTGAGGGGCCACCACCAGTCCCTGCAGGACGCCCAGCGCCACCTCCCATACCTACAGACTGTAAGTCCCGGATGCATTCTATTTGAAATACAGGACACTAAGAAGTGACATTAGCTCGGCCGCCTCCTCCGCCACCGGCTGCTGTTCTTTCCCCTAGCCTTGGGTCGGAATCTGATGATGAGATGTCCGAGAACACTTCGAAGCCTCTTGAGACTCCCCAGGCCAAAACATCGCCAACAAGCCGTGAGCCACCACCAATACCTATGGCATCCCCTCCCCTACCAATGTCACCTCGCTTTTCGAGTGACAATCGTAGCTCATATGTAGGGGAGGAGATGTTCCCAGCTTCGCCAGCCTCGTCTCCGCAACAGAGCAAAAGGAATAGCCGGCCGCCACCTCCGATTCCCGGCGTTGCTCCTCCGGCGCCAACGCAGACCAGACCACCACCGCCTCTTCCTCCTAGCGGCGCGCTCAGCCGTGCTTCCACCGCCGACGAGCTAACCGGAATGCCAATGAAACCTGGCCGGCTAGATAATGGCGAAGAAGGAGAAGTTACCGAATACGAAGGCGATTATGACACTGATATCGCGCCTTCTGCGCGCCATAAAGATGCTCTGAAAGCCCATGCAAGAGGTTCAAGCTTTGATGACAACTCTTCAGTGCGCTCTCCAGTTGCTGAACTTCCGCCTACAGCTCCGCCTCCAGTCCCCAGTATTGCACCTAGAGCTGGTCCACCTCCAATTCCCACTCCACTTGCTCCAAGTTTCAGGACGTCGGTAGATATCCCGCGAGCTATGCCACCCCCTATTCCTAGTTTACCTACTCCACGGTCGAGGGCTTCAGTAGACGTTCCTCGAGCAGCTCCGCCGCCCCCTCCCCCTAAGCCGGTCTTGCATACATATGATGACGATTATGATCCTTACAACTATAATGCTATACAGACACCTCCTGTCCCGTCTCAGAGTACGCCCACGCATGAGGAAGAGGAAGGGTATGCGCCATATCAAGCTCCGCCGCCTCCGCCACCTCACTCAACAGACCGTCGAGCGCCTCCTTTAACACCAACCAGCTCGAGAGCAGTTCCAAGAAAATCGTCAGATATTCTTAGGCCATCTATCGGCAAACGATCAGTGGATATAAGTCGGCACTCTCTCTCTTTGGAGACGGGCTTTATGGCGAACGAGATTGACTTATCAAGCCATACGCAATGGTGGCTCTCGCGACATGGGGTCCCACCAGTCTTTCAAGGGCGGAAGGATATCTATACAGAGAGTAATGAGTCAAAATCTACTGAAAACGGTCGGAAATTCGTGACCAAGGAAATCTCAGTCCTTTTCCAGGACTATTCGCAAACTGTAATCACTGTTCATTTTGACCCTAAGGATTCTTCCCAGACTGAGCTGGACCAACGACACGAACCCCCTCCTCGACCCCTGCGGCAGGACGAGCTGGAGGAAGCCTACGAAAGATTTGGACGGCGACTTGCTCATTCAGTTGCTTCTAAGAAAGATTTGGTCGTCGGTGATGGAACACCACATGCCCTCGTTTACGAGCTTCTCCGGCCTCTCAAGGAAGCCCTGCTACCAGTTGGCACTCGCGCATACGGCGCGCTAGTTTACGCTAACATGGCCAACGCAGCAACGCAGCTGAATGATGAGATCAGACCTGGCGATATTATTTCCATCCGCAATGCCAAATTCCAAGGGAAACATGGGCCGATGCATGCCAAGTACACAGTGGAAGTCGGTAAGCCAGATCACGTTGCCATCGTTGCCGAATGGGATGGTACAAAAAAGAAGGTGCGTGCATGGGAGCAGGGTCGGGAGAACAGGAAAGTCAAACAGGAGAGCTTCAAGCTAGAAGATCTAAGGAGTGGCGAGGTCAAGATCTGGCGAGTGATGCCGCGCACCTGGGTTGGATGGAGTGCAAAGGACTAGGGTTCTCGAATCATGCCAACCTATAACTCGGTGTGGCCCGTGTTGCTGCGTGTGGGCGCAGATGGAAGCATCACCACTGAGAGGAGCAGAGACAGCCTCGAACAGTATAGGTTCAGCCCTTGCAGGTAGTAAGTAACGGGTTGATGAACCAGGACCCCCCGAAGATCCATCATGTGTTGCATCTTCAAGACGTAATGCTTCCTTATAGCACAGTGTACTTACTATCGACGGAGACGAAGGAACTTAAGCAAGTAGTCATGAGTATTACCTCATGGCGGCATTATAAAAATATATGTACTTATAGCCTGTGATAACGCTATACGATGATAGTTAGTGTACGGATAAGCTTGTTCGATCCTTGACGATGTAGACTTTGTGTTGGTTGGTAAGTCGAAGCTAGGTTAAATCCAGATTACCCTCTCATAAGGTCTTATTTATATTTCTCTCTTCGTTGTCAATAAACAGTTTCATATGCTTTTGACGCTGGTTTGAAACCCTCTTCTTGCCCTCCTTCGTGTTCGTTGTGTGCGCAATAGCAGTCGAGATTTTGACTATAGGATATAGCGTACGCAACTCACTGCGTGCCTTCAGTCCTAACTATACACCCATCTTTTAGTATGGGGTTTGATGTGACTCTTGGTACGCATATTCTCCTGAGGCGCGGCTAAATGCAGTGAATGGCCGCCTTGCGCATCTACTGTAACAAGGGCTTGATTTCAAGAGCTTGGAAGAGTGTTTAAATTCAAGTAATCATCTATGCGATCAAGAAGCCTCTGGGGGTCTAGCTCTCCTGTTCAGCTAGGCGGGCGAACTCCAGGCTATATGTGCGAATAGCTTCACCTACGCTCAACCGCCTGGCTTCTCCTTGCCCTCACGTTTTCGTATAGCTGTCTCGGATAGGTTAGAATATATACGGGATAGACGGGAGGAGACGGGAGGCCCTGGCTACCTACTTACTACCCCATCATATGATTATTTACATGATACGAATATGCAATTCACCAGACCTAGGGACGTGGATCTGGTCTCAGTCCCTTCCTTGTGTACGTGTGACCAATTACACACTCAGGGGAGCATTATGATAGTTCTTATCTAGTTCTCTTCATCTTCTAGAATGGTGAATATGACTAGATACGCTACAAATCATTGTTGTGCGAGAACTAGAGAAATCTTGAATAGACGGCTTCTGCTAACATATGCATGATATTATTGTTATCATTCCGTGTAAATGGATATTATGAAAATAGTGTCAATTTATAAACTCCCACGTTTGGCGCGTTATTGTGGTCGTTAGGTTACTGGAAAGTGAAAACTGGTTCGAATATCAAAATCATCTTGAAGTAGGCATTGAGTAGGAATAGCGATGTTAACGCGATAGGATTGTGTCTATTTATTAATTTGGCGGTAGGACTAGCATCGTGGGATGGGCCGAATTGCCATCGCAAAGCTCTGTTGAATATATATATCTATATATATATTTTGGAAGTTGGTTATTGAACCTTCATCAGACCACTGTTATAGTAGCGTACATTTGTAAGTTTCGTTTCCAAACAAACAAACTTAGCATTGTGGAAGCAGAATAGGTAGTTATGCTGCTGAATAACTCTCAACCCAAAATAATGAATTGTTATTTAGAATTTGCTTGTATGGCAGTTATGAGCTATGTGCCCTCATCTACAAGTTATATATAAGACTGAGTGACATATACAGTGTCGATAGTAGGCCTAGCCATGATATTATTATGTAAAAAAAAGCGGTAAGTAGGTAATTAACTAAGATACACATTCATGCCGAGGTGGCATATTCACAACCATGTATAAATCGGCTGGCAATAATATCTTGATCAATTATTATACAGGGTAAACAAGTACTCAACAAAATATGCTTCGTCGTGGCGTCGTATGGTCGGTTATTGTAGGTTTAGTGATGAATGTCGGGCGCTGCTTGTCATGTACTGTTCTTCCATATGAATTCTTCTTGCAACTCAGCAAGGTAAATCGTCACCTGTCGGCTGTGGGGTTGGTGGCTGGCTTGCCATATCCTCCTGATTTGACCTTGGGAATATCCTTTTTACGGTCGATTACGGATTTGAGGATGTCAAGTTTCTCCTCCGTGATTTTGATTGCTTCGTCAACCTCTCTCTCGCCCATACGCTCCTCTTGTAACTTCTCTTCTATTGTCCGAGGCTCGGTTACGCGTTTCCGGATAGGCGTTCCACCCTCGTTCATACGGTGAAGGCCAACTCTTTCTTCCAGCCAGTCCCACAGCTCACTTTCTTCTCGTCTCCATATCTCCTCGTATGCCACAGCACGCTCAGGGTAACTAGAAAACGCCACACCTCGACCGTAGCCAATGCCTCTATGTTGACTATTGAAGCCGAAGCCGAACCACGTCGAAACCAGTAGTCCAACAAGGAGGCCGTACACTACATTGCCGGTCATGACCGGTTTCAGGATATCGAATATTGGCCCTAGAATGCTATGCAGGGGCTCAAATAGGCCCCAGTCATGAGACTTGGGCGTCGAGTCGGCTGGCCCTTTGAGACTGTCCTTAGAAGCGCGGTTGAGTTTGCCCTTCGCTTTCTTTTTCTTGCCTCGAACCGTCCCATTAAGAGTAGTGGTGCGAGGTCGGGAAGACACAGCACTCTTCAAACTAGTGAGAAGATCTTTCCAAAACGTTATTTGGCCATCCTTAGCACCTTTCTCAATCGCGCCTATTGTGGTTAGTCAATTAGTTAGAATATCGATAGAAAGATCAAATCCTTACCCTTCAACCAGCTTTTACCAGTCCATTCGATGGTACAGTTGATCGTTACGCGAGTTGAGTTATTGTCAGCCCAAAAGAGACAGTATTTGGTCTTGACGCTGAAGAGGTTTCCGTTCGGCACATCGGGTGTTTGCGTGGTGACAAGCACGTTGACGGCTTTCTCGAAGTCGATATTTTCGATTGTCTCAGTAACAATGCACTTGGTTTGCCTCGGCCCCAACGAGGCATACAGAGGCTTAATGTACGAGTAAACCCGACTCTTATTGTCTTGAGTCAATCCCTTCTTGTCCTCCATTTGCAATTCAGTACACTTTTGCTCGTTGGTCAACCATTTTGACATCCATGCGACGGACGTGGGGCCGAAAATGAAATTGTAAACTTTGCCCAAAGGAGCAGTGACGATATCGTCTCCGATGACGACTTCGAAGTGATTATCTAAATCACCACATTCAGTCGGACCGTGAGTAGCAGGTCCCGGGAAATCAGCGACACCTGACGCCGGTGCGGCATTTGACTTGTCAGCAGCCGCTCCATTGAGCGCCATAGCACCAGATACTTTCCTCGACACGGCTTTCTCCCCGTCAGTCTCCATCACACCTGATTCTGTCGGTTGAGTCTCCGCAGGGATATCATCATCTTCTAGGTCCTCATCGTAAATGTCGTCGTCGTCGTCTTCGCTGTCGTCATCTTCAGACCCAGAACCGCTTTGACTGCCGGGGGCGCCTTCTCCATCGACTTTCTCAGTTTTATCACCGCCTGTCTCATCCAGTGAAACACCGTTGAGCGAGCTACGCAGAGTTGGATGGCCGAGTTTCCAGATGTTGACTATCAAATCGTAAGTGGCGTCGCGGCTAGCGAAACTTGCGAACACGTGCTTCGCATGCAATGTTGAAATCATTAGACCGTTTTTGAAAACCAGAGCTGTACTCCTTTTCTCTACTGATACAATTTCGTCGAAACTCATAACGAGCGTGGTGACCCATCCCAGAATATTGCTGCTGAAGCAGAGATGTCCTTCGGATACGTAGAGCCTCCCATGAGCGAGAATCTCTCGTTGTAAGGCGCAGCTATAGTCTTCAATAAGATAATCATCGTCTGGGACGCTTTTGAATAGGGCGTGGAAATCCCGATTGCGTTTCTTACTCGCGACAGCGAAACCTGTGAGTTTAGGGGCGCTACCAGCTGCCGTAGGGTGAGCTACTGAAGCATTAGCTGCGGCGATCGCGATACCAATAGTAGTTCCAGTGCCTGCTGTACCACCTGTACTACCACGCTTACGTCTCTTTGTCTTGGATATGGCGCTCCGTATGCTGGAAGTGCGATTAACGCCGGTCCCATCTTCGTAAACACTGGCTGGTGGCGTTGTATTCGCATATTCATACAAGGACCTGGGTCGATCTACACTCGAGTCGTCAAGAGGGCCGTCGCTATGAATAGGTAGAATTTCGGGATCAGCCGGTGCTGATTCCGAACGTCCCCGGGACTCCTTGGCGGCTCTCGTAAACTTTGAAGCTGTCGGAGTATGAGTTGTACTTGCTGTCTCCTGGAACCCTAGTTGGCTGAGACTTAGATCACCCATACCCAAAGTCTTAACAGCAGGCTCCTTGCTACTTATGTTTGAATCCTTCAATTCGTCTGCAGGTGATTCAACTTCGACCCTATCGTCGTTGGCAGGTTGCATTTCCTTTGAACCATTCGATCTTGGCCTGTTACCAGTCGTACTTATACTGGTGTTTGTGATGGTGCTACTCAAAGTATTGGCAGCGTTCTGTGCCGCAGACAACACACTGGAGAAGAAGCCAGCACCTGGTGTGGGCGGAACGGCGTTCTCAGGTGTGGGCGTCAGAGGAGCCGATATGATGTTAGAAAGCTTGCTCGGGCCGATGCTTGCTGCCGAACCTGATCTCGCCCTTCTGTGCGATATCATGTTACCCGATGGCGACACAATCACATTGGGATTGGTGACAGGGGAGTTTCTGCTTTTCGGAGATGAATCAACCGGAGTCGGGGGAGTGTTGACGATTACCGGGCCAGTGGGTTCGGAAGAAGGGGGGGTATGCGGGCGAACCGATATTTCAAGGGGTGGTTGGCTTTTCCTTCTCCGTGATTCGCGAGATGATAAATCGGATTCATGTGTATCAGACTGCGAAGTTACTGCCGAGCTCGGCCGGGAATCTAAGCTAACCAGGGTTTCTTGGCTCTGGCGGTGGTCGTTTCGGGTCCCGGTGCTTGGTGTAGCACCCGTGTCCCTCTTGCCTCTGAAGGCGTCCTTAATCCTACCAGCGGGCGATCTTGAGCGTCGTGATGATGAGTCGGAGGGGGGGAGCAGGCCAGTTTTGCTGGTTGACAGCGTACGAGCCGTCCCGTGGGACTGGTCACTGGAGGCAGCGGAAAAGGTGGCAGATCGCGACAGACTCTCGATAGATTCTTGCCGGTCCAAAGTTTGGACCTCGGGAAGATGATTGGCCTGAATGATGGGCGACGAGGTGGTCAAATGACCGATCTGGGACGGATGAGTTGAGGGCGCAGCGGGCCGTCTAGGTGGGCAAATTAGAATATTGGTCTCAAGGGTATCGTTTTTATTTAGTGCGAAGACGAACAAGTGAGAAACTATAGATGTGCAGGCCAAGGGACGGGACAAATCCAGGCTATGGGTGAGGAAGGAGTGGGATACAGATGATATAGCACATTTGAATGTAGAGGGAGATGCTGAACCAGGTTACAAGGCTAACCTGGCTGCCTGGGTTAGCCTAGCTAGCCAGGCGGGTGTCAAGAACGGATGACGGGGTTTGACTTGGGGTTACGAAGGAAGACGCATGTCTGATGGCTGAAAAAGGATGGATCCTAGTCCACCTTAGAGACTAAGGTTAGGTAATACCGAGACGCCAAGAATGCTTCCGCCAAACCAAGTGTACCTAGCCCACGCGTAGCTGATTTCTTTGGGGGAGGCTGCGCAAGGTGTACTGTGCTGTGCTGCAGCCAGGTATCATTGGCTAACGATGGCATTACAGCCATCAAATAGGCGTTGGATACATGAAACATCGAGAAGGCAGATAGAAGGAAGACGACTCACAATTCATTTTCCAGACCCGGCGTACTATCGTAATCGATGCCGTCCGCCTCAATATCCTCAACACCACCAACACCATCATCGTTAGACTGTGTCGTTGCCAGGGAGCCGGGTCTAGATCCCTCTTGCTCGTGTTCGCTCCCGCGGGTGCTGGGCCGGCGCCCGCGAGGATGTTCCTCGTTCTCAATGTTCGCTAAGGAACCGAAACCTTCGTCTGAGTGACGTTTCTTCCAGCGCCCTTTGGCGGCAAGCTTTTTGGGAATCAGCTTCGCAGCAGCCTTTTTGCCGAGGCTGCTACTCGTGCTAGCATCGTCCATCACGACCGCTGCTTGTGGCGAACATGCATGGAACTTGAAGATGAAAGTATTTCAACCCAGACGCAGGATCGGATTATAATGAAGTGAAGGATGCCTTACTGTAGTACAGTGAAACAAGAGGGCATAAAAAACAAAAAACAACGCTCGAGACAAAGCGCGGCTGTCTAACCTGACGGCCGTTAAACTCTACGATGATGTCGTTGTGCGGCGATAACAAGATGTACCTGGGTCTAAACGTATGGCCCAAGATGGTTACCGGATGACCTGCAATCAGCTCCTGTGTGCTGTACGGCAGGTAGGGTGGCGAAGTCAAAAGCCCGTTTTGATATATCAAGAAGAATGAGAGTGTTGAGATACTGCGTCAGGGGAAAATGACAGTGATTGCTCGGTAGAAGTATCTGGTGTGACATCACCATCAATGATGGCAGATTAAGTAGTAGGTAGGCTAAGTAGGTAGGTAGGTACCTACTTAGTCTACCTACACGTGCCTACTGTACTTACGTGCCTACTTACGTGCCACAGGTTCGGAACCTCTCGGCCACTGCTTCAGATTCGTAACGGGATTTTCTGCTAGAGTTCCCCTGCGCCCCTGACTGCCCCTGTAAACCTCGGTGCTAAATCCACCATCCACAGTCTACACAGTCTAGACTTTACCTAACTTACGTAGGTACTTACTAATAGATAGACAGTGCAGCAGAGGGGTAGGTTATTACCTCAATCTCTTGAGGCATCCAACAATTTATGGTTGCTGGTTCGGTGGTTTAGGGGACCAGGTAGTGTAGGATTCCAAAGAGGGGCCGTAAATTACAGTGAGACACTTGATAACCCCGCTGCAGTACACCTTTAGCTTAGTATTTACGGGGTAAACCTAGTGTACAGTACCGCTTGCACCTGTGGCCTGCATCACCTCCAACCTTCTAGGTAATCTTCCAGAAGACTGAGCACCTAACACCGCTTCAATTCTGTCCTCTGCCCACAAAGCCGGAACCTCCTTTTTCTCGTGACGGACGAGATACCCATGCGCTTGCACCTCATCTAACCTTGCGCGACTTCCACGCTGCTTCTCTCGCCCGAGCGAATCGCTGATAGCCCACCTACTTCGTACTTTGTCGAACAGCAACACCCCCGAGTACCTCCAGAATGGAGTCCTCGCCACTGATCAAGGTATGGTTACCAGTCCCGATGCGCAGGTCAAACTGACCAAATGCCAGGCACACGACCATGCCAGAGCCGCATCAACCGCAACCCATACATCGGATACTACAGTCGCCATCAACGAGCACACTAGAGCTGCCGGCGAGTTTGCCAGTGCTGCCAAGGAAACCACTTCGGTCGAGGCTTTGCGGACCCTCAAGTTGCTCGAGGAGCATCATAGGAGACTATCCGAACTACTCCAGGCTCCATTGCAGCCGCCCTCATCGCAAGCCGCCGCCGAGAGCGAGTCCAAAGAGGCTGAAAAAGAGGCCGTCCATTCAGCTTCCGACCCCGCGACTGATCCAGCGAAATCGTTGAACGAAAAGAATGCGCCGCCCAAACCAACTCTTCTCAAGCACCCCAAATATCCGGCGCGAGATCTAGGCGCTTCTATCGCCAGTAATCTAGCCTCTGCCCGTGGCATCCGCTCTAAATACCGATCGCAACCGCTCAGCCCTAGCGTCTCCAACACCGAGGTGCCGGGAAACTTGGAAGGGGTGCTGAAGAAAGCTGCGCCACGGTCCAAGATGCAAGATATGCTAGACAACTCGGATAAAACGAGTGCCGTGTCCTCTCCCGATCGAACTGCTGGGGTAGTTGAAGATGAGTCTTCAAGAGGAATATCACATACGCCAGCTACATCGAGTGATGAGGGATTCTCTAGGTTCTATAGCGCCTTTGGAAGCATCATAAACAAAATTTCGGCTCCATTAGCCTTTGCCGGACTCCCATTAATCAGTGAAGAACAACCCGAGGAACAAATTCCACCCCCACCACCTGAGACGCCGATCCAGAAGCGAATTAGAGTCAGACATTCCGCTTCTACCTCTACCGAACCGGATATACAGAAGTTGTACTCGAAAGCTGCCCTTCGCGCCGTTGCTCGAGAGGGGCAGTCCACGAATGATTCTTTTTATGTGGTTCCCACCAGTGGCCACACCGCTTCCTATGCAAGCATATTAACCTTTGCTGACAAGGAGAAACGTCGAATGGAGGCTTCAGCTCACACAACCTTGGGAAATCTACCAGAGGACCCTGAAGAGGACGATTTTGTTGATGCTAGGGAATCTCAAATCATTCATTCACCGGCAATGAAGAGAAGAGCAGGCAAAGGCAGCACCGATAATATAGTCGAGGAGCTTTACCTAGAGAACAAGAGTCTGAAGGACATGATCGACATACTTAGTAAAAGACTCCATGCATTCGAGTCGATGTCGCAGAACTCTGGTATGAGGTTAGCAGAAAGCATGCGCTTGATGCGCCCCGGATCTCCTCTATCGTCAGCTAGCAAGCCCGCAAATTCTGAAGAAGCATTCGCAAAGGAGCTTAGCGAGCTTAAGCAACAAAACCAAGTCTTGATCAAACAGAATGAAGAGCTTGAGAAGAGTTACACCAAGGCCCGTGCCAATCTTGTAAGGTATAGGGAGAAATGGGACCAGCTTAAGGCGGGCGCAAAGGCTCGCCGAGCCGGTAGTGCTCAGGGCAATTCCGAGATTGCGGATGATGCAATGAGGTCACCAAATCTAGCCTAAGTTAGAAAAAGAAAGAGAATTAAGTAAACCGTCTGTATTTCAAGTATCGCTAGCTATTGTGTTGGTAAGCAAAATCAGACTTGGAAAATAGTCCTAAGCATGAATGTAACTAAGAGATCGAGATGTCTCTTGCTTAGACCGAAGTTAAAGCTTCGTCATAGTTCAATTCATAATAAGACTTAATTATGGTTTAAGAGACAACAACAACAACAACAACAACAACAACAACAACAACAACAACAACAACAACAAATATATATATATATACAATTAAAAAAGGGCCCAAACCCGGATTCACTGCTCACCTAATAGCTCATCACGCTCAGCTCAGCTCATGGGGCTTATACGTCCATCCTAAGTATCGGAGTTTGGACTATAAAAACAAATAAACAAGGAGCGTTTGGAGGGTGGGATGACATTGGTTTTTGTTTCAATATGTTTGCTCTCAGGCTTGGCTAATTTGTATCCTGAACGAGCAAGACTTAAACACAACAGAACAAATGGTTCAAAGTGAAACAATCTCGATTATTGGATATGGCAGTATGTGTCAGAATAAACGGATGTACCTCATTTGTTACTGTCCTATAAAGTGCTCTAGTGGCATCTGATGTCTAAGATCGTAATGTTTGCCACTGTTTCAAAGGGATAGCTGGTTAGTCTTACTGCAAATTAGAATGATTATACGGATACTACGACTAACGGCGTCTAGCCTGGGAGGGTAGGAGGGAGAGGGGGGGTTAAGACGGAGGATCAGGTGCCCTTGCTGATGTCGAAATACCGTTCTTCAGGCAGTTTTGACAAGTCCGCCCAACAAATGCATTCTCCGGTCCCTTCTCTCTCTTCATGCCGCATTCCTTACAATGAAGAGAGCATAAGTAGTAATAGCAGCCCTTAGCACTACATTCAACTTTCCACCGACAGTCTTGAGTGAGGTGTTGCTCTCCGCACGGACACTTCTTCAAGGAGCACTTGGTACCGCTGTGGCCCTTTATACCACACATACAGCACCTAGCGGAGCAGAGCATAGCATTGATATGTTTGTAATTACCGGGGGGATGGGGCGAGCCACATCTCCGACTACAGTGAACGTGGCATTTCGATGCCCGGTGGAACTGTGGGAACGGCTGGCATTTGCAGCGATTCGAGGCCTTCAGAGTGCAATTGCGAGCCTTATGCTCGCTGGAGTTGCAGTACCCGCAGTTCGACGGGCAGTTTTTTGTTTCGTGGGTATACTGCGCGCAGTTGGAACACGGGTGTTTACGGCGGGGCCGCGGGTTCTTTGACGAACCGGTGTCCTCGACTATCCACTCGGGCTTATCCGTGAACATGGCTCGGATGTGTGACCGACTCAAGCTTCTTCGACGGGAGAGCTTATCCAATTCGGAAAGCGGTTTGAGGGGGAAGAAGACCACGCACGGGCGCTCCTTTCCCAATGCCGCCGAGCGGCAATACTTGGAAGATCTCTTTTCGACGCCCCAGCATTCCGGGTTTGGTAAGCTTTGGGACCGTTTGGGGACTTGGCGATGGAAGTTGTTAGACTTCGCCTTCGTCGAGAGGCTTAAGCGTATTACTGCTACCTCTTCCCGCCAAGGTAAAGCCACGAAACAGGAGCCGAGCGATAGTTTTCCGTTCTGAGGACCGTCGCTACATGATAATTGGCTGTTCCCGGAAAATACCGAAAAGCGGTGGCGTGATAGGAGTGCTTTCTGGAACATGGCCAGATGAGTGATCATGTCGTGTTTCCAACCCGGAGCAGTCTTAGGATCGTGCTCCCTATAACTAAAAGCCTTTTTCGCTTGATGGATCAAGGGATCACACTGGAAGTAATGCGTCTGGACAAGCTCGATGATGGCCTGTTGGGTGGTGATTGGTTTCGGTCTGTACTCTACTACCCAGAACCTCCTGCCGAGATGATAGAACGGCGTCCCGTCCGCCAAGGACACCGGCGCGATAGCCGAGTACCAGGTATGCCACTCCATCTGAAGTAGTCGGCACATGACTTGCATGTCGAGACCAAGCTGGCGGTCCTGCGATTTCAGAGGGCCCAAGTCGATAGGATAGTAATTGACTTTGAGATATGTCCTTGATGATACGCGACTAGGCTTTAATAGGTCTTCCATGATGCGGCTAATCAAGATATCGCGGCCTCCCAACGGTCGGTGCGCATAACGTCTGAAGTCGAGATCGACATCGTTGAGAGGGTAATGTGTACCCATGTCGCAGACACTATTGTGTTAATGGCACGATACCGTATGCCGCTATCGATGTATGAGGTGTTGATAACATAACATGAGGTAGAGCCGCTCGTCCAGAAGATGAGGTTCAATTTGAGCGGGTTAAACAACTGGTCTCGGAGGTGATTGTGGATAGCTGTGTTGATAAGGTTGATCCCAGTGAAATCATATACCAAAGTACTGTATAAGGTTAGTGGGTCTTGTAACAGCAATACAACAACGCGCGAGCAGCTTATTTATGACGACCTTTACTACAACCGGCTGTTCTACAGAGAGGCGATTTGGAGTCAACCAACAGGCAAGTAGATCAGATTAACACGGGCCGTCAAGAGCTGCAACGGGCTGTTTCGGGTCGGCAATTGCTCAGGTACACTAACATGGCCCCTTTCAACTTAATGCGCTGATACGCAGCTTGACAGAACACGTTGTAGAATACATGTCTTGTTATAAACCCGGGAATCATCCGGGTCCTTAGAGAAGCCTGACTGGATTGTGGTTTTCAAGACTATGGGTCAGCTTTGGGGGAGCTGGCGCGGTTTTTATACAGTATTTCAGACTACTGTGTTATATGTCACATTCAGGAGCTCTGTGTAAGTTGGCGGCGTTCATGACCGCATGAGGTAAGGTATGGGTAAGGGGAGAACCGTGACGTGGTAAAGGTGTCCCAGCACCTTGAAAAGAGTCGCCACGGGCTCGGAGCTGTCGCCGAGACATGGGCATGGCAGCAGAAGGCATCTAGGTATATAATCCATCTAACCTGGATGGGACCTCTTGGCTATGCTAAACTCTTTATTGCGTTCAAGTGTGCTATATAGTTAAAACAAATATAGGACCTTCTATATGAGATGATTATCAGTTCTACAGCACTTTTTCTAACAGAGACGCCTTACTCACAGTTTGTGTTTTTGTTGGCTTTGCCTGTTGTATGTAGTGCAGTAATTCAAACAGTAGCGATCCCAGGTTTAAGAAACATGTCCTCAAGTTCTTGTTCTATCATCGAAGCTCGCTTCGGAATACGGGCCGGGGTCGAGAGCTGATGCGATCACAGGCATTCCTCGTTGCCGTCGTACTCCTCGCAGGATCGGTCGCGGTGGGCGTGCATCCAACTTGGCGCCATATCGGGCCGCCCGGAACCCATCAATCCGGATGCGCGTTACTGCTCCGTGAACAAAACGGGCAAGTAACGCCGTCACTAGTCGAAAGACGACGAGTTTGGCCACCGCATTCCCTCAAGCGTCTCTTCCCTTGGCGCAGCACACAGCTCAATTATTGCTGAGACGAGAAGCCGTCAGCATGTGCGTAAGCCACGAAGGCCTGCCAACGTCGGGAAATATTCCGTAATGTATGCGCGACGATTGGCTAGGACCCAATGCAAGCGCCCTGTTGATCACAGATCCGGTGAAACGTCGTTGTGGAAAGGGCCAAACTAGAACCCATATTGAGGATTGAAATCTGTTGAAATCCGGTCCCGGGAGATGGTGCCGTCACCAGTTCTCTGGGTCTCCCAGGGGTTTCCTGGATTTTGTACGCGCCGCGCGCCCGGTATTCCTCGATTCGTTATTCACATGATCCGTCATCAACGAATACCTGGGCCGAGCTAGCTTGGTCGGTAGCAAACGTGGCTTCCGCTTCGCTACCGTTGCCCAGGGTCCTTTATTTCCTCCTATGAGCACGCTGCCTTGTAATTCGGATGCACTGGCCTGACAAACCGTTGTTGGTCTGTAAACATGCGCCGTTCGCTCCGCATGGAGGAACCGGAGGAGATACCTCGGAAACAGCGTGGTCGAGGTCGTTAGCATATAAGTCCTCCACCCGGAGCTTATTCGTCGGTCTTTGTAGCTTTCCTGTTTGTCGTGACTTGAAGGCATTGTTAGGTATGATGAGTCGTTTCAGGTCTCTTGTGACGCTGCTTCTGACAACCGGCTTAAGTGAGTCACTGCTTTCTGCCAACCACCGAGTGAAGCATTGCTAACGAGACGCAGATGTCCAGCTATGTCTTGGACAATCGAGCACCCCGACTGTCTATACAGATAGCGCGACGGGTATCACGTTTGATACATGGATCGTGCCGGACACGGCCACGGGTGCCTCTGGTACGACGACTTGGGGTGGCATGACTATCGGATTTGCTCTTCCTGAAAATGCGCTGACGACCGACGCGACCGAGTTCATCGGGTACTTGGTCAGCAGCCGCTTCTTCCTGTGTGCAAGTATCTCCTGCTGACAGAACTGATAGCAATGCCCCTCGAACAGCACGACGTTGACAGGGTGGTGTGGTATTTCACTGGCCGGTCCTATGACGAATAGTCTGCTTCTCATGGCCTACCCATACGAAGACCAAGTTCTGACTTCCTTCCGGTATGCTACGGGTTACGATAATCCGGAGGTGTATGCCGGAGACGCCAAGTTGACCCAGATTTCTTCCACGGTGACCTCGACACATTACTCTGTTATCTTCCGCTGCCAGGGTTGTCTAGCATGGGATCATGATGGTGCAACAGGGTCCGTGTCGACGAGCGCTGGATTTCTGGTCTTAGGTTGGTGCAATGCTTTCCCGTCCCCAGGCAATCCGAGTTGTCCGGACACGGTTTCTATCGTGCAGCACGACAATGGCCAAAGCATCTTCGGAGCCTCTCTAGACAGTAACATAGCGAACCCATCATATTCTCAGTGGGCAGCTAAGGCCACAGCTACGGTGACTGGAAGCTGTGGGGGGACAACTACTACGCCTACATCGACTCCCACCGCTGCCCCCACAGGCGTGCCTGTCCCAAGTGGTACATACGACTACATCGTCGTTGGTGCAGGAGCCGGCGGGATCCCTATCGCAGACAAACTAAGCGAAGCCGGCAAGAAGGTTCTGCTGATCGAGAAAGGGCCCCCAAGCTCAGGACGATGGGGTGGCACCCTTGGTCCAGAATGGACCGAAGGCACAAATCTAACCCGGTTTGACGTACCCGGACTTTGCAACGAGATCTGGGAAGATTCGGCTGGTATTTCTTGCACCGATACTGACCAGATGGCTGGTTGTGTACTCGGTGGAGGTACCGCGATCAATGCAGGATTATGGTGGAAGGTTAGTAGCGAAAGGGCACAATGTTGAATAATAACTAATACTTTTCTAGCCCTATGGCCTAGATTGGGACTACAACTTCCCTACTGGTTGGAAGTCATCAGACATGTCCGGAGCAACATCGAGGGTCTTCTCGCGTATCCCCGGTACCGACACGCCATCTAAAGACGGCAAACGCTATCTACAACAGGGCTTTGATGTGATCTCAGGTGGCCTTGGTTCTGCTGGCTGGAAGAGTGTCACCGCTAATAGTGTCCCGGATCAGAAGAATCACACATATACGCATACCCCTTTCATGTTTTCTAATGGAGAGCGAGGCGGCCCTATGGCCACTTACCTTGTGACCGCCAATGCGCGTTCGAACTTCAAGTTATGGACGGGCACCTCAGTCAAACGGGTTATCCGCACCGGCGGGCATATCACTGGTGTTGAGGTCGAAGCATACAGAGACGGAGGATATGTTGGCGTGGTGAATATCACTCCCACTACCGGCCGGGTAATCTTATCGGCAGGCACCTTCGGCTCAGCGAAGATTCTGATGCGAAGTAAGACAACCCAGATTCGAATTGATGGAGCGTAACAATGCTGACTGCAATAGGTGGAATTGGTCCCCAAGATCAACTAGAAGTGGTACAGACCTCGACGGATGGGCCTACTATGATCTCTAATAGTTCCTGGATTAAACTGCCGGTCGGATACAACCTGAACGACCATGTAAATGTTCGTTGTCCTTGGCGCGACTGTTTGGAAGGCCATTGCTAATTTGCTGTAGACCGATACTGTCATTACTCACCCTGATGTCGTGTTCTACGACTTCTATGAAGCTTACGATGACCCTAACACTACTGATGTCAACTTATACCTGAGTGAGTCCAGCAACTTAGCAGAGTTGGAGTTAGATCAATCGAGATAGCTAACTTTATTCAAGACAAAAGATCCGGTATACTTGCTCAAGCTGCACCAAACATAGGCCCAATGTAAGTATAGATGAACCATGTATTCATTTGTCTTATCTAATTGCTGTAGATTTTTCGACGAAATAAAGGGTGCGGATGGCATTGTTCGACAACTCGAGTGGACATCAAGAGTCGAGGGCAGTGGTGGTACTGAGAATGGGCGTAAGTTATACCTAAAATGTTGATACAGGTTCGTTGCTGACTGCCAAAGACGCCATGACTATGAGCCAGTATCTCGGGCGTGGATCTGTATCAAGGGGCCGCATGACCATCACGAAAGCTCTAGGTACCGTTGTGTCAACGGTACCTTACCTGCAGGACAAGAACGATGTGGCAGCTGTCATTCAGGGTATCAAAAACCTCCAAGCTGCCCTAAAGAATGTCAAGGACCTCACATGGGCATTACCTTCACCTAATACCACGGTCGAGGACTTTGTGAATAACGTGAGTCTCACTCCTCCAGCTTCGTGAGACTATTAAGCTGATGTTTTGCAGATGGTGGTGTCATACTCCAACCGACGAGCGAACCACTGGATCGGTAAGCTTTTTCTATTCCATCCGATAACACAGCCACTTACGAATTATAGGAACTAGCAAACTTGGAACCGACGATGGCCGTGTTGGCGGAAGTGCGGTTGTCGACTTGAACACTCAGGTATACGGCACAGATAATCTCTTCGTCGTCGACGCAAGCATCTTCCCCGGCCACGTCGCCGCCAACCCCTCGGCTTACATTGTGATCGCCTCCGAACACGCCGCCGAGCGGATCCTCGCCTTGACTCTCGCGAAGGCAGGAGCCCAGTATGCGCAATGTGGCGGATTAAATTACACTGGGAGCTTCCAGTGTACAGCGCCTTACACGTGCCAGTACCAGAACGATTACTACTCACAGGTAAGTACTTGTTCCTACACGAGGACTCCCAAGCGTCTTTTGCTAACTGTAGGTTGATAGTGCCTGTAATCGCTTCTGGGGTGAAAAGTCAAAAACTGTATATATGTGTGCCCTGTATATAGATAGACATGACCAGTAACATGCTATACTAAACCTTCATTTCGGTTCATGCTCTCTTGATCCTGTGAAGTTAATTCATTGAGTACTATGTCTTCATGCGATGCTGATGCGTACCACCGCCAGTGTCCTACTAAAATTATGTAGCTCGTCAGGATAGACCGTAAATGCCTTCTAATTGATTCAAACACGACTTTAACTACAACTACGTATACTGTATACGAAGCTTGAGTCTTCGGGTATATGAGGTCTTTGTGGCTTTCTGGAACATAGACGAAGGTTTCAAACTCGTAGAATATTAAAGTGAATTAGTATAGTCATAGGTCATGAAAATTCTAGTAGATTTATCAAGAGTAGGTATCTATCTATCTGCCTATGAAGTGCAAAATGCCAAATTTCTACCCAGAAACGGCTTGGTATGTCCTATATCGGACCATCTATGCCTATACCCGCCATCTACCGTTCTAAAATCACAAATTAAAATGTGTACATAAGTTGATTGAAAGTCATGATATCCATGACTGGTGAATAAGAACCGTTGCGCCACCTTGCTTTCCCCTCCTCTGCATTCGCTCTTCGATCCTAAGCCAGGGCGACCTGTTTCCTAGCAGCTATTTCTTGCACTTACATCACGGGTGCGGCCGAAGACTTCTCCTCTGATGGTATAGACTTTAGCTGTTTCGTCCTATCAGACACTGCATGCTCTTTCTGGCGCAGTATCTCTAATCTCTCTGCGCGTCCATTCAGATAACTCAAATACGTCTGCCAGCCAACGGCAATGACGCCGCCGAATATGCTGCGGTACTCGAAGGGGACGAATGCAAAGCTGAAGGCCGTGACTGCCGGCCAGAGCTTGAACGAGTTGATGAAGCTGACGGGGACAGTGTTGTAGACCCGTCGCCAGGCCTCCGCAGCCGTGTCTCCGGAGAGAAGCGCTTGCGCACTGAAGAAATACGTTGCAAATAGCGGCGTGAACGTCAGTTGATTCACGACGACTTTAACACCGATCGAGACGACCGTCGACGAGTAGTTGAAGGAGCGCGCCAGCCAGGAAAACCAGATGTATCCGGGGATAGCCACCGAGCCCCCGATGACCAAGGACCTCGCGGTGCGCGCCCAGTCGTGCTTTCTTCCCTTCTCTTCCACACCGTCATCCTCCGTCGCACACTTTCCCTTGCCTGCCGGTTTGTGGTCAGCTGTACTTGGGGATCCGCCGGAACCCATGAGCTGAGCCCCAATGTCGGCGCACAGGTATACGACTAGTGTGCTAGCGACCTGCGTAGCCCATGGACGAGCGTGCTGGGCCCGCGCATAGGCCTGTCCCGCGCGCGTCAGCGGACCCAAGCGTTGCCAGAGTGGCAGAGGTGCGACGTTGTTCGGAGCCGGGATCGGGTTAGTTGCTTCTGGTATGGCTTGCCCTGCTTCTTTCTTTCCAATGTGTGGCCCTGTACATGCCTCTACCTCGGTTTGGGCTACGTTTTTCGGTAGATCTCTGGGACCTGTCGGGGGAGGGGACGACGACTGCTGCCGCCGGAAACCCCGACAAATATTCGGTCGCCTGAAATTGCATGATAGACCCCGGGGGGACGCTCGGAGAAGAAGCGTGGTAGGCATCAGGGGAGTTTCTTGACCCGGTCGGGTCGAGTCTGGCTCGCTCAATAGGTATCCAGTAGTTTTGGGGCTGGATCAATCGCGAAGCACAAAGCTGGTATTGCTATCCTATACGAGCTCCATATTGTAAGTTTCGAACGAGTAACGAGTGAGAGGTGCCCAAGTATTGGCAGAAATGGAAAATAAATAAACTAAGTTAAGTCGTGATTCGGCGTCATTTGACAACGGAACGCCTGCTGTTGACAACTCATATTCGTCTGACATTTTTAGATGAGGCTCGGCTAAAGCCACATCCGAGATCGCTGGCGCGGCAACTACAGGTCAACGGGATGATAATCAATAGCGCCGCGCTAAATTCTAAAAAAGCAAGAGTACTGTTAATCGGCGAGGCTGTTATACAATTTAGGTAAAGATTTAGCTGTTAATCAGTCTCGGAGCGTTTTTGCTACCAAACTGCCCCTTGTTCGTCAAGTAGCTTTGGCATATTTCCTCACCAAAAAGGCCCTGCCAGTACAAGCCCCTAGCGCGGCGCTATTGATTATATCATCCTGTTGACCTGTAAGTACGGAGTTATACTTGTAGCAGATGCTACGAGCATGTAGGCACAATGAAAAGAAGTTAATAAAATATGTACATTCGGTTTTGATTCATCATAAGTATTCGTAATGATTGTCATGATCTTAGTAACTAACCACACCTATTCCTACGATACCGCAAAAGCATTGAAAACGAACCCGATAGTGAGCTATAGCCTTCCAACCGGCCTAACACGACAATGTCGTTATTCGAACTCTAGTCCAGCTCACCACTGATATAGCCAATCTGTCGCCTAGCGCCAGGAGCAGCGCTATTCAAATTGGCAGCGAGCACGCTCTGGCTATCGACCAATTTCTTCTGCTCCTTCAGGCGAGCCGTGAACCGCGCATCGGCCGTCTTGTCGAGCCTCTCCAACTCCTCGCGCTCGCGCAGGCGGATGCTACTAAGCTGGTTCGCATTGCCAACCCGCTCGTTCCCTACCTCGCGCTCCCATTCCAGTAGCCGCGCTTGCTTTTGGCCTTCGATAGTGAGCTCGGCGTCGCCGATGTTACGCGCCCGCGTCACGCTCGCCTTTGTCAGGCTCTCTTGATGCTCCAAGTCTAGGATTTGCTTTGCGCGCTGCTGGCGTAGGGTTGCGTTGAAAATGCCTTCTTCGACGCGGGCACGCTCCTGTAATGCAGCGAGGTCCATGTTATGACCTCGTTTCTTTCGTGCTTCCTCCATCTCGGCTTGGTTGGCCCATATCTGAGCCTGGACCGCTGCTAATTCCTTGCTTCTCTGGATTGCTAGAGCGTGCTCTTCGTTGTTTTTTCGGAGACGGTCGAGGCGAGCCTGACGCTGTTCTTCTTCGCGCTGAATATGAGAGGGCATGCCCACCGCATCGTCTGGCTGTGGTCCAGAATTCGCATAGTAGACGTCAGTACATCGATTTGATCGTAGTAGCCTCAAGAGTTCTGTCGTCTTGTCTGAATCTAATAGCACCCTTTGCACATACATCGTTGGTGAGTATATGTATTTCCCATCGTTGTACTGGTTGAATGGTTTGTTGATATCTTTCCACAGAGCTGCTCGCAGGAGCACTCTTGTTGTTATCAAGGCGTCAGCTGACTCGAGGGAAAGTAGAAGAACCGACTTGCCCTCTGACTGGATGGTAATATCAGTACCACTCTGCAATAAAAACTCAATAGCTCTCTCCATCGCTTTTTCTTTGCTTGTCGCTATTTGAAATGAGTCACTTGCATGTAAACAAAGCTCCGCGAGTGCACTACGCCCACCGTGTAAGGGGCTTGGAAAATCTGGGTCGTGTCCATACTCGACCAATACTTGCATAGCCCGGATATTCAGCTCTCGCGAAGCGTTATGAAGAGAACCGTCGTTTCTCGATGCTCCCGCCGCAAGTATATTTGACATCAAGGCAACAGCTAGGTCACCTCCAATAGCTGATGCCATGGAGAGCGGTGAATTCCCAAGAGCGTCCGTCACGTCAACCTCAGCACCTGCTAGCAACAATAGTTTTGCTACGTCTTGACGACGCGTTCGAATAGCTAACATGAGTGGAGTAACGTGAGAGACGGCAGTCTCGAAATTGACTTTTGCTATTAGAAAAATTAGCAGAACGATCACGACAGCTGAGCAATTAATTCTTTGCCTACACCCTCTCTTGATTATGAGATCAATAACTCCTGTACTAATTTTCTTCTGCGGCTGCAACAATGCCCACATAAGTAAATTGACGGGTTCATTTTCTTCAAGATCATCGATGACCCTATAGGTTGTCATCTGGTCATAGTAGAAACCAATATCTAAGAGGGTCTCTAGGATCTTGATCGATCGCGGATACTGAGACAGTGCTCGAATGACGACGGGATCAGAACCTGGATGCTCAAGCATGACGTCTAATCGGTTATTCCCGTCGCGATATTCCGAGAAGAGAGTGAGGAGCTCATGAGCCTTATCCTCAGTAACAGATGCGTCGAATATTCTAGGGAACGCTAAGGTAAGCGCCTCAGTGTTCGGCTTCTCGCTCAATAACATTGCGAGAAGTTCTGTGTCGCTCTGGGCTACCGCAAGCTGCAGGACCTCACCGTGATTATAATTGACATCTGCTCCGTGTTTCAACAGGAGATTAGCAAAGGCTATCGTAACAGATTGCGGAGCTGCGTTGTGTTGTTTCAGAACAGTGACGAGTGCAGACCCTACTCCATCCCCTTTAGCTCCTTTTTCAAGAAGGCTTGTGGCAATTCTAAGTCCTCGCTCAGAGACCCATAAACTAGGATCACTAGAAAGGAATGCTTTCCTGAACACTAACGATGCATCGTCGCTAGTCACATGGAATTCGAGTAATTCATCAAACAATAAAGCAGGCAGCGTTGATGCCGCGTCAATTAGAGCCTGGCAATTGTTTGCAGCAGGCGATGCCCCGTGGTTTATCAGGTGGCGGATTAACCTCTCTTCGGGCTCCGGCTCATTAACAGCTCGATGTAGAGCTGAATTGACGGCGCTGGGGACTAATTTGCCTGCCCTGAAAAGCCAATTGGCGACTGTGAATCTCGTATTCTTGCTAAGATCCCAACATGCATCAAGGCCACGAACAAGCGTATGTGACGACGGTTTCTTCTGTTAACAAGTTAGCGCGCCTGTACGGTAGGTTCAGCAGCTCGACATACCTGCTGCCTCCTGGCATGTGCGTCTACTTCAGTAATGCCGAGGAGAAGTTCTAGGCTTCCCAAAAACGCACTTTTAACTGCTTTCTCAACAGCTTCGCCATTACTGTAATCAGGGCTTGCGCCATACTCCAGTAGAAGTTTCACCATATCTCTGCCTTCATCACCGTATCGAACCGCTGAGACAAGCTGGATATCAACCACCTCACCCGAAACACCCATTTGAAGAAGAAGCCTGAAGATCTCAGCGCGCTTTTTGAGATTGCTTAACTGCGTGGCTCCTTGAAACCCTCTTTGTAAGGTCTTCAGAGAGACCTTCGTTGCCCCAGTCAATAGCATTTCCAACACACCGACAGCCCCTGATTTGCATGCCTCGACAATTGCCTGCCCATCTTTATGCTCAATACTACCACCGCCATTTCGGAGGAGGATCGTGCCGAATTCTAAATCACCATCTGATGCTGCCGCAAGAAGTGCGTCTGATACCACATCACCTGACGCACCGGCTTTCAGCAGGCTATCACATGACATGGCTCTTGCTGTCTTGCTTTCGACCTTCATGGCTTCGGCAAATCCTGTGTTTAGAATGTCCGCCTCGAAGCTTTTCTTACTGAGAATCAACTCAACAATATCTTGTTTCTCATTCTTGATTGCCTCGATGAGAGCCAGACCGTCCGAAGTGTCAGCGCGTGTAAGAAGGGCGTTGATCAGAGGGATATCGTTAGAATTATTTTGAATTGTGAATACGAGTGCTCGGTTGACTTGGCTTGAGGGCATGCCGCCATCTAGTATCTTTTGGGCATAGGTTAACCGATCCATCGGGTCACGAATACGCAATGCGTGAGGCATAACCCAGGCCAGAGTCATAGATAAAGGTGAAGCTGTCAACAAGATCTCCACGATTTGCATACTTGACGCTGCAACAGCACGGCTAAGCGCCTCGCCATTAGATGCGTTGACGTCGGCTCCTTTAGATAAAAGGGATTTCAGAGAAGCAAAATCCCGTTCCGATGGCTGCGTTTTCAACAATATCTGCACCTCTTCGATCAAGAGACTGCTGACTGCACCCTTCGAATTAGTTCGGCCCATGAGCGTCTCAAGCTTATCGGCCTTGGCTGTAGATACTGGGTGCTTCCATAGACTCCTCAAGGCTCGGTCTATGCTTTCGTCATTAGGTTGTCCAAGTCCTAGAATGAGTTCCAAGACTTCGGGATCAGAGTGTTGTGCAGCATGTTCAACTGCAGAGCCTTCATTGATGTTAACGTCGGCGTTCCCCTGTTGGAGTAGAGCCCTCATGAGTCGTTTGTCGGTAGGGTGTTCGTTGACCGCGTTCTCAAGGGCAGAATGCACACAAGGACCCGAAAGCCCTGCTTGTAAGAAAAGTTCGGTAATCCGAAACCTTGCAGGCCTGGGAAGGTTTCGAGTGTTTGGATATATTTGGGTGAGGGCAATGTGACTGGGAGGCTTGTGGGTGAGAATGAGGTCTGCAATTGCCACATTCCCTTTCTTGACCGCAAGTTGGAGTGCTAGTGCACCCTTATGGTCAGTTGATGCGGTTTCATGTCGTTTGAGGGTCATGATTTGTGGTGCTGTCTTCGCACTTTGATCGACAGATATTGTATCCGTCTGTACTAACGGCGTAACGAGCAGCTTCACCGCTTCTGTATCCCCAGCTTCAACTGAATCAATTAGTGCTTCGTCTAGGGGAGCGCCAGCTGCACCTCTCTTCAAGAAAGCGTCCAGGAAAAACCGGCGATCCTCAAAACTAATGTCCTTTGGCAGTAGTTCCACACATTCTGACGCGTGTTTGGGGATCATCCGGGCTGTTCCACTCAACATGGCCTTCGCAAGGTCGACCTTGCCTTTAGAGACAGCCTTTCGTACGGCCACCGCATCTTGAAAATCGATTGAGGCGCCATGAGAGACTAGTAAACGTACCATCTCCAGAGAATGGGTCATGCTTGCGTGAACTAGAGCTTGGGCAACGGGGACACCTTCTGCACCGGCACAGAGCAATATTTCGGCCATTGCCAATTTTTCATTCGGGTTGATATTCTGCTGTCCTATAAGTTGCTCGAATGCCTGATTTATTCCTGGCTGCTGTGGCGGTCTGTTGCCCAGTAGTAGAGCTAGTGTTATGTCTCTACGCCCAAGCTCAACTGCGGCCCTGAGCGCGGATGCCCCGTCATGGTTTCCATCCGCAGTCGATTGGCTCAGATGTATTACAGTATCGAGGCAACCGGCTTTGGCTGCCTCTATCATGGACTGGGAGACACAAGATGCTGATGGCCGTCCCTCGGAAGCTATAATCATAGCAATCAAATTTGCCTGTCTACCAACCGCACTAGCTTGTCGAAACGCATCTTGACCCTCCGCTGTTTGCGATGCAGAGGCGCCATAGCGGATCAATAGCTCGGTAATTTCATCGTTCCCGTTACGCATAGCCACTGGCAACGATGTGTCCAGAGTAAGGGCGTCGGCGAATGGTAATAAGACTTCAACCATTTGTAGTTGTTTATTCTTGACTGCGATTTGGAGGACCTTGCTCCTTTCGGATAAATCTAAACTTCTCCTTCGACTGAGAAGACTTGTGCGGCTTTTTTGAACAAGGTTGAGATTGCCACCAAGTAAATTGAGCTTTGAGATTAGTACTTCGGCGACGCCTGGGGAGCCTCGACCTGTGACGTGGGCCACAAGAGCGTCGTATATTTCCTTATATTCCCAAGTCGTTTTCTTCGTTGTGAAGGTCTTGGAGAGTCCCTCCTTGAACGACCGATGTTGGGATTCGGCAAGCCGTTGCTTCCTGAGTACCTCCTCGGCGATTGAAACATCATCGTTGGTGCGATAGGATGGTGGGTGTTCTGGCTTGGGCTTCGGTGGCGGAACCCGCTGTAGAGAGATACCATATTGCTTGCTCAGCTGCCGCAGTCGTTTGAGTTGAGCATCCTGGAGAGGAGCGGCTTCCATGGCTTGGCGTCGAGCATGTGACTTGGTTATACCTGGATTTGTTGTGACGTGGACAAGTCGATAGAACGCATAAAATGTAAATACGTTGCGAATTGCATGGATCGGGACAGTCAGAACATCCGGCAGCTTGACTCTTGCGCGGTGGTACCTATTCCGTAGCAATGGCGAATTTCAGGGATCTATTTGCGGGCTCGGATTGATACCTGTTGATAGTTCAAGTTTTCGATCTTGCAATTAGACCTTGGCGAGAAGGGCAAATATGGCAGTCGTGTCTCAAAATAAGAAATCTCAAAGTTATTCTACCAAGATCAAGAAGTCAACACAGAGGTAGACCCTGGGGTGGGTGCTCCAAGGTGCTCAGCCCCCTTAACTTCCGGGAGCCGAAATTATTGTGCCAGCCAGCTTTTGTTCTCTATACTGTGAATCCATGGCACATATCTTAGGTGCCTCGTGGAAACATTGGAGATACTAATTAGTACCTAATAGGAATGTTATGGCTTCGGTCACTTGTTACTTGGGTTAGGTGACTGAATTGAGACATTGATATTGCGACTCCAGCCTTAGTTACCTAGTGACCTAGTCTTTAGTCTAGGTAGGTAGGTACTTGGACAAGATTGAATGCGAATCGCCAAGGCCCTACTATGATGCCAGTACAGTAGAAGGACTTTGAGGGAATTGGTTAATTGGCTGCGCTCTTTTTCCCTCTGGGAAAAATGAATGCTGCTGGTTTGCAGCTCTCACCAATGTTTGCAATTCCATTCGCGCTACACTAGGTACATACCTAGGTAGGTATACGTAGTCGCTCGTTGTCCGAATACTTCCCGGGGCTAGGTAATGCTTCAGGTGCATGACGTAGCACATTGAATCTCCCGGTTCAGCTTGAGCATTGGCACATGAAGCAATTACTGCTTTGGACTACGCCTTGCAGCCTCCACTGCTCAGCCTACCTGCCACGTACGTTGCCGCGCACTTCTATCAACCATGGCAACGCAGGTTACATTGCATATACCTAACCACGTCGGTTATAGTATTGTATAACGCCTGTAATGATAGCACAAGGGCCACTTGACTGCGTCTGGTTGTAGACTATGGTATGTGTGAGTTTGTAAAGAGCAAGGTGAGCTAGGGTGTTAGGCACAGTGAAGCTGTAGTTCTCTAATCACAAATTCTTAGCTATATGGTAGCCTTTCTTGGAATGTGCCCTAAAATCTCTAGAGTAAACGTGTCGCATTGAGGTCCTAAATGACGCTCGCTTAAATAATAAGCTGTAGTGCGGCATGGCTGTATCTAGTCTCTTCAACTTTCACTGTTTCTATACTCGTCTTAAATGATTAGGCTGTAGATATTTTGATATGACATTGCATCTTCTCTCCTTTTTCACGAGGTCTTGGCCTTGAGAGCATCGAGTAACTCTGCTGGAGGTTCCTGTCGGTAACCCTTAGGATTGTTCGAAACCCACCGCCAGAGGTCGTCGCATGCCTGCTCCATGGTGAGCTCCGTCTTCCAGTTGAGCTCTTTATTTGCTCTCGTGGGGTTTGCCGTCAGATCCAAAACGTCGCCTTGTCTCCGTGGTACAACTTCGTAAGGGAGGTCGCGGCCTACGACGGCGCTAAAAGCCTTGATTATTTCAAACACCGTGCTTCCACGGCCCGAGCCTAGATTCCATGCCTTGACACCTGGCTTGTGCTCTCGAAGATTGTTTAGCGCGACGAGGTGACCGCGGGCAAGATCGACGACATGAATGTAGTCCCGAATGGCAGTTCCATCACGAGAGGGGTAATCTTGCTCTGTATCAGTATCTGTCTGCTCCCTGCGATTGTAGAGCATCTGACTCACCATCGCCGAAAACCAAGAGCTTAGGTCGGTCACCAGTGGCTACCTTGCCGAGGAGTGGAAGCAAATTGTAAGGTACTCCCTGGGGGTCTTCTCCCATGATCCCGCTAGGGTGCGCACCACAGGGGTTGAAGTAACGGAGGTTGGCACCGTTCCATTGTTCAAAAGGTTTTCCAGCTTTCTTGGCGTTCTGACGTTCCGCAGAGATGAAATCTTCAATGACGCTCTCGACAGTGGACTTTGTCCTCCCGTACGTGTTTGTCGGGCCGATTGGGCAGTGCTCTGGGATGGGGATCATGTTCTCGAAACGAGTCGCGTCACCATAGACGGTGGCCGAGGACGAAAAGACGATGTTGGTAACATTGTGCTTCTTCATGGAGCTAAGAAGGGAGATAGTACCACCAACATTCACGCGATAGTATTCAAGCGGAATCTCAGCAGATTCGCCCACGGCCTGGACCATAATTAGGTTAGATAGATGTGTTTTAACCAGGGAACAAGAAGGTATGAAAATAGCGATAGAACTTGCCTTGAGGGCTGCGAAATGGATGACGCTGTCGATGGCCGGATGGGCGGCAAAGACTTTGTCTAGCTCTGCTTCATTGGTCAGGTCGACCTTGTGGAATGCTGGGCGCTTGCCGCTGATCAGCTCAATGCGATCGAGAGCGACTTCGGACGAGTTGTAGAGGTTGTCGACAATGACGACGTCGTAGCCAGCCTCGAGAAGGGCCAGCGACGTGAAAGAGCCGATGTAGCCCGTGCCACTGCCCCAATTACCGTGTCAACTAAGCTGGTGTAAGGTATCGCGTTTGACTACCCAGGTAGACATGGCATAGTCGAGGTCAATACCTCTGAGTGCCCACGCATAGAATACAAACGCTCCTTGGAAGGGCTAAGGCTTACCCGGTGACGAGGATGGTCCCAACAGGCATATTGAGTACGGCTTCAGCAGCAGTGCGGCTTCTGGAATTGAGCTAGGAGTGTGAAAGGGGGCGTGTAGGATGGATTGAGGTTGTAGCAAAATGAAGCGGTCAAGCTGGTTCGTCGAGTACTTTCGGGGGTAGGCAATGAATTCGTGGTGTAAGGGAAATAATTCGAAGCATACCTCCTTAATTTGAGGGGCTCAAGAAGTCTTCTGCGCTTTGCCCCTCTGCCCCTCTGCCCCTCTAGGCTACCCCTCCAACCGCCCCCCTTTTCCGTTAAGCCCTGCTGCACCTACAAGCTAAGCTGCATGAGTTTTCATGATTGGCCAAATAAATGACGGAAGCTCCAGCTTATAAGAGTACGTACCTACCTACGGGGTACCTAGGTAGTGATGACGTAGACTCCAATATGTATGTAAAGGGCCCTGGTCTTCCTGTACCTAGGTATCTAGTAGGCAGTCGAGAGGACAAGATGCCTTACCTATGTTTAAGCATTGTTTTCTATTTCCTGGGATTTGACATCTTATATTAATAACCAACGCGTTCGCTATCCTATGTCTCTTTCCGGGTTATTTGGTTATCAGCGCACTATATCACACGGTCTTTGTTTATAATTTAGAAGTACCTGCTAGTATCCACCTACCTAGGTACATTACACATGATGGACTTAGGCATATTGACATATTTTTTACAAATCCATTATACCTACATGTAAGTTGTAAATGTTTTTACATGTATTTATGATGACGTGTTAACTGATGATCATTGCAACATTCGCCCTGAGCAATATAAATAGTGTTCTGATTTCCACACGGCAAATGTAGCACATGCACAGTCAGCTATCAATCATGCGCTAGTGTGGCTTATTTGAGTGGGGTAATTATGGCTGCTCCTTGTTGTGGCGGTGCAAGATACTAAGTACCTTAGGTACCTACCTGGTAGGTAGGTACTAGCTATAGGTAGGTACCTAGGTACCTACTAAATTGACTGCTTCAATGGAAGTAGCCCCACCTGCCACGCGACGACGCGCTCGATGTAAAGTGCTGTTCCTAGAGTTTCACGCTGTAAGGTGTTCTAGGCTGATGCCTAGGGATGCAAGACTCGAGGTTATTTCGACATTCCTAGGCCCTTCTTGACGCAGGCTACTGCTACCTAGGTACTTAGGTAGGTAGCCTTGACAAAGCCTCCCGTTACCTACAGTACGGCTTTATTTAGTACTGGTCACCTTATACCTAGTCCCTGCAACCCTTCTCGGAAGCGGACACCTATTCCAAGCCACGCTTTTCGTGCCTGTTGCCGGACGCGGTTGCTCACCGTCGCAACAAAGGCGCTGCTATCTGAGACTGACGTTTGCAGCGCCACAAAGTCGCATCCTGTCCATGTCTAACTGGTCTTCCCAAAACTATTCATCAGTCCACCTGGCACGCAATCTTGTATTGTCGACATCACCTTCGTTCCATTGGCACGAACGTTTGAATTCACTGCTTTGTGGGCATCGATAGCCCGATTTATAGATCGGGTTTTTCGTTTATTCTCATTCATGTGCTGACCCAGCACCCTTTAAGAGGTCTCGGTTGAGCCTGAAAATACGGTATGATCTTACGTCCCCTTTCTCGCTGGTCACCGTTGATTGCACAACGCGGATGCTCTCGTCAGCCATACTCTTTAAGTTTCTTCTTTTTCGCCATTTCTTTTCCAGGAATAATCTGGGCCAATGGTAGAAGTGGATGCTTCTTATTCGTCGGCTCATAGCCGAATCTACTGACGGTGCGCTAACAAGCAACTTCAGAGACCAATGTTCATGAACCTGGGCAGTCCAATCGAAGGTTAACCAGGAAAATCCTTTATTCGCCATGCCTCCTAGAACGAGAAAGAAGGGGCAGGAACCGGATCTACCCGGCCTGTTTCCCACTCATGACGGATCTTATGGCATCAACACACTCATCAGTCTTGATGCAGAGTCCAAAAAAGCTCAGAAATCAAACAAGGGCATTGCTAAAGAAGAGTCGGACGACCAAAGATGGGTAAAGGCTCTGAAAGGCAAGATTGGCAAGAAGTACGGAATGAATAGCAACTTGAAGAAGGCCCTCAATGAGAGTCACAAGGAAGTAGAGGAGGAGGAGCACCAAGGACAAATCTCTATCTCTCACGACTTGTCCCAGCCGCAAGGCGAGAATCAACCTAGTTCTTCTAGTTCTTCTAGTTCTTCTAGTTCCTCCAGTTCCTCCAGTTCTTCCAGTTCCTCCGGTCCCTCCGACCCTGCGCCTGGCCCTCACTCATTTGGTGGCGGATCCGAGAGTACTGGGGGTGGTAACGAAACTTTGGAACCACCAGATGATTCTGGTTTCATCCCAAACATGACTCCTCATGTTCCTGATTTCAATCGATACAATCTTCCCTTTTTAGAAGTAGGGGAAGACCGGGACCAACCCCCATATAGGCGGGCAGCATTACCGTCGGCTACCCCACACACCCATATTGGTGTCAATCAACCTATATCGCCACCTGCTGAATATGTACCGTTCTATGGAATGCCACAGGGGGCGGGCTCGAATGGGCCGATATCACCTATACGTCCTAATACTTCAAGAAGTTTCAACTTTGAGAATGGACTATTTGCCAATGCGACACTCCAGACTCCCGGCCAAAATGTAGATATGTTTGGCAAGCCTATCACCACGGGCCGGGCTTTCCCAGTACCACCTACTACTCAGCCTCCTCCCAGAAAGCAGCCCAATCTACAGGAACCGACTATCCCAGTACAACCTACTACTCAGCCTCCTCCCAGCAAGCAGTCCAGTCTACAGGGATCGCCTACTCCTATCACGGAGTCTAGTCCACAGGGACCGCATATCATAGTACAGCCCATAGGAGGACAACATACATTAGGCCGGCACTCTCCTCCAGTTCAAGAGCCAATACCGGTCACGGAGGCTAACCTAGGACTATGTCCGCTAGAACATACCTCGTTTTGGCAACCTCCCGCAACCGAAACGCCAACACCAGTTCTGGAGACTGGCCCACAGGGACCGCACATCTCGTGTTGGCAGCCTGGCCCAGAGACCCCTCCGGATTCTAATGAAATTCTCCAACCACCCACTGTAACAAAGGCTCCCAAAACAGGAATTCCAAAGCAAGATCCGTCAGGCCGGAAAGAGCCATTGAATCCCAAACCCCCAAAACCCCCACAACCCGAAGAAAACCCTACCACCCGGAAAGACTCGCCCAAAACCAAAAAAGTCGCAGTCCAACAACCATTGACAGTGTCCCCATCGGAATTTGTCCTAAGATTGATAGTTCTCTTCGTGATATTCACCTCAGCACTCTGGTTTGCACTCCCCGCGCCACCAGATGAGCTAGACGACATTAACAGAGGTCCTCGTACGAATTCTAGCCTGCCAAGTTTCAGTTTCGGCGCAGTGTGGGAAAAAATATCGAACCTATTACCGGAAATTCCAGATATACAGTCCATTCCTTACGACAATACCCACAATGGTCCTAGTGGTCCGTGGAAGCCTGATGACAGCGCGTTTCAGACGGATATAAAAGAATTGATACCGGAATCAATATGGGTGCAGGGGGACAAGAGCGGGAAGTTGAAGATCCCGGAGGATTTCTGGCATGCCCTGAGAGAGTTGATTGTGAAAGACGAAAGCATTCTCAGTCTGAAAAATGCAAACATATCTGAAGCTCATTGGCTTGCAATCAAGTCTCGAATTCAACATGCTGGCTTGGGGGTAGGTGCTTCATTAAAAGACATGGAGGTTCTTGTTCAAAAGAAAATCTCTCAACGTTGGAACTCATGGCTTGGGCAAAACGATCAAGCTCTTAAGAAGGCCTCAACAGGAACAGCGTTGACGAAAGACGAGTTTATGAAGCTGGTTCAGGGGGAGATTGCGTCCTACAACCGCGAAATTAGTCAAGAATTCACGGGACTGCAGGAGCGGATTAATGATATTACCCAACGGATCTCTCAGCTCCAAGATGAAATCGGCTCAGCTGGTGGTATATCTAAGGACGAAATAACGAAAATCTGCAACTCTCTGATTTCGAAGGCGATACATGCTAATGCAGTTACACAAGGTCTAATCAATGGCCACACAAATGATGTGCTGGCCAACCAGGTGAATTTCTTCGCAATTGGTGCCGGTGCCACGATTGATCCCGGATTGAGTTCTCGACCGTGGAAAGTCCCCAAGGATTTCTTCAAGTCAAAGAAATGGCTCGACAAGGATGGCTATAAAGCGCAGCCGCGCATGGCCGCGCTCTCGCCCTGGGATGAAGAGGGCGAATGTTATTGTGCTGGGCCCGACATTAAGGGATATGGCAAAGGGACTAATAATATTTCTGTGATAATCAGTCGTAATATTATCCCACAACATCTCGTCGTAGAGCACATCCTGCCTGGGGCCACGCTCGACCCGGGTGCGATGCCGAAAGAGATTGAGGTTTGGGCTTACATTGAGGAGGTGAAACTCCGTAATGAGGTGCAGACTTTCTCCAAAAAGCAGTTTCCAGGTACACCAAAGGAACAGGCTCTGAATGAAGGATATGTGAAGATAGGGCACTTTACCTACGAGAAGAGTGATGTCGGTGACGGAGTCCAGGTGTTCAAGATCAGCGACGAACTGAAAAGGATGAAGGCTGTCACAGAACAAATCGTTGTTAGGGCCATCAACAACTACGGCGCAGACCACACGTGTTTCTACCGACTGAGGTTGTACGGCGAGGTTGTAGAGCGGCTGGATGACCCACCAGCTTACAATAATACAGTTGGGCGATCTTGGTTCTAAGTTGTCTTGCGCTGCGGAAGCAAATTCGCCTGTTAAAGCAGGGTTATATCCAGATAGCCTGCTCATCGCAGGAAACCTCGTATCAGCCTGATGTAAAGAGTGGCGTTTTTGTTCAGAGCAAGGACTTGGAAGCGGAGCGGATCATATTTTGAGATGGGCTCCCTTGGCGTTCAACGGAGTTCAGCAAACGGATACCGCAGACGAGAGCCGGAGGGAAAGACCAAGAGGTCTAAGAAAGGGTCGGCGAACGGGACTGGAGTCTAGGCGTGATGATACCACCAAACGCTTTAAATATAGCTTGTTCATACCGTAATTTCACACGCTTGTCATATCCGTATCCCTTCTACATATTGATGCAACGTCGTGTACCTAGGTACTTACTAGTGCTTCGCATATTTGAATCTAACACAGCTTATACACTTGGTTATTGATCAATAATGGATCTCAGTTGATGCTATTGAAACCATTATCTTTCAATAAATTTGGTCTACAGGTATTTAGGAAGATCGATTGACTTAACTCCCAAACGAGCTGACATATTAATCGTCCAATAAGCCTGTAGCAAGCGCCTCGTAATCCTCCAGCGTGTCCGGGTCCTCCGTGATCTCGATAATCTTGCCCTTGCCCTTTTTGCCTTTCTTCTTCTTTTTCTCATCATCCGAGTCGTCCTCAAACCATTTCTTCGCCTTCTTTCTCGGCCGTTGTTCGAGTTCCTCCTCATCACCATCATCGTTCACCCCACCAGCAACAGGGAGAGAAGCCAAGAACGCAAGCGGGTCCTCGCCATCGTCGGGTGTCTCCAGTCGAGGCATAGCAGCAGCCGCTGGCGCCAGACCGTCTTCCATCGCCTCGCGAGCCTTGCGCTTCTCCTTCTTCTCCCGCCGCTTCTCCTTGGCCAGTACCTTGTCGCTGACATCCGCCTCCTTGACCTTGGCTGTCTCACCCTCGACGAACTTTTGCCGTTGCGCTTCGGCGGAGCCGTCGTGCTTGAAGTCCTCCTCGCCCTGGATCCGATATGGGTGGTGCGCAATGCCTTCGTCATCAAACAAGATGCGGTCACCCTTGCCCTTGAACTTGAGCATCTGCTTTTTCGATTTCAGCATCTTCTCCCTCCTCTTCGAGTCCACGATAAATGGTTCCTCGCCGCCAAGGCCGCGTATGATCTTGGTTCCCGATGGCAATGTCGCTTTAACATCTGCCGCGGCGTCTAGGTCATCGCCCTCAATAACTCTCTTAACCGCTAAGAAATCGTCCTCACTATCCTCTGCCGCCTTGTCTGCAGTGTCACCTATCAATTTAGTGTAATGGTCAGTGAGTACATCCTGGTTGGTACGCTCAAACATCTTGTCCGTTTTCGTCCGGACCTTCCGCTTCTTCTTCTCAGGATCGAATTCGGAGTCCGAATCTGAGAGAGCAGCTCGTGACATGTTCTTCAGCTTCTTAATATCTTCTCCTTTGTCAAAGTGTATTATAGGCGCCCCCGGCAAGCCCAAACAAGCAGCGTACGCTTCCAGGTCGAGCGACTTCAGGTTAAAGATTTCTTTATCCCGCTGAAGGTGTATCGACCTAACGTATGATATGAACGCTTTTGATGCTAGATACTTTAAAGCAGGATCTTTAAAGACCATGCTCTGGATTGACTCGTCGATGGCTTGCTTCTTGTTCTCTCGCACGTTGACTCTCTTGATAGGTATCTTCTTAGACTCAAGACGCTTTAGCATACCCTCCTCCTCGCTAGGATCTAGGAAAAGGACGGCCTTTCCATCTTTATTGAAGCGGGCGGTCCGACCAACCCGATGAATGTATGTATCAACGTCTTCGGGCGCATCCACCTGGACGACCCAGTCCACCGAAGGGAAGTCCACTCCTCTGGCAACCACATCGGTGGCAAAAAGGCACGCTTGTTTCGACGCAGCATAGCTGGACGTAATTTGCATTCTCTGCGCTTGTTTCTGAGCCCCTAGCAAGTGATAAAGCGGTACGCCCGGCCGAAGGTGTCTCATCGTTTCAAAAGCAAATCTTACTTGCTTTCCCGACGAGAAGAAAACTAAGATCTTGCTTTTTAGATTCGCCTTTATGAAGCCATACAAAGTATTCAACTTGGAAGCGAGTGGAGTAACCAGGTAATGTTGCTGTAGTGACTCCGGTGTAGAAGCCGCAGCGCTTTCGTGTACTGCGATATACTCGGGGTCTTTCAGACTTAATCTTGAAAGATCGGATACTTTGCGTGATTGTGTGGCCGAAAAAAGCAAGGTCTGGCGTTCCTTCGGTAGGTGCTCGACTAGGGCGTCGACGGCGGACTTGAATCCCATGTCCATGATTCGGTCTGCCTCGTCAAGTACAAGTATTTGCAGGTTGTCGACTTGGAGTCCCGAGGTAGAGTCTAGGTGCTGCAGCATCCGTCCCGGCGTACATACCAGAATAGACATGCGTCCTAAACGCTCCGCTTCCTCCTTCAAGTTCTTGCCGCCTATTACCAGACCGGCGGAAAACGAGTGAAACCTCCCAATCTTGGTTAAGACTTGGAAGGTCTGCACTGCAAGTTCGCGCGTAGGCGAGATTACGAGAGCACCCAAGCCATCATATTCAGTCCAGCGGGCGCGGTACAGTTTTTCGAGCACAGGGACCAGAAACGCAAGGGTCTTTCCACTACCAGTCTTTGCGGCACCCAAGATATCGTAGCCCTTCAAAGCGGCCGGGATGGCGCGGGCCTGGATGTCGGTAGGGGCCTGGAAATGTGAGGCTTCGATCCCTGATGCGGTCGGCGAGGAAAGAGGCAGGTCTGAGAACTTGGTCGTATCGGCAGTCTTGGGATCGAATTGGTCGATAGCGTCCTGAAGCTGGTCCAGCGAGACCTGCTCGCGCTTTCTCTTCAGCGATTTGGCATCTTGTTTCGGCTTTTGGTGCGGCCGGCGCTTGTCCGTGCGAGACGGCATCGAGGGGGGATGTGAGGAAATTCGGCGGTGCCCTGGCGAATTGGAACGAGTCGAGTTGCGAATTTGAGATTGAGCCTGTATATCAAGCTCGACTGATGCACCCATCTAAGTGGTACCGAACATAGTGTAAAAAAAAGTATGGGTTGGCGGGGATCTGCCGGGTTTGGACCAGAGCCAGGCTAGATTGAGCTTGACCGCCTTTGGTACCGCCAGACCGCCTACTAATATGGGTTGGATTAATGTATACCTAGGTACCTACCTACCTAGGTACGTGAGCCACTTCAATCAATACCTAGGTATCTGTCAAGCCACACTAGGCTTTTCAATAGCACCATCCGTCACATGCCTCTAGGTAGGTTAAGGTTAGGTAAGTACCTAGGTAGGGAGGTTAGGTACCGGTAGTTTAAGTAGATATAATCGTGTTATTTTTTATTCATTCTTTAATTATTAAACCAGCCTTAGCAATAACTAATACTTCTGCTTAAAAGGGGTGCGATTAGTTAATGCTTAGGCAAAGGCTTATCGAGATAAATATAAGAATATAAAAATCGGCAAGGTATTATTATTACCTGCAGTAATAAATCGCCTACAACTTTTTTACTTATTAAACTAAGCCGCGCTAACAAAAGTTAATAAAGCTAATTAAAGGTAATATTTTTAGCTATTAAACACGGAGTTAAACAAGTATTAATACTATAATTTTATAAGCTTAATTATTTAATTAAATTTATAAAAACAATAAATTAAATAATTATATTTTTATTAAATTTATAATAAATTTTTATTTTATATTATAATATATTTTTATATTATAAACTAATAAAACTTTAATAAATTTAAAGTTAAAAAGCTATTTAAAAATTATATTATTAATTAAAATTTTAATTAATAATTATTTTTTAATTATTTTTTTAATTAAAAACTAATTAAAAATTTAATTATTTTTATTTAATATATAAATTAAAAATAAAAAAGATTTATATAAAAATATAAAAAAATTAAAAAATAATTTTAATATATATATTAATATTAATTATAATTAATAATATTATAAAATAATATTTTTAAATAATAAATATTAATATTTAAATTATATATATATTTTAATTAAAATAAAAATATATAAATAAAAAACTTAAATATATATTTATAAAATAATAAAATATTATATAAAATATATAATATTATAAATATTAAAAAAGCTTTAAATATTATTTTTAGCTTTTTAAAAAGTTTATAAAGAAAAAGTATTAAATATATTAAAAAATAAATAAAAAAAAAACAAAAAAAAATAAAAAATAAAAAATAAAAGCTATTAAAAAACGGTCCAAGTTATTTTTTTTTTTTTTATAGCTATAAATTTTTTTTTTTATTTTTTTAAGTTTAAACTTTATAAACTTTAAAAAAAAACAAAAAATAAAAACTAAATAGTTTATTTTTAATAATAATAAAATATATAATTAAAAAACTAAAAACTTAAAAAATAAAACTAATAAAAAAGCTTAAAAGTTATAAGCTAATAATAACTTATTAATTTTTAAAAGCTATTTTATAATTTTATTTTAATTAAAATAAAAATTTATTAACTTAACTTTTAAACTTATTAAAAATATAATTAAATTAAATATTAAAAATATAGTTAAAACTTTAATAAAAGTATTAAAGCTAAATATTAAAAATATAAATAAAAAAATTAATATTAAAAAAAAAACTAACTTAAACTATTTTATTAAAAAAAACCTTAATAAAAACAAAAAGAAAAAATTAAACTTTATATTTAATAAAATAAAAAAATATATAAAACAATTTAAAAAAAATTATAATAAAAAAATTATTATTATTTTATAAAATATATAAAAATAAAAGTTTTTAATTATATTAATATAAAAAATTAACTTTTTAATTAATTAAAATATTATAATAAAATTTATTAAAAATATTTTTTATTATAAAAAGCTATTAAAAAACTTATTAATATTAGTTATAATATTAACTATTAAAAAAAAATTTAAAAAAAAAACTAACTTTTAAAATAAAATTAAAAAAAATAATTTAAATATTATTTTAATAATAGCTATAAAAAAAAAAAATTTAAAAAAAAAACCTTTTATAATACTAGTAAATAAAATAAATAAAAGCTTATAATTTAATATAATTTTAAATAATTTAAACTTAAATATTATAAAAATAAATATTTAAAAAAAATTATTTAATAATATTTAACTATATATTAAAATTTTTAAAAAAAATATAAAAAAAATAAAATTATATTAAAAAGCTAAAATTTAAAAAAAAAACCCTTTTAAAATATAAAACTTAAATAAAAATAAAATAAAAAATAAAATAATTATAATAAAAAATTTTAAAAATATAATAATATAAAGCTATAAAATATAAGCTTTAAACTTTAAGTTTTTTAGCTAAAAAAAGTTTAATATTTTTATTATATAAATAAAAAATTAAAATATATTTAAAAGCTATATTAATAAAAAAACTATTTTATTAAAAATATAAAACTTTATTTATATTATTTTATATAATATAATAAAAAAACATATATATATTTTTATATTAATAAATAAAATTATATATTTTAAATAAAATAAAAACTTAATTAATTTTAAAGTATATAAGCTTATTAAATTAATAATAAATATTTTTAAAATTATAAATAAAAAAATATAAATAAATTTAATAACTTTTAATAATTATTAAAAAAATTTAATTATTTTTATTTTTAATAAAATATTAAATTTATTTAAATTATTTTTTTATTATAAAAATATATTATTTATAATATAAAAAAAAAAAAAAAATTAATAATAAAACTAAAAATTAAAGCTATTAATTTAATATAAAAATATTAAATATATAATATAAAAAATTATTAAATAAAAGTTTATACAATTATTTAACTTTTAAAAATAAACTTTAACTATTTATATATTATTAAAAATAAACTTATTTTATAAACTATAAAATAATAAAATTTTATTTATTAAATATATAGTTTATTTAAAATATAGCTTATTTTAATAAACTATATAATATTTTTAAAATTAAAAAAATTAATATAATAATAATATAAAAAGTTTTTTTAATTAAATAATATATAATAAAAATAACTTATAGTTTTTTATTAATTAAAATAATAATATATAAAATAAAATAATGTAAAAACGTTATAATAATTATTAATTATTTTATTATAAAATAAAATAAAATTAAAAATATAATTTAATATATAAATAAAATAAAAAGATTAATAATATATTAATTAAAATTTAAAAATAAAATATTAACTATAGTTAATATATATACCTTAGTATAACCTATAAAAAAGCTATAATAACTAAAAAAAACCGAACTAAAACTTTAATAAATACTATTAATTATTTTTTATAATATAATAAAAAAAAATTAAAATATAGTTATTATAAGCTATAATAAAAAAACTAAAAAAAAAATAGCTTAAATTAAACAAGTATAATAATACGTTTAATTTTATAACTATTAAGCTATAAAAATATAAATAATAATAAAAAAAAAACCTTTACTTTAAAGCTTTTTTTTTTTTAAAAATAAATAAAAAAAAATACTTAAAAAAAATATTAAAAATAAATATAATATAAATATAAAAAAATTAATTATAAAAAAACATAAAATAAAATATAATATTTTTAAGTATATTAATAAACTATAAAATAATTATTATAATAATAAACTTTTTTATAAAAATAAAAAAAAATGAAAAAAAAATTTAAGCTTAAGCTAAACTAATTAAAAAAAAATTTAATAAACTATTATTAAAATAAACTACTATAAATAAAAAATATAGTAAAAAATTAACCGAAAAAAAATAAACTTATTATTTTAATAAAAAAATAAATATAATATAAAAAAAATATAAAAATATTTATAACTAAAAAAAAAACTAAAGAAAAAAAAAAATTTAAAAAAAAAAAAGATTATTAAAAAAAAAAAAAAAAAGCTTAGAAATTAAAAAATTAAAAATAAAAATAAAATATTAAAAAAAAAAATTTTAATAATTAAATTAAAAAAAAACCTTTTAAAAAAAATAAAATTTAAATAATATATTATAAACATAATAATTAAATATTAAATATTAAAAAAAAACTTTTTTAAATATTTTTATATATAAAACTAGGTTAAAATAAAAATAAAAATTAAAATATTAAAAAAGTTATTAAAAAATATATTAAAATTAACTTTAAAAAAATAATAAAAGTTATAAAAAATTATTATTTAAATTTATTAAATAAAAAAAAACTAAATATAATATAATTAAAAAAAATAATTATAATAATAAAATATAAAATAAACATTATAAAAAAACTAAAAGTTATATAAATAATAATTTAAAAAAAAATTAAAACAGTTATTTAAAAAATTATAATAAGAAAATTATTAAAATTAAACAAATTATTTATTAAATTTTATAAAGTTTTAATATAATAAAAATAAAAATAAAAAATATAAATATTTTTTTTTATAAAAATATTAATAATATTATATAATAAAATATTATATTTTAATATTATATTTAAAAATTAAACAAAAAAAGTGCTAGTAATACTATAAAAAAATAAAAAAAATAAAATAAAAATTAAAAACTATAAGCTATTTATATTAATAAATATAAATTATAAAATTTTAACTTTAATTTTAATAAAAAAATTAATAAAAACGTTATTTATTATATTAAAAATATAATAGTTAGCTTTTTTTTTTAATAAGTTAATAAATAATAATATAAAATTAATATAGTTTATTATTAAAAAATATAAAAATATTAAAAAAATATTAAATATATTATTTATAAACTAAAAAAAAGCATATAATAAAATTAGCTATAAATACTTTTAAACAATGCTTAAAAAATTAAATATATTAATAAGCTTTATTATATAAGTTAAGCTTTTATATATAAATATAAAAATAAAGTTATTTATAAATAAATATTTAAAAGATAAAATAAAAGTTAAATTAAAGGTAAAATAAAAAAACTTTTTAAGTTATTTATTATTTATAGTAATAATTAAAAAACTAATATGTTTAATAGTTAAAAATAAAAGATTAAAAAAAATAAAAATAAAAAAAAATAAAATAAAACAAGCTATATATATAAATAATATATAAATAATATTAAAGTTATAAATTAAAGCTAATAAAATAATAAAAATATTAATAATATATTATAAAGCTATTAAAATAAAAATTAATTAAAAAAAATTGTTTTTTTTAAAAGTTATTAAAAAAATATTAAAAATAAAAGATTATTTAATATAAAAGGTTTTTTAAAATAACTTATATATTTATTTAAAGATTTTTATAAATATAAAAATAAAAAAATAAATAAAAAAATATTAAACAATTATAGTATAAAAATTTACTATTATAATAATAAAATAGCTAAAATATTATTTATTAATAATAATAAAAATAATAATAATAAATATATTAATATTATTAATACTTAAATATTTAATAAAATTTATTAAAATGTTATTAAATACTAAAAAATAATTAAATAAAAAATATTATAAGCTAGTATAAAATAATAAATAAAAGTTAAAGTTAAAAATTTTAAACTTATATATTTATATAAATAAAAACAAAAAAAGCTTAAAATATTATAATTTTAAAATAATAATAAAAGCTATAATATTAAATATAATAAACATAACGTAAAATAACTTAAAATTTTTTTAAATAATATTTATAAACAAAATATTAATAATAATATTAAAAGTTTAAACGTTATAAATAAACGTTATAAATAACTTATAAATATAATAAATTAAATAATAAATAAAACTATTAAATATTATAATATAAATATAAAAAATATAAATAAACTATATTAAAAAATATATTAATAATTAAATTAAATTAAAAATATTATAAAAAAAAATATTAAATATAAAAATATAATATTATTTAAAATTAAAAATTAATATAAAACAAAGATTTATAGTTTAAAAATATAACGCTTAATAAAATTTAAAAAATAAAAAAATAAAAAAAATAAAAAATATTTAAAACTTTATAATAAAAATAATAATAATATTAAAAAATATATTAAAAGCTTATAAATAAAAAATATTAAAAATAATCTAAATTATATTAAAATAAATATTTAATAACTAAAAAAAAATATTATTATTTAAAAAAAAAATAAAAAAAAATTTATAAAAAAAAAATATTATATTATAATAATTATTAAAAAAAAAAAAAAACCAATTAATATAAATATACTTAAATATAAAAAATAATATTTACTACTATTAAAAAAATAACTAAAAAATATAAACCTAAAAAATTAAATAAAAAATATTAATAAAATAATAATAAAAATATTAAAACTAATAATATTTTTAAATAAAATATAATTAATAGCTTAAAAATATTTTTATAAATATAAAACAATAAACTTAATATAAAAAATATTTTATTAAAAACTTAAAACAAATATATAATTATATTAAATAAATTTAAAATAATAAATATATTTAATAAATAAAAAAAATATAATAATATTTTATATATAAATTAATTAAATAATAATATAAAACGTTTAAAATAAATTAAAAAAAATATAAGTTTATTTTAAAAAAGTTTTAATTATACAAAGCTTAAGCTTTAAAAATAAAACAAAAGTTTAAAAAAATAAATTTATTAAATTAAAAAATAAAGCTAAATTATAAATATTAATATTAACATGTTTTTTTTAAAAATTAACTTATTATAAATAAATAATTTTAATATATTATTTAATATAAAACTTATAAAAAACTTATTTATTATATTTTTTTTAAAATATATATAAATATTAAAAAGTTAAAATAATAATAATATATTAAAAAAATATAATTAAATAAATTATTTAAAAAAAAATTTAATAATAAAAAACAAGCTATATAAAAATAAAAAAATTAACCTAGAAAATTTTAAAAAAATATAAAAGTAAAAAATTTATAAAATATAATATAAATAAAGCTTATAATATTTATTAAAACTATTAATATAAATATTAATTAAAAAAAAAACCCTATTTAAAAAAACCGTAATAAAATATTATAAAAGCTATAAATGCTTTAAAAAAAAAAAATTTTTAAATAAAAAAAAGAAATATTTAATTATTTTAATATTAATTAATTATATATATTAAACTAAAATATATAAAAAAATAAACATTTTAAAAAAACTTTTATTATTTTTTTTTAAATTTTTTTTTTTAAATATTAATTAATTTATTTATTAAATAAAGCTTTATTTTTATATAATATAATAATTATTATATAAAAATATTAAACTTAATTTTTTTAATATTTTAATAAAAATATTTATAAAAAAAATATAAAAATTAAAAAAAAAAAAAAAAACCCTTAAAAATATTAAAAAAAAAAAAAAAAAAATTTTTTTAATTAAACTAATAATAAAAACAATAAAAAAAATATTAAATTAAATAAAAAAATTTTAAAAAATAATAATATTTTTAATATATATATAATTTTTTATTATTTAATATATTAAATATTAAATATAAAATAATTTAAATTTTATAATAAAAATTTAATAAAAAAATATTATAAAATAAAAATAAAAAAAATAATATAAATAATATTTAATTATTAAAATATATATTATTAAAAAAAATAATATATTATAATTTTATAAAAAAAAATTATTAATAATAAATATTTTTTAAAACTTATATTTTAAAAAATAAAAAATAAAAATATATTAAATATATTATTTATAAATAAAATAATTTTTAAATAAATTAAGTTTTTATTTAAAAAAATAAATTATTATAATAATAATAATAAAATAAATAAAATAAAAAATATTTAAATAAAAATAATTTTTAAACTATTTTATAAAAAAATATAAAATTATTTTAATAAATATTAAAAATAAAATAATATTTTTAATTATATTAAAATATATTAAAATATAGCTAAAAAAAAAAAGCTTAAAAAAATAAACCGTAAAATAAAAATTTTAAAAAAAAATATAAAAAAAAAAGATTAAACTTTTATAAAAATAGTTTAATAAAAAATAATTATATAAAAATTAAATAATATTATATATTATTTTATTTATAAAAAAAATTTTATAAAATTAATAAGTTATAGTTTAATAAATAATAAATAAATATATTAAAATAAAAAATAAAAAATATATATATTATTAAATAAGTTTTTTTAGCTATACTATTATTCCGCTAAAAAAATAACAGCCTTAAAAAAGAAATTTTTTTTTTTCCGAATAATTAAAATATAGTAGGAGCGGGTTCGATCTCCGCCTAACTCTTAAGCAAATAGTTTTTCTATTCTATTTTATAATTAGACGTTAGTAGTGGTGCTAGACTGCACTAAAGAGCCTATAAGAAAATAAACTATAGTACACGAGAATAACTAATACTTCTTCCACAGAACTTCTATAATTGAACTAAGTAACTACTAAGATGGCAACCGTGATTTCCCCCTCATTTGGATCGAGGACATTATTACTACAAATGCCCTTATAGACGAGCCTTCTCTTGCAATGGTGCAGCCTCCTCGATAATTAAGTCGACCGCGCGTTCGGCACAACCCAGGACCGTCACCATTGGGTTGATGGTCGGGATTGTTGGGAATATTCCAGCATCGACAATGCGCAGGTTTTTGAGGCCCCGGACCTTCAATTTCTCGTTGACCACAGCCAGTTCATCCGTCTTCGTGTCGCCCATTCGGGTCGTTCCACATGGGTGGTATACAGTATGGGCCACTTTGCGTGCGTAATGGCTTAGATCTTCGTCAGACTGGACTTTAGGGCCTGGCGCAATCTCCTTCTCGATCCAGTCCTTGAACGGTGCTTGCTCGGCAACTTTGCGGGCCACCCGCATTCCGTACACAAGCGTGGCGGCATCGTAACCCTCGGGATCGGTGAAGTATCGGAAGTCAAGAGCCGGCTTGACTTTCGGGTCAGCAGAGGTGAGATATAATCGTCCTCGAGACCTTGGCCGGGGGATATTGGGCGTCATGCAGAAGGCATATCCATCCGCGACGTCCGGGTATCCAAGGCGAAGAGTGTTGAGAGTAAAGGGAATCTGGTAGCAGTGCATCATGACATCTGCGATATCTCCATCCGAGAGCCCTTGTGGGTTCGCCGCCGACTTCTTAGCGCCTGCGCCAGGAGCCTCGCGACGCAAGAAGATTCCGGCGTCGGAGTCCATTGTCGTCTGATTTTGCGGTACAGGCTTCTTCAGCTGCCACATGATGATACTCTCGGGGTGGTCTTGCAAGTTCTCACCCACCCCCGGAATGTCACGGACGACAGGAATGCCTAGGGAAGTCAGCTGCTCCTTGGGGCCCAGCCCTGAAAGCAGCATCAAACGAGGCGTATCAACAGCTCCGGCGCAAAGGATTGTCTCGGACCTAGCCTTGACAGCACGTGGGGAGCCATCCTGAAGAGTGAGGTCCAAGCCGCTGACCTCGTCACCACTGATGTTGATCTTAGACACCCAAGCGTGTGTTAGAATCGTCAAGTTTGGTCGCTTCTCTTCACCTCTAAGAATAGGGTGGATATAGGCTACAGATGCACTAGATCGTCTGCCGTCATCAGGGTTGTAGCTAACCGAGAAGAACCCGACTCCTGTTTTAAGCGCTCCAGCTTCCTCGATTTGTTTATTGAAGTTGTCGATTACTGGAATATCCAACGCCGTGCTGCACGAATCGACCCAGTCCTGGCACAGCTGATTTCTGTGCCTCGCGTGCACCGGCTGGATGGTATTTCTCAACCTGCCTACCGACTTCATGAACGTTTGGAAAGTCCAGCCTTTCGCTCCAAGCGACTGCCAAATGTCCAAATCATATTTGAAGGGTTTGAAGGAGATCAATGTGTTGTGCGATGAGCACCCTCCAAGGACCTTGGCGCGCGAGTGTCGAATGTATGAGTTGCCTGGTTCATCCCGTAAGGGCTTACTAGTTGTTATACGGCTGAGGAAAGGTCACTTACCCATTGGCTGTTCAGTTGTGCCATAGTCATAGTCCAACTCGCCACCGAGCAAGTGCAACCATTGTCGCAAATCGAGGACCCGGTCATCCATGTAATCGCTAGGCCCAGCTTCGATCAAGAGGACTTTCTTGTGTGGGAGGTTTTCCGCTAACCTTGCCGCAACAACACAACCGGCGGTACCGCCACCGACAATGACATAGTCATACTTATCAGTATCGGCGATAGGGAGCTGAGTGGTTGTCATTTTGGCTTCCAGGATCGTGTTTTACGACAGAGTTTGATTGTCCGGTCAGGGTTGATTAACAACGCCAGGCCAGCGCATTAGAGTTTATAAAGACAGGGCAGTCAGCCTCTATCAAAGAATTCTGAGATTCAGATCCTTCGCCAAGGCCGGTAAAGATCGTTTACACTACACCCTACTGCAGCCATCTGACTAACTTTACCCACTTACTGGAATCGCCCCGGTCAACGGGACAGGTGCATACATAGTAGAATAGATACTGTAGGTGCCATCATATCATACCGCTGTTCCTACTATACTTAGTCGTGCCTACACCACGTAAGCCGATAAGGACCGGGGTCGGCTATCTCTGCTGTATACTAATGTAGTCACGCCAACGACCGCTAACAGTAATAGAGCTCTAAACACAGCTTCCCAGCAGAGGTTACGGTATGATAAACTAAGGGAGTTAGCTAGGACTAATGCTTACCTAGGTATGGCCCGCATCGGCCTCCGCCACTTGCATACTTAAAGACTTGTGGTTTCACGCCAGTGTTCCGGGCAGCTCGATGCAGGGACTCTGGCCCACTCCTCACCAAAGCCGGAAAAAACGTACGGTCTTTGGTGGGCCGTGCTAGGAGCTTTGTCGCACCTAGGTCGGGCGTTCAAGAGTTATACATCGGTCCGATATTGTGCAATCTCTACCTACGTTGGGACGCCATCGTAGGGAAACAGTTCAATCACCTGAGCAGGAATCCCACATGTGTGGAAATATTGCATGGCTGGTCTACGTGGGCCAGTATTCAGCAGTCAGTCCTACCCCGGAGTCAACTCCGATTATGTGCGTTGCCTTGTCCAAAGCCTCGCAGGCCACCTTACACAGCAGTCGAGGTACAGCAGGTAGTCCCATCCCATGCACACCAGTAGAAGATTGTGCAACCAGATCTGGCTTAAAGGACTCGAAGATATGGCAAGAAGGAATGCCTCACTACTTAAACCAACAATAACACATGGTGGGCGAGGATGCTAATGAGAATGAGAACATTGTGCAGACACCTATCCAAGTAAATTGCACTAGGCTGCTAGTTGCTAGGTTAGTCTACAAAATACCTACTTACTTAGGCGTCGTTCGTCGGACCGTCCCATCTAGCTAAGGCGAACGGTCGTTACACTGACAGACAGTGCGTGTCACGATATTCGGCTTAGACGGCTACTCCGTATTGTTGGAGGTAAGTAGACAAGAGCCGTAGCCGTTCAAGGATTACATAACAGAATCCTTTTCGAAGAAAAGAACGCCGTGGCAGCTCACGAGGCAGTTTAGTTTCTAAATCCCTGTGGTCCATTGGCGGTGAGCTAGTTAACCAGTTAGCCACCTACCATCTCCATGATAAGACAGTACGTCACCGTACTTCAGTCCCCGGCGAAAAAAAGCCTCGGCATCTAGACAGTGTGCGAAAGGGACATCACACTATCTGCAATCACTGTGACTCTCTGCCACAGTAAAGCCTACCTTAGGTTGGTTGCAAGCTCATGCTGGATCAGCACATCTCAGCTCGAACATCCATTGAGTTCAACCCGTCGATATGGTTCAAGCAGAAGCGGAGCGTCATACCTTCTATGCGGGTAAGCCGCAACCGGCCTCAAAGTCGTCTGGCCATTTTAAAACCATCAACCCGTCCAACGGAGAGCCCTTGTGCAAGATATATACTTCGCCATCTGGTTCGATAAATGCTGCCATCGAGTCTGCACGAGGCGCTTTCCCATCGTGGTCTGCTACTCCACCAGTAGAGCGTGCTCGGATACTACAACGCGCTGTTTCCTTACTACGGCAACGCAATGACGAACTTGCGCAGATTGAAACCTTTGATACGGGCAAGCCTTTCTCGGAGACTTCGACTGTAGATATCGTAACAGGGGCAGATGTGCTCGAGTACTTCGCAAATTTGGTGGCCAGCGGAGGCTTGAATGGGGAGTCTTTCCGTCTGCGGCCCTCCGCTATGGTTTATACTTCCAAGGAGCCTCTCGGTGTGTGTGCTGGTATTGGAGCGTGGAACTATCCCATCCAAATTGCGCTTTGGAAATCGGCACCATGTTTAGCTGCTGGGAACTGCATGGTTTATAAGCCAAGTGAGTTCACACCGTTGCACGCGCAATACTTAGCCGAGATATACCGCGAAGCAGGGTTACCAGACGGTGTATTCAACGTCATATACGGTGCTGGAGAGGTAGGCGCGCACTTGACAGCACAACCTGCCATTGCGAAGGTCAGCTTTACAGGACAAGTCGCTACAGGGAAGAAGGTTGCCGGCTCTGCCGCCGGTGGCATGAAATACGTAACCATGGAACTAGGTGGGAAAAGCCCGCTAGTTATTCTCCCAGATGCGGCCGTGGACCAAGCTGTCGATGTTGCCATGATGGCGAACTTTTTCAGCTCAGGCCAGGTGTGCACGAATGGCACGCGAGTCTTCGTCCCCCGCGCCATGAAGAAGGATTTCGAAAGAGTGCTCCTTGAGAAAATCTCATTCGTCCGTGCAGGCGACCTTTCCGACATGGCCACAAACTTCGGGCCTTTAAACAGCAAGGTGCATCATGCAAAAGTTATCGAGCATATCCGTCGCGGTATTGAGGAGGATAAGGCGACGCTTCTATGCGGCGGCTTGGATCAACCTGTCAACTTACCCGCGAATCTACGGCAAGGGTACTGGGTCCAACCAACAGTGTTTGCCGACTGCCAGGACGACATGACTATCGTGAAGGAGGAAATTTTTGGCCCTGTGATGGCAATTCTCACATACGATACAGTCGATGAGGCCGTTCAACGTGCCAACACCACCGAGCTGGGCTTGGCCGCGGGCGTGGTAGGCAGAGACATTGATCAATGTCATTTGGTTATATCCAGGTTAGAAGCAGGTATTACCTGGGTGAACACGTGGGGCGAGTCACCAGCCGAGATGGCAGTTGGTGGATGGAAGCAAAGCGGGCTTGGTGTTGAAAATGGGAGAAGAGGGCTCGAAGCCTGGGTTAGGAATAAGAGCACGATCATCGAAATGGGCGGAAGCGCAGCTACGGTTTTCTCGAAGCTATGATTGGATATTTGATTGTTGTTTCCTGACTCTAAATACCATAAGCAGTGTATAGCAGTCATTAATTGGATCGACCATACTCACCATCTTGATATCTAGTTTACGATAGGGCCATGATACTACACTAGGCACACAACGTGGTTCCCCTTGAATATAGAGATGAAGATGATACTTTGCCTTAGCCACACTACTCCGACATCTGCAAATGCTTACCTGCTTCTTCGTCAGAGGTAATCAAAAGAGTCTACTCCTCACTTCATGGATGGCCTCCATTTCACTAAACGACAGATACCATTTGGTCTTGATGGGTCAACTTACCAATCCACAGCAGCTGGTTCCTAGCGCCGACCGCTCATCTAGTTCATAAATAAGGGTTGATGATCTGCTGATTCATAAAACACCATAGTTTCGATTCATTACAACATGATATCTGTACCAGATTTACCATTTCAATCGCGAACTCACACGATAGGCTTTTTTTTTAAGGAATGATAGGGTATTCGTGTTCTTATTCGTAAAAGTCCTAATTTCATCCGCACGTAGTCTCATTTCTCTATCCTGGGCGCTCCGTGAGCTCACTAATAGGGGTGAACAAGATGGCTAAGACTTTAATTATCGATTACATATAGATGTAACTAGAGTTCCTAACTATTCGATCTATTCAAGTTTATCAGTGTTTGCCCGTTACTGGGACACATGCCCAGGTGGTCTTGATAAATAGAGAAAACAAGGCTAAGAGAGCTCACTTGCCTTAAACATTCAAGTTCTACTCTGTCACCCAGGGCTGATTATTATATGAACAATCAATCTAAGAGCATAAACCTACTGCTACAGTTCATGTGAAAATAACAGTTCCTCTCCATTCTTATCGGAATAGGCCCCGCAGTTAGCACATTTTCTGTTTTAAATTCACGAGCCTTTTAGGTAGTGCCAACCTACGACATCAAAGAGTGAGGCCTGTTTACCTTTTGTTTCCCTCCCCTTCAGAGACTAGGTTGTGGCTTTAGATATGGAGGCCTACATTGATTAGACTGATTATATGCACCTATTTTCCGCTCAGGCCAGTCTAACTAGAACAGTAGATATGGTTTTATAGTTAGCGAGCAATAGATTAAAAAAAGGCGGAATGCTGCATTGGGACCTCCAAGGCGGCTAAATTCGAGCTACATTAATTACGCCGACGTCTGCCCTAGAAAATTTCGTCAGATCTGAAGACTACCTAACCAGCACTCGGTTAATAAGAAGGATAGCGTGTTTGAATTATTTATAGTAACATAGTCGTACTTTTTTCAATCGTTCTGGCTCTCCGTTAATATCAGAGGAGCGAGGACACCTATCCTCATTGGCATTCCAGGATAATCACATCTCACTTCGTGTTATGATATATCAGTGGGATCCTTGGCCATACCCGAGTCTTTCTCCTCCACTTCGGAAAGACTGACTTTTCTTATACTAGTTGCATTCCTGTGCTGAGCCCCTCATGGTTCTGTAAATCATTTAATATATTTCATATTAATTAACTGTACCACCAAGCAGCTTCGGTAGCAATGACGTATATCAATGACGATAATAGTTACCCGTATACCACCTTCCTTGTTGTATGTGCGAGGAGAGGGGAGTAATTGGAGGTTTCCTCATCGTTGTTGTGCAAAATCTTGCTATTTGTTTGTTTTCCTAATCTAGAGTATCCTCCTTGATCCGATTGATAGCCTCGAAAGAGACACATTCTTCCAAGACCTGGTACCACATCAAGGGCACAAACAGCAGGTTTTCCAGAACGAGCCAGTCATCCCTATTGAGGATAAATACCTTTCGAATTCGACTGGGAGGTTGGTTGGCGTTACCCTACTGAACAAGGATTTAAATAATTCGCCGTTCCAGCCCTCCGATACCCCTGAGTCCTATATAATGTTCCCATGCAAGGGGAGCCTGAGAAACATGGTATTGATTTTGAACTAGAACCAGAGACTCACGCTGTCTGAAAGGAATCTAGAACACCGAGCAACACAACCGGGTCGATGGATTCATGTTTTTGTCAAACAGAATAGAATATAAGTGGCCTCGGGATCCTATTCCCAGTTAAAGAAATTGAAAATCACTCCCGACCTCATCCCTCGCATCGTCTAGTCTGTTGGAGTTAGTACGGACACGTGTTTAATCGAGCCCTATCCGTCACTAAACCTTCTTCACCTCGGCTATCAAGATGAAGGTACACAAAGCGTGATTGGATCCATATGACCATATCGAGCTAATGATTTCAGTTCGCTACTCCCCTCGCATTCCTTCTTCAGGCAATTACGGCTCTCGCAGCGCCGACTGTGACGCCCCGAGAGGACACCAATCTCGCAGTCGACGCTGGCCTACCTGACGATACCATTCCCGACTCAGCAGGAGGGCCCCCGTCCTGGCGTCTCGACTGCGGCTCACCGGGAACGACAAGCATGTGTTCGGCATCGAACAGCGGCGCCCACTGTGATCCAATCACGGGTGCCCTAACTATAATCCTCGAAGGCACGTGTGGTGGCTGCAAATGTATATCGACGGACCAATGTACCAGCAGATGCGGCTGAGGGGCGGACCCGTGCTTGGCTTCTGAAGTAACGAGGAAGATGTGCGAATAGAATCTGGCAAGATCAATACCAAACAAGACATGGCGGCTCGCCATCCGCCATCCGCCATCTTGACCGTCTTAATATCCACCTCCCGTCGTAAACATGTGTAGAGACGATAATGTTTGTAATGAGCATTGCTGGTTGTCACCACAGTGGTAGACCGTCGAGAGTACCTAGCTTGCGCCTAACTAGCAGCACTCGTGATACCTACAGTACCTAGGAAGGAGTGAATGTGCCCCTGCCTAGTACCTAAGGTACTTACTTACTTACTTAAGTAAGTAAGTAGATAAGTAGGTAAGTACCTAGATAAGTAGGTACCTAGGTACCTATTTAGACCACACGGCAGCACCATAGGATCCATGTAGCTGTCGGAGAATAGAGGAGGTTTAGGGGACATATGTGGGGGATTGGCGTGCCCCACGTACATTGTACCACTGTACTCTGTAGGTACCCAGATAAGGGGCAAGCGCCCTATCGATAGGCGCCTGCATAGCAACATGGAACCTGGAATGTAAATAAAGGTTGTCTTGAGCATACCGTAAGACAATCCTGACACGTTACAAGTAAAACAGCCTTTCCTTGCTGTTCTTTGAGACAGAAAGAAGAAAAGAAGAAGATGCCACCATGCCGTCTTACCAGTCCAATTCATCACTGGCGCGAACACGGTCCCTGCGTGCACCTGCTAAACCAAATCTGACCGCTCCTCCAACATCAACAGCGCCCATCAACAAACCGGCTCAAATACCGACCTGTACCTCCAACGTGCTCCTGTTCCTCACGAACTCCCGCCTCTTGGACCTGGACCTCGAATCCGACTGGCCGGATATCACACCGACCACCTTTTCCACCAAGGATGCTGTTGGTGGCCAGAAGAAACGCATTCAGTGCGTTGAGTGGGCTCTATACCGGCTATTCTCCTTGTGGGATCACAATGATGCACAGAACGTATGTCATTCAGCGTGGTCTGAAGTTTGTCTGGCCTCAATGTATAACTGACCGGGTCGCAGAAGCTTCGCCCCTTCTACCCCCCTGCCGACCAGGTTCAGTCGATCAACCTCCGGGCCGCTCTGGTACGAAGCCTTGAGGCGGCCAAAAAGAATGGTGTGCTTGGCCGCGATGTCCTTATACGAAAGACGATGCTCGACGAGTGCAAGGGGGAGAGGCTAGAGGAGGTCCTTGCCGTGTTCTCTTCGGCCGTGCTCAAGAAATTAGTCGCCGAACGATCTCTCAACTCGGGCCCAGAATATAGGCCAACCATATCGGAAAGTGTATCGTTGGAGAATTGGGGCTACACAGGCAACAGGACTGAACTGAACGGGCTCTTGCTCGCTCACAAAGCCTCTTTGAAATCCATGTTAGCGAAAAAGAACGCCGCTCGAGAAAAATACCGTAATTTTGAAGAATTACTGGCTATGAAGGAGCGAGGAATTGCTCGGCGCCGAGAACAAGCGAAGGCTATTGCGCAAGACGCCCTCATGCAGGTATCGGACACGGAAAAGACCGAAGTTCGCAGGATCCTGAGGAATACATGGGCGGGGAATGAACAATGGGTTGATGGATTACTCGGTGGTTGTTCTTCCCTGAAGTCTGGCTTATTGAGCACGCCATTCAATGATGTCTGGAGTGGGGTGCAAGCAGGAAATATTACCGACTTGGAGGAGCAGACTGCCGGCTTGCTCGAACAGCTAGAACAGCGCGTCCATCGTCAGAAGAGTAGGTTGCAGAAGTGGGAGGATTTTAGGAAGAGTACCTTTGGAGACGTTCGACCACGGCTGTCTCATGATCCCCCCGGGAAGGAGAAGAAAAAGGAGATCGGGTTCGATTTTACGGCCCATCTTAACTTCGATTTCGACAAGGTCAAAGGCTCAGCTTATACTAAATTTGATAATCAGCCATCCGAATATGCAGAATTGCTTCACGGCCTGACAATGGAACTGGGTGGTTTCAAAAGTACAACTATACCCGACTTTTCGCAGTTGATAACTGGTACAAGAAGAGTGCCTACTATCAATACTTCGTCCCAATTTACTATACGGGAACCGACGGCGGATCCTGTTTCGGATTTAAGCGAATGGGAAGATGAACCAGAGGCAGTCCCTCAGCTGAACGTCAGCGGATCCTCGAATAATGGCGATGCTCGCCCAACAGCCATTTCTAGCAAGCTTGCAGCTCCTCAGAGACGACTACCTGCTCCACATGAGAATCGCAAGGCAAGCCCTACTTCTCGTGAAGATGCAGTTGAGTTTTCCGAAAAACATCGACGACCTAGATTAAAGCCTTGTCCCATTAAGGTTGAGCATAAACCAAACTCTATAGAGGATAACGAGTTCCACATTACCTCTCAAAACGAAGACACCCAGTTCCGCTCTTCCCAGCCGGACCAGCCGCAGTCTGTAACAACAATGAATGATACCATGCCACCACCCCCTCGTCCAAAATCCCCAACACAGGCCCTTGCCGATGAGATTTTAAACTCTATGAATACCGCGTCACCATCCCCCGTGAAGAAGTCCCGCTACACTTTGTCTCTGGCCGAGAGAACGCGGATGTCGATGACCCGCCAGTCTTTCGCGTCTTTCGAACCAGAAGACGAAACGCCACAAGTATCACCGGTGAAAGCGAGCCACACGCGAGAAAATAGCGGCTCTGCCACAAATAATGATCTTGAACGAGGTGAAGAGTACGAAGACCTAATAACGCGAACGCGCCGTTCTATGGCCGGTTTTGAGGCGGTACGACAGAAAGCCCAATTAGAAAGAAGACGGTCACAGAGGAAGAGTAAAGTAGCTCAAAGAAAAGACAACTACTTCCCCAAGGTCGATGAGGAGGCTGTGGGCGACCTATCAGTTGTGGAGGGACTGATAGAAGATGGCCAGGAAGATTATGAGGCAATTTTTAAGAGCCGGCCCCGAATTGCTACAAGTCCGGCGCCAAGTCCAACCCGGCGGTGGGATGAAGCGACATAGCTCGATATATCAGATTGAACGTGGTGTACATCATAGGAATAGAAGCAAGGGCCGTATCTAGAAATAATTTAACAATTGGCGACAACGCGGGTCCAGATTCTTGCAAAAGTGGGCTTATTAGCTCAATGCGTATTTGATTAGCACATAGCTATGGTATGTCGACCAAATTCCATCACACGCCTCTTTGTGACCCCCTTCCTCCGGTCCCCCATACGACCGAAAAAGCCAACTGTCAACCGCACTACTCATCATAAAGCACCAAGGCCCTAGCCTCAATACTCTCACGATGTCCACAGTCCGCCATATCGGGGTCCTCGAAGGCAGAGTGCGGGACGCGGCGCGCAAGTCCGGGCGTCGTGGCCGAGTCAAAGCACTTGATGAGTAGCGCCTCGTCGGGCTCCTGCGCATTCTTAAAGTACCACCGGTGCGCGTCGTTAGGAAGCATCGTCCACGTCTCATCCCGCGATCCCGCCGGGTACAAGATGGACGCCGCCAACAGGTCGGAGTCCGGCACCGAGCTCGCGTTCGCTACGGCCAGGGGATCTTTGTAGATTGTTCTGATCGGTCGCCAGATCTAGCAATGTGAAGGTTAGTCCCCGCGGGACAAGGATGTTACGGTTAAGCATTGATGGTGATGATGGATGATGAGCAGACTATCTACATAAGAGTGGGATGGAAGTAAGTGTAGCGGAGAGAAGAGAAGAAAACGGGCGAATGGGTACATTAATTATTTGATACCGCCGTTTCAGCAGCTCGTCCGCCTCCTCTGGAAAATGCCTTCGAAGAACTAGCTCGGCCCCGGCGTACGACTGGTCGACATGTGCGCGGAACAGCGGGCCTCGTGTCGCCCGGTTGCCTTCGCCTAGCTTGTGCCAGTTTGAGGGACCGACGCGTGTCTTGTGGTCGAAAATATGCACACGAGACGCTCCCGTGCTGGGGCAAGATGTTGGTTAGTTCGAATTACGCGGAACTTGATTGTTTCACGACAGTTTAGGATGCTGCGCTCGAACCAGAGGAATCATTTACATGTCTTTCAACAGCTGTCTCGCCTCGGGATAGTAATCCGCCTCGACCAGCTCGCTGTCGTGGAAGTCGGCGTCGCGCAGTTGGGTCGCCCGCCGAACGAGTTGGAAGCCGTTTCTGTCCAGCGTGTACTTGTCTTCCTCGCCTGTGATATCCCTGATGATCGTGGGCTTGGCGATTGTCGGCCGCTCGTTCTTCACCGTCTTGCTTTTCATAGGAGTCTCGTGTCAGCTAGACATAAGGGGGGTTAGGTAGGTAGATTGGCTTACTCCGAGATTCTTACTGGCATTGGCGGCGAGCCGTCTCCTGGATCACGATAATAGTTTATGAATGCTGAGACATTACGCTTTTCGGGCTTCTTCGCCCCGTTGAGTTCGAGCACCGGGGTTGGTGCGGTCGTAACGATTGTCGCCATCGAGTTGAACGGTTTTCTTTCCCTAACTTGTGGGCATGGAATTTAGAATTATGCGCAAGGAGTAACATTGGTAATATACTAATGAGTACACTGTGATGATCTGGTAAGACATCATAAGCCCGAGCATTTTATCCGTGGCTGGTCATAATTTATATTGACTCCCTATATTTGCGGGGCCTGTGGTGGTGATCCGGAACACGAAATAAGTGATCACGGCACAATAACCGCCGAATCCATTCGTCGACTTCCTCGTTATGTGAATTTTGTTTGTGTTTTATAGCACCTACCTCCTGTAACCCATTAGTCTGAATGTATAGCCAGGTTTGGAGGCTTTACTGGTACCTTTCACAACAACGGTTGTATGTCAAGTACTTAGACATCGTAAAGTCCAAACCTCAAGCATACTAGGACTTCTCAGCATTGTATATCGGGCATTTTATTTCATGATACCCTATCATGAAGCTCATCATGCATTCAGCTTATCCCCTGCGTTTCTCAAATACACAAAGAGATACAAATACACGTATATCCAACAAGGTTATCCAATTCCACCAAAAGAAGTCCGTCACCAATAGCGAGAGTTTCATGTAAGGGCAAGCGTCATAACCCGAATGAGATGCAATCCTCTCTCTTCAATGATGTCCTGGGAGCATCTTCTCCAGTTTCTTTTTGAGTCCACTTCCTCCCTTTTTCCTCTTCAACTTGTTAACACCATCGCGCGCAATCAGGGAGCCAGCCTATGAATGACGTACCTCAAGCTTGTCTAGTTCATCCTCTTGGTGATGCATGAAGTCGGACTCAGCCTCGACAGCCTGATCTGTCAGGCCGCGTTTCTGGGCAGCCTCATGTTCGTGCTCTTCTTGCTCGGCATGATGGATCATGTCGTGGGCGCCTCTTATCGCATTGTCGGGAAGTCCGTGGCCGTCTGCTGACATGATGGAATGTTGTTTAATATTGTCGTGCGCTTCAATGTCTTTGGTAGATATCTTTTCAGTTTGCGCTGAATGAAAGCTTGCTTGGATTTTCGAGGTACTCTAAGCAACTCTATATACTCACGATACTAGAACCCCTAGAACCCCCTCGCAGCAAATGACTTCATTCCTGATGTCAGGCCTTACGAAAGACTGCAACCATCTTCACGGTGAAAGAGCTGCAATTCGTTGACTAGACGGATGATTGATCATAGGCACGTCATGCTGTCGATCAATACTGCCCCTTCTTTGTTTTATGCGGGGGAGGGGAAGTTAGGTGTGTCAGGGTTCAACGGACTGAGATTGAGCTCTCCAAATGTCGTCACAAGACGATCTAGATTCTATGCTGATAGTGAGCCGTTAGGACATGTACAAACAAACCCATTTTTAAATCTTCTCCTTATTTCGCCGGCCAAAATTATATACTAAATGTTAAAAAAGGGGGGGGGGAGGGGAGGAAATACTAGGCTTGCACCGCGACCTACACAAGCTCCGGGGCAAGTAGACAAGGGTGGTAGGAGGTTTTCTGTCTTCTAGAATCACAGCCAGAATCACAGCTTAGTTAAGCCTCTGTTTCACCCCAGTCGTTCTTCTTTTCGTTAAAAGGGAGGGCAATGCATTCACTCTCTATGCGACCGTTCCAGGTCTCAGTCGAGTCTCGGGTTCCTATTGCGCTTCAAATTCAACTTAATAACTGTATTAGAGGTGTGGTTCCTTTCGGGCTATTCTTGCGCCATTATCCCTAGGTGCCCGTCTCTCGTCTAGTAGAATGTCACGTCCCAGTGGCTTCCCTCATCCTAATGAGTACCGTCAGCTCTCATTCTATTAATGTTAATCCAGATAGCCCTAAATCAACTTACGCAGTAGATGTTACCCGACGCGGCCTGCCACTGAGGATAGCCATCGCCACGGTCCGCGATGCGTGTGAATGAGTTGGTGACATAAGAGTTGAGCGCGGAGTTCTTGGCGAAATCGAACTTGTACCCATTGGCGTGGCTAATCCTCACGAACATATATCAGTAATCATTCAGAATGGCAAGGTGTTCGTCGTCATGGTTAAACTAACCTATATGTCCCGCTTGCGTGACCAGTCTCCGTCCCGCCGGTGATGGTCACAGTGCAGGCGCAGGCTTTCTTCAGAGTGATAGCGCCGTCGACCGTGCCAGAGTACACGCCATCAAACGATGTACAGGTCGGGTTGGTCTTGTCTGTGCATCCGCCGCTCGACGTCGAGCCCACGCCACCCGCTGAGAGGCGGGATGCAGCCTCGGCTTGCGTGAGCTTGGTACCGGAACGCTCGACTACGCCAGCTTGGGCAAGAATAGCGGCGGCGAGAGCCGTGAAGATGGTGGTGAACTGCTTAGTTTCAGTCATTCAGCTCCTAAGCGAATCTTACGGGAGTGGCCTAGTACCTTCATTGGAGCTGTTATGAGATGAAAATGGCCGGTGTCTTTCTTTGCGGGGAGGGGTGAGTTGGCGGTTTAACTTACTAGGTGAGCTGGAGGCTTTAATATGCATTATTTCAACGTGGACTCGAGACAGAATCCTTCCTACCGCAGTTAGGAACATCAGGGATAAAGTGTGATGGGTTACATCATTCCATTCCGCCCAATACAGGAGTTCGTCGGTCAGCGACACTACCTATCGGTGAATTTAGTAAGTATCACCACGAACCCCAATTCGGCAGGCGTCCGAATGATTCAGGTGCAACTATCCTCTCCGTATGTCACAGGATGCCATGCACTATCTCATTAGGAAGTCGATAGTTCTCCTGCTTGATCAACACTGGACTGGTAGTCCCCTAAAGCAGCCAAACCGCGATAAATGATATCTAAGGGCTTTCTGAGTGTCGCCTGATGTAGCGCTGGAATACATCTCGGATTGCGGAATGACACCATCACGGACGATTTCCGCTATCCCACGTTTTGTGAAATGCTTTTATGATAGGCTACTCCATCTTAGGCACGGTTGCTTGCCGATCTCGAGATAGTGTATATCCAATTGATAACGAGGGCTAGACATAGGAAATTGAGGAGTAGATTGTGAGCTATTTTTGCAATAATGTAAAAATCCTAGTTCTTCGGTGAGCATCTAATCTACTGTTCAAGACAATAAAGTGATGTCTTCGTGAATTCTCAAGCCTCCGAATTGCGGACTTACAATAAGGTTAAGCAGCACGTAACGGATCTTTATGTTTTATATCGTTATAATTTTCGGTACATATTTCGTGTTTTCTCATATATATATCTAAGGCACTACGATTACTATAGAACACTCGCAACCAGTGGTATTTACATTATGTTACGATAGTCTAGTTCGCATCAAGTTAGGATAGTATCGACCTAGACAGACCATTCTACCGCAATGACCCCCATATCAGCAATAGGAGGCAATCTTGGCCGGCTTTCATATATCATATACTACGACGCATAGTACTATTGTTGGTATATACTGTCACTTGGCTTCATGTTTTCACAACAAAGTACTATCAAATGGCTACCGTTGTAACGGTGGTGGAAAAGTTTGGCTTGCTTAGACCACAGCAGGAAGCTTGGCATTCGTACTAATGTGATGTACTTTATTTCGCCTTAGTTGATTCTGGGTTTTGTTGCGGCGGTGTTTTCATGCTAATCGACAGGACGCGGAACAATGTACTATAATGTTTTATGTAGACCATGAAAGCTTTAGTCAGGGTTTCACTTGCAGTAGGAACTCTACTATACCTCTAACGTTGCTTAGATAAAGTCTGCCCGGCTTTGATGACTGCTTATGTTGAACCACTATCGGCCATTATGTTCCGTGTGGCCGGGACTTTAGCCACGGAGGTGCCCCGAGCAACGGTCCGCGATTTCAATATACGGGCCTATGCATTCGGAGTCTTCGTTGACTTTCGAAATTATAGGATCGACGTTTTGATGAAATACTCCGAGCAACCCAATCGGCCACTTTTGAAAAAATTGCTTCACTATGTCTCCGAGGTATCTCGCCGAGCGCCAGCACTCGTATTACGGGTGGTTTTGAATTTATATAAGTCTTTCTTGGTCTATTAAGTATTGGTCCTGGCGCATAAAAGAGTCATGTCTCCCAGGCATGTTGTATTCTTTTCGTCTTCATACGCATCATACTACAGAGACACATTGAAGGTAACGCAGTATCATTAGCTATAAGTTATAGTCAATCGTTGACTCGAAGCCAGTCCGCAATCCGAGCCACTGAAGCACATACCAAAGCCAGACACCGATCATGTCCAAGACAGTAGATGTACTCATACTGGGTGGCGGACCAGCAGGTCTGGCCGTTGCTGGTGGCCTCGCCCGCCAACTTCACACCGCCATAGTGTTCAGCTCGGGGTCCTTCCGCAACAGCGGCGTGCCGCATATGCATAACGTGCCGGGATGGGACCACCAAAACCCGGCTGACTTTCGGGGAAAATCCAAGGCAGACATCCTGTCACGTTACAGCACGATCCAGTTCCGAGACGTCAGTGTCGCAAGCGTCAGGAAGCTCGAAAGCGGCGGATTCGAGGTTGTGGACGACGCGGGAGATAAGTACGAGGGCCGCAAGATCGTTATTGCAAGCGGTATACGGGATATCATGCCCGGTATCCCGGGTTATTCTGAGCTTTGGGGGAAGGGCATGTGAGTCTTTCCGGTTGCTCTAGTATCTCTCCTAGCCTGGTGTCACCACCGTTCTCTTACTGATTGGTCGGTGAACTTCTCAATAGATTTCACTGCTTATTCTGCCACGGCTACGAAGAGCGAGGAGCGGCCTCTGCGGGCGTCTTTGCCAGAGGGTTAATAGGTAATGCCATGTTCACGCCACCCATTTCCCGTATGGCGAACAGGCTCGCCAGCGCAGTCAATGTTTACACAGACGGTAACGAGGCACTTGGTGCGGAGATCCGGGCTGTACTGAAAAGTACGAAGAGATTCCGTATTGAGAATCGTAAGATCAAGGACCTTGCTAAAGACAGCGATGTCCAAGGCGAGGCGGGAGTCCTTGTTACACTTGAAGATGGCACGGTAAATAGGGAGGGCTTTATCGTAAGTGAAACCCTTCTACTTTCCTTTTCTGCCGATAGTCAGACCCAGGGCTTGCCGTTCTCGTCAATGTATGAGACACAGAAGGGGATTAGAAGGAGAGTACGTCGATGAGGAAAGATGACTGACACGTTTGGGCTACAGGCCCACGTCCCTGATTTTGAGCTCAACGGCTCATTTGCAAAGGACCTAGGTGTTGAACTTGCTCCACAGGGTCACATCAATACCATTCCGCCGTTCTTCAATACGAATGTACCCGGTGTCTATGCTGCTGGCGATTGCGCCACGCTAATGAAGTCCGTGCCGACGGCGACAATGATGGGGTCTTTTGTGGCGGCTGGGTTGGCGCATACATTGCAGGCAGAGGATTGATGTTGAAGAGTAACTTACCTAAAACAAAGCCGTTTTTCGAAGGATGTGCTTCTGGGATATGAGTGATGTGGTTGCCTGTTTTTGGATATAGATAGCTGTGTTCATGCCCACTAGAGTAGCTGATACTCGTGGACTGAATGCATGAAGCATATAAGTCGTAGCTGGGTCCATGTACACATCACATGACGGTCAATGCGCTCAATGCGCTCTAGGTGCACTTGAACGCAGTGATATTTATATTAATTCTAGTCACACATTTTGCCATCGCGCCCATTATATGAAACCTAATTCGTCTGCAATGTACTTGGTCCATTGCATGATCGTGGACTATATGATGCTCATAATGATCCTCTAGTATATTTCGCTTTAAACCGGACTTGATAGTTCATTCTTAAACTATAGCGGAGTCTCATTCTTGGCAAGCGCCTCAGCACTTAGAGGAATATCAAGTTTTGAGATATCCGGACACTGTCTCGCCAGTTATTTGCCACTCATGACGGGCACACTTACGAGTAGTTACAAGGAGTAGGCCATCCCTACGCCCTGGGATTTGATTGCCTCATTGTGTTGTTGTTTCTACTATAATTCGTCCGAGGATGTGACGAAGAGTCCGGCTTGGTCTGAGCATAGGCGACAAACTACAGCTCGATGGTTTGAAGTCTATCTCATGGAGCTCGAAGAGGGGAGGGTGGCTGTAATATAATGGGCTAATATTGAGAGCCGTCTCATCAATCCATATCCTCGAGGACAATGATGTATTGAGGAAAAATGCCTGCCGAGCCAGGTTGGTTCGTGGTGAGATGCTCCTTCGACTGCTTACAATGCCGACCAACTTTGAGGTTAGGTCGTAGACGGAGAGTCTCTACTCACATACGTTTATGCCCAGACTTCGGCTCGTATGAATTGTTCTCCGAAGAGGTGGGCTTTTGGTTCAAACTATACAAACCATCATAGAGCTACTATGACCCTAATTCTTCACTCGATACGTGGGTTGTTAGCCTCGGGTACGGCGCCTACTCGCTTCCGCAACGTTGACCATTATACCTACCTTGACTATATGTATGTCCGAAAAAAGGAAATATCACGTAAGAACATACTACATGGCAATTACCCGAGAAAGTTCACTACGTACAGAATTTCAGTCCGCCTCACTAATTAGCCGCGATAGAAGCGCTTATGCCGTTTGCCTTACCTACCTAGACACTCATCAGGGCTAGGATATTCTTGCTGAGGGTTCTCGGTCTAACTACTTACCTCAACTTCAGGTGTAGTAGGTAGTGTATTCGTATCTATTCGCTGTACATACGTACAAATAGTCCGAGGGTGGGCCCGAGTTACATTGAGTCGTAGCCAATTGAAACAGCTGCTTTCGGAAAAGAAAAGTAGATAGACCAATTCAGACAACGAGAGAGGTCCTCGATCGGCATAGGAACCGCCTTGCTGTCGAGATGGAGAGAACGTGTGGGTTTCGTTCAACTGGTGGCCCGTCCAGAAGCCCCGTCTTCAAAACTATACGTAGCCTAAGGAGTTTACTTACCTAGGTACAGTAAGTTAGTGCACAGCATAGTCTAGACCTATGTGTATGTGTGTGGATAAGGGACCCTGAAAAGCCCGCAGCAACGACGAGTCAAATAAGAAGTGTTATACACTGTAGTCCATGTAGCCGCCCTAGTAGTAACGATGCGTAAATAGCGTTCTACAATGACGGAAGAGTAGACGATCTTGGTTCGGTCAATCCCCACGTTCGTAATAGGTAGAAAGTCACGTTGTTGGCGATGAGGATATCCGTGCATCAAGTTAACTCTTCACCTCAAGAGATACGCCCTGCGTCGCTATGTTGTCTCGGTAAGGCAAGCGACATGTTATTTGCCGACGGATAAGTCGTGGCCGCTAGCGAGCGTTGGGTTAATGCATGCCATATTCGGCTGTACACCTCAATGCTGCATATACATGCGTTATTATTAAACGTCCGATGCGCGCCGGTCGACCTGCTCCAGCATCAAAAATCTAAACAAGCTACGCATCTGCATGCCTTTTCCTGGTTCGCTGCTCTGGTTTCTCTTACTAATTCGGCGATCTCTACGGCAGTAATTGAGATCTAGTGCATCCCAGAAAGGTCTGAAACTAGGCCGATGTCCCACAGCTCATGAGTCAACAGATGGGCCAAGTGATCATCGAGGTAACCTGTGTCCATCTGTCCTGGCGGTTGGTTATCAGATGAGATGAGGGACGGGCCGAGCGCTACACAGCGTGATGACGGCCGGAGCTGAAGTTGAACCTGGGTTTTCTACCCCCTTTCCTCAGATAAGTCCGCAAACTCCTAAAGTAACACAAGCATATGACAGCTTCGTCAGCATTGGTTCTGAGAGGGAGGTCAGCGTTTCGAGTATGATCGGCTTCCATGGTCAGACGTAGCCATGTCAAGGAAAAACAAGCAGAAGAATCATAAGTAGATGTCAATAAAAGGTCACACTTGAGGCCGCATGTTGAACAGTCGACAGCACATTCTGGTACGGAAGTGAGTCGGTCGATCCAGTGAGTCTTGGCGTTGAACACGCCGCGATAGGTGTACTCTATTGCCGGAGGGTATATCCATGTTTGAGGGTGGAGAGGGCGTGTGTGTGCTGGCAACGCCTGGCCATTCACCATCAGAGCATGAAACCGGGCATGCGCCTCCGAGTAGCGCTGATAGTTGTGCATGGTAGTCTAAGCTTAAGTACTGGCGTCTGCAGAGCAACTGACACAAGTCCCGTACCTAGATACAGTAGACCAGCAAGTGAGGAGAGAAAGTCCAGGCCTAGTGAGCCGGGGGCAAGAAGCCGTGAGAGTGACGGGTAAGGGTGCGAAGACAAGAAGCTCAAGAAGGGCTGAGTGTAGGGGAATTGCCTGGATGTTGTATTGTAGTGTAAGTAGGTAGTGTAGGGTAGTGTAGTCTAGAGGGGCGGTTGACTGCAACATTACACTACTTAAGATTAGGTGGCAGTCGAAAGTTGACCGCCTGTTCCGAAGACCAATGTTGCCGAAACGGAAAAGCGCGCCATGATGCCAGAATAACACCATCCATTTGGGGGACAAGGACACGGCCAGCTGGTCGACACCACCCAACCTGACCCAAGACCGACCCGGAGGACAGTGGCCAGTGCTTTGGGCTTCGGGCTGTGGGACCGATCGAGCCCAAACCACCACTCTCTCTCAACAACTACAGTACTTACTGTAGTATCTAACCGTAGGTAAGTATCTGGACATGTCGTTGATGCCTTATTGTAGAACCAGAGCTCCAACCAGAACTACAATCTACCAAGTGAATGAACAATGCTCATGGCGCCGTCTAACGATTCACCTGCCTTTGCTTCCCACGACTGCCTGGCTTCTCCCGGTCTCAACATCGCGCATCAACAGCCTCGAGAGACATGGACGGGTCATTGAGACTGCGTTTCTATATATACCTACTAGTTATGACCAAGATTGGAGGATTGGAGAGCTGGAATGCTGCTGAGATGTTGAGCGAGCACCGTCACGGTCCACCTACCTAGCGTCTGCTTTACGTATCTACATGGTTGAGCGCTCCGAGTCTAGGCAAAGCTACTGCACTCTCCCCCGCCTAGACCCCACTGCGAGCAGCCTACAGTGCCCAGGTGGCTACTAAGCATAATTGACAGTGTCGCAGTCTAGGTAGTGGCTGTCGACGCTGACGACAGCCCACTTGCAGTGCTGGGAGCACAAGATAGCCCACCATGGCGGGGTGGAGCGGCCCTCTTCGTATAGTATACCCGGTATACCCAAGGGACGGGCGCACATTTAAGCTTCTGTCAAGTCTTCTCTACTTGGCTCACCGCCAGTCCAGAAGCCTTCCATTTCCCCTCCAGATCGCAAGCGGGCTTCTGCTGCTGCTTCTGCATGGGATTCACATGGCTGCGTCTCAACCTCTATCACAGCGCATCGCTCCATCCCATCTCCACAGACCGCCTATCGCACCCGAACCAATCCTCTGGAATCAATCTCCCACCGCCTGCCAATCTACCCAGCCCATCACATCATACCCATCATACCCTCTTCATTTGATTGTTGATCTGATCGCATGCTGTCCCACCACCCTGATCAATGCCATCATCGGTGAATATCCCAGGCTGGGATACCCCAATCTTACTTACTCAAGGCCTATATCCTTACCCAATTCGGCCCTTTGCACGCGGCTGACCACAACACGCTTTATCTATTGTCCTTTTGATTGCGATCCTGGTCAACACCGGCGCGGCGCAGTTGCGTCTAGGGCAACGTACTTACAATCGGGCAACAAACACGATAATAGAAACAAGACCCTCCCTCTTTCCCCCATTGTTCACTTTAAACCTTCTACCACTCCATAAGACAAGTCGCACTTGTCCTGCAGGTAGCTTGGGAAGCCTTGCCTAGAACAAGCAATATCGGAACTATCCCGAAGGGGCGAAATCGACAGTGACATCGCCAATCACTCGGACACTGACCCGAAAGTAACCCTGGCTGGACCGACAGTGCAGAAAAGCCGGGGACTTTAACAAACACCAGGAACGTCATACTTCTATGATCCATATGATCTTTTTTAACCTACCGAAGTACACAACCTCCAGCGTGACTATATAATACACCACAGGTTGCTGCGCGGCGTCTTAGAGACTAGGGCTCTCGAGGGCATTCGATAATTTTGTTCATCCAGCTGCACCACCTTGCCCAGGAACAAGTTACAATTCTACGCGTGATTACTCGACAGCGAGGATTTACACTTATACAGTTCAATCTTTGTATGACAAGGGTAGTTATACATTCTGAAGTGCACCAAGTAGGTCTCTCGACATGTTTATTTCTTCGAATTCTATTTTTTGTTCCTACAAGCCCGATGAAGTCACAATCGTACCTGCAGAGAAGCTCGTATATAACCAAGAGCTCGGGAAATCAAGCCCACACCCGTTGTTCACCGATAAAGTTCACAACCGATCTTACTTGACCGCTGACCACTCAAAGCTTCCTGGGGCTCTTGTATTCCCTTGACTGCTCTCGTGACTGGAAACGCAGCCAGCCATCGTCTAATCACGATACGCCACCTTTCTGTACGCCGAGTTACCGGGATTCCGTTGCTTTTGTGTCGCGCTGCCCCCTAACAAGCACGGCGCCGTTGTCTCGCGTACTGTGGACTTGCTTTCTTGTGGCGTCGCCTTCCATGTCCTTCTACGCAGTCATGAATCAAACGAAGTACCTTCGCAACATGATCTGACACGGCTGGGATTGCTTCAGTCTGTGGTTCTAGGTGTCTTCCGCCTTAGCCATCACGTGTCGCCTACGATAAAATCATGTTAGGCAAGCTATTCAATCTGACGTCTGGCGCTGTCGGGGGCGCGCCTCCTCAGCAGACTTCGCCCAGCATCAAGTTACCGCCCGAATCAGTCCAGGAAGACATTCATACGCGCAGTCTGCTATTTCCAGACACACAGGAGCTTTTTCACCGGGAAGACCAACTCTTCCCCTTGCCGGTGTCGACTGCTTTGCAGTCGAACCCGCAGACAAGGGCGTACGATTATGATAGAGATGTCGACCTTGATGTGCGTGACGTTCGCGTCATCATCATGCAGGACACACTCGGTAATGTAAACCCTTCGCTTTTGTTCGACAGCCATCCTGGTCCTACACTGGAACGGCCGGCTCCATCAGTGGCGAGCTCGTCCCAGTCTGTTTCTCAAGACTTACGACGGACTCCTATTTCACCGAGAAAGGGAAGCCAGGGTCAAACCGCGCGACCACTCGTGATACAACCAGGAAGTCCTCAACCACGGCAAGGTGCTTTTGATAGAAGAAGCTCTATACAGTCGCGTACCTATAGCTTTGCTGAAACAGAGTCACAACGCGCGTCCAGGGAGTACCGTGAGGAGCTCGCCAGCTTCTCTAGCTGCATTTTTGCCAACACCGAAGTTATGGCCTATAAAGGGACGTCCACCAAGGTTCACGTCATACCTAGTGACAACCGTTCCGCCACCATACCCAGCTCCTACGCAGCAGATGGGCGAGGATCCTTAGGTAGGTCGAGCATGCGATCAAGCAGGTTGGCGCAATCGTTCACATTGGAGTCAGCACACCCCCAAGCTTCTACGCATGCTCATGGTCCTGTAGCAGATCGCAAGAAGATTTTAGTTACTCGTCTGTTCCCCGTCAATCTCCCCAGTGATGATCTTGAGACGCCCCATGGTGCGGCGGAGGATAGTGCAGGTTTTCCATTCCCCTACTCACCGGATGAGACAAAACCGAAGCGAAAGAAACCAAAACCTGTTTCCAAGAGGACACCAATGTATGCTGTGGCCCTAGTGATTCCCCTCCCCGCAAATCCTACGAGTTCAACAAATCCTGTAACAACAGCGCCGAAACCGACTTTTCGAGCTTCCAGCTCTTTCAATGAACCTGATGCTTTCCCATCATCGCTTGGCTCTGCACGTCGAGCCGGCTGGTCTATGGTCGGTTCCGGTTACGGGTCGGAGTCATTCGAGTCCTACTTTAGCAGTGACGGCGAAGATCGTATGGATTTCATAACGCAACATTGGGACATTATCATGAGGACACTCACACACCTCCAGTCTGTTGTGGCCGGTGTCCTTTACCCAATGCTTAAGCAAGCAGACTCCTCGGCTCCTGATCCTCACCCCATCAACGCACCTGTCCAAGTTGGTCGGATGGCCTCCGTGCACAATCGTCGGGGTTCAGATGCTTCTCAAATGAAGCTGCCCAAGCAATACGCAAAGCTTGTGACACTACCTCCCAACGCGTTGATGCAAGATCAGCAGACTAGCGAAGAGGTCGAAAATGCACAACTGCGCATTGTAACTGGACTTTGCGCAACTAGGGTTGTAACGGGGCAAGGTCGTTGGGGTCCGTGGAGAGAAGAAGCTAGATGGGTTGCAAGGTGGGCCGGTCGCAAAGAACAAGGGTTCTTCTTCTTCAACCTCCTCACAGGTTTCCTAGCGACGCATACCGACTGGCTTCAGGCCTTGAGTCCTGTTTGGTACAGACGGCGCTATTATCAGCAACAGAAGGCCAAAAGCGAAGAAGACACTTCATTGCCATCTCGCACAATAATCATCGCAAATGACAAAATGGCCGCCCGGAGACTAATCTTTCTCCTATCGGCTTTCTTACCTGCGAACCAGCAGCTCCCAACAGTTCGTGCGCAACGTCCAACTACATCTGCCTCTTTTGGTGCTTTCAGTCACTCTCCACCATCATATATCGTTCCCATCAATAAGGAAGAGTCACTGCGGCGGAAGATCAACCGCCGTCAAGGTCAGAGGGCCCCATCACATACACGGAGCTTCAGCATCCAATCGCAGGCCACTACGCGGTCAATGACAGGCATACCTGCTCAATTGGCTCACCTCAGCATAGACTATCAGCAACACGAGCGACGGTCGTCTGATTTCTTCAAGCCAACGCACCTACCTATGGCTGGGAGTGATCTCAACACTAGGAAGGGTAGTGCTGCGACAACAAACACTGTCTTGCCTGACGAGGCCGTCGCGCACTTCTCTACCACGCAAAGGAGTTTGAATCGCGTCGTTCGACCAGACAACCGTGGCAGTGCGGCTGCTGATGACTTAAAACGATCACTCAAGCGGGTCGATAGTCTGGGCCACTCCAGCCGCGCAAGTACCCATTCCCGCCAGAGCTCGCGATGGGGTAGTGTCATCAGCGGGTTTTGGGGGACACGGCGGCGGGACTCGACAGCTTCGATGTCTCAAACACCAGATACTTTATGTCTATATGATAGTCCTATTGAATCACCAAAAAAGGACGGCCTCTCCTCCCCAGTAGCTAAACAAGCGGAGTCACGGGGCACCGAGACAAAGAGCGAGCCTGGAGCAAACGAAGCGGCTGAAGACGAACCAGATATACCGCGGAAACACATTGCTAAGCAATTAGCGCCTCAGGCTAGAGTGCCCGACCCTTCTGGCGCCTTTGAATCACCCGTTAAGACGTCCATAAATAATGATGACGGAGTCATTGATGTCGACGTCCAGTTCCCAGACTACTTGACTTCGTTTGAGACAGCCGTCAGTTCACCCTCAAGTAGCGGTTACCTCTCTACTCCTGGTCTCGGGAGTGCTATGGACAGTTTCGAGCAGTTTTCGCGGCTAGCTATTGATGGGGATGCCCCCCTCAACGTTGCAGGATGGTTGCAAAGCTATCACTCTGACTTTACGTTACAAGCTATACCCCCACAAAAAGATATACTCGACCAGGTTCGTGAGTCTCTCAAGGCTGAACCAACGCCTACAGTGCATCCGAATGCGATTCCAGACGAATGGCCTATGGAACAATGGATTGACGTGAGTAGCGCTATAATAGCTGATACCACCACATTTAGCATCAAACGGCTTCGTTATCGTCGCCTAGTCAAGCCAAGGGCTACCACGGACCGAAATGCTAGTAGCTCTCTTCATCCTTATTCGTCCCTGGGGACGCCAGCGTTGTCGCCATTCGAACAACCATTAGAAGAAAAGATTGAAGAGGAAGAACTCGTCACTTTGGATGACGCCCTCATCGATGCGGTAGAGAGAGTGATTGCCCAAACAAATGACTCAAGCCGTGTACCGTCTGCCACCTCTTCTAGGTCGGTCAGCAAACGTCGAGGTCGAAGCAATAGTGAAGCTTCGGAATCTGAAGGGGTAGCACCTGATGTGAGACTTGATCTTCAGGAAGTTCCCCGTGTCGAATGTAAGACAGTTGTCTTATCGGCTTTGGGAAACATCGTACAAGATGTGATAGACAAGCGCGAAAAAGAGAGCCAAAATGCGAACGAAAACATCGGCTACCAAACGAGCCTCGAAAAAGAGAGCGCACTACGAGGAGCTATCCGAGCTTGGCTCGACAGTGTGGAACTCGGTGATGGTTAGTCCGACCTGTTGATAATATCGACATGGATCAAGACGACAGCAACCATGGGCTATTGCCTCTGCTTCCCTTCTGGATGTTGATGCTCCCACCGTACAGCCAACTTTGGTACATGTGGGGAAAATGTACGAGTACTTGTGTTCCGTCCCTCGATGAAGAGGCCAGACTGATAGACCGTTTTTTTTTGTATGCATTTGAGATACCCCGCCGAATCGGCTGCATTAATCCCTAACCATAATCTTCCTAATGCTCGAATTTCTTATTCTTCAGTTGCTAGCATAGCGTTTGGAATTTTGGTGCTGGAAAATAGGCTTCATTCATGATTGTTTGATAACGATGGCTCCTAGACGGTTTGTTGGCGTTGCAAGAGGGCTGCTCACTGTCAATTTCTTGTGGAAGGATATCCCAAAGTATACCCCATACCATTATAGCGTACTGAATTTTCATCACAATAAACGGTCAACTGCGAGGCCATATCCTTGCTTCGTTAAGAATACTTGAACTCGATACTGTAAATGCAAGTGACATGGCCTCTTTGAACTGATACCGTCGTCTATTCCTCTCTTCTAGTATTGCATCTTCAGTCTATACTACCTGTATCTTTACCGAAAGGGAGCAGCCTCTCGTTCTATATCACATAATGCTCTGCCGGCTGAGATCACCTATATATCCGCGAATATGGCTATTTACAGCGACCACATGGAAACAGTATCTCGGATCTCGTCTACCGAAACCGCTACTTCTGTCAGGCTTGTCCGTATAGTCTCCCCAATAACACCATCTTCATCCTGCGGTTCTCGTTTCAGCATCCAAAGCGTCGTGACGTTGAGAGACGACAAGAAATCCAGAGCGCGTCCGTAATTCGTGCCCAGCTGCGCTATGCCGTGGCTATCGTCTGATAGGGTGAATTTGCCGCCTAGGGAGAGCCATTTCTATAGTGTTTGTATTAGTCCTTGGTTCACACGGCGTGATTTAAACATAAATCAGGTGGTGTTACAAAGGACATATAAGGGAAGGGAAGAATGAGAACAATGTTGGGTTAGGTGACTATTAAAATGGCAAAAGAAGTAAAAGGGGAAAAGGGGCAATAAGACTTCGGAAATATATAGTACCTCGGCTATAACGCGGCACGGATACGGCTCAGCCAGGCCTTTCCGCAGGGCGCTACTGTTACACTCCAGCCACCCGCCATACGAGGCAACGAATGCCAGATTCCGCTCGATGCGCTCCCAAACACCACGCCAGGGCCGCACGTTGCGGCCGGGGTCTGAGCTCATCAGGCGGATCAGGTCAAAGTGGCCGACGACGCGCGGGCGGAGGGCAATAAGCATCTCGTACTGCTGGTCGTAATACCGCTCATACATCTTTTCCTCATGCGCTTCTACGTCTCGGACCTTTCCATTTTCACTTCCAGCCTCTATCGCAGTTGTCGTATCCGTAGACGTGCCATGAGAAGTGGCCCCGTTCGGGGGTGTCCCAACTGACGCCATTGCTCGCGCATAGTACTCCTTGTCGTAGTCAATAGGCACCCCGTTGACGTGGTGCAGGCTGCCGATGAAGTAGTCGATGGCTGGATGCGCTGCCAAGTCCCCGATCAATGACCGGTAGGCAGGCCGCAACCATTCGCCCTCAAAGCCGATGAGCAGCGAAATTTGTGGTGCGTAGAGCTTCTGTAAGCGCAGTGCCTCCTCGAGGTAGACTGTGTGTCGCGGCCCTAGAGCTGCGAGAGACGCTTCAGGCTCGTCCAGCTAGCGATGGCGTTAGCACCATTACCTCCTCATAGGCGCGGAAGAGGAGGGACAAAGGAAGCATGGAACAAGTGTAAAATCAACCCACTTCCTCGGGATACAAGTCCTCCAGCGCAGTCCGTGGCATGTGCTCGGTTAGGCCCATTGTTGTATAGCCTAGACTGATGGCATGTTTAATAATGTCCTCGAGCTGATCTTTGGCGTGTCCAGGACAGAATTGTCCCGAGTGGGAGTGCATCGTGAACGCCATGCTTGGCCCAGTGCAATATGCGCATACAAAAGGGAGTTACGGAGTGGAAGTTGAAAGTTGTGAGCCGTGGCCCGATCAGAGAATTTCCATGAGCTCTAATTTACGTCAGCGGAACCTGCGCGCGAACGTGAAAGTACTGACTCTGTACAACAGGATTTCTAGCGAACAATACTAGTACGCATATCTCCGTTGGGTATTGGACATGGTAAGTATCATGAGTTACCTAAGTAGGTACGGTATCTAAGTTAATAATTATCACCCACCTCACCGCCTTAACCTAGACTGGCGAGGAACTAATCAGACCGCACTTAAAAAAAAAGGGGGGGGGGGGAAGGTGCGGGTGTTAGAGCGCATCGCGACATTGTTGTCCTCACTACATCACTACATCTTGTAAAATAGGAGTGCTTATTTTATTCTCACTCATAAATTGATCCCTTCACATGTTTTCTATCTCGGCTACTTCCATGGATAAATAATTCTATAACATTCAACATGTATTAGAGGTTGAGCCGCCGAGATTAGACTCCTATTCATGTCTGTCGTGTAACGAATTCACAACATATCTTTTTCGAATGGAGAACCCCGCCCCCGCAGTGACGTTGGTGCTTACAAGATCCCTGGTACCAGATCCATCCGTTGGTTCCATGCCCAATATGCGCTAGGCCGAAGAAGCTCGTCCCCTAACAAACGCGCCGGCATGCCAGAGATACGCGTTTTACACTAGCTGGGCAGCATAGGTGGAACCACTGACCTGACCCACACGGGCCTTTTTTTCAAGCAAACCCCAACCGCCTGCGACTAACACGCTATTATTCTGCTATTCTCAAAGTGCCATTCAACATCGTCGGCCTGGTCTCTTGTTCTTCGTTGCGACCAACTCCACAAAAACAAGAAACAAAAAAGCAACCCGGCCACACGTCTACTAGTCTAGGCCAGGTCCAGCTCATTGCAGCTTATGCTGTGTATGCGCGTTGTGCAGACTGGCCATGACATAGCTCCTTGCGCATTGCTATATCTTCTTAAGGCCATGACAGCTTGCATTGCTTCCAACCACCCGTCCTTTGTGGTGATGTCCTTCGGTGCCTAGACGCCTGCCGCCACTGTCTGTCTCTCGATCCTGGCCCAATTGCGCCCTACGCGACCGAGCAACCCACCGACCGACCAATTCAACCATCATGCTTTTCGTCGAGGCAGACGCGCCCCTGATCAAGGCCTGGATCGTAAGGCGCCTGGAGAACAAGTAGGCCCCGTCAATGCAAACCATCCCATGTTGAGATACCCTGCTGACCACTTCTGTGTTGTATCTAGCTCTGATGCTGATGCCGACGTACTGGCCGACTATGTCTTAGCGCTGCTGAAGCATGACGGCGATGTCGAAACCATTCGCAAACTCTTCGAGGAGGAAATTCCGGATTTTCTACGAGAAGGTATGACCATCGACCTGTCTACAGCTGAATTCCGGCTCTCATGGCGGCTTGGGCGCATAGTGCTTTTGTGTGGGCAGAATGCTGACGTTGACAATGGCAGATGCGGCTGCGTTCACCGACGATGTCTTACAGGCAGTCAAATATCGATCATATCTCCCAGGGGCTCCTCCTGCTCCTCCTGCTGCGCGAAAACCACAGTTCCCACCTCCGGCGGTCCTAGCATCTGCTGCGACCCGATCCGATCCGATGCCACCACCGACGTCTCTGTACCATCCTTCTGCTGCGTATCCTGCGCCTCCGGCACCGCCCCCTTTCTCCCAAACCGGCTCACGCAAGCGTGCCCGCAGCGATCATGACGAGGGCGATGTGGAATTTATCCTCAACAGTCAACCCCCATACGGGCATCCGTACAAACAGCCAAGGCGGGGAGGGGGTTTCGGCCAGCGTGGTGGAAGATACGAAGATGCATATGGACAGAGAAGCCACCGAGGACCTCCCCCTTTCCCCAAGCCTCCTGGTCCAGTGCCTTATGGAGCCCCTCTGCCTTTTGGACCGCCGCCCATCGACGCCAACAGCATTATAGAGAACATCCAGATCCTGCAGTCGCTGCTCCCATCCCCTATTGACTTGCCCCCGCCAATTTATTCGGGCCCAGTCGTCCCTCCATCGCACCGGCGAAAGCAGCGTTGCAGAGACTACGACACCAAGGGATACTGCTCCCGGGGCAATAGTTGCAACTTTGAACACGGAACGCAGTCGTACAATCTACCCCCGATGTCTGCGGCAGTTGACGGTAAGCTCCTTTTACTAGACAGTCCCTGCGCTGGAGTCTCTTGGGAGCTAACAATGAATCAGAATATGACCCTAACAATGCGACATTGTCTCTGCCCCCTTACGGACTACAGCCGCCTCCAGCAGGGCAACAGTTGGATGCCCCTAATTTCCAGCTGCCTCCGCCTACAAATCGTCGCGAGCCTAAGAAGCCGCGACGAATAAAAGGCCGTGTTCCATTTGCTGCTAGTGGTCCCAATCATGACAAGACTAAGACAGCCATTGTTGTTCAGAACATTCCAAACGAGAATTTCACCGAAGATCAAATCCGTGGGTACTTCTCACAGTTTGGCAACATTGTGGAAGTCTCAATGCAAAACCAAAATCGTCTTGCTATGATCAAGTTCGATTCTTGGGAAGCAGCGAATGCAACTTGGAGCTCACCCAAGGTCATATTTGATAACAGGTTCGTTAAGGTATACTGGTATAGAGACGAGGGTAGTGATGAGGCTACACCCAATGGAAAGCCTGCCAAAAATGCAACGAACGGTCATATAGATGAAACTACGCCAGCCCGCAAGTCGGTCGTTGAACCGGAGATCGACTTGGAAGAGTTTTACCGCAAGCAATTGGAGGCACAGAAGGTCTACGACGAAAAAATGAGGAAGCGGCAAGAGATCGAACTCGAGCGTCAAGAACTAGAGGAGCGCCAAAAGAAACTCCGTGAGCGACAGGCAGAGGCGAAGCGTCAACTTCAAGCGAAGCTCAGAGCAAATGGCATTGAAGATGGTCCATCATCACCAGCAGAAATATCTACCTTAAACGAGGGCGGGGATAAGAAGCCTAGTGCCGAAACCGAAGCTCTTAGAGCTCAACTCGCTGCACTTGAACAAGAAGCTAACCAACTCGGCATTAATCCCGATGACAACCACGACGATGCTCCATCGTGGGTCCCGCGGGGTAGAGGTGGCGGTAGAGGTTTCCGAGGGCGCGGGACATTTGCGCCAAGAGCAATTCGAGGAGCATATGGATATCGAGGAAGAGGCGGAACTGTAGAGGCCAGACACGCTGCATATGCAGCATACTCCTTGGATAACCGTCCAAAGATAATAGCATTGTCGGGGGTTGATTTTACGATGTCAGAGAACGATGAAGCTCTTCGGCAATATCTCTTTGTGAGTACAACGACTTCTTCCATAAAAGTACAGTGCAGTGCTAATGAGTTGCAGAGTGTTGGAGAGTTCAAGGAAGTTCATGCTGCGCCAGCGGTTACGCACGTTACGTTTAAGGATCGTAAGACAGCAGAAAAATTTATGTTTGGCGTTTCCGCAAGCAACTCCATTCACGGCATCGAAGGGAAGATTGAGCCCACATGGGCAAAGACTTCCCCAGAATCGGCAAAGGCTGTTGACGGTGAAGGCCCCATAGCTAGCGCTCAGGGTGATAAGCAGGCTATGAAAGAAAAGATGGATACAGGCGCTGATGGCACCGATGAAGCTGATGGACAGCTTGAAGAGGGCGAGATTGACAATACCCCTGACCATGACCAAGGAGACATGGATTACGAAGTTTGGTGAGCCAAGGCAGGGAGACGGTTCGGGAATATGAGTCCTGCTAGGGCCACTGTACAACAAATTCGAATAAACCATGTCAAGTAGCAAGCGCAAATGCGCACCCTACAGCATCACAAGCCTGAGAATACCGTAACTCTTTGAGATTGCTGCACATGGGTTTCGAGCATTCAAACACGAGTCTCTTATCACTAATGCCAGACGTGGGAATTAAGAGTAATTGCATGCTTTCGGGCCCGTTATTTGATAATAGAAGCCGAGTTGGGCTACAGCCATATATACCAAAATACCTACGTACATAAGATGAAAATTCCAGTCAGTAACTTTGCGAGTGTCCACTTTGGCTCAGCCATTCTAGAATTCAACAAAGGCTTGGACCCTTTTTGAGAGCCCATATGCGATTTGAATGTCTTGCTATTGTTTCGATGTTTCATAAACTACGATGATTGAGAAAATATACTGTCACACTAGAGATAATAATAAGCTTCTCGAACAAGGTCATCTCCGATTCGCTCCGCTTACTGGATGTAGGTAGGTATATTTACCTACCCAACTAGACACTTCGTAGTGGTTATAATTATATACGCAAGTTTGATTGAAATCAGAGAGTTATATTTGTCGACCTAAAGGAAGTACAGGTACCGTAGGTGATTTAGTAGCTAGAGTATAGTATTAACACTTCGTCCCCCGAATAAACCGCGCCATTGAACCTGTGCCTCTGTTGTTAGCCTTACCCTTATTTGCCGAGTCGCCGGGTTTAGCGCGCGCTGCTCGAATCTTGCCTTCGTACGTAAACATGCGTTTTCTGGACTCGTCGCGGGTGCCGATTCGGGCTGGAAGTATTTTTGTTGCCAGATGCTGTCATCATATAAGGGTCATTTTTGTCGGCTTTACGCGAATAACCTTTTTCCACAGCTTCTCTAGTTTTATCTGAACTCCGGGTTGCGGTTTTGGTTCACAAGGACGAAATTCTTTCCAATAAGTGTCTTTATAGTCCTTTATAACCCCTTTTTCTACTTGGACTTTAGCTTTTTACGCAAAGGGGTATCCGTAAATCACGGTATCTGGGAACGTTTAACTGTTTAGTAAATACCCATGTTAAAGTAGCTCAACAATAATATTGTTAATGACTATGTAATCGCCTAACCTGTACTTGGACAGCAACAAAGGTTGTGAAGTATTCATTCTTATTGTTCCTCTCTGTGAAGCAAATACAAGGCTACTGTTAGCATTACAGCCATACATACTAGAGTCTATATATATAGGTAGATAACTATCTACCTTCTTTATGTTGTATTGCCTTGAAACCAAAGACACACACAAAGCTTCAGCCAACTAGCTTCTACATTTAAATCGTCCAGGGAAACTAGGTGAGTCCTCTGAAAACATCCCCATCAACTAGCGTATTCGATTTCCTGAGCCATGACATCCAAGCAGTCCAAACAGCCCAAGCTGACCTCCCAGGATCGACTAGACTTGATTCGCCTTCGGCGCATTCACCTCTCAAACCCTAATTGGAACGCCGAGCAACTTATCAATGTATTGAAAATGGAGACCGGGCATACACCTTCTGATTTAGTTATTCGAGCTGCATTTCGAGCTGTAGAAATTCTCATTAATGCTCATAAGAAGGCTGGCGATTGCTAAGCTTAAAATGAGTAGTGACGCTTCTAGGCTCTAACTATTAGAGTCTAAACCACCTTTTTTCTGTGCTTTCAGGGCGGCTTTCTCGATACATAATAGACATCACATAATATAATAGATTAATTTGTAGGTTACTGATAACTCGTGCATGCTAAATGAGGCCTAAGTGTATTTCCTGTGTCTTGTATTGCAGCAGCTTCCCAGTTGGCTCATAGAGTCGCTGGGGTTTGAAGGTCTTTTCTTTAGACATCTCGTCGATTGTTTATTTTAGGAATTATTGTGTTGAAATGAAACATTTCAACTGATCTTAAGCTCAATAGGGCATGTTACAACAATATTAGTTAAAACCCCGTGTACGTTCCAGCAGGACAATACACGGTAACGCACCTACGATAAGTTTCTCTAGTCTCCGTAGCATGAACGCCCTCAAAGAATTTATTGTGTCTATGCGCTCATATTGTTATGATAATTTTAAATCCTATCTTCGCTGTTGTAGACTAAGATAACTCCTTTTAATAAGGTCGAGTTGCTGATGGAACCTTTGTGAGGTTTGTGTCCCTTAATTGCTCCAAGTAAAGCAACTATTACCATAATTGAGTCCTCCAAATCTGTCCAGATCATAGCCAACATTATGGTAATGTTCTTTGGTCTGTCATGTTCACATTCGCAGAGTACCCGTGGTATTGCAGCAGGTGAGACTCTCGCATATATTCCCGCAGACGATCTGGCATCCTGAACCATCAGTGCGTCGTCTTCTAAGCGACGCAGCTGCGGACCTAGACGCTGTGCCAGTGCCGCTTCTAGCGGTGTCGTCATTTCTACTACTGCCATCGCTATGAGAGCCGGAAGATGGCGTGTGAGTGCGGCTCCGCTCCGCGAGCTCGGGCTGCACCGTTGCAGAGTGTATTCCGTAGGCGTGCAGACATTCTTTCACTGTCTTGGCTCGGTCCATGAAATCTCTCATCTCGTTATTAGAGACAACAACATGCGCGGACGCAATAGACTTGTGCTGATCAAGGCGCCATATATGTAACTCGTGGACTGACTCGATGCCGGGAATCTGCAACGATTAGCATCGCGTCTAACTTCTTTACGAATGAATGAACTTCAAATTTACCTTCTCTAGGTCATGCTTCACATCCTCAAGATCAACATTCCGGGGCGCACTTTGCATTAGGATCCTACCACTATTCTTCACCAGCGGAATTGATGAGATTATGATGAGAACAGATATAACTGTTGAAATACCCGGATCGGCGTAGAACCGTGACGGTGAATTCGTCAGCCAGATTATGAGGGCGGCGATGATAACGGCAACATTGTTTAGCGCATCGCCAAGGACATGCACAAGTACACCCATCATGCCGAGATCGCGCCCCGGGGCCTGCAGCTCGATAATGGTATGCCGATGCTCTGCATGAGCGCTGATCGGCTAAGAAGAGTCTTAGTAAGGAGCGCGACAATTACGGTATATCACTCAACCTACGGTTAGGGGGATGTCCTCGCTAGAGCTCTGGCTCGAGGGAATAGCAGCCTCGACATTAACGGGGCCGTGGCTATGTCCGTGTTCCTGTCCAGCGTGAGCGTGGTTATGTCCGTGACTGTGTCCTCCATGGTCATGACCATGATGTTCATGCAATAACGTTGCACTTAGAATATTGAGAGCTAAACCGACGGAACCGATAATAAGGACCAGCTTAGGGTTTTCAACCGCTATTGAGGTATGGCAAGTCAGTGGATACTGGCGAGTCTTTTCAAGCCGGAACTAGATTGATGAAACCTACGTTGGATGGATACGAATCTCTCAAGAGACTGGAGGAAGATTGACAAGCCGAGGGCCAAAAGGAAAACACCATTGAAGAATGCGCCAAGGAGTTGAGCGCGTGCCCAACCGAAGGAGAAGTTTTGAGGGGACTTGGCTCGTTCAGACACCTATGAAACAATGTCAACATGCTGCCCTATTTGGCGATAGGGGTGTCCCATACAAGGATTGCTGTGAGAGCGATGACGAATCCTATGAGGTCGTTCAACTATTAAGATATTAGTTCATTGTTTATGAGCTTATGCTGCTCCAAGAAGAAGCTTCAAGTGGCTCATCCATACATAATGGAATGCGTCTGCTAATAGGGCCAGGGACTTAGTGTAGAATGCAACTGGTAGCAAGATCAGTGTGAGGTCCAAGTTGGACTATATTAATGCCAAACAGACCTGCAATCTCTGCAACGAAAAATGAGAATGAGATACATATGATGGCGATAAGCTTTTGCTTAGATGTTAGCTTAAAGAGAGCCATGGCCGCTAGGTAGGTACCGCCAGGAACATATGCAGACTTATCCGAGTCCGGGTTCGAAGTGATGATATGGGAGTGGAACTTTAATGATTCAAGAATTAGACCTGGATGAAAGGGGACACGAGGCCGAAAACCGGAGCGTAATAGTGGGATATATGAACAACGACAAGTGGTTGTCAAGCGACCTGTCTTAACTTCAGTTAAGATGATTGTTGCTAGTCTGTTTCAAAGCGTGGGCTAGGGAAGAGGTGAGTAACCAGTTCTGAGGCAACTATCAGAAATACTGCTGATAAGATAGGTTTGCTTGTTTGGAACAACGTTGGAATAGTGATTGGAGCCAACGATGGACTGCTTGTTAGGTAGAGTGGATTATGGGAGGCAATGTTAACACTCCGCGTTGAATGTCTGAACTATAGGAAGTTTTGGCAGCACGAACTGCACCGCAGCGGTTTAGAGTAGGTAGTGAGGTCGAAACGGCCTTCAATAGAAGTAGCTTATTGCTTGCGACTACCTAAGCGGCGTGAGTGTATGCTGACGTGCAGCTCGGCGTACATACTTCTTTACCTACCCAGGTGGGTAAGTATCCGACGGAACTATGCGTAAGTCGTATGGTTCTGCACTGACATCTGCAAGACGCACAGTTGAAGTGCAGTGTCCCTTGTTTACCTACTTAGGTAGGTATCTGATGGAAATAAGTCATATGACTCTCTCCACTGGCATCTGCAAGACGGAAACTCAATCCCGTCTCAGGTAGGCCCCGGCAAGGTAGGGGTGAACGGGCCAGCACATTCAGATTGAGCATCAAAAACACGAGCTGTCGTAATCATAACTAAGCGGGATATTGATGCTACATGTAGAAAGACGCCCTGAGGTGAGATGACCTACAATGTGCTAGAACTGCAGGTGCTGCGCAGTGTTTGATACACCTATATTGGGGTTGAGCGGTGGTATAATGGACTGGTTTCTGTCTCCAAATCTTAGGTTTGATAGGCATATCAGACAGGGGCACATACTTATGAAGCGGTGAATGTTCGTTCTTTGTTCTTTACGTGTTTCGATAAGAAGATGAAGAATTCAAGGGGTCGAAACATGCCACAACATACAACAAGACACCGTAGTATCACCTAAATGTCGCACTTCGAATATCGGTTCAACCTGATAGCGGGCAATAGTTCCCGTGGATCTTAACTGCAGCGTTTGGTTGCACCGGATCTTACATGCACCATGCCAAGATGTTGCAAACACACAAAGCGGGGAGCATTGTGATCCCGTTCGTTCCACGAAACTCATCTAGAAGTTGTTAACGAGAATTGTGCAATGTTATACGCCTGGTTATCCGGACAGTATCCTCAGGCTAGCACGCGTGTTGTCGCGGCCGGAAGAGTAGGTAGAATATTGCTCATTATCAGATGCAAGATGCTAGATAATCTATCTTGAGATCTTAGGCCTAACCTAACTCGGTCGCATGGTTAGTTGCGATGTAGCGATCACCATTCGCACGTTGACGGCTTGAACTATACTAGAGTGGGTACGAATTGTGCCGAGCACATGTAATTAGAGTCTGACAAGCTAGCGGCCTAATATTTATTTGCTATTGTCGACTGAAAGAACGGGCTATAATCGTTGCCGCTGTGTATTGCCTCGATCTGCTGTGGAAAGTCAGTGCGTCATAGGTATATTCAAAGGCATTCGGCATCGCACCTATGAGGAACCATTGATGAAAGTGGTGATTAAAATATGATATAAGTCTGTAGGCGTATATAGAAAATGCAGCCCAAACCATGAAATTCATTGTAATTATAGGCAGATCAAGTATGCATTTTCTTGTTCACAGCTGTTGTAAAACACTAAGGTACCTGTCGGGATCGCGAATGGGTCCTTTCACCAGACTCAATAAGCCATCGTTATTACGAGTATCCACCGTTGCACGGGGGCCAAGAGTATCTTTGGAGCCAGTGTCATCTATCAGAACGTTTGCGTCTCCAACGATCATGAACACAATTAAAGTACTACTAATAACCCGGCATACTCACCATCATTGTCTTGGCTAACACCTGGTAGAACACACTGGCCGAAAACTTTGGGGGCAAGGCAGAAAGCCTGGCTACTCGTAAGTGATAAATAGGAACTCCTAAAACGTCTTGAGCAGATTCTGTAAAAAAACAGATCCCAGAATACGAGTTGCCGGCTTTTCCGGTCCTCACTACTTTCAAACTCCGATAGGTATTCCGTGTAACAGGTTTCACTAACTACCGGGATCTGAAGATCAGTTCAGTCTCGACGATGTCCCCGATCTTAGTGGGAAAGTGGCTGTTGTCACCGGCGGTAGCGAAGGGATCGGATACGGAGTCACGCACACGTTGCTCAAGCATAACATTGCTAAAGTCTACATTTTGTCGACGTCCGAAGAAGTAGTCAGGGGTGCGAAAGAAGCGATTGCCAAAAGCCTCGGCCAGGCAACGGCAGACAGGACAGAATGGTTTCAGTGTGACTTGTCTGACTGGAAGAAAACAAAGGAGGTAGCCGAGGAGATCAAAAAGAATGCCGATAGGCTCGACATTTTGATCAACAACGCAGGCAGAGGGATCATGACATACCAATTGACTGACTATGGAGTCGATCGGCATATGGCCGTGAATCATATGGGCCACGTTGTCCTGACGTCCCATCTCCTCCCATTGATGAAGGAGACAGCCGAGAAGGGTAACATTGTGCGAATCGTCAACCAGGCAAGCAACGTTCATCAGCAAGCGCCGAAGGACACCAAATTCGAGAGTCTCGAAGAGTTGAATCGGGATTTAGGGCCCAACCAACAGTACGGTCGTAGCAAGCTCGCAATCATGCTCTATTCGCGTTATTTCACAAACAAGGTGACCAAGGCAGGCCATCCAAACATCCGAATGAACTCGACTCACCCCGGCTTTGTCAGTACGAAAATGAGCAAAGAAGACATTCTAGAGCCGTTCCCACTCGGTGGCTACGTGATGGCAATAGGGATGGAACCGTTTAAGAAAGATCAGTTTGAGGGTGCCAAACCGGCGATCTTCGCCGCAACAGTTATCAACGAGTCGGGTCAATATATATGCCCACCAGCTGTGCCAGAATCCGGCAGCAAGCTCGCACAGGACGATTTATTGGCAGATAGACTTATGACGTTGACGCGCCAGGTCATTATGGAGAAGACGAAGAGTGAATCAGCCGACCAAGGTTGCCCTTTCGATGACTTGGTGTTTCATTAGGTGCTTCCTAGGTTGGCGGACAGATACAACGAAGTGGATGAGTCTTCGGTTCACATCAAAATTCGGGGAAATTTCGAGAGTGACGAAAGGATTGCGACAAAAATTGTTGATTTAACTGGGTAGGTAGGTATCTAGGTGGACTTGTTGTAAATAAGAAATTTGTAGTTTGGCGAATTGGATGAGATCGTGTACCGGGTTACTGCTCTACAGTACAGTACAGTACAGTACGCAGATACTGTATGTGCCTGCCCAGGTGATTCTGAGTGGGGAAGGCGGTCTGACGCCATGCGACCTGCAATGCGGACCTTGGCTTAATTCTGCCGGACTTAATAGCGACCGGGTAGGTTCCGCCATTGTGGCTTTCGGATTGATCCAACTATCCATCTACCCCGGCTTGACATCCTCGCGGCCGTGCCTTTCTCAAATCGCCTTGCCTCCACGCCAATAGGGGGAATGGCCCAGCTCTTCGCAATACAATGCTTGAGTTCGATACCCACGAAGTAGGGTAAGCCAGGTGCAAATGCCTCGAAATGCTGCTCCTTCGCCCTCGGCCCCTCGGCGCCCCTCGCATTGGACCTCGCATCTGCGCCAGTTCAGCAAATCGAGCACCGATAAGCTATTCGTTGAGCCATCGAAGTCGCCAGACACCGCCTCCCTTGCGAGCAACTCGACTATTCGCGACTACCCGTCCTCCCGGCGACTCTCCGAGCGTATTTATACTGTGACAATCAACGAATCCCTCATCCGCGACGAGGTCCTCTTGAACTTTGATTTGGTCGGCGGTGGCGCTATCCAGCCCGGGAACTTGATGTCTATAGCCCCCGTGAAGGCAGACATGGACCGCTCCGATCGATTACAGGGCTCCCTGTATGGATCCTCGAGGCCGTCCTACCAGCGGGCTTCCACTGCCCCTGCAGACACTAGAGCCAACGACGATGCTGCTCGGAGATATGTCTTCGTCGCTAAAGACATGCCGAAAGACTTGAAGACTCGGATGCCAAATGTAGAAGTATACGTTGCGAAGCACGTTGGAGATGCCTTCAATTTGAGGAAGGGAACTCAGGTCATGCTAGCCCCCATCGACAGCTCCTCGCCAGCCGTCGAGGCTTCACATGTCGAATTATCCTTCAAGGACATGTATTTATCACGATCTGATATGTGGAGGCTCGCCATTGCAGACCTGGCTGATAGGACCGTTTATAAGGGCCAGATTATCTATTTTCTAGGCACCATTAAGGCCACCATTACTACCGTCTTTGTGGCTGGCCGCAAGGTCCAATCCGCTTTCTTTGGCCGGCAAACCCACCCCATCTTTCGAAGCGAGTCAGCGAGGTATATGCTGTTCATCCAGATGGCACGTGAGATGTGGGAGTTCGACTCCGATGGGTCTGGCGAGATCATGTTCTACAAGGTCGTCAATGGCTTTCTGCCCGCCCTGTTCAAGAAATGGGCAATACTTCAAGTGAAGCACCTGGTCAGTATCGTCCTGTTTTCTCGGGTTGAGTATGACGCTGGATTGACCACTGATCTGGCCAATAACGCTCTTCACGACAACTACTACACTGGTTTTCAGACCTCAGGAAACAAGAGGCCCTACAAAGATTTCTACCGTGTCGTCGTGAGTGAGATATCGAATGGCGAATGGACTAAGATCCTAGATCAGCTGAAGAAGGAGTTCAATGTGTTTCGGCGCGATATCAATATACATCACCGAGAAGCCATGAGCAACGCGATGGAAATCCCAGAAGACGCGAGCGTCAAAGGTGCATCTATTTCTAAAATCAAGGCCGAGCCTTCCGCGGCCATGTACGGCAACTTTCTCGAAGCCATCAACTTGGCATCATCAACCTACGCATCTGACTATATTGATCGAGATCTGCTGCGAACCGGCATATCTATCGTGTTAATCAGCCCTGGGCCCGGTGTTTTTGAAGTCGAGTACGAGTCCCTGAGACGCACTACGGAGGCTCTTGTAGGCAATGGAATTGGTATTGATCTCATATGCATTCCCAACTCCCCTTTGCATTCGGTCCCCTTGTTTAGGTATCGCAATCCTCACTTTGTAGGCGCTACTCAACGATCCCAGCCTCGAGCTTTGCGGAGCCGCGACAGCACTCCAAAACAGGCCACTCCTCTTGCTGGTAGCTATTCCACCATTTACGAGTCCTTATCTCCCATCAAGCCTACCGATTCTCTTGGTCGAAGTGAGATCACAGGGTCAAGATCATCCACTGATGAATGGGCCTTTGCATTGCCTCAGTGGCTACATGTCTCGTACTGGACGGGGAAATCCGAAGAGGCTCTAGCCTTTCACGGCGCCACGCTCTCCGCGGTAAACCGCTCGTCAAGTAGCAACTCCGAGGACGAATTCGCAATTCGGTGCAGACTATATGATCTTCAAATGAGAAGTGTGCTTGAAACCAACGAAATTGAGACACCTTACTTAAGCTCTGACCCTTCGTTTTCTATACCCATGAGTAAGCCGCACAATGAATCCTCTCATTCTCGGAACCGTAAAGCGCCAGAAGCTTTATTCGAGCCAGTATATGGCTTTCAAAAGTTCGTGCCAGAAAAGCTCACCAAGCCTGGTGAAACGTCGCTTTGGAAACAGCTACAAACATTCGATGAATCTCGATCTCGGCTTCCTCCGCGGCGTCAACCTCTGGCCACCAGCCGATATCGAGAGCTTGAGGAGAGCACTAAGAAACAGTTGCTCGAAGACAGTAGCCTCTTTGGGACATCTATTGGCGATAAGCGTACCTCTGGTCCGCCGGTAATACTTTCATCAAGCGTTGCTTCGTCGAGAGTCGAGTCCGAAGGTATTCAATCCTCGGCGACGTCTCGCAGAGGTTCAACTACATCCACCCTACAACCCAAGTTCCCCCCAGCTAGGGCTCCAAAGCTTATGCGACACATTAGCCTTGGGCAGCGAGGCTTTGGAATTGCGGCTCCAAAAGCAGCTTCTGCCGAGCTGAAAACGGAGCACGTAAACGCTATTCACCATACCGGAGCAGGCATTGTTAAATCGCCATCCTCGTCCAGTTTATCGCCCATGACACCAATTAAATCCGCCTCGCGAACAATATCACGACCGCATGCTGTTTCCGCCTTCTCCCCATCGTTCGAGCATAAGAAGCCTCATTGGGAAGAACAGGTTCAGGGTCTCCAGCCTAACACACCAACAAGGCCCATTCAAATCAGGGCTCCTTCGGCAACCACAGATCCTATAAGCACTTTAAAGTCAGGGCCAATTATGCCTTATTCTGTAGCCCGAAGTGCGCGTCGTGATGACCTGGAGATAAAGTATTCGAACGCCCTTAGGGAAGAAGATCAGAAGAGATTATACAACTCAAAGCTGCGGGCGGGCGGGGTGCCAGAACTACCGTCTACACTTTCCCCTACGACTGCAATGGCACCATGGCTAGTCGTTTTAAATCCCTCTAACCCTGATGCGAGCAAAGTTAACGACTCAGTACTGTTCAGCCGTTGGCAACATGTGTTTCCCGTGCCGTCTGAGATGAAAGTTATGAAATGGAAGTCATTATCGTGCCCAGCTGCAGTTCCCTTGACGACAGAGTATTTTCCCAGTCAAGCGCAGTTCAACGCAGAATACCAACGACAGCCATATAATATTGCCCAGGACCTAGATGACGAGATCGGAGAGGAACAACCATCCCGTGCTGAGTTCTTACAAGAACTTGTCAGCGCTCGCTTTGCACATGGCTTCCAAGTGATCATTGGGCCATCAGTGGCTAAGGCATTCGACCAGAAGGCTGTTCGCATTGCCGACATATTCTCAATAGACAAAACGGTAGGTGACGGGACGTGCATCTTCATGGGTATCGGCAACACGATTCATCAACTGTCGTGTGTTAATGGCACCGAAGTCGAGGTGAATATTTTTGTCCGAAAACCAACAGAACCGCTACTGCAGCTAGGGCACACGCTGTCCCCATATAAGCCAGCAATTCGCACCATTTTTGATAGCACGTATGAAAGCCTTGACATTGACATTATGACCCCCAAACCCGAAAGAAATTGGAACTACATTGATTCTTATCTCGCTGGACATACAGATGAGATGACTGAAAACCTCAGGTTCTGGCGGGCCCGCTTTGTGCTGATACCTATGTATCCTCGAACGTCTTCTATTCCACAAGTACAAAACGAGGATGATGTAGAAGAAGTAAGGCTCGAGGGGATCAAGAAACTTGCCCAAATATGGCAACGTCACCGTTACCTTTCATCGGCAGAACGCCACTTCCAAAGCGCAGGTACTAAGAAGCGGGATCCTAATCCCCTTGATATTATTTACAAGACGGAAGACGCCTCCGTAGTCATCGCTGCCGAGATGGAGACACTACCTCTATTCGAGAATGTTGACGGCGTTTTCCGTAAGGGTCTCGTATCGAACAAAGAGCGCTTCTCAAAGTCCAACTTCAATGTGGCAGCGCTTGCAGAAGCCATTCAGCAACCTATTGAAGCTGACGGAATCCGAATGCAAACGCGGCGATGGCATTTTCGACTGCATTACCACTGCTTCATAGGTTCAGACATGACCACCTGGTTGCTCGACAACTTTGAAGATCTCGAAAGTCGCGAAGAAGCAGTTGAGCTGGGGAATACTCTGATGGTCTATGAAGATGACAAGTCGAGGGACAGAGATAAGGAGGCAAGAGACCTAAAGAAAGATCGTGAACGCGGCATATTTATTCACGTAGAGAAGCGACACAACTTCCGGGATGGCCAGTATTTCTACCAAATTACCAGCGAGTACGCCAAACTTCACCCACCAAGTTGGTTCAACCGGAGAAAGGATATCCCAATGCCATCAACGCCCGCCGCAGAGAGCCTCGCCGCGAACTCTCCGCGGCCCTTCCAACTTAATGCCTCGCGACCTGCTTCAATTGACGAGGAGAGCTCTCAGACATCTGGTGGTACTACGCCAACCGTCGCGCCTGCGAACACCACCAGCAGTAGGCGGCCAAAAGTAATCCTAAGCAAGATGATGAAGTATGACATTGATCCTCGCAAAAAATCTTTTCGGCCTGAGAGGGTCAATCTCCATTATGACAGGTTGCACAATCCTGATAACTGTTTCCATATTCGGCTGGAGTGGATGAATGTGACTGCGAAACTTATCGAGGACGCTTTAAAGAACTGGGGCGCTATTGCCAGCCAGCATGGTCTTCGTCTAGTAGAGGTGCCCATTAAAGAGGGTTGCAAAATCAATGAAGTGAATGCATTTCGGAGGCCATATCGGCTCAGGCTCGCGGTTCCGCCACCGACTCAACGACCAACCACATATTACGACCCTGGTGGCTCATTCAGCCCGCAACCACAACCAGACAAATACTTCTACCACAAAGCATTACTTAAGAAATTCGACTACGTGCTGGATTATGAAGCTGCTTCAAATTTCCCAAGTAATGTAGACACCAGCTACTCGTGGGGCAAGCCAGATTTCACGTACTCGCAGTATATACACCGTTCAGGTGCCCATTTGGTACAGATCACGGACGATGGGGACTTTTTATTAACGGCCAATCGATTGTATACCAATAGAGTCGCGGCCACGCAAATAGTTCAGTCCCAAACTCGAGCCGAGTCAGCGCCCATCCGACCCATAGCTACCAGCAATGCACACGCCAATTACCGAGCTATGGAACCAGTGGCCACAGCTTCCCCCCTGACGAGACCTGTCCTCTTCGCCCCGTCGGGGTTTAGAGGGGCCCATCCCGAAGCGTCGCCCGTTCGTAGCGTATCTGGGCCAAAGCCCGGCTGTGGAGCGACTGCAACTTTTCCTGTGCCAGAGACACTCAAGGAGATACTAGTCGCATTTTGTACCGACGAGCAAGCTCTCCAAACCTTTTATAAGGACACTTTGGAGAAGGGCTTTGAGACCCCATTGGTGGCACCCGCGGATTCAAGTATGATTCCCGATGCCGGTATCCCGTCCCTTGGGCTCCCTCCCGGAATTCTCGGTGCTGGCGGGAGCGAAACGGTCATCAGTCCTATTCCCAGGCTCAGCACCCCGAATCTAGCCACTTCACTGCTATTTAGGCGAGGTAGTGTCCAGTACTAGGTACTACATATCGGTGGTTGAGAGACAGTGTAGGTCGCCAGAATATGCACCTGCGAGAGCATGTCCCCTGTTTCGAGATGTTCCGGCATTCTCAACATGGTGGCCTGGGTGTTGTTAGATTACGTGCGTCCACTAGGACTGATGCTCATGGGCGGTTGCTGATTGGGATCGTATCTGTCATTAGGGCGCTGTTCACCAATAGTACTGCACACACGAAGGCGTGCCTAAAGCTGTCGCCAAATCAATAGAAATTCAAATCTAGTTGTAAATCGTTGCCTACGTCAGCGTGAAAGGCGTAGAGGCTATAATCATCGTCTATTATATGCTAGATATAAGGTGATCTGATTATGGAATGCAGGGCTTATATACGCCGAAGGGAACTTTTCCGTGCCGGACTATGCATGTACTATTTAGCGATGATATTCGGAATCTTAGTAAAGGGAGCACTAAGTATACTCAGCCACAAAATACTGCCCTGTTTGCACGTAAGCTGTGGCACGGGCACCAACAAGATCAGACGTCGTGATTGTCAAACAAGGGATAATCGTGCCTCGCCCCACTTATATTCGGTTTCGCTGGGGCTCACCAACATAAGTTGGTGATCAGCACCGGAACACAGGGAGATGGCCGGGGCGCGGTAGCAACGACCCAGGCAAATCAAATTTTGCAAAATATTAGGTGGTTTTTGCTATGTAGTTCCCTCATACTATGATACTATGATACTATGATACGTTGAAATGAGGCCGTAAAATAACTCCACATTGGGACGGAGGAGGAATGGAGATGTCGGAAACCGTGCTACATTCCGGCTGCTTGGCTGACTCGGTGGCGCTTTGCAGTTTCCTCGGTACATCGTGAACTTTCGCCAGCGGTGTAAGTAATGCATGCTGACGTGTTAGAGTGACTACTGTCTTAGAGCTTGACGTTTCTTCAAGTGTTTTAACGTAGCACATAAGCAGCGGGAGATCACCATTTTAAATCTCGTGGGCCGATCTTGCCAGTCCTGGGCGGAATGCTTGACAAAACTTGGCAGGAGAGCGGCAGGACTCTGTATATACCTAGTACTTCGTAAGGGGAACCCCAAGAAACTTAGTTGGCGCCGTTGTGCTTGGCCGGAGAGCTTCAGTCGGACATGTGTGGGGGTTCGCCAACCACGCTCGTCGGGTTGCGTATTGGCGTCATCGCGAGTATACTTGTCCCAGCTATATCATGATTCATCAACTGACCTTGATTGGTGGCGTTATCTCACCCAATCGCAATTATCTAGCTCACCTGGCTATTCATGCCATATCTCACCTACCTATAATGCTACTGTGCATGGTAGATTTTAATGAAAACAAATTCCTTATACTACCTAGTCTACCATATGCTATATGCTATAACTAACTACATAAAAAGGTGCAGCGATAGTATTATTTACTAGCTGTCGTGAGTAGTAGATCCTAGTAGCCTACCTAGGTAATAGACAAGTAGTACGGCGTAAATAGCCAGAAAGAATGGCAGGAGTACGGAGTAGATGGGCTACAATCTCATGGGGTTGTAAAAGGAGGCCTCCCTCATCACCGAAGCAGGATTCCCCACACCATGTGGCCCATGTGGCAGTACTACTACCTAGGTGAGACTAGGTCCTGGAGGCTGCGCAGGGCCTATGCAAATGGTCATACACATTCGCAAATTGCCAGGTAATGAAGGACCCCAGTGCGCATTGAATCCCTCACTGCTCACCTACGTACTGTAGTGCCGTTATACAAGTTGAATACATCTAGGGTATTCAACTATGCCCTTGCGTCGACGCCTAATTAAGAGTAAAAAAAGCTGACTAGGTAAGGTAGATATTTCTACCCGAAGTATGGTCATTCACTAGCCGTGTCGCGCAAGTAGGTACGTACGTTTACGCGATTGGTGGTACCAGCTATAATGAGTTGAGTCGTATTAGCTCTGTCGTGTCATTCTGATCCTCACGTTTCTGGATAAACGAAACCCCTGAGCGTATCTGTTCCTTCCACTCCTACCCCCGAATTTCTAACCTTAACCTCCGCTCTCGACGATTTTCCACTTCCCATTTGCGATATTGTTTGCACTGCCTGCCGAACCACAACGGGCCAAATTCCCAACACTACGGTCGGTATATGAACAGCCGCGCGCATACCACCCACACCTTCGCCCACTTCGAACCCCGACAGATATACCTATCAATTGCTTGATAGGAGTGAAAGGGAAACATCGAGGGCTCCTTGTCCCTCTCTGCCACTGCCTAGATTATACGCAAACCCGACTGCGCCTCCTGTCCAGGCGATTCTCAAATCAAGGCGTGTACGTGTGTCGATATTAAAACCACCTAGACACTCAGCATCATTGTCCTCCAGACGAGTTTGACATTCTATCTTGTTGCCACACAAATCGACCCTCATACTCTCCTCCCCATTCCAACAATCTCCCCCATTGAATAGGGAAGCAGGATTGCGCCCCGAGCGGAAAGAGTGCCGGCAAAAGAAATTCGAGCAAGCACAGCAGCCACAACCTACACCACAGCTCGCGGGATCTGGGGTATTCATTACACGGTCTATATCTTTCGGCCCCCAACTAGCCACGGCTTTCCTCGGAGCCTAGCGCGCGCGCACAACATACATTCTCCAGAGATTCACTCGATTCCACCAGGACGCAAGAGGTAACTGCCCTATCCGGCAATATGCCGTCATACATGCATGTTAGTAATGGTGCTAATCATGTTGTTTTGGTGTTTTGACAGGTACCAAAATGTCTCGGCGTGAAGAATGTAAGTCATACCGTATTTCGTGATGCATGGCATACTAAGCTCCGAGTCCCCACTCTGGCTGCATGATCCCTATTACTATCTACTACTAGTACTATTGCCTACTACTTTTCCTACTACCACGTACTAATTATGAGCGGCTTTCGCTGTCTCGATACCTAATGCGCAATGCCCCCTTTGAGACGCTCCACATGGAATCTACACATATTCTTCAGCACTAGCACGATCCTAGGCTAGGCACCTAGTTCAACCGTGACGTGCTGCATCGTTGGTTACATTCATCAGGTTGAAATCTTGCTTGTTGCCGATGCCAATCGCACGCGTCTCCAGTTCACCTCGTCCAACTTTTCCTACGCTCCTTACCGGCGCCCCCAGGTGTCTTGTCCCCTTCTCCCTTGGAATCATCCATGCTCCACATCTAGGCATTTTGAGGCCGTTATTGTTTGCATTTGTTTAGTTTCCGGCTTGTTAATGTACTGTCCCCGCGACATGCCCGTTTCCTAGCTGCAGCCGATTCTTCTTCTTGTCCTGCCAATTCGCATCAATTTCCCGATAGTCAAAGAACCATTCAGCACCTCGCCGCCTTTGCATTTGATCAGCACACAAATCCATCCATCCATCTGTCTCCGTGCCTGCCAATCACCACGGCGGTTATCTTACTAAAGTCACATTGCACAACACTGCATGCCATCCGCTAACAACATGGACCCAGTCAACCTCTTGAAGGTTTCGCAGAAGGCAAAACGCTTTGGAAGAAACGGGAAGGGTCTTAAATATGGCTGGCTGAATCCTTTCCAACGTTTCGATTACAATGCGCCACCCCGAGCCAATACATACCACGCTGCCGAGAGGGGAGAAGCAATAGCTGTAACCACGCCACTTGAGCATGCCAATACAGCGCCCGATATACTCCAAACCTCGGTCGACCGAGATATACGCCTGAGTGGAGAGCTCAGCCCCACGACACAAGCCGACAAAGTCTACGACTCACAGGGGACTACAGCGGCCAGCCCGACTACTGCGCACGACGATGATGGCCCCCGACACCGACGGAAGATAATGGGGATCCCGGTCGGGCGCTCCCATTCTGACAACCCTGACGACTCCGGCGCGGTAGAAGAGGACGAGTCCAAGAGTCCAAAGGGCCACTTTACGCTCAAGAATCAGATCCAGCGAACGATCCTCAGCAGCCCCATAAACCTTTTGTTGCTCGCTGCACCCGCTGGTATTGTGCTCTGGCGGCTCGAGATCCCGGGCCCCTCCGTGTTCATCGTTAACTTCATTGCCATAATACCACTCGCCACCTTGCTCAGCGATGCAACTGAGCAGGTTGCGCTTCGTACTGGTGAAACCGTAGGCGGGCTGATCAATGCAACGTTTGGGTAAGCGCCCCCCGGACAAAGCACTTTACGAGTTCAATCATGTACTGACCCCGCCAGCAACGCCGTTGAACTTATTGTCGCCATCATAGCCCTCTCCCAAAACCAGGTTACCGTCGTGCAAACTTCACTTATTGGTTCGGTCCTATCCAACCTGCTTCTCGTCTTGGGCTTCTGTTTCTTGGCTGGTGGTTTCAACCGTTCAGAGCAATACTTCAACACCACTGTCGCGCAAACAGCTGCTAGTCTCCTGGCCCTCGCCGTTGCTAGTTTGATCGTCCCGACAATTTTCTCCCACACGCCAGATTTCTACACCGATGATGCCGTCACCTCGTTGCCATCATATGCGGTTCCCCAACTGTCCCATGGCGTTGCCCTCATCCTTCTCCTCATCTATTTCTTCTTTCTATTTTTTCAACTGAAGACGCACAGCGCAATGTTCAACGAAGAAAGTCAGAAGGTCCCTAAGAAGGATGTCTTCAAGAGGAAGCAAAACCTACCTGAGGGTGCAATTGCTTCGGGCGTCGCACGAACGGGTGCTACCTACGCCAACGTGCGAAGCGAGAATGGAGAGCTGAGCGAAATGATGCAAGTTCCTTCCAATGACAACGATGAAGAAGAATCCGAAGAACCAACAATGCATTTATTTGTCGCCTTAGCGAGTCTTACTATATCTACCGTCATCATCGCCCTATGTGCCGAAGGTTTGGTCAGTGGTATTGAGCCTATCTCTAATGTCGTCAGCGAGGAGTTCATCGGCCTTATCCTTGTCCCCATTGTTGGAAACGCGTGTGAGCACGCGACCGCCGTTACCGTTGCTATGAAGGACAAGATGGACTTGGCAATAGGTGTCGCTATCGGATCCTCGATGCAGGTTGCGCTTTTCCTAATTCCCCTACTTGTTATTATCGGCTGGGGCATTGGTAACAACGATATGACGCTTGCCTTCGACACTTTCCAAGTTGTCACCCTGTTCGTTGCAGTTCTCCTCGTCAATTATCTAATTGGCGATGGAAAGAGCCACTGGCTGGAAGGCGTTCAATTGATTGCCCTCTATGTGATTATCGCAGTTTGCGCATTCTGTAAGGCCCAATAGTAGGATTAGGAAGAACCTTGCTAACACAATATAGACTACCCTAATGGCACCGGTATTGCTACCGAGGGGGCCACGACTGCAGCCGCGTTAAGGATATAGTGTTCAGTACAACGGATAGTACGATTCTCTTCAATTGGCGCATCGAACTTGAACGATTCCTATACTTGACCTTTAAGCTACCGGCGCTTCTCATTTCGATCCTCTGTGTATCAATTTTACGAGACGTTGTATAAACCGATGCTATCTAAGTTGCATATTAATGCAAGCGGCCGCTTGCGCCACCAGATCCTATTCTCGGCTACCAAATGGGCGACTCCCTGTTGGTAAGCTATTACGTTGTGAAAGTCCCAAGGAATGTGTGGGCAGGTCTCTTAAAGGGCGATAGACGGAACCAAGGCGTTTAGGGCGTTTACTTTCCGTGAGCCGGCAAGGCCAGATCAAACTACAGCGGTCGCCCGCTTTTTATTACATTTTTTTTTCTTGCGTGTACTGCTGTTAAGAGGATAGTTGGTCCTGTTACATTATTCTCCTGCAACTTTGTCAGGTATCTGGATAAATATTTCCAGTCCCGTCTCACTGGAGGAGGATAAAAAGATACCCTATTATGATAGCAACTAATGTTTTAAGAGATGTGGTCCCGTCGGGCGGTGAGCTATTGGTGTAAAGCTCGTTCCGGATAGAAAATGACGGGCCACGATATCAAAGAAAAGATATCATAGAAGGGGCAACAATTTAAGAAAGTGTTCTATAAGGTTGTCAGCCCAGTAGTAGAATAAGCTCTCGCGTTCATTTCCTACTTTTACATGCGATTAAAGAAACGCCTAGTTTGTGTGTCCGAAGCTTTTTGTAAGAAAGTATCGTATATGGACAATTAAGGCTCGACGCTAGCTTAACTTAAGATGTTGCCATGCGTCGGCAATGGGACATGGGTGATAAGGCTGAATGCGAACGTGCGGAACGCCAGACTGGAGCCTTATCACGGCCATCAGTCCTATCGGCAGCTAACGTCTCTATATTTCACTTTTACGACCTCATATCTGGGTTCAAGTTGGGAGAAGGGCCATGACTCAGACTTGGTTAGGTTTGTTCTACGTACAGAGAGAGACCTTAGAATCCTTGGTAGGTCAACGAGACTACCTAGTAGTTATAGGACTGCGTCCATCCTCATGTTGATGGAGCATAGGTGGCTCGGGGGAGCATTACACATGGACCCAAGCGAGTGAGACTTGCATATCATGTATATAATCATATGATCCAGAGGCTCTGTCTCCGGGTACCCATATATTGCCCGATTCTTCCGAGACAGCTTGTTACGATACCTCACCCGGAGCAAGGACATGTATTTATATAGCCAGGGACTAGCCTACGGATGTGTTTAGACACCCTTCGCGCAACAAGAGTCTATGCATACCCCTTACTTGAGATCCTAACACAACTATATGGAGCAAGAAGGCAACTGGGAGCGAGGCTATTCGGACATATAGACTATAGATTTCTCACCCGGCTAAATAGGGGTAGAGGACATTGAAGCACTAGAAGGTTATTGCAGTTCGAGGACCCTTCCAAGCCCTTGATCTCAAGCCCTTGCTCCAAGATGAGATAATCAGCCCAGCACAAGCATGTCCTAATAATCTCACCGTTATATGTGTAGGACAACATTGTTTTTGGAAGCCTCTAGACTAAGGATTCAGATACTGCTAGTTTACTGACAAGTTAGTTCGAGGTTCATTTGTTCTGAATTTGAAGTAGTCAGTTTACGTACGCTCACCAAAACGAACAGACACTCACGTCAATGAAACATAAAATGCGATAAATGGCAATAAAAACTCGTAAGGCGAGTTGTAAAATAGCTAGGCCAGGAATTCCGACCACTAGTTGTGGGGATTACAGAGTTATATTAGATGAAAAACGATATACCAGTCTACAACGTCGTACGGGTCCCGGTCCCCATCGACCTAGGCGTCAAAGAATCATTCCTAATGGGCGTGGTAAAGACTGCGTGTCTAGGGGGCGCATAGGTTGGCTATATGTCTAAGGGGAGACTCTAGTGTACTACGGGTGATTTAGTAGGCTGCTAAAACGGTCTGTGTATTCCAAAAGTTCCGAGTTGTATATTTGCTGCCGTCACGCTTATAAGTGATGTACAACGAGGTAATCATCATGGCAGCAAGCCTCGGGGTTTGTGATTACTATTCTACAGGCCGTACCTGACCTACCCATTACTGCGCAGGGCAAGGGTGCGTTATAGACAGTATCGGGAACCTTGTGCGTGAGGTAGGTCATAGACACTTGTTGCTGCGCAAAGGTACCTTCGTTGGCTAATCTGGCTATATACAGAATGCTCTTTGTTGTGTAGTTCTAGGTGTGGCCATGGCTGTCGCTCGTGACAGATAAGTAATATTATCCTCAAAGCTCTCGCCACTTTCTAATAAAACTTATGTTTTTACACTGCAACACGAGCTACTTATGGAACTGCCTGCGACACAAATAAAGACGATATGTTATCCAGACGGTTATTAGTATTCATCGCGGTTTAGCTATAAAGCGATGTAAAACTAGCTAACACTTCTTCATGAAGTTTTGTGTCTCTCAAGTTTTCCACAATGGCACTAGGCCTTAGCCACCTGCATTGCAATGGATAACCTATTTGACGTGTGGGATATCGTTGAAGTGGATTATGGAAGAGCGTGTTCTAGCCAGGGCGGAGAATCCCCAAAGTGGCATCAACTTTCCTCCAGTATTTCTCATCCCTCCCACGTTTTCTTCCTTCGTCTCCCTCATATTTTTCTCTCTTTGCTTTGCAAGGCCATGATCTTGAATGGCGGCTTGTAAATGAGAAATGGATCTAAATTCCCTTGATGGTGCCTATTTTATATTATTCGAACATCTACTTAGCTTCAACAGTATCCGCTAGTTGCAGACGTAAGAGAACTAGCAAATGCTTGATATACTCATTGGTGAACTCTTTTGACGCTTCAGCTTCTTTCTAAGGATTTGCCACACTCGGATCGGTGGAAAATATTCTAAATACCGCAAGTAAAAAGCCATGCGGCAAACATGAATGGTTTCTAGAAGGTGTTAAAATATACCCAGCCGGCATTTTACTTGATATAGTTATTCCTATTAAGTGTTAAAGTGAGAGATGGTGGTATATTGAACGTTAGCCCTTCATGTGAGGGAATACGGAGTTGATCACCCTGGTCAATATCGAAAGTATTATATCGGCGATTGTTTCATCGAAATTCAAGACTCTCCTTGCTATTTTGGCTGGTGTAGTGGATTACTGGGATACGAGGCGTTATGGGATTGTGACCCTAGTAGATACTTGGCATCGAATAGACAAGATCGCTTCGTCCATAAGAAATATTTGCTTTGTTGAATAGGGGCACAGGATAGCTATGTTACCTTTCTCATAGGGGACGATGAAATCATCGACTCGAAGAAATATAGTATTCACAGCAAAGGACCTGAAGACAAAAAGAGATCCTCGGTTATAGCCGGTTTGTGGAATCTTAATATCGCAGGGTGATTATCGTGGGCGGAATAGAGTAGGCGCTTGCACTAGTCTCCCCTACACTACACCTCGTAAAATTCACAAGAAACCTAAGGCTTAGCAAGTAGCCTAGAGAAGCACGACAAGTACGGCGTATTGATTCTAGAACCAACAACGTATTCGCTTCATTCCTAGGGAGAAGACTATCAGATATGATGAATCAAGCATATAAGCTCAAGGCAGATTTCAGCTTGCACCGAACGGTTCAAACCCGGGGAAAGGGACTATTGGTGTGTGGCCTGCTTAATCCGGTAATCTGGGGGCGACTTTAAGTAGAGGTATATATCCCTTCCCATGAAGTAATATGGCACCATCTTATCGGGTAGGACATCGAGCATGAGTGTGCCACGCGGTTGGGTGGTACGGAAACTGAATGCTACCCTGCCATGAAGCTGCGTTTGAAGGAATTTGAGTTTTATCTTGGAGGTCCGGCCTAAATACTAAAACACGACCCAGCTTCTCTAGTACTTATATGGCTCTCTGTTTCTGGGCAGGCGATAAGAAGTCTTCCCCTGACACAGGGTTGAGGTGGTATCGAGGGCAATATCGCCTCGGCGCTATTAGTCTGGGCGAAAATCCGTGGAGTTGTGCTACCTGTGGTAGCAGTTTTTATCAGTCTACTGTACATTAGACCTACATAGTAAGTTAGTATACATAAGTACATGAGTGTGTAGCGCGCCTATAATGAGAAGCATCAAATGAGGAGTCTAGGCGTAGCTTATATGCTAACAATGAACATCTGTCCTGAGCTCCCGTTCTGTGAGGTAATTTGAAAGTTGCGGGCGGAAATATTGTCAGGGACTACACCAGAGGTGCTCAGCGTGAGAGGGAGGTACACAGGAGAACGCCAGTCCTTTCTAAACCGTCGGAGTGTAGGATTTAATAAGTTACACTTACATGGACCCCTATTGGCCCAATCCAACACGGATATCATCTCAGCTCGGTGCTGGGCCTCTTGTTGAACAGGCAGTGGCCTAATTTCCATAGCAATCGACAGGAAAGAATCCCAGGTCCTGACCACAATATTCCAAAAACGAGCCGAGATCTACTATACTAATAATCATGTAAGACAGTCACATGAATAGCGACGGTGTGCATTGGTATCATCGTCAACCGATTGGAGAAGCGGACGGGACGAAGGCCTCGTATTGATAGCCATGACCCCGTCAACACACCAATAAGCCCCGAAGCCGCCACGTTGGAGACACAGTGATCGGGAATCTAAATCAAATATGATTCCCTTTGTGGGCGATCGACAATGCATGAATTCTCCTACTGCGAGGTTAAGAAAGCACGGGAGAGGAAGGAAACAAGAACTTCTAGAAAGATGCTCTGCGGACTCCCTAGGTTAGTCGACTAGCAAGCGGAATGGCGCTCATGGAGTCGTCTTGGCGTTGTACAGTTCTTGTGCAACGGTCTCGTGATGGCGTTATCAAGCTCTGTCAACGCGACTTGGCCCGGAGCAGCGCCAATTCTGTAATTCGTCGTTCGAATGATGATAGAGAGCTATCTCAGCAATCATATCGTTACACTAAGCACCTGCCTAAAGCGGTAGGATATCGCATACATGGCTCCCCGTTAACAGGCTCGCTTCATCTGCCTAGAAAGCTGAAGGAGCAGAGCCAACAATGCCGAGAATGCCAAGGCGGCCGTATTTATTGGTGAGTAAAATCCGGATACAGAAGACTTGCTGAGAGACAGTGGCAAGACACAGACACTCCGTATGGTGGGCTCAAGTCGATGAGTTTAGCCAGCGTGACTGGGCGAGATATGCCAGGACTTGTAGATTTGCTGTTATTGTATGCTGTACAGTACTGTGTTGCGAAACATACCTATCTAGCAGATAGATCCGCGTCTTAGCCCAGAACCAGACCTTGGCAGAAAATCCTCCCTTCCTTGTGTTGCTAGACCATCACGACTAAACCAGGGCCTCAAACGGTCCTGTGCCGCTGGGAAAAGTCCGTCGTATCGGAATATTACCCTCATTTAGATTAGACCAGGGAGCACAAAGACCCTGCCAACCATCACGCAGATAGGTGCCATAGTTCTAGCTCCAACCGGTGAGCTCTTGGTACAGCCTGGAGCAGGAAGGCCGCTGTATGCCAACCCTTCTCGGCCACCGATAAGCTCTCGATCCTAGTATAGGCCTGAGGGCCTCTGGTGGCAAGTCGCACGACCACACTCCCAAGACGATCAAGAGCCAAGCCGCCGCACACGCGGGATCTGGGTACGCTGTCCCATGTAGGTACAGCAAGCATGACAATACCAACGCCAATGCTGGGGCGGCCGCCGTTTATACCACGCCTATATAACCGGCAACGTCGTGTTGCACCCGCGATGTTCACTCCTCCCGACTCTCCTCAGTGCAGGTCGTCTCATCAATTGGTGAATCCAAGGCTCTCTCTATAGTCGTAGTTCTTGGCTTGAGGCATAGTATCGTCTTCATCATGGCGGGTAAGACCTTCACTTAAGCTCCCTTGATGTTAATCTAGATCCGGGTATTGACTCCTTATCACTAGACACTCAGACCTCTATCGCGACTGTCGCCGCTCCTGTGGGCGCAGTCCGAGCCTCGGTAGACAATAAGGGCCTCTCGGGAAAAGTCGTCAGCCACACGGACGAAGGGTATGAGGTTACGTATGATGACGAGGGCCACGAGATTTGGCAAGGCCTCGTTCTCCCCACCGAGGAGGAGAAGGCCACGCTTCGCCGTGTCGCCGGCAAGATGCCTTCTAGCACCTACTGGCTATGCGCCGTCGAGTTCGCCGAGCGAGCCTCGTACTACGGCTGCAACCAGGTATACAAGAACTTCATCCGTGCTCCTCTCCCCCTGCCGCCGAATGGCCCCGGAACGGGTGCAGTATACCCGGGCAGCGATTTTACTGCTGGTGCCTTAGGCAAGGGTTCTGCTGTGGCCTCGGCCGTGACGGAAAGGTGTGTATAAAAACCTCCCGTGCCTGATCCCTTAGCCTCCTTGTTTCGTATGATCCAGCAAATTCTATAACGTGAGACCTGGAGATCTCGACTAACGTGTTTCTATGCACGCAAGCTTCAAGCTTCTGGCCTATGCGTTGCCCGTCTTCTTCGGCTGGCTCGCGGACACCAAGTACGGTCGGTTCAGGATGATTTGCCAGGGTGTCGCCATCTGTGGTGTGGCCCACATCATCATGATCATCTCTGCCCTTCCGTCCGTCCTCCAATCCGGCAAGGCCTTCGGTCCCTTTGCCTTCTCCCTGTACCTTCTCGCCATCGGTGCAGCGCAGTTCAAACCCAACATTTCTCCTACGTTGATCGACCAAAGTCCCCATAAGAAGGCCCATATCATCACGGACAAGAGCGGCGAAAAGGTCATTGTTGATCCCGAGGAGTCCGTCAACAGCGTCATGTTGTGGTTCTATCTCCTGATCAATGTCGGTGCTGTTTTCGGTATACCCACAACCTATCTTGCCAAGCTTGTTGGGTACTGGGCCGCCTACCTAATTCCAACCATCCTGTACTTAATGCTGCCGCCGTTGTTGTGGTACCTGAACCCGCGCTTGATCAAGCAGCCGCCAGGAGGTTCAGACCTGGGCAACGTCTTCAAGGTTCTTGGTGATATCTTCGCTCACGGCGGCCTGAAGAAGATTGGCCGGCCTGGCTTTTGGAATATTGGTAAGCCCAGCGTGCGACGAGCTGCTGGTAGCACCAAGGAGTATCAATATGACGATCAGTTCGTCAATGACGTGAAGCGCACCTTCCAGGCCTGCGCCATCTTCCTGTTTGCTCCCATCTGGCAAGTCAACGACTATGGTCTTGGTGCTGCTGCCAACGCTTTAACTGCGGCTTTGGACACGAAAGGTCTACCTAATGACCTGTTTGACAACCTGAACTCAGTCAGTATCGTTGTTTGTAAGTACATCGCTCTTTGTGTTTCCTGAATTACAGGTCCACTCACCTCAGTCAATGTATTGAAATGGAGCTGTGACTGATTGAGACGTCCAGTGGTCCCTATCATGAACCATATTATCTACCCTTTCCTGCGACGGAAGGGCATCAAGTGGGGTTCTATCTCCCGTATCACCTTCGGCTTCGCGCTCGGCACTGTTGGATCGATCGGCTATGGTCTGCTTCAGTACTACGTTTATCAGACCTCACCTTGCGGGTACAACGCCTCGACATGTACGGAAATTGTAGCACCAGGCGAGCCAGCGCTGTCTCCTATCCCGTATGGCCTCTATGCCATTCCTGTCATTGTTGGTGCCGTCTCCGAGGTATTTGTCAACGTCTCGTTGTACGGTATCGCTTATGCTATGGCCCCCAAAAATATGAAGGGCCTTGTGGCATCTTTGAACCTGTTCAACAGCGCGATTTCCGCCATCCTTGGTCTGGCTGCTGCCCCCGCTATCAAGGATCCCAACCTGGTTTGGGTCTTCTTCGGGCCGACCATTGCTGGCGCTGTCCTAACGGTCATATTCTGGTTCTTGTTCCACGAACTTGACAATGAGGAATTTATCTTGAACACCGACTTTAGAGACATGAAGCGCGACTCGGACATCAGCGACGAAGAGGTTGCTCCCGCAGCCCAGAGCGAGAAGCAGGTCATTGCCGGTGAAAAGAAGGCGTAGATGTTAATTCAGTCCGAGTTCAAGCAAAGAGCCAGTGTATAACCTAGACGCAAATCAGTATACTCGCCTGGCAAAGCAATAGCCGACAAGGGCCCCTTATGCTAATAAGGGAAGGAATTAGACTCATGTCTTGCGGAGTTAGTCACGTTAGAGATACCATAGAGCGATAGGAATGTATAAATCTGTCAACCATATCTTGTCTTGGCGCCCTTGCAGTGAACATGGGGATGAAAGCAGCATCCGTGAACAAGTGAAGGGAATATGATAACATACTTGATACAAACCTAGAGTGGCTCAGGCTACTAGTCGACTAATGTCTAGTAATGGTGCATATCCGGCACATGTCCTAATATGATGTAGGTGTAGTTATTTGCTGTTATGCCAATGACGTGACTTATTACCTAGCAGCATTGAGGGAGAAGCGTGAATATATGCAAATGAAGTGGCTCCTTGGATGACTCATTACAGGTGCGAGCCATGTCAGATTGACTCTCCACTTATCTATCCACTTGTTAATCCAATGCCTCCTTCATTCTGCCGTATTCGTCGCATCCAACTTGTCGCGTTGCGGCTGAGATTGTTATATACCTGACGGCCGGCCTCGGCTTCGGCTTCGATGTCCATTTGGGGGCGGACTTCAACATAGTAAATGGGAGCCTAGGCTTCTTTTGGCAACTTAAAAACACAGCCTCGGTTTCAATCTCGGAAGAGCTGTAAGTACCTACCTTAGCTCGAGATGAATTATATGTGAGCCAAATATCAGCTGGGGTGCTTATTCATCCTATTTTACTGTAGCATCACATAAGATACCCAACTATTTCCCCCCACTCTCACTGGCTTCTCTGGGGTTGAATTTAACTTCCACATTAATGTAAGCCTGGGCCGATTTCGGTAGAGCATCGTTTCTGTGACCTGTGGCGTGCTGTTGTAATGGTTGTCTAGCACCCGCATAGCACGCGAGGAGAAAAGAAAAGAGTATTTTAATCTCAAAACAAATTGGTATAACTAAATAGAGTACTTTTCGTATCTATGCCCACCACCAACGCCGGATTCTAATATGGGATATTTTCATGACCTCCCGCGAAAAGACCTGAGCCGTATTCCAGCTTATTACTATCCAGTGAACATTTTAAGAATTAACTCGTGTACAGAATCATAAGCTCCTGTCGTGAGCTCCAGGGCTTTTAAATCCTGGGTCAGAAACCCACTATATGAGTAGATTGACCATGTGTTCGGGCCATGAGCCCCATAGCAAGGGTCTATCGCCGAGGCGCGCTGAGACGGGTGCTAGGATGCGCAGACGGCGACGTTTCTCGTCGACGTCAGCCACGTACACGAAGCCCATAACGTTCGCATCGCGTATCGTATCTGGGGCATCGTGCACCGAGGCGCATGCTACCGCCAACACGCAGTTCTGCACCATCACTGACGGCTCTGCCTTCTCGAGCATGTCTGTACGTGTTGTCTCACCTTCATCGTATGTAATGCCGCCGCCGTCTGCAGATGCTGTGGGGGGTGCTTTAAGAGGGATTTGTTAGTTGTTAGTCTGGAAGGACCTCCTGGTGGGATGGTGGTAGAATTGAAAGAAATGTGTAGATAGACGCATCGGCATCCGCACAGAATATGAGGAACGTAAAAATAAATACACTCACCCTCATTAATCCTCCATATCGATACAGCTGCGAAGTCAACCTGCTGTGTAAACGGACTGAGAGTCATCTTGGCGTTACCAAAGAAGTATTCCCTTATGGCTGATTCGCGGACAGACTGCATAAAGGTTTCATCACGCTCCATGACACCACCAGATTTATCCAAACCGACGACTGTGATTGTGTCACCAACACTAGTAGTCTGTCCCGCAAATCGCCTTTGCATCTCGCTGCCTACGCGCTCAGATCCGAGCACGAGGATGATATTAACCGAGAACTCGGCGACGATATGCCCAACAAAGTCGTAGTACGCAGCCCCCCTAGTGCCAGCAGGTATACCGCCGGTATCAATCAACATGCCGGCGCTCTTGACGTCGACGTCCTCTGCGAGTCTCGACGTTGCGGCTACGGCTAACCGGCTGAGCAATCGCTTGAACAGCCTTGGATTGTCGTCCGACTGTGGTAATCCGTAGTAGTACGCTAACGGCAGCTTCACGGGTATCGCGCTGGCGCCACTGCAGGGTAGACTGCCCCAGTCTGTCGTGATGTCGATGAGCGTCGCGAAAACGGCGGCACTCAGGGTTCCGGGCAGCGTGAGCATGCTTTCGCGGGAATCTGTGTTCACGACGAGGGGTTGACGGCACATGCGCGTGGCCCAGGAAGCGAGCGTGCGCGTGAGGCTGGACTTGCCGGCGTTCGGGGGCCCCACGACGAGCACGCGCGGGCCCATGTTCCCAGCTTTCTGGGCGGCGGCGCGCAGCGACTCGAGCTTGAAGTGCAGGTTTAGGTAGCTGACCATGGGGGTCTCCTCGGCGGTGGGCTCGGACGTGTACGCATCGTACGTGCCCGAGGCGGGGGCCGTGATCTCGAGCGTGCAGCCGTACCAAGTGTTGATCTTGGACTTGGTCGCGGTGAAGGCGTAGGGCGTGTTGGGTGCGAGCTCTGTGCCATCTTTTTCTGCGGTGCCGGACACGAGCTTCACACCCAGCGTCGAGCCATGCGGCACATCGAAGCGGTACTCCCAGAACGGCTCGAGTGTCTGTGTTGTTGTGGGCGCCGACGCGGACGAAGCTGCAGTAGAGATTGGGGCAGCCTGTGAGTATTAGGAATTAGCAGGGCGGGAGTCACAGGTTGGAGAGCAAGGACACGAGAACATACTGTGGGAGCTAACTGTCCCAAGCCTGGAATCGACATGTTTTGAGGTTGGAGGGTCGCAGCCTTGAAAGCTTCAAGCATACAAGCTCTATGAATAATAATAGCACATGCCCAGGTGGTACCCTAGGTACCTACCTACCTACCCATGGGTGGGGGATCCGGTACATGCTGGTTAAGTACTTACCTAAAGTAGGTACATCTGGACTGCAAGTGGGGATGGCCCTGCGAGGTGATTGCAGGTTCGACGGACAGTGTATAAAATTACACCTCACGGTGGATTCTCCAACATCAATTTACGTACACACACTCGTGACAGTACCGCACTCCATGTTTCACTATCTGTTCCACTAATTTGCCCTATCTAATCCTTCGCCTCGTCGACTAGAATCCCGTGAAAGGCCAGCCCTATAAGTAGGCATTGAGGGTAAATAGCAAGAGATAGCTTGTTATTATTCGTGAGTATCGTAGTAGCTAGCTAGGTTTCTATGTAGAGCGGTTCTCTGTCTAATGGCCGCTGTCTCTGTACGATGTGCTTGAGAACGCACCAAACTGGGTATCTATGCAGCAAACTTCAGATGACTACTGTGAAACGCCTTGTTCGCCTATGCCTCCCCGTGGCATGTGATGTCCTGTTCCCGAGACTGATGCTTTTGCTGGGGGTTGCCTCATCGAGGTCTTCCCAGATAGTCTATCCCGAATAACCCCGAAACGTCCGACTGCCTAGCCGTACAACCTTAATCTGAGAGTTTCTCGAAAAAGTCTGCCAGACTTCTGACACCGAGCAGTACTGCCTCGTCCGGCCCTAAGCCGGGAGTCCAGTCAGCGTGTGCGAAATCGATCATCTTCAAGGTGTATATGTGCGGGAAGCTTGACATCTCGTCAAATTCCTCGTCATCCCCGCTCTCCTCTTCCGCGTCGTGATCAAACGTAATAGATTCCGTTACAAACTTAAGGTCCTCATTGTCCATGCCGATACCGCTATCCACCCTAAGGTTAGCACTGACGGCTCGCGGTGCGCTTCTCTTGTTCACTGACGTGACGAGCTCAGCTTCCACCCGTTCCATAGTCGTCTCTTCGGCCTTTGCCTCTTTAATAGCCGCTCGCAGTGCAGCGCCGTCTCCTTCGAAGACAAAAAGTAAACTGGAAGAATACATGCGACTCTCTTCCTTTTGCAATACTTCTTCAACCCGTCGAAGGTCTCTGGCAAATAAACCCGCGACCAATTTCCCCAGGTCCTCATCAATACCGGCGGCCTCATTAAAAATGAACAGCTTGAGTGACTCCGCCAGATTTGAGTCGTCCACGTCGTCACGGCCCCAGAATTTGTTGTACATCATAAAGCCTTCCTCGTTTGGCCCCGTTACGTTCGCAGAAGGCTCTTGCTTCCCATCCGGCGATGTGTATGTGGGATGGGTACCCTTATACACCTGCATGCCGGCAATGCGGAAGCCGAAATTCTTATGCGTTGTGCTCTCTGTAATCTTCTCAAACCGTTCCCTCTTCTCCTGCGTCGCATGGCTTGACCATAGCTGCTGACCCATCTTGGTATCCATGATGTTAGGCTTCTTGAAGCCATAAGAGGCATTCAGAAGGGCAATGGCGCGGTCAGTCTTGATTGGCCCTGTTCTAGCCTCTTGCCGCTTATTTTCTGTAGCAGACTCTTCCTTGGTTGGTGCGTCGGTCGCCAGTGTTGCTTTCGCACTGGCTGTCTCAGCCGCGGCCGGGACCATGCTTGGGTCTAGATGCGACTTTAGTTCATCCTTGAGTCCCTTGGGAATCTCGGCGTGATCAATTAGGTCCGGAAGCTGCTGATGTATTGAAGCGGCGGTCGTAGTGTTGAGCAGGGCGAGGCTACCGCAAAAGACGGGCATAAGCTCGGCAAAGTCGGGGTGAAATTTGGCGGATTCGTAGAATTCCACCTCAGCCTGAGTGCAGGGCTTGACGAACAGCTCGCCGCCGGCGTCACACATTGTGCCGTCACTGAATACGGTCCAGGGTCAGCTGTGAATATTGCAATATTAATATAAATATTCGGGCGGAGGAACAACTGACTGGCCAGCAACAGCATGCTTATAGTCGACTAGGTCCTGATGCTTTGGGACATGTTTAGGTTTAGCTGGAGCGGTCTTGACTCGCTTCAGCTCGGGTAGTTCTGATGTGGCCTTCATAGCTGTCGGTGATGAGAGGGCTCTCTTCAGGCAGGTGGCCATATCATCAAGATAATATTATAAGAAAAATAAGAAAATAGGTAGGTGCTAGGTAGTTGGGCAGAGGCGCGTTAACATAAATAGGATCAGCCGGGTGTACTCGATGTCAACGAGTGAGCCAATGCGGAAAGTGGGCTGCAGAACTCGTGCTCGGGTGACGGAACGAAAACCTAATCTGATGATTGAAAAGCACCGGAATAAGGTTCATCGCATGGTTCAAGGGATAACGAATACCTAATGTTGGCGGTGGGAGCACCGAGGTCTAGTGAAGGATGAGGATGAGGTAGGAGTGAAGGCGGTTCACACGGCACTTAATACTTTCATCGCGCACACGTCCACGGGCACGGGTTCCATCTCTGCGCCAGTGAAATGTAATTTGAAAATGGGGTAGAGTCTTGGAGATGACCCTCCTGCCAGCGCGCTAAGTGCCAGCTGAGCCGGTCCACAGGGAGCTTAGCATCAGCTAGATAACGTCAGGGGTATCGCCTTGTTACAGGAGCGGTTTAGCACCACCTGCCACCTGCAAGCCTCAAACCGCAGCAGAGATGGCGAGGTCCCCATGCGGCCATGCCAGCCAGGTACAGGTACGCGACGAGTACTTAGAGTTTGGCTCTGGTGCGTGGGATGACGTAAGTACTTTGCGGGTACGTGGGGTCGGTTATAGCCAGGGACTCCAGAACACATTGTATGGGGTTGTCAGCCAATGGGAAACATGGATTTCAGCTAGGCCTTACTTTGATGATGTGGCGAAATATCGGAATGCGATAATTGCGAGCTCAGCCACATCCATGGGAACCAACCGCAGTGCTACAGTACCTTATGGTGCCCATCAATCTGCCTCGAAGGGCCCGCCACAAGGCCGTGCCTTGCGACATGGAGTCTCCCGTATTTCCGACCCAACACTGCTCAGCGTATACTACAATGCTGCTTCAGCATGTGTGGTCTCGCTTCCTTTGACTACCTAGGTAGGCACCTACCTGGTGCCTACCTACTTGTAGATGGGTGGTATCGTTCGGCAACTGCAAGCACGTCTATGGAATAAAAATACCGCAAATTATGTGCAGACTTGCGAGTACAGATCCATGATGTGTGTTGCTTGTTAGTAATAGGTGTACGAAGGCATATACGTAACACAGACATGGTTAGCTGACTTCACAGCCTTCTTCATGGAGACAGTACCATCTCAAAAGTCCATGGCGTCAGTTCACCGCAACTCCTTTGGGACCCGACGGCGTCTCTCCTATCCCTATCCCTATCCCGCTCCTTCTAAGACTTAAGTTTGGACTATCCACCTTTCTCATACCTACTTTTCGGGCTTTCCTTGCACAATCGGAGAGAGCGTCCGAGGTCGTCTGCCCAGGTGCTGTGAGATCAGTGCACAGCTGAGCAGACCATCTCCCCACGGCCATGTGCATGTTTTCCTGCACTATACCCGTGGACATTGTCCTGCATAGGTATTGATGGACAAAGCAAAAGATCGATTGCCCTGGCCAGGATCTGTTGCCAGCAAATTCAATAGCTGCCATGGAGGCCAAGCAGCCTCGAGCAAGCATACCTACCTATCTACATATGTACTACTTACGTAGGTAATAGGCAACCTTCAACACGTATTCACGGTAGCACATGTGCAGCAACGTCTTGCCCCCTCGTATATCTATTTATACCGATGATAGTGACCCAGGGTTGATTAGTGAATGAAGAAGAAAACCACCCCGAAAATATCTGGTTATTATTGGGATGTGATCTTACATTGTTGCAAAGCACTAACCGGCGATGCCGCCTTCGCACTTCGCACCACGCACCACGCACTAGATACGCACGCATTCCACGGACTTGGAACTGCTTATTTCCCTAAGCTGGGTGCCTGCATGGGGAATCAGATACAGCACCTCCGTTTGCGACCTGTTTGTCACTTCCAAGATTCCCTCTTTCTCCTACCTCGCTACTAACCGTTCGCCTAGAAGTGTAAGCCCCTTGAGATGCACTTCCCCTCCCAATAATACACACAAGCAGACATGGTCACACCTCGTCTCACTCACTGCCTACCTCCTCTTCCCTTCCCCGCCCAGCACCACTTTGATATGTGATGCACATTGCCCACCTCAGCTGTGAGACGTTAGGTCTTATTGCTAATTTCTACTTACGAGATTTCGCCTCGTATCAAGCCTGTTGGGGTTCATTCTACCCAGGTATTCTCTCCCTGTGAAATTTCAACATTACCTCAGCCTCATCCTCCTACATTGCATTCGGTTGCATTATCCTTGATACTGCCTACTGCCGCCTTGCCTCGTTTAACCAGACCTACCACTTCCTTGGGACCCTCGCCACGCGCAATAGCCCATCGCAGCCCTTTGCCCACCATTCGCCTTGGTTACACTGACTGTTTCCCTTCTAATCTGCAGTGGCAATAGCCCAGACTGCTGGGAGAATGGCGGAGCTGCCTACCAAGCAAAGCGAGGAGCCAATGGCTACCAAAATGAAGGTCACACAGCCCCAACTGACCGACGCCGCTCCTCCTTCTCATCGCAACAACAACAATCTTGGCACACCTACGGGTTGCGGGGCCGATGATGCCGCTAATGATGAAGACGGCGAGTTAGCCGGTGAAGATACACCGACCTTAGAAGGCCCCGGCATTGACGACCCTGCTGCAGGTGCGGGAGCAGGTGAGGATGTGACAGGCAGTACTGGTACCCAAGTTGAGGTAAAGAAGAAAAAGAAGAAGTCAAAGCGGACTGCAAAAAGCCGCAGGAACATCACCGGCTTCGAGGGTAAGTTCATCTACAGGGTGCATATGCTCAATGTCTGACACCTTCTAGAGTACTATGCCGATGCCCCCATGACGCCGGCGGAAGATGTAGAAAAAAATAAGCTTTACGATCCGTAAGTACGATGGCTTTTTTAATGCTGGGAGTGGTTTCACTGATAAATACATAGCGCACGACCGTTCCCGGAGTAAGTCTCGCGTAAAACTTCATATCGATGACCTGTCTAACTTGGTGAAGCCGCATCGAAGAATGCATACAACGATTCCGAGCTCGTCGAAGATTAGACTCGCAGCGTTCAGCCATGTTGAACAAGTACCTCTTCTTAGGTGGCATCGATACCTCACAACGCCAATTTACCGGTATGGCTGACAAAGATGCCATGACTGGGGCAGATGCCGAGCAGATCCGTGCTATGACCGCTGTAGACTTTGTCGGCGGTAATGGCTCTCGTTTCTACGATGGTGGTAACTCTGAGGACTGGGAGGTCGATTTTGAAGCAGTTGTCAAGGGTTTCCTGTAAGTTAAACCATCGAACCGTATAGGCTTTGCCAGTGGATTAATGAGTTGACTAGCTCTCGAACCATGATCGACTGGTACATGTATGATGAAGAGGCCATCCAACTGGCTGCAGACCTCGTCAAGAATTTCCTGAATTACGTTCTCATGCAAGATGTCTGCCCTGAATACAAAAGCAACATCATATCTGCCCGGAACGTCTGCGAAATCGCCCCGACAGAGTTCCGCTATATACATAAGCTTATGTCCCGACTTCCCGGTACCTTCAACCTCGCCGCTCGCTCTCTGTTCTGTGAGGGTGGGGTGGAAAATATTGACGAGGACGAAAATTATGAGGCTCTCGTTGTATTCCGCCTTACCGCCCTTCTGTCACCGTCGAGCGATGAAGCGAAGCAATCTAAAGAGCAAATTCTCAAGCATGAGGATCCGGCAATGATTAAGGTGATATCCACGACCGAACAGACCTATCAGGTTCTCGGAATCGAGCGACCCCGCCACAAGGACAAAAAAATGGTAGATGAGCAACTCGCAGCGATAAATCTGAATGTCAAGCTTAGGCCCGCTGGCTGCCTCCGTGTTGCACCGACTATCATTGCGCATGGGTGGGGTAATATGCCACGCCCAGAGGAGGTTGGCTTTGGCAATGCTAAGGAAGTGGAATTTTTGCTCGAGGACGAGCTATTGGCCATGTTCGAGGTTGGAATGAAGATCCGTATGACGGTGTGCGAACTCAATATCGGCCTTCGTTTCATTAAAGAGGTGCACGACCTGCGTGTCTCATTTGACACATTCTTACCTCAGTATCTTATGACTGACTGGAAGGACCCCGTTCCAAATGAGCGCCCACCGCCTTCGATTCATAACCCGAATGCCGAGGAGAAAGCTATGAGTGCGGAAATGGAAGCTGACGACTAGGTTGAGTTTATAACTATGAGATTGGACACCATGCTCGATCTTCGATAGATCTTCCATGAGCTATGGTATGTGGCAAAACCTGCGGCCTCAATACGAGATGAGCATCAAATGAAAGGATGCAAGGTTACTACGCTTTCTACTATGATTCAGACCGGACTTACCTTGTGGATCAAAGGAGATGATGAGATGAGTTCGACGAAGGCAATGCTCGCAGATTTCCAGATAGGCACTGATTGAACGGAAAGGATGTTGCTGATTTGAGAATACCGGCATGACCAATCGCTAGATGAAGCGCTTCGTATCCTACCTTTCTTTCCTCTTTTGATAACAGGCTTAAATTGTGATAATGCTCGCTTCAACTTAGGCCATCCATCACTCGCATCGTTTCAAACGCGAGGGGATCCGGGCCACACTGACTACGTCGCATATCTAGAGGAAGAAAATAAGAGGGCAACGATCAAAACATATCTCTTAAAGATCTCTGTGTTCGAATATTAACTATGTTGTGTAGCAACTATTGATCGAGGGGATTTTGCCCTCGTCCCATTCACCTGCTTCATGTTTATTATATCTATTCTCGTCCATCATCTTTCTGATTCCTATTCTGTTTGCGATGCCAGGCCGTTAAAGCCGCTGTGATGTATTAGTTACCAGTACCCCACCTTGGACCGGAACTTGAAATATATGGGGTGATGGAAGTCTAAGATTATAGTATAATTATGCACGTACTTGCCTTACGTACGGAAGTTGACGCGTGGCGGGACAATGTTCTTCTAACAACTAAGCTGTCTCTATAAGCGAGGTCTTTAGCTGATACGTGGCAATTACTAGCCCACCGCCGTGACAAACTTGGCGTTGAAGCCGAAGGGGCCGTAGTCAGATAGCTTACGTGCGACTAGGTAGGTATAGGCTATGATAGGTGCCGGCGCCCAAGCTCACGGAGGCAAGCGTCGTGAGATCTGGACTCGGGCGTAATTTGTCTGTATTCATTGATAAAACTCACCCATAAGCCAAATAAAACGGCATAACGCGAGTCACATATCGATGGAACCTTGGGCATTTAGTTATCGTACGTTATCACCTATATCTATGTTGCAGAATGGTTAAAGTACCAAAGCACTCGAGCACAAGGCTTTTGGTTTTTTGGGTCTACTCGACATAAGTTTTCAACGCATCTCCATCTATGTAGGAGCCTAAAAACGTACAAGAGGTAAGGAAACAGCTGGTATAGTGGACGACAAGAGAAGGGTATCGTACGCGGTAAAGTCAGAGAGCCCCCAGCGAGCAATGGGTCTATAAACTCGGAAAGGACAGGATCCCCCCAAACGCCATGTGTCCTAATATTTAAAATCAAGACCGTTATCCTCCAGGTCCTCGACAACAAGTCACAGATTCCTCCTCGCTACCTGGAACCGAATCGGAGGGTATATACTTGGTGCCGCGGACGTATATACTGTTATTGATCAAATTGCAATAACGGTGTTCTTTCGCGGCACCCGCGGAAAACAGGATTAACGCTTTGAGAATTCAAGGGAAAGGAGTAAAGTCATTGTTGGCGTTCCGGTATCTTGGAAATATCCGAAGTATCGGGGCCATTATCTTCAGTTTTGGTAGCAGGCCGGGGTAAAGCAGGAACATTATCTTGCAATATGGTTTGGGTGTGTAGAACTGGACCGGGGGAGAATGGTATGTTGGACGTCGCAGTAAAGCCATGCCCCCCTCTGCGTACTGGACTCACAGGCACTGAGTAAGATTGCAACGGATGGTGTTGCGTGGGGCTGGGCCGAGCTGGAGTCCCAGTGTTCGGCTCTAAAATATGAACTGGCCTCTGGATAGAAATTGCATTTGGTGGAGGGCCATCAGGTTGATAGGGAACGAAGAGGTCCATATCTTGGGCGAGTTCCGGTGGAGGCTGAACTTGAGGACTTGATGCAAAGGGTGTCGAAGATGGACTCGGCTCAGTGGGGCTGATTATAGTAGGTGTTGTTGGAACCATGGTCTCAAACTTGGGCTTTGTTGGTGTAGAGCGATCTTGTTGAAAGGGGGTTTCAACCCTGACTGGTGAGTTTGGATCTTGAATGCCTCTAATGGTAGAAGATGGTGGGTTAGACCCAGCTTCTGCAACAGTCGGCGGGGAAGGCGGCTGCTCATTCAAGGGGCTTTCTTCCTTGCGTGTGGGTTCGTCGCTAGCTGTCACCGTTTCTGTTTTGACTTTCAACCTCGCTGCTTTCTGCTCCTTAGTCAAAAAATTAATCTTGATTTTCTTCATCCCGCTTGTGATTTGGTCGAGATCCTCTGGAGCAGTAACCGGCATGGACGACGTTCCAGCGCTAGCCGCGATGGATGGGATCCTTGAAGGCGGCGGGCCATTTCCGTCATTCACCTTGGGTATAGCTGACGTGATTGCAGCCGAGGACCCTATTTCGGCTTTGGTTGCAGCTTGCTTTGTTTTACGGGGTGCACGGGGCGCTCTGCCGCTGTCTTTCCTGGGAGGTGCTGCCGGACGACCCTTCCTAATATTTGTAGCTGTAGAAGCTTGAGTGCGCACACTCATGGAAGAGCTGGGCCGCGTACTCAGGGAGCTGCCCGGCCGAGCGTCAGTATCACCAGTCACTGGCAAATCCGCAACCATACTAAGGGAAGAGGCTGTGCTAAGCCTCCTATTCGCCTGCCGTGGTTGTTTTGTTTCGTTTTGCGATGGTGCACCGCGAGCTGAAGCCTATAAGATATTCGTAAGTATCGAGGCCCAAATATTGGAATTCTAGACATGCCTTTGATGTAGCGAGGACTGCCGGTCCTGCGACGGTCTTGCGCCGTGATTTATAATCATCGTCCTCGAGATAGCTGACTGGCTTCCTCTCACGAAGAGACATCCTCGTGGGAGCGGCGGGAACATCTGCAGCGTCGCTCGCGCCATTTACAACGGTTATGGACGACTGACGGTCCTTCCTCGCCTTTGTAGCTTCGTTATTAAGCTCTGAATGTGTGCAGCTATCAACCTGTCGATTGTTCGGGATGAGCAACTTGCTCAACTCGTAAGCCGCAGTGGTCCAATAAATATCAGGCGGTGGTGGAGTTGGCGACCTGGGCATGAAAGTCTGCGAAGCTGGAAGACTCGATAAGCTACGGCGTAATTTAGCCACTTCGGTCATCTTTGCATTGGACGATTGCGTAGGGGAGGAATAATTTCCTGGCGTGATAGTCCGCGGCTTCTTAGGCTCTGGTGGGGGGGCAATTCTGGCGGCATCAAAGCGATCTAGCTCAGCGATAGACCACCAGTTCGGGTCATATGGAAATTCAAGAGCTTTTAAGGACTTCAACTCGCTCTCGTTCAAAGTGCTCCGCCGACTGAACGACCCAGCTACATGGCCCATTTCGTGCCCGAGGTCAGATGGCCCTTCCTCTCTAGGTGCCATAGTTTCGACTCCCGCCAAACCACTCAAGTGACTAAGCACTCCAGAGTATAAAGCTCTGTCACTGTAACCACCTTCTAGAACGCTAATAACACGTCCATCGACACTAAGCCCTTCTTCGGATGCAATCCGGACTACGTCTCTCGTAAGCCGAGCATAAAATTCAGTCGGCACATTAACTTTATGCCGTTGCATTCCAGCGCCCTCCCATTCACTCGCGTCAAATCCGGCAGACAGAAAGATGGCGGCTCTTGGCATGTGCCCAGCAGCGCGAAACCGTTCCGTTTGTAGTCGGAGATAGTTGCGAGCCTTTTCGAGCAGGATGGAATACTTGGATTGGTAAAGCTTCCAGAACTCCACATCTGATTTCCACTCGTTCAGGTGCACATTCCATATGTTTTGTCCATGAGCATTGTCAATGCACAGGCTGGCGTTTTTGACTTTATCTTCGTCGCCATATTCGCACGGATACGAGTTGATATCATGGACGCTAAAATATCCTATCGAGGTCTTTTTCCAGGCGGCCGCATTTTTGGCCAATCCACGTTTGTTATGTTGCCAGGCGATGGCTTGTGAGCCGTCCCCGTGATGCAAATCAAAGTCGATAATCGCGGCATGGGTCAAGCCGTGATTCAATATCCCATGCATAATTCCGACGTGAACATTGTTCACCCAGCAGAACCCAGATGGGAACGAAGCAGAGCAGTGGTGTCCAGGGGGTCGTACGGCAACAAAGGCACGTCGGTGAGGGGACGTAGAAAAAACTGCGTCGACGGCTTCGCAGACAGCACCCAATGCCCCTTCAAAAGCATTCAAGGACTCGGAGCATAAGTAAAGGTCACCCTGGTGAAGATGTTGCGGCTCTGCGTCGGGGCCCCGATTCATCTCGGGCCTCCGCAGCTCGTTTCCATTAAGCGCAAGTTTTGCCTCGGCCGAGTCACACATAATCTTCAACTCCTCCATCCATTTGTTGCCGTGAACATTCGTTACCGCAGTGGATGAAATAGGAACTTTGCGGGCGGTCTTGTGAATGCGGAAAGGGATGCTAGGAAGCGTCTTTGGGTCCAGGTCCGGGTGAATAGGATGCTTTCCCTCGCAGTGCCTCTCGCCTAATCGCACATAAGCCATCGACAAACCTAGAATACTCGCCTGGATCCTTTCGGGTCGCTCGACGATGGTGCCAAGCAGATTCTTGGATGCGCGCGGTCTCGAGTATCGGTGCCCGTAACAGTCGTCATGCAGAATGACAATAGTCTCGGCAGACTGATCGGAGGCGGCACTGTGCAAAAGCTCCAACTCCTTGGCTAGATAAGCGCCTGCTACTGAAGCAGCCGTACGCGCAGGTCTTTCCTCCACCGCCTCCCCATAAATTGATAGCACATGGGACGGAGATTTTGCCGTGGTTGGAGAGAGGAAAGGGGTAGAGCTTCCCCGGCGCGAAGCGGCACGACTCGGCGTGCGACTGTTAACCGAGCGAAGCGAGTTCATCGAGGTTTTGCGAACAAGAATAGGCGATGGGGTATCGGCAACCATGCTGTTGACATTCGCTTTTGTCAAAAGGCCGCGCGGAGCTGCTCGTGTGTTAGGAGAAACAGACGATGGTCGTCGTTGACTGGCGGGATGTGACGGCGCATTGGATTCGGATTGGGGAGAGGCGGTCAGAGAGAGTTTGTTGAGCGAGAGTAAGAGGTCGTGGTCATGGTCATGATTGTTATTGTTGGTGTTGTTTACTGACAGTGCAGTTTGAGGTTGAGCTGGACAGCGCTCAGGGGAAGCCATGACTGGAGTTGGTTGGACATGCGGCCAGTCCAATCCTGAAAACTAGGTAAGCTTGAAGCCGTTCTAACCAACTAGCTGTATTGGCGAGAAGCCGAAGCATGCAAGACGGTCGAGTTCTAGTTGCGATGTTGCCTGCTAAATGAAGTCACGGCTAAAGAAAAGAGTAGGTATGTCAATATTTTGGGGAGTACTCTGCGTCAGTCGAAAGTTCCCAGCGCGCGTAACGCGACTCTGGTGGGGATAATTTAGGTAGCTGCAGTTATGCGCCCCGCCTCGTGGCCAACTAACCTAAACCACCAGACGCTAGGTACCTACCTACCTAAGTAGGTACCTAGGTACTTAAAAGTTACCCCTCCATCCCGCGCCAGCGAATCTGAGCTGGCTGACGTCGGTCGAGGCGCCTTATCAGTGGCCTGCCGGGCATTATCGCCACTCAGCCAATGTCTCTCAGTGCCGACAACGGATGGACATTGCTCTGTACGAATTATATTATAGCGATGCACCGCTGCAGCCAGCAGAACAACACCAAGTAGCACGTGGGTTAGAAGATATTCTTTCCAAAGAATAGACCAAAGGAAACGAAGTGATGCCAATACTCCAGAGTACAGGCACATGTCTAAGACACACAACCCCGCTACGAGAGACACCACCTTTGTTTCCCCGTAGCCTGTCCGAGTAAGAGTAAGCCTTGTTCGCATTTATAATCAAGAAGTCGCCTCCATCGCCCGATTGATTTTACACATTTCGGGCCGCCGGGTCTCTCGCCCTCTCGCCCTCTTTTATTGTACACGGCAGCATCTAAACAAAGGGCCCCCACGTATCCCGAACCCAGAGACAAACCATGGCGCCGTCGCTCGAAGAACCCGAGCCCGTCCAGGACGTCATCGACAACCCGCTGAAAGCGCGTCCGCAGCTCGTGGCGCCTGAGCCCGAGCACTGTCCCGGTCCCGAATCCGAGACGGCCGGTAAAGCAGACTCGTGCGCCGGATGTCCAAACCAGGCCATCTGCGCCAGCGCGCCTAAAGGTCCCGACCCAGATCTCCCGCTCATCACGGCGCGGCTAGCCGGCGTGCGGCACAAGATCCTAGTGCTATCCGGCAAGGGAGGCGTTGGCAAGAGCACGTTCACCAGCCTGCTATCGCACGCCTTTGCGACCGATGAGGCGCGCACCGTGGGTATAATGGACGCCGACATCTGCGGGCCGAGCATTCCCAAGATGATGGGTGTCGAGGACGAGACCATCCACATCAGTAATTCCGGATGGTCGCCCGTTTGGGTTGCCGATAACCTGGGCGTCATGAGCATCCAGTTCATGCTGCCAAACCGTGACGACGCCATTATCTGGCGCGGACCTAAGAAGAACGGACTTATCAAGAAGTTTCTTAAAGAGGTCGAGTGGGGCGAAATGGACTTTCTACTCGTCGACACACCACCCGGCACAAGCGACGAGCATCTCAGCGTCAACAGTCTCTTGAAAGAGAGTGGAATAGACGGTGCTATAATGGTGACGACGCCGCAAGAAGTGTCCCTGCTCGACGTGCGGAAGGAGATCGACTTCTGTAGGAAGGCTGGGATCAAAGTACTAGGTCTAGTGGAGAATATGAGCGGTTTCGTGTGTCCAAACTGCACGCACGAGAGCCAGATCTTCAAGGCTACGACGGGCGGTGGCGCGGCACTGGCAAAAGAGATGGGCATCCGATTCTTGGGTGAGGTGCCGCTGGATCCGAGGATAGGGATGGCCTGCGATTACGGTGAGAGCTTCTTCGACCATTACCCGGATAGCCCAGCGTGCAAGGCGCTTAAGCGCGTCGTGAGGGGACTAGCAGCAGAGATTGGCGAGGAAGTTCTACCAGATGACTAGATTACCCGAAAATACTGGCAGACTGCCAACCGATTAAAAAACAGCCTCTATATTCCGAATACGAACGCATTGGCATCAACCAAAAGCCACGATGTCGAGTAGAACCGGAGGGAGTTTTGAATGCGTTACTCGGTCTAAAGAACGCCAGCACCCAGACCTATAGTTCACATATCTATAAATCGCAACAGACACCTCTATCATTGGTCATCAGGCCTACTCTGCTCCTAGCTTCTTTGGGACTTCCTCCAAGTCATCGGCACTGTCGATATCGATTACTTTTCCAACCTCGCTCGTGTTCCGCATCAATTCCTTTGCCCCGGCGTACATCATGCGGCTTTCGGCGTTGCACGTCGTGGGTAGGTAGTATAAGAGGACGTACGGGACGGAGAGTCGGCCGGACGACTGCGCCGAAGGTTAGCGAGTGGCTGCTCCAAATTATCTACGTGCCATTGCCTCATATTTGGATACCATCTTGTATGTATATCAAGGCTCGCTCGAAAAGAAGATTTATGAAAGGACGATTATACGTACGAGTGTTAGTGGATAGCTGAGCAATATATACCGCGGCGAGTTATCGGGGAGATCGTCTGCGATCTCTTCGAGAGACTTGTAGACTACCTTATCTTCATCCTGCTTAATCTCATGTGTCTTCTTGTCAATGAAGTCTGTTGGTAGCGTGACGACGTGTCAGTCAGCCCGAGATCTAGACATGTCGCACGTGCGCAAAATGGCACGTGGGCAGCGTGGGCCGTATCGGCCGCTTCCAATGCGCCGGAGACGTACATACAAATAACAGCTTGCGGACCGCTGGCACGCGAGGTAGTTAACCTGAATTTGCGCAGGTGCTCTCTCGTCTGCTCCGAGAACGTGTAGAGTCGTGCTTCAGAGCTCTGTGGCCAGTGATTAGCGCCGCGCCGCGGTTGAGTTGGAATGAATGGCGGGGTGATGAGTGAGGGGCTGTACCATGTCGACGGTTGGTGAGGGGGGATCTAGGGTATCGATATAGATATATATATGTAGGGTTTAAGCAACCGCTCGGCTCGTATAGCGTATGATAGAAATACTTAAGGTGAGAACTTGAAGGATGAGTACATGTAGCCTAACTAGTAGGTCTCTATCTTCCCAACGCATTTACTGTAATGTATTGAGACAGTCCTGGAATGAGCCCCACTAATGACGAAGCTTTAGACAACCACCGATAGGCAAACAGAATTAGTCACGGCCAAAGCATGGCCCACATCTTAAAATGGAATTCAAGCAGCATTCATCCAGGTTTCATCCCTCGATATCGTGACACGACACAGTTATTGACGGTAGTAGAGACGGAGGTAAGTAAAGAAGTTTGTAATAGACGTATAATGCAGGTATTGTACAGGGCAATGCAAATTAACCGTCGTGTAATCAGGCAAGCATTAAAAGAATGATAAATCGGTCTCCTAGACCAGTATGTATTCATGGTATCGAGTGGATGAGTTATCATAGGCGCAACGCGACATCTCGGAATCAGCTTGCTGCTGCCACCCAGCTTATGAACGGAGCTTCTGCCTACGCACTAGGCTCGCTATAAGCATGTGAGAAATCAACCGGTGCACCAAAGTTTGGCGAGCCGTCACTGTGGGTGCCAAGGAGCTGGATCATCGTATACCGGCTATCGTCACAGGCACCGGCGGAATTGCTTGTGGCATGGTATGCGATCCAAGTCTGGCTGCCATCAGGACTCTGGAAGAACGAGTTATGGCCCGTGCCATAGTTTCCGTTGGCCGAGGACAGCACGCAGCCGCTAGATTTCGTCCAGGCGCCGGCCTTCGTCGGGTCGGTTGCGCCGTCCCACGCCAGGAGGCCGAGGCAGTAGCTTGCGGACCAGCAGTACGACGCCGAGTACGCGAGGTACGTCTTGCCGCCCCAGTATAGAGCCGCCGGCCCCTCGTTTACCGGCGTCGAGACCGTCTCCCACGCAGCGGTGGGCTGCGAGATCACGCTGATCGAGCCCGTCAGCGACGTGTAGTCCGAGCCCAATTTCTGGACGCACAGGGACTGTGCCGATACGCCGTGGAAACACGAGAAGACTAGATAATCGCCGAAGCTGGTACGGAGTGTCGAGGCGTCGATTGCCCATTCGGTTGTCAGCTGACCGGCATACGTGAAGCCGTCCCAGGGCGTAGCACCACCTTTTCGTTCATTGCGTGTCAACGAGAGGCAAAACAAGTTAAGAGAAGCAGGGATACGGAAGAGTAGCGGTGGTATTACCTTTAAGGACGTGCAGTCTCTGGTTGTCGAGATCGCTGCGTGTACAGACATACGTTAGTTGAGATCTATAGGTCCCACATCATAGAACTTGCCAGATTATACGAAACAAGGAAACCAAGGTATCAGGCGCGGGAGGTTTTTATACACACCTAGAATGGCCCGCGGTAAAATAGACGAACCAAGCCCCATTGAAGTAGTGGACCTCAGGCGCCCAGACGTTGGAATCGCGCGAGGTATCAGTGCTCGTATAGATAACCTTTTTCGTAGCCGTCTTGAGGCCCGCGACGGTCGTCGAGCGCGCGATCTCGACATCGGACCACGACGTCGTCATGAGATAATAGTAGCCCCCGCTATAAGTCACGAAGGGATCAGATCCCCCAGGGCTTGCTATGTTAGTCCAAGATAAGTGCTGAAAGCAATAGGCACGAACTCACCTACGGATCGGGTTCGTCCATGCGGAAGCAAAGCCCACCACGGTCACTAGACTCAAGAGAATCCCGAACATCTGTCGCAAACCCATTGTGGAGTATTGTATGTGAAATTATCGATCGCGGGGTGATCGGCGGGCTATCTACATTATACATCGTCCCTCTTCCCGGGACTTGGGAAGCTCTTTTTATACGTAATATGGATAGACCTACATCTCCACGATGGATCTCGTAGACTCGGTAGATCCCACATCACGCACTTTGTCGTGGATGAAGGGTCGATAGGCGTCGTCACCGGGAGGGAATAGCGTTGCAATGTCGAACCTCTTATTAGTGGATTATTGCGAGAACTCCAAAGGGAGCTGTCGGAAGAATGACGGAAATCGCTGAAAAGGGTAATAACCCGTGCCTCTAGAACCCGGCGCTATATTTTGTAGACCTAGCATGGCGGCCCAGACTTGCGGTCGTAAAATGACAATGCAATGCCGTTGCTTATCTGTTTTAAGCAGGAGAATTACTAGGTCTAACGCTCATTGGGCCGCAAGTATACGTATGATTAATATTTCCATTATGCATGTTGAATTATGCCTTATGATATATACAGAACAGTTAAAGAGCGAAGTTGTTCTGCGCCCAACTCCGTGATACAACCCACAGTATGATATTTCCTCAACATGGTATCAAAACTGGAACGAAATGAATAAAAAAGGACAACATCCTCTCGCTATAGATCAATTAGACATGCCAGATCCTTCGCTAATATTTCATTGTGAGTCGGGTGTTAGATTCATCTGCATATTATCGCCAAGCCCGTAGCTAACGTCCTGGAGGATGTCGTTGAGCTCCTGCTCTGTGAAATTCAAGTCGACGTCCATTCCTGCAGGTAAAGTATCTGTAATCGGAATAGAAAGTATTGGATCTAGGGCGGGCATGGACGAAGCCAAGCTCGCTGAAAGTGCAGAGGTCGTAGGCATAGGGGCTGGAAGCGTCGTGGCGAAATCAAAGGTGAAATCGGTCTCCATAGCGATAGGTTGTTGCGCAGATATATTCCGTTGCAGAGCTGCTTTGAATTTGCCAAGTAAGATAGCGTCATCACAAGGAGTCTTTTGCATTCCCAGAATGTCACGAGCCCGCGCTTGGAGCTGAGTATCACTTGGGAAAACGCCCGTTTTTTGCAACTCACGCTTGACGTATTCCGTCAGCCCCTTTTCAAGTTCACGGCTGCAAAATATCTTGGCTGGTGCCGGGTATCGTTGAGTGAAAGTTCGAAGAAAGTGGTTTGCAGTGCTAGCGTCGGACTCGAAAGGCTTCACTTGTTCGTTTAGGTATATCTGCGGGTTTCCGTGAAGTGGCTCGATCATCGCCGCAGGGTTGGGAGAGACATAAGGAGGCTCAAATCCAGTGCCACCATCTTTAACATTCCAGGCTACGGACCGAATACCTAGGCCGGGACCGGACCCGGGCGGTAGAATCCCCGCGTCAATTTTAAATCGCTGCAACCACTCTGCATTGTCGGCTGCTGTCTGGTTAAATGGGTCATCGCTAGAATGGGGTCAGTAAAGAAGAAATAGTGCTAGAATACCCCGACTTACTCATCGTATACTATCCAGCGTGCCTGGTGCTTGAGTTCTTCATCTGTGGGCATGTGCCGATTGGGGTTGTTGGCAGACATGGTTGCTGTTACGAAGCGAGCAAGATCTCTCGCCAAGCGGCGAAAGCAATTCGCATCGTTCAGGAATCTTGCACCAGGTTTAATGGAACTTGTACTGGATCCACCTGGTGACTGCCCAGCGTTCGCCTGGGGCGATTTGCCAGACAGGTGCGCTGTGTGGAACGGCTCCAATGGTATAGAATTATTCGGAGTGGAAGCGTGTTGTCTCCCACTTGATAGCGAACCACCAGAGACTGGGCTTGCGTGAGACGATTTGGGGGGGTGTCTCCCCCTAAAGAGCTCAAGCCATTCCGTGTCGTCCGCTGCTGTCTGATTCCACTCGTCATCGACCTCGTAAACAATAATTCTTGCTTGACGTTGCAAATCGGCGTCTGTGGGCTGGTTACCAAGCGTTCTTTGAAGCTGAAGGTATTCTCCAAGCTCGGCTTCGAGACGGCTGTAGTTGTGAATAGTAGAATCGATTGTTTTCGGATCGGTTGATCGCTTGTAGGCGTCACCAACGTCTTCACTTCGTGGAAGATGTGCCCGTTGTCGAAAGTCTTCAAGCCAAGACGACGAAGTATTGATCATTCGAATGACCCAATTTGCAATCGCCTCAGATGGATTACTCGACCTCTCCTCCATTCTCCCCAGGACACGGCATGCTTCATACTGAAGTTCATGATCCATGGCAGTCAGGCCTAATAATAACTTCGCATGGACGTAATCTTGCAGTTCTTTCTCGAATTCGCAGTTCTCAAAGATGTCAGATTTTCCGTTGATACGAAGAGAGGATAAGCAATTGGAACCAGGCGATCGCGGATTAAAGGCGGCCTGGCGTTTAGCTTCTTCAGACGACATAATTAAATCGCAAAGCCATGAAGCGGAACACATCCCGACGCCTTTCAGCATAACTTCAGCACCGTAGATGATGCGACAAGCCTCTTGTTGGATTTCTGGATCGCTAGGAGGGATACCTCGCTCCTCCGTTTTATTTGTAACCCACCATTGTAGTTCCATTTTCAGGAGCTCATATGCATTTGTTGGAGTACCAGCCGATGGTTGGCTAGCTTCGAAAGGTAAGGGCGATTGCCTCTCGTCGTGAATTAAGTCTGTAAACAAGTCAGATGTCTATACGTGGAGGCGTCTTAAGCTTAACTCACAAGGAGGAATTGAATTCTCCACCAGCTCGAGAACAGGTGCATCAAAACCCCAGTCACCCTTCCAGTCAGCCATAGTGTTACCCGTCTTGAAGTGCTCGGCAAGATGGTCGACTCGAACCGACCAGCTGTCAAGGACGACACCACAGAAACCACATCGCGATCGGATCGCAGGGGATGTTACTCGCCACTTGTCCATTGTCCACGGAAGAAATTTGGCATTGTGGACAAGCCGTAGATGCTGTCTTAAGTGATCCTTCCGGTAGAATGTTCGTTCCTCCTGGGTCCTTTCAGTACAACTGGAGAAATTATGCGACTCGATATGTGCGTCGTCTGGATTTGCTTCGCCGCAAAAACCACAACTTGTTACTTGGTTATCAGGGTTAACAGCTCGAGGGCCATCAGGAGAGCAGATCCACCGTTCGAGAGATAGGTGCAATGACTTCTCATGGCGTTGCCAATCGTGTTTTGTTCTAAAAGTCTCAGTACAGAAAGTACACTGAAAAGTCTTGAGTGGTTGGCTCAGGTGCTCCTCAGCACGCTTTGGGGGCGCACGCCTCCGTCGCCGCCGGCCACGGTTGCTTCGAACAAATGATGGAATGGACGAGCCACGGGACTGGTTGGAAAAGGCCGATGCGAAGGAGCCGCCACTGGAGTGCGAGGTTCCCAAACTGCTAGCCGACGACTGGTTGCAGAGTGATCTGCTGGACCCATCATCAGAGAGATTCCATACGTTGGGACTAGTGCGGCCGGAACCAGATGTCGCCGAGTACGAGCCGGAAGCGGACACGGCGCGAGCAATAGCAGTGACCGAAGCAGGTTCGTTTTCAGGCGGAGAGTTCTCCCAACGCTGTAGAGGATTCATGTTTTCGAAAAGTCCCGGCGTGCCCCTTCGTTGCGGAATGTCCAGCGCCTGCGCATATCCTCGGCCAATATGTGGTGATGTTGCTCTGGTGGGCTGGATCTTTCCCCGGCGTCGGGCGTTGGCCAGCCAGTTGGTGATCTGGGTCTTGTTCAGCCCAGTGATCTTTTGTAGGCTTTCCCTTTCCTCGTCTGTTGGATATGGATGATGGCTATGCATTACAACCCAGTTCTTAAGCACCTTGACGGATTCACGAGAGAACCGAGCACCAATCTTTGGTGGGTGTTGGGGACGCGGTGACAACGGTGACACTCCAGCAATGGCCATCACCGGTTGCGCTGGAGGCTCCGAGGTCATAATGGCAGCCAGCTCATCTTCATGGACAATTGAGGTCTCCGGCCTGTCGCCCATGGTGGGCCAGGGATTTGCGGGAAAGGTAGCGCCGCCGTCTGATGTACGTCTGTTGGTCGAGGGCCCAAAGCTACAGGCTCGTCGAAGTGCCACACAACTTGTGCAATAACCCTTGTATTTACCTTCCCTGATCCTCTTACAATGATAGGCCCATCGGGAACAATTAGTACAAGGAGCTTCCGGTGTCTCCCAGGCAAACTGAGACGTCCCCGGTGATATTCCCTCAGTGTCCAGGTCGGGGTATGTCGGGACTTCAACATCCTGTTGCAGCTGGGTAGACTCGTAATGTTGAAGTGCCCAGTAGGACCAATCGTCTCCATCGATATCACCAAAGACGAGGTCCATGCTAGGGTCTTCTGATAAGCCTGGGGCCGGCGCCGAGGCGACATCAGGAAGATTCTCTGCGCCCTCGGAGCTAGCCGGCAGGTCAAAGCCTGTGCTCGAGGCTGCAGCGTCCCAGTTTACGAAATCCATTACATCAATGTCCTCGTGGAGATCCTCTGGGATAGTTGTCATTCAAAGGGCACAAGAACTTGTGGACAACGAAGGCTGCCTTATTAGAGGCACGTGCCGGTTGAGAAACCACCACGGTCAAAAATGAACAGGCAGGGCGTTTCTGTGGGTACGCTGCTTATTACAGGGCGCGATCGGACGAGGCCGAAGCCGAAGGTATAATAATCAGGGAAACAGAAGAGAACAAACGATACGAGCGGGTTGGTTTTCGCTTTTAAAAAGCACAAGGCCAACCATGAACTTCTAACTAGTTCATCCGGAGATAGGCAAGGCAACTAGAATAGGAAACTAGTAGCGGTCAGCATTGGAAGGCCTTGACAATGCTATCAGTATAACTGGGTTCGTTAGACATAGATGTGCCCCAAGTCTTCGTGGGTTCTATGCCGGTCCCCGCGCAAGACTGACCGGTGGCAGAGGATGGCTGTTTGCGAAGAGTCATACTCTCACTTCACAGGCAGGATTCCGGTAATAAGACACGCGCCTCAAAAGACCGTCATCGTGGGGTATGAACGATAGTGGAGCCGTGCGCCCTTGAATTGACATGTACAGTAGGGCGTGGAGTCGTAGACAAGTGTGTAAGTAATAGCGTGCCAAGACGTCTAGTTGCGTCTTTAGCAACCATTGACAATTCCCAGCCAATAATAGCCGTTGCCGTGTTAGCATCTACTAGGGATTTATCGCTGTCATAACCACTTACTTGGTCGCCGTAGCTCGGAGCTGGCCCAGCGACCCCGTTCCCTTCGGAGGCCTGGAGCATACCGGCGGCTATATTTAATAATAAATACTGTAATGATTAACATTACCGGTTGTCGACAACGTCTCTCCGGGTGGGGCCAGGAACCCCAGGACAGATCTCCAACGGGATTGTGACTGTTCAGTATCACATATCGGATGTTGCTGCATGCCGCATCTTACAATCTCTATTCCGATGTGCTGGAGATCTTATTATTGGTCTGCAGGAGAGCATATCAAACCAAGCCTACCCGTAATTACACATATGATTATACACACTATGATCGAACAGTTTGTAGGTTAGTCATGATTAAGCCGGAACCGGCGTCCCTCGAGACTAATACCCCTGCGTGGCTGATGAGCATCCATACTCGGCTTGTCGGGGCTTGATCCGTATCTTTCGGCGCCGAACAATTCGGCTTCAAAAACGCGGCATCTACGGCGATAGCCAATCAGAGACTGTCGCCCCGGGTGGTTGAGGCAAGGGGACTGCGAATTCGAGAATCGGTGCTCCTCTGTGACTATCACGGCCACGCCACAACATTGGAGATTTAGAATGGAAACCAATGGACACAAAGTGCTTAAACCGGCAAGTCCTAATCATATTATATAAGACAAGGCAGTATCTAAGAAGTGCAAGTCACCAAGCTATCTTATGATCGCCAAAAGTACATAGGTCGGCATATTCAGGATTTGTCTGCTCAGAAGTTCTTGAAAAATCGCTTTGCTACATACCAGTTTCAGCTTTATTTCTACGATATACACCATAAAATTTCTATGTACCTATTTACGTATCTTGTTGTCGCGCGTAAGCGGCAGGAAATTGAAGACAAGCAAAAGCGGAATTAATTGTGCTATTGAACCTCAGCTGAAAGCAGGAGCTTGCATTCTATCATTAGGCCCGAGGTCTTTTCCATATGCCGTATGATCTAACATAGAATGAGCAAAACAGGTAACGACCTGGTGTATCATCTCGGCTCCGAAGCCTAACAAATTGCCCCTGCGCTGGCGGTCGCGATGCGCTTCGCCATGTTTCGCCACAGGGCTACAGTAGTGTAGAAGGGAAAGGGTCTCTTGAGTTTCGGTGAACCCGAACAGTGACTACGTACCTACTCAACACCAATCTGGTGCCACCTACCAGTCTGGCCACCCCTTTATCCAATACAACATCGCGGATTTTAGTTACAATAAAGTTATAACTTTTGAAAATCGCGATGTTGTATTGGATAAAGGGGTGGGCAGCACATACGTTCACAGGGGTACCACGCGTCAGTGGACAAGGGTCCGACCATTCCTTCGCTGCAACAAGGAAATCCTGGCCAATTAGCAACGCTGCCACCAGTTCCTAAGCTTGAGTTCGAGACCGCCGACATGAGCAACAGCATTTTGTGACACGAATCCTACGAGCCTGTACATCAATCCCAGATGCTATCCCAATAACCACGTTAATCACTCGTCACCTTTGGCATAATAGTATAATCGGCCAAGATTATATCCGCTTACTTGTAAAAATATGAGCGACGTGTTATTTTGTGGTAACCTCGATCTCTAACCTGCTCTTTCTGACGTCGATGTCTACTTAGGAAACTAGCTTCCTACATTTACCCTTACATTATTAAATATTTATTTGAATTAACGGTCTTGTGGCAGGTACGAAGATAGTGCAGATAAACACCCTTCACGGCGACTACAGGTGCCAAGTAGTCTACTCCATCCACTCCAACATCAATACACAACCCATTGGAACAGTCTCTGGGCCCATGCTAAACTCCGATGCAGAGAGATGGTATCCATTAAATGCATGGCGAACCCAGCTTCTAGCAACGTGCAATGTCTTACTTAGGAACTCAGTAAAATCGCAGCGTGGACCACTGTCATATCTGCATTCGGGTGTGTGAGGGCTGATATGTTCTGCGGACCCGGTTTCAAATAACAATTCCCGGGCGCGTTCACCATGAGAGCCTCTGTCCGGTTCGTCCAATCTGGGATAAAGCTAACGGCGGAACATGTAAAATTCGCGGATGTCGAGATACGTGGAAAGTTACCAGATGTGTATGCGGAATACGAAGCGCAGGCCTAGAATACTCGGAATTAGTTGTTGCCATTTGAGTGTAGTCTGTGAGGGTTTCTGAAGCTCTAGACATTGTCTTGGCCTAAGAAGGGAAGCCTGTACTTTGAAGGTTGCCAAGACGAGTAGAACATAGTGCTGGGAATTACTTACATCGATGCAGTCATCGAAGGTGCCGACGTAGAATGATTGGAGGGGAGGGTTTGGCGCGTCACTATTACAGTAGATCTCGAAAGTTGGTCTGCCGTAAACTTTTTCTCACGTCAGCTAACTATCACTATAGTGTCTCTTGTTATTCCGAACTTACAATCGGAAGTATATCGGGTTGCGGTAACCGAGTTTGGGTGTGCGGAACATCCTAGGTCTATCCTGCTACTGTTGAGATAGGCGGCCAACTTCGACTCCGCGTTTCTGGCTCTATTTGTTTGAATGCCAGTTCCAGCTGCTAACCCTATCACGGCCGCGAATAGTAGCGCGATAATCGCTGATAGAGCAAGCACTAAAATTGAGCATCCGCAAAACCGCCTTGATGTTTCCTTCCCTTGTTCTCTTGGATACGGAGCGACCGGTGTAGGCTTCGGGTAGTATACCTCAGGAAAGTTCTGTTGAGGGGCCACCTCTGGGGCATCGTGCCACTATGGAAGTATTAAAAGCGGAACAGGTCGTACAACTGCAATATAGGAAATAAACTTACATTCTGAGCCATATGTAGCTTTAGTAATTAAATGCTAGGGGATTACTTGGAAGCAAGCTGCTCCAGCGTGAATACAGACGAGTGCTATATAGGATTTCGAATTACAGGCACAGTATCCTGATTTCGATTTTACTACCGTAGAGGCACCATGATTGAAAATATAAAGGCTGAAGACAGACCGTCCTACTGACGAAGGTCGGTGCCGAATGGCGAGTATATGTATCAACCTTGAGTTAATAAATCTAGGACTCATAGACGAAACATCTACAATGTAGTAATATGGGTATTCACCTGCATATAGCTTGTTTGAGGCACGACAGGCATAGAGAACAGGGATCACCTCCTTCTGCTACCATAGCATCAGCAAGTCCAGTTGCGAGGCTAAAATTCCGGCCCTCTGCTAGGAAGATGCAGCTCTCCGTTTCAGCTGTGTACCTATGATTTTAATTGTGAGATACCACGGCCTTTTTTTTTCGTTCTTCTTAGTGCGCTGTTACGGAGGATTTGGCCGGTTGCGACCATCGAGATCAAAAAGACAGCTCTAACAACCAGAGACAGCGAACCTATACGGAAGTCTATGCTGTTAGGTGGGATTATAATTTAAGTCCTGTCATACAATATAGGTAGGTAGGTAGTAGGAAGGGAATGCATATGCGAGTTTGAAACATGGCTGAAGGCCGCTGCTTTTGTGGCTTGCCTACTACTGCGTAAATGTGGTTGTCTTGATAACGCGGTGTCCCTAGATTATCAACGACTCCTTCCAAGTGGTTAGCCTTACGTTGCAATGAAACTGCGTCTTTTAGTTGTTTGGTTTATTTCAACGAGGTGTTGTCAGCTTCGTCCCTCTAGGTACCTAGGTAGGCAGGACTAAAACTGCCGTCACTATGGACACTGTGGTATTAGGGGCTTTCTTAAACACCACCTCGGAAGTGATGCTATATGCTTTACATAGTAGTTCACTTGCGATACATTTCAAAGCGTAAATAATTGACATTCACTAGGTACTATAAGATCAGAATATCTTACATAAGAGCCAGAAGTGTGAGCCGGATATATGACTCTCTATAATACAGTGCATTACAGTATGATTACCGTGTATGTTAGCATCTAACCTCCTGACTATGATAAGACTCCCCCACCCGGCGCGTTATGCCAAGGCGTTATGCTGCCCCGAATCTAGCATCGAGTAAACTACATAAATGAATGGGAACCTCTTTTGCGGAAGGGCCCTTTGACACCGTTCTGTATCCTGCTTAGAAATAACGGTTAACCATTACGGCGAAACCGATTTCAATCGACCGACGTTGAGCCTGGCTATCGGGTCTAATATCCCTCTACCAATTTGTTGAGCACGCAGGTCGAGGTGACTGCCGGATCTGAGTGGTTCGCTATGACCGCTGTTGATAGCTCTACCCCAGATATTGAATATCGGAAACCAAAGACTAGGCAGCGAATCCATAAGGAACCACCTTCGCTTGCTGTTCCCAATATCAATGATGACGCTACTGAACGCAAACGAGTTCTGAACGTCTTGGCACAGCGCCGATATCGTGAGCACCCGAGGTTTTATCATCTCACGCGTATATGGAGAAATCTCTAATTTGCATCTTAGGCGAGCGTAAACGGCAAGGAAAAGGCCGTGGTAGGGCTGAAAATGCTACCTCAACTCCCCAGTCTAATAACACTCGGGATAATGGGTCTGATTCTCCCATAAGGCTGAATGCTTTGGTATCTGAAACCCCTGTTTTGGAGAATGATCCTTCATGTTCAACATATCTAAACCTTCTGTCACCTCCCGATTCTGCATCCACAAGCCTTAGCTTCAACTCTGATGTGATTCCGCGGACGAAATCGCCTACCGCGTCATTTGAGGTATCAGGAGCCGCTCTTCTCCCGGGAGTAGAAGAGTCTTGTCCTAACACTGACAACTCAAGCTGGTCGACTCTACAAGTTGGAGCATCGGTGACAGGGGAGAAAGTTGCTACACTTGACTTCCTCGATACTTTGGATCCGAGCGCCCTTCTCAACTCTTCGTCTACCAGTCCTTCAGTGTCCAACAACTCTGACACTACAGGTATATCATTTCCTGATTCATATTATCTCCCAGTCCACGAGCTAGCCATCCTAAGAGGTCTCGTGCTCATCGCTATGGTGTGTATAAAAACCTGCCCGTGCCTGATACCTTAGTCTCCTTGTTTGGTATAATCCTGCATGTTCTATGATGTGAAACTTAGAGATCTCGACTAACGTGTTTCTATGCATACAGCGGTTGCACTGTAATACCGCGACGATATGGCAGCTCAGCGCTAATTCGCACTTCAATGATGGAACACACACGGCACTAACGACTCGAGAGTTACCCGAAGTGTGGAGGCCAACATTATCGCAGTTGACCATACCGCATCATCCCGTTATCGACTTGCTGCCATGGCCAAGTGTTCGGGATCGCAGTCAGTAATTCTCGGAACTATTTTCTTCTTGTTTTAGCAACTTCTAAAGCACGAACTTTCCTGTCTAGGCCAAGACAGTGTTTAAGAACCTCCGAAAGCCTCACATTTTACACTCAAGATGGCGGTAACTGACTCCGAGTATTCTAGTCATTATGCTCCTCTGCTTACCGGATAATGCCCGTCCACCAGCTGCTGCTGGCCCTTGTAAGTAACTACCGGAATCTCTAGTTTCCTATTTCGTCTGTTTGGGAACTAAAAAGGCTCCTGTAAGACCTATCATCATGTAACAAGTGCTATATACACTCTGGAGATGCTTATCAAGAAGGTGATAACTAACTGAATTTTGAAGTGGCAGTCGCCCAGTTAGCCTATGATCTGGAGGACGGGGCTGAAGGCGTGAGAATCTGGGGCGACGACCCCTGCGAGCCGACCTCGTGGGAAGTTGGGCAGGTGCTTTTCGGGACCGAGAGGTCATAAACCAGAGTAATTACTGGCGGAAGTTACGCGGTGCTGCAACTTTGTCTGTGAAAGGCTAAGTAATATTAGTTTCATTGCCATTTTTATTACCAGGATCGTGTGGAATTATCGGACTCGTTTGTGTCCAAAGGCTTCCCCAGTTAACATAGACTTCCATTACCCGAAGGATTAAAGTTGTAACAAGGGCTTTGTTCAAGAGCTTGGAAGAGTGTTCAAATTCACATAATCATCTTTGCGATCAAGAAGGCTCTGGAGGTCTAATTCTCCTGTTTAGCTAGGCGGGCGCCTCTAGTCTATATGTGCTAATAGCTTCACCTAGGCCAGCCGCCTGGCTCCTGTCACAGTCCCGACTGCTGGAAGGTCCAGTATTGACTTATGGTTATTAACCAGTTAAATAGTCAGTGATAAAGCACTTCTTTGGAACCTTTATTCTAGTTGAATCCTCAATTCTCAAACAAAATGTCATATCCCGAAAAGAGAGAAAGTTAGTCAAGTATTTTTTAGTTGATGTCACAAACGTACCCGAGACTGGAATTTACATATGATGTATATAGTCATACGAGTGTGAGGCTTCGTGTGAGGCTTTAGCTCCTAGCTTACCCATATTTACATGGTCTTCTGAGATTACTATACTAAAGCGAGGTAGGCAAGGCGGAGCGAAAGTCGGCAACTAGAAGCGAGGCTATTCGGACATTTGGTGCGTAGACCCCCTGCTCTAGCTGAAGACAGGACCTTCACTGCCCCCCTTTCCAAGCTTTTGGTTGCCAAGTCCTTGCTACGATTGAACGATTTTTCTTGATTGGCGCTTATAACTATGACTTCTTACTCGTCTTGCTTCTTAAACGGTGATAGTGGCAAATAAAAGTATACGATTCATATTAAAAATAAAATAAGATGATGATGAGGTTATTATAAATAACAAGTTCTCTAACCATCAAAACGCCTCCCAATCCCTCCATACCTGTCGCAATATGTTCATTCGTCATAGCAAGAAAACCAGCCAAGACAGGTGAGGAGAAATGCTGCCTAAACGAATAGTATTCTACTCTTCTACTGCAGTCAGCCGTTTACGCCACACGCCTATACGCAAGATGGTTCGAATGTGTGTGTTGAAATAAGGTAGCTACGTCACGATCATATTATGCAGCATGAAGTCTTGCACTCATATAATTACGTTTCTTCTAACCACATACCAATGGAAAGAAATCCGTTCCTATCATCCTAAAGAACTCCTCACAGGATCAGAGCGAGCCTATCATTAAACTTGGTTATTTGTTGTTACCCCTATAATTGAGGTAAGTTGTGAATGTTTGTTGTCACGCGAAAATTTGTAAAAACCAATTTCGTAGGCTAATATGCGTTATATACAAAAGGTTCTTTGTTGTGTAGCATCAGGTGCTGTGTGTTGAGGCTTGTGACAACCCAAGCAACAAGATCAAAGATGGCGACGCCCAACAAATTCTCCAATCCTGACACGCCAGCCTGCGACTGTTTGCGGCTTTACGCGGGTTGTCTAATAATCAATCCTTTGCAGGCAATATGCTGTCTTCCATGTGTGTGCTGTGCATGGGCGCACAAGCAGCATCAGAAGCAAGGGGGAATATTAGACGGTGTCTCCCAGGAAAAGGAAATCACCGATAAGAGGGAATCAGAAGGCACTATAGATGACCAACCCTCCCAGCAACCTGGCATGGCCATGGTCCCCGATGCCTCGAAGCCCAAAGATCAGTGGCCGGCAGAATGGCATTCCCCGAGACACGGCACTTACACCGACCAGGCGAAGAAGAGCGTAAAGCGTGACGACGCTGAAGCGGGAGGTACAAAAGATAAGACTATCAAGGATAAACTTGCAGATAGTGTGTTGAAAGTTGCTACTGCTGGATAAAGTAAAGCGAATAGTTGATGGAGAGGGCCGGTGTTGTTTTGTCTACTTGTACTATCTTTATCTAATGAACGGCGGTGTTGAAATGGAAGCCACCCCATTTCCATTCTCTAGCAAGCGAATTAGTTATGAAATAAATACTGATAGTCAAAGCTGTGTTAGATAACCAATAACGGATAGTCGTAGAGTCAAAGAAACTTCACGAGCAACACTTGGAGACCGATCTATCTCTTTACTTCCATTGCTTAGCTCCAATACCGGTTTGGAGGACTTAGCGAGATTTCGAGGCCCTGTCATCTGAGTGACGTACCATAATATTTAGACCCTTCTTAAGGGAAGTAATCTGCGACATCCGGGGGTTAGGAGTGGCCGATTTCGGTTGCCACACTCGATGATGCCGACACCGCTTACAATTAAATCCAAGTATTTTTTATGGCGGTGATAAGTGAGATAGGAGTTCTTGGGTTTCCTCTCCACGTTGCTCCATAGTGTACGCTAAAACAATGTTGAAAACACCAGCCTCGCTAAGAGATTAGAAATTCTTCTAAGTATGCTTCAAAGAGCCTGATTAGAGCGCGCGTAGAGATGCTAGTGTCACGTAGCCTGTGTATGCCTCCTGATTGTCTTATGAATACATCTTCACAGAGTGACCACGTGTTTGATCGATAATGTCCTTCGAGCAGTTGCGAAGCTAACAAGAAAAGAGTAAACTTGAAGATAGACAAATATAATTGAAGTGATATATGACATAGTTAGTAACTTCCTAAGTTTAACTACCTAGGTAGGCGAATGTCCATCTTGCAAGACCATAATCAAGTAGACCCAAGAAATATACGTAGCAGCACTGTGAGTAGCGAGCATAGCTAGTGCAGAATATTGACGCTGAGCAACATTTTGGATTTAGCACTCCTATGCTATGGCTGTCTTTGATCTATGCAAGGCCGTGGTAAACCCCAAGCTGAGAGCCTATCCCAGACTAATCCCCATACTTAGCTTTCTGGTTTTCTTACTGCGCTTCTCTTAAGCACGGAAGACGTTAATGTTTGCGTATCTCATTTGATGCCCTGAGGACTATTTCAGCTCAGTTGAGATTTCTTCCTGTCTATTGCATGTCCAGTGTATTGGTATATCTCCCTCGTCGCAAGAGTTGTTAGAAGACTGGCGCATTTACGGATTGTGGTGGCTCCCTTAACAATACTGGTTACTGGGGCCATAGTTGCCATTTTGCCAAGACATTGAAAGTATGGAGCGCCTAAACTCTCCATCTTAAGTAGGTAGGTAGATACTGTTTGGGACGACATGGTATGGAACACGACCAGACAACGCGAACGCCGTTAGATTATGTGGTTCAAGAGACGACCTCGACCCTTTGCGGCTGGTTTAGTACCTAGGTACTTAGAGGTACAGTAGTCTCGCATGCCCCCATGCACACAATACACAGCTAGGGTAGAGGTAAGCGTGAATAATTCCGACCCCACTCGTTCGTTAAACAGGTCGACAGTATGATTGAGCTATATCCGACGTTTAGGTGTCTCTTGAAATATGAACGAAAACAAATTCCGTGAAGGCAGCTTATATCCATTGCCTCACAAGTCGTGCAGTTTTGTGCGAGTTGAACAGCCCGGGGAATATCTACTTCGATGGGTCTGACATGAGGACGACTAGGTAGACCTCGGGAGCCCCTCCGGCAATACCAGTAAGCAACAAGGCAATTATATGGGCGATGTTCAAACGTTGCGGTAGACAAGGTACCTGGGTATATAGGTAAACAGTCTGCATATGTACACAGACCCATTAACAGTCGAGGAGGGCATACTTGATAACTCGCTCAGCGATCAGGCTGCAGCGTGATGTAATTGTGTTTGAGGGAGAGAATAGGCCACGAACTGCTGCTGACATGGTGATCCCCTCGAAGGACTTAATGCTGTGTTCACCATCACTGCAATGAATTTACGTAGCCAATCGGCGGCGTCATCCCCTGTGACTGTTGTGTGGAAGGATTTAAGAGGTATCCACTATCCAAGTGTGGCCGAAGCTCCCGGAGAGGCAGTGTACTTCCAACCTCTACTGTATAAGCATGCAGCTGCTATAACATAGTGACGGTAACATGATGGAGGGGCAATTGAGGGGTAATTATACTTAGGTACTGTTACATCCCTCTAGACCTTGACCCAGGAACCAGGAATCGGCTGGCAAAGACAGGGCGTTGATCTTGGTACCTGGGTAGGCAGCTACAATACCAAAGTATCGGACCGACGAGTAGGTGTGTATAGTAGGTAGGTAGTTAGGTATGGCCAGATTGCGTAGAAACAAACCAAAAAAACCTTTGTGAATTGTTGATTATGACGGGAGACTAAGTGCGCACTAGGTCACAACATATACAGTAAGTCAGATGGCACGCTAATACGAAAAGTGCACCCTGCAGGAGACGGGGGGTACTGGAGAGGGCAATGCGGAATCGGTGAGATCCAAGGATGAGCGCCCGAATGGCTGAGAGAACTTTGAAGGCATGGGATTTCCCAAAGCATACAACTGTAGCTTCCGTCTCGCCAGCCAATAATCGAAGCTCCATGGTCGGAGTTGTGGCATGTCCACCTACGGCCGCCGTCGCTGCCGCCGCTGCTTTCTCTGCCCTCTCCGGTCTACTGTACACTAGGTACACTAACTAACCTTACCTAAAGAAGTCTACAGCACAAGTCTCTTACTTCTCTTTCACCTCATTCTCTCTCGACCCTTCTTCCCGCCTTTTTGTCTCCTCTTCTGTTTTCTTTCTCCTTGTTCCGCGATAATAGCGTACTGGGTGTGCCAGGAGTCGCGTAGTGATTTTTGGGCACAGTGGGAGTAGTCAGTTCGACCAACGTCCTCAGAAGGTGTATCTGCGGCCCTCTTTTCTTTTTCTCATCACACAACTGCTTGGTGAGACTCCTTCCCGTTCTCCTTACCCGCCCCTCTTTCTCCTGATGCTGGACACCGCGTCGCAAAGCCCGCTCCTGGGCGCTGAGGTACACGGTATACACAGAGGCCCGTGTTACTTTGATCTGCAGTTGCATCCGACGCCGCCCATGACGGTTGCCCTGTGGCAGCCTACATATCCAAGAGTAGACTCACTGACTTCGTCACAAGTTGGTTCCTTCTCGCTACATCGTGACCTTTTGCGGGCTCCACAACCCTCGGCCTCGACCGCATACCAGTACCAACCGCCAAAATGCATATCATCGACATGGTTGCAGATGCCGAGAGGACCGGCGAACCGTCGTTTTCCTTCGAGTACTTCCCTCCCAAGACCGCCCAGGGTGTCCAAAACCTTTACGACCGAATGGAGCGCATGTACGATTTCGGCCCTAAATTCATCGACATAACATGGGGAGCTGGCGGCCGGATTGCTGAGCTTACCTGTGATATGGTCTTACAAGCTCAAACATTTTTCGGCCTCGAGACCTGCATGCATCTGACTTGCACTGACATGGGCGAGGAAAAGGTCAATGATGCCCTGCAAAAGGCGTACAGGGCTGGCTGTACCAATATCCTGGCGCTTCGTGGAGACCCCCCGAGAGAGAAGGAGAAGTGGGTGGCTACTGACGGCGGATTCCAGTACGCCAGAGACCTTGTAGCTCATATCCGTAAGAGATATGGGAATCACTTTGACATTGGCGTTGCTGGCTATCCCGAGGGTTGTGACGATAACAAGGACGAGGAGTCCTTGCTCGACCACTTGAAGGAGAAGGTTGATATGGGTGGTACCTTCATTGTTACGCAAATGTTCTACGACGCCGACAATTTTATTCGATGGGTGGGAAAAGTGCGAGAGAGGGGTATCACTGTTCCCATTATTCCAGGGATTATGCCTATTGCTACCTACGCCAGCTTTCTTCGACGCGCAAACCATATGAACTGCAAGATCCCCGAAAAGTGGATGGCTGCCTTGGAGCCCATCAAGAACGATGATTCGGCTGTTAGAGAGGTTGGGAAGGTCCTCGTGGCGGAGTTGTGCCGCCAAATCATGTCTGCGGGCATTGTCCACCTTCATTTTTACACCATGAACCTAGCACAAGCTACCCGCATGGTTCTGGAGGAGCTGGATTGGTTACCCTCTTCGCAGCGCCCCCGGCAGCAACCGCTCCCCTGGAAACAATCGCTCGGTTTTGGTCGTCGTGAAGAAGATGTTCGCCCTATATTCTGGAGGAATCGTAACAAGTCCTATATTTCTAGGACACAGGAATGGGACGAATTTCCCAACGGTAGATGGGGTGATTCCCGCTCACCTGCGTTCGGTGAACTCGATGCATATGGAATTGGTCTGACGGGATCGAACGAGTCTAACCGGAAGAAATGGGGCGAACCCCAATCTATTAGTGATATCGCAAGTCTCTTTGTCCGCTATCTAGAGAAAGACCTGGACTCCCTGCCATGGAGCGAGGCACCACTTTCAGGTGAAGCCGTTTCGATCAAGGACGACCTCATCAACCTGAACAAACGTGGGTTTATTACCATCAATTCTCAGCCTGCCATCGATGGGGTCAAATCAACGCATCCAATCTATGGGTGGGGACCCCCAAACGGATTTGTATACCAGAAGGCTTACTTGGAGCTTTTTGTGCACCCCGAATTGTATGGTGAGGTGATTCGCCGGATCGAGAGCAAGGAGACTCTTTCGTACTACGCCGTCAACCAAGCGGGAACTTTCGCGACCAATGCGCCTTCGGAAGGGCCAAACGCTGTTACCTGGGGCGTCTTCCCAGGTAAGGAGATTGTCCAGCCCACCATTGTAGAGAGTGTGAGTTTCCTTGCTTGGAAGGACGAGGCCTTCCGACTTGGAAATGATTGGGCGCGTTGCCATGACGCCAACAGTCCCAGCCGTGCCCTAATTGAGGGGATTATGAATGAATGGTACTTAATCAACATCGGTATGCAGTGATTCCTCGTGGCATATGCTTCAATTCATGATCCTAACGGCATTTTAGTGAATAACGATTTCCACGACACGATGGCTGTATTCGAGCTGTTTGACGGGCTGGAAGTTAAGAACCTTGACACTCCGGTATCCACCACGGCTCCGCATACCAACGGTACCAATGGCCATAAGGAGGCGATTGGCGTTGCGGCACCGAACTAAATTTTATAACGATTGAACGATTTGGCGCATTTTAGGTTAGAGATTTTCAACAAGCATATGGCCTGGTGATATTGGCCACAAGGGGCTCAACTGATTCAACAAGCATGCACTAGAGGCGTTTGGTTTTTTCAACAAAAGGTTTCGGGACAGTAGGCTCATCAACTGGCTGGAAACAATGCCCTCGAGGCCTAGAGGGACTGGTAAATAAGGCTGCATCTATATCTCAACGATACCCCGGGACTTGAATTTTGAGGAGTGGATTCGCGCACGAAGTGGGCAAAAGGTGGTGAAGCAACAGACCTCAACCGTCTGTTTCGCAATGATATGAAGTCGGCTGCCAGGCACTGGTCTCTTTCTGCAACAAGTCGAGAAATGCGTTTGAGTTTTGCTCTCATCGCACTATACCAAACGGTTAAATACAAGATAATTCTTTGGCGGCGCTTATATGCTGCTACTACAACATCGATCACCTTTTGGTCTTGTTATTAGATTACCCTATAAAACCAAATCAGTAGACTTTCCAAAAAGGCAATTGGCTAGATAGTAGGTATCAATAGGCAATATCGTTTGAATCGGAAGCTCTCGTCTCTTGAATTCAATATATATACACATAAAACTTGGTGTAAGACATCTGCCTATATGAACATACCTAGGAGGGTACCTACAGAGTACTGTCTGTACATGAGTTAGGTAGCTTGGGGACCACTAGACGCGGTAGGCGCCTACCCAGACGAACCAACCAGGTTACCGAGGATCTTCCGCATTGGCTCTCCGCAGTCCCCCGCCAGAAGTGGAGGTACCGTCTGTCTGTACATCCTATTTGTACACTCCAACTTACATCATCATCTGTAGGGCTTCGGTATCGCCTGGACATTTGTATCCCAGTTGTTATAGATCCCTATGTCCCACAGCGTTATCCTCGCTCTTTACCTACCTAGTAGGTAATTGTTACACCGACGAGTTGTTCTTTGCCGGCTAACGCCATTTTGTAGGAAACATACCTGTCGTCGTTACATTATTGCTTTGTCATTTGACTCGCTATCGTTTACTTCATTAACTTACACTCGTATTACGCTCTGTCTTGTTGTCTTACGTGAGGATCCCGTATGAATTCCCGAATCACACAGCTCGCACGCCATCTTTCAAGGCCTCGACTCAATCTCGGCTACGTACCTGCTACTGCAGGCTCGCGATCAAGCGCTGGGTGTGTTTCGTCGAGAATCATGGCTTCAGCTTCGGCCTTGACGGATGGGAGAGGTAGTCGCACGATTCACACCGCTGCTTGTCTAATTATTGGTGATGAAGTTCTCGGTGGCAAGGTTGGTCTCGTCCCCTGTCGGTGTCGTCACTGAATGATATACTAACATCATTTGTAGACGGTTGATGTAAGATAACTAGCCGTATGTGTTCTCGGATCTGAATTGACGCCAGAGTCGTAGACCAACTCAGCTTTTATGGCTAAATGGTGCTTCACTCTCGGTATGGTAAGACACGATACATACTTCATACTTGCAGAGTGTGCTTGATAGTCATTATGAAAGTGAGACCTTGTCTGACTCTATGTGCCCCTAACAGAACTTGAAAAGGGTTGAGACGATTGAAGATGATGAAGACGAGATCATCGAAGCTGTACGGAGAATGAGCAATCGCTACGATTTCGTGGTTACTAGGTACCTAATCTTATCCTCAAGTGCCATAGCAAGCGAAGTATTAAGCTAATGCATAAATCTGCAGCGGAGGTATAGGTCCGACGTAAGTAGCTCCTTCGCCATCCTGAACTTGTTATCTGTAGACTCACTCGCTACAAATCAGGCATGACGACATTACCTACCAGTCCATAGCTAAGGCGTTTGGGCTGCCGCTGAAACTCCATGGTGAGGCATACGAGCGAATGAAGAAACTCAGCAAGCCGAATAAGTCGCAACCCAACTTTAGCTGGGATGTTGATTCACCTGCCAAGACTGCGCGGCTGCGCATGGTTGAGCTGCCTATTGACGAGTCCCGCGACGTGAACAAGCAGGTTCTATTCCCTCGTGATGAGCTGTGGGTGCCCGTCTCTGTCGTCAATGGGAATGTTCACATTCTTCCGGGTGTCCCGAGATTATGTAAGTTACACCCCGCGATCAATGTTGAAGAAGCTGCTTAACAAGTATAGTCGAGGGTTTGCTGGAAGGCCTCAAGCCTTTCATCGTTGACCGGCTCGTAGATCCCGAGGGCAAAGGAATATGTCGAGTTATCATCTCGACACCTTTGCCTGAGAGTGCAGTTGCCGGCTATTTGACAGGACTTGCCGCGAAAGTAGCCCCAAAAGGAGTCAAAGTTGGCAGTTATCCTCGGTGGGGGAAGAAGAACAACTCTGTCACCCTCGTTGGTCGCGACAGAGACTATCTGGAAAGCTTGGTGGCGGAGGTAGTCGCCAATGTTGAGGGAAAACGGATTGCTGTTGAAGGCGAGGACGATGAACCCGAGCAGCCGCAGTCTAACTAAACCCACATTTGCATGATCTCATACTGGTAGTTGTCTTTGCATGCTATGTAGGCGGGGCAACCCATCATTGACTGTCCTGTACAATCTCTGTTCTCATAGAGCTGTAGCTGATCCACAATAGTAGTCAGATGAGTTCACAACCATAGACAGATTGCATTGTTTTGCGCCTTCAACACGTTGTCGATGAGAACTTGGAACGGGCATCTATTCGACACCGGACACGACGGTCGGCCTCTGCGTCCGGCTGCGCCTGCCGTCGGCGGCTCCCGCGGCGTTCGAGCGGTTGCTTGACTCAAGACTCAAGCCGGACCCCTGGCGCTGTCGAGATTATGAGTTCGCACCAAGCGGCGTCGCCAAGCGTTCCCCGGCGCGCTCCATCCCACCCACCATATCATACTGGTATCGCATGTGTCGCCCGTCCCCATCTCCATCTCTACGCTAAACCAGAAGGTCCACAGCTTGGGTTGCATTGCTATGCATGAAGAGCGTTGGCAGTTGTCTAGGAAGTTTATATTTATATCTGCTGCTGTTGCCTGTAGGAAGCGGATTACGGGCGTTGTTCGGCCCCCGTCGCTTCCTCCAATTTTCGAGCGCGCGCGTAACGTTCCAGACTTCTGGAAGCTTTAGCGAACAAGACAGTCAAGAGAATCGTTCGAGAAGGATGCCCAAATTAAGAACAGGCCCACTCCCCCTCGATGTGGCTTTATTGTACTAGACACTAAAGACGTATGTTGTAGGTATGGGCTTTGTTATGATTGGTTCTCTGCTCCGTAGTGTGGATTGGCCGTTGTGTGATTCAGGGGTTTCTCATTTTGTACACTACACTAATTCATAATAACCCTCCTCTTTCTCTACAACCGGTAATTGCTGGTTCAGCACACTACACTGCTACTCTGATTGTCGGTTCGCGGCCAAAAGAGTACTGCGCAGGTAGGTAGATCGGTAATTCGACCATTGAACGGGGGCAAGCTTAGACTAAATCAGGTAGCTTCTTAGGCAAGGAAATGAGGCTCATTTCGTTCAACGTGTAATCGTCGTGAGAGTAAACCCCCTAATGGAGCAGCCTAGGTATCGTTGCGGGAGAGCTAAGTAACCTTGCGGCGCGACCAAGACAGGCTTGAAGCAGTGTTGTATTCTCTGGGCACTGAACCATAATTGACAAGTTTGCCCCACCCTATTGCTCTAAGTATGAACTTGAGGGTGGACAATAAATATCACAATACAGACGGCATTTCCGGTATTGCTTGCATGGCTCTCTCTGTATATAATTTTGTGGTATGTGTGATTGCAACACTTGAAATTTTAAGGGGCGTAACAATTGTCATTCTATATTATTACGTAGTAACTATTTACCTAAGCATTTTATTATACCTATCTCTAGCTACCTACCCGGGTAACTAGGACTTACCTACTACTAGTACTTCAACCTAACGACTAGGTACTTAGATGCTATGTACCCACCTACTAACTACATGTAGCGTTGTGATGCTATTGTACTAGCTATTGCTCTGAGCTAAGTAATTACTCTAAGTTAGTATGTAGCATTAGAGCAAAGCGTGTTAAGTTGGAAAGATGCATTCCCTGGTGATACAACTAAATTGTACCCAATTTATGGTTGTGATAGCCGCTACTACTAGGTAGTATTGATGGAGATGTCACCGCGCATGCATGATGCGTTGCCAGGTTCTATGGCTTCTATGGCTTGAACAAGAACAGCAAAGAACTGGCATGGAATCCCGAGCACTGGTGAGAGATAGGGGCATATGGATGCTCTCTACACTCAGCAGATACCTCCAGCACCGTACCGGTATTTGACATTATCAGGTAGTATCATCTTCCTTCAAGCGTGGTGGGAGCTGGTATAGGTATAGATATCCAGTCTCATGCAAATAAGATAGGCATAGGATTCATTGCACATGTGTGCTTTTCGTCGCGGATTCCGGAATCTGCGACTATACTACTTACCCTGTAGGTAGGCACACTAGCCATAGCACCTCATTGGCTACACAGGTCAACGCCGGTTGAAGGCAGCCAGCTTTGCCGTAGCATTCTGCAGCTATTTTTACGTTAGGCTGCTCGCAGTTGTTCTCGAAGGATTCTTATGGCAGGGTTGGGAATCATCAAGTGGAATCCAAAGGCGTATTTGTAGGTATCCTAGATATATTAGATGGGCTCTTAGCCAGATGCGTAGCACCTACTTGCGGCATATAGCTTCTCGAAGCAATCCCAAGTACACCAGAGTACCCGTACAGCAGTACCGTGCCTCTTGCCCTAAAGTACACTAGTATAATGGGGAAAGCTGGTTGCCACATTCGCCTTAGTGTTGCTGATCGCGGTCAGTTTGTGCTGCCATCACAGGTAATCAGAGCAAACAGGTCGGCTCGTCGGCGCTGGGCACCAACGCTCCAACGTTCTCCGCCCCCTTTAAAGCATCCACCACCTGGCGTTGGCAGATGCTGCCAAATTAGTCACAGTAGCCACACTGGTATCGCAGGGATACATACAGCGAGGTGTAGGCAGTGAGGCATCTAAGTACCTACCCAGGTACCTACCTATGGTAGGTAGTACAGCACGCCCGTAGGCTGTAAAGGCTGTGCAGGTTAGGCTGTAGCCATTCCCCTTCAACCTTAAAACCTCTACTACACTGCACACCGCGCCCTTACCTTTAACCGTGCAACCTTCGCCCATTCGCCCATTCACCAGCTGAGCGTACCTACCTACCTACTGTACCTACCTATGTACTGGTAGCGGTAACTAGTGTACATCCACTTCGCTAGCACGCTATCTAAGACGCCATTCTTCTTTCGGAACTCTATTTTCCTGCTCCCTTTCTTCAGGCCTTCTTCCTCTTCTACTTTTTTAATTTCCTCCTCTTGATTCCCCGACTGTCCGCGGTACCTGGTCCACCCCCCTTCCTTTTCAATGGTCGTTGCTCTTTGTGCTGTACTAGTAACGCAATAAACCCCTCGATCCAGCTCCAGTGGGCCATCCGCCATCCGCCATCCGCCATCCGCCATCCGCCATCCCATCGCGGCCGACCAAGTCTCAGAGCTCGAGAGCCACAGCCAGGAGTATACCCACTCATATTAAGCCTAGTATACTTACCTACCTACCTGGTAGTATCCTTGATATCCTGGACTTACCTACCTAACTTGGTCGACACTATCCACGCTGCACTAATTGATCCCTGAACCAGCGCCATCCGGCGGCCCAAACCTGGGACAAGTTCACAACAACAAAACCACTCCTTGCTCTTCCTGTCGAGCCTCGTCTCTGCAACGCAACGCAACGCAACGCCACGCCTCCCCTCGCATTACGTCGGTGCGCATCGTCCTCCACTCGACCGACGCACGTCTTCTCGCCTTTCGAACCCGTGCTTGTGTTCCGCTGTGCCGTCGCATCAAGGTAGCCGCCGTCCATATCTAGATTGAAGACTCGTCATCGAGGCCCTGGCTGGAAGAATTCTTTGTCCGGTTCACAATGGCGTCCAAAGTATGTCAAGCATCGCAGCTCTCCCTCTCGTGCGGATCAATTGGCGGCTTCCATCTGTTCGGGCATGTTCCTCGCTGACCGCGTGCCAATTTAGTTTCTACGAGAATACAAGGTGGTGGTTGTCGGTGGAGGTGGTGTCGGTAAATCCTGCTTGACGATCCAGATGACGCAGGACCATTTCATCGACGAATATGATCCAACTATCGAGGGTACGTTGCAGCCTCCCTATTGCGCCTCGCCCCGCTCGTTGGCCCGTTGTCCCGATCTAACATACGCGCTGTATTAGACTCGTACCGAAAGCAATGCATCATCGATGAAGAGCTAGCCCTCCTCGACGTTCTTGACACCGCCGGCCAGGAAGAGTATGCTGCGATGAGAGAACAGTACATGGTCAATGGGGAGGGATTTATGCTCGTGTTCTCGATAACTTCACAAGAGTCTCTCGATGAGATTCACGCTTTGCACAGACAGATCTTGAGAGTGAAGGGCAAGCAGGAGGGTGACCACTTCCCTGTTGTCTTGGTCGGCAACAAATGTGATCTTGAACACGAACGTGTTGTCACAAGAGAGAGTAATTACAAGTGCCCCCTTGCTGTCGTGCGCCAGTCGAACTGACAAATTTCCCAGAGGCCGAGAGGAGCGCGGCAGAATTCCGATGCCCGTATATTGAAACCTCTGCCAAGTCCCGTATCAATGTGGAAGCCGCCTTCTTTGAAGTCGTGCGTGAGATTCGGAGCTACGACCGCAACCTAGGTGGCATCTCAGCAAATAATGGTCGGGGTAGCGGTGTCAATGGACCGGATAAGATGGAAATGACCGATGGCGAGGCAGAGGCCGGCTGTTGCTCAAAATGTGTCATCCTATAGTGACCCGAACCTACCCAGGACCTAAAGCTACCTTAACCATTACGAGACGGGCGTCTAGATGGGCGTCGGGCATGTGTCACTTCTACCTCGATCCACTAAGATGGATGGCTTTGGCGACTTGGACGACGTATATAGGCCTATGTCGGCATGCCCCTGCATGATATAAAAGGAGTCGGACGGATTTTTCTGCCAGGTTTTTATGGAATGAGCAATCACCAGCATCCGGCGGAAAGGTGAGCCAGGGATGGTCAAGCGATCATGAATCGTTAGGGGGTTATACCGTTGTCACCGTTGCCGTCGCCGGGATCGACATTTCAGCCTAGGACAGGCAACAGAATGTTTCGTTGGGAGCTGCTCCAGCTGACAAAGTGATCAAAACGAGATGATGGATATCTCCCATCCGGTCTTTTCATACCTTTTGTAATGTTCTTTACTTATTTACGTTGCAGTCTTCTTGTGTTTCAGTCATAGATTCAATTCAACGGCCATGGGTGGTATTCAAGTCATTTTGGTCTCTCCGTTCCCTTCGCCAATGAGTTGTCTCTACTCTCTGGTTAGTGCCCATCGAATCTAGAGCAAATCAAGCACCCGGCATGGTCCACATCAACTGTTCATTCTCACGTGACCTAGTCAAGCCTAGACTATAGTAAGTTGACCAACATCTTATCGAAACCAGCTTCATAACACAAGCTTGTAAGGTGGCGCCCAAATTTAGATTTCAAGATTGATGCACAAAAGAACAGGAAAAAACAAGACTTCGATGATGATGTTCTTTTACCTAGCTGGCTACTAACTTTATCCTAATAGGTATGGTAATATCCCAAATAGTTGCCATTGCTCTCCGCAACAGAGCTTAGTTGTGTCCTCAAAGGAACTCCTTCATGATGCCATTAGGACTTTGACAAAGAAGACCAGCCACCCCTTGGCGTCTAAGAAGGGCCAGTCCGATGGTCGTGAGAATCACAATGGAGGCTATTCCGCCGGACAATGGCCTTCTCCATCGTAGCCTTCCGGGCTCGAAGAATCTATATGTGCCGCCGGTCATGTCACTTTCACAATGTCATTGTTGGGCTTACTCCTTTAGCATTACAATCTGCTTTCACAAATTCGACTATAAGTTGGGAGCAGCTCTGTTCGTGGCTCCTTAAATCATCAAGACAATACCAAACTTAAGCATCAGAAAACATCAAGAGAGAGAAAATATACACATCACCGTAGCATATATCCGAATAAAACGACCCTTAATCAAGAAAGATTGACGACGGACGAAATGAACAATAATGCGTTGATCGCCGGGGGTTTCGCATTTACAGATGCCTACAACCCCAACTTACCCGACTACGATCCTGCACTAGTTGAGGCGCACTTTCAACAAAGCTCGCCTAGGAGAGCTCATGAGCTCTTAGCCTGGCGGCAGCACTTCTATCCCGGCGAATCTCGCTGTGCTAGATGTCTCATTCTCCGTCTGGACTGCGATATCAGCGATTCCAATGGCAGCTGCTCCAACTGTATCATATCCCAATCACAATGCAGAATCATCGGCTCAGGCTCGCCTAGCAACGACCCGTTTCTTCCGGACCTCTCAGGCAATCAAACCCCAGGTCATATCCCAGATGAGAGTCTTCCCGTTATTGAGAACTACCCAACTGTTCCCGACTTTCATGGTTCGCCAAACAACCGATCCCAAGGTAGTACGTCGGATAACAATCACCAGGTCATCGAGGACCACCCAACTGTTCCTGACTCTCAAGGTAGCCCAGACAACAACGTCTCGGGCATTATCCCAGAGATCCCCGACCCGAATAGCCTGTCTCCTTCTACATATATAGATCCTTTTCTGTTCGTACCATCACCGCCTCCTCAAAATCCGGATATTCAAAACCCCCAAAACATCATGTCTCCTTCTACATATATAGATCCTTCCGTATTCCTACAGCCACCATCTCCCCAGAATCCGAACCCTCGAGGTCCCCAAAATATTGTTTCTCCTTTTCCTCCTCCGGCATTTCTCCAGGATCCTGTCCGCCCTCCTACATACCTACCACCCCTACTGCCATTTCTGAATCCAAGTATTCCAAATAATTACTATGATCCCACTTCTCCCTCAGCATATCTGGGAACAAAACAACCAGTACCGCCACAGCCAACACCACAACCAGAACCAGAACCAGAACCAGCACCAGTATTCGTACCACCACCCCATATTCCTCAACTTGGTCAGTATCCTGCGGATGATGTAGACCCTTACCAAGGAATTCGTCCTGTCAAAAAGGTGCCCAAGGATAGGTGTCATCTATGCTTCTCGTTTGGGAGAAAGCATAGAAACTGGGCGAACTGCAATTGGAATGTAGACCCTAACAACAAAAGACACCATGGGTGTAGTCTTTGTCGGCGTGTAAGTAGTCCTCGGAGCCGTTTTCTTCTTGTTTTAGCAACTTTTAGCCCACAAACTTTCCTTTTTGGGCTAAGATTGTGTCTAGAGGCTTTTTGAAAGACCTATAAATAATGCACGAAATGGCGATTACTGACTCTGAGTGTTCTAGTGGGGTTTAGTTTGTGTTGTTGGTAACGTCGCTCTACCTCCTCACCCTGCTGACAAAATAAATATCGGCCTACCACCAAACTGTGAGGATTGTGCCAAATACAACACCAATTGCGACCGACAACGGCCTTGCGACAGTGTAAGTAATTGTCGGAATCATTTTCTTCTCTGCTGAAACCCTTACAAATCAGGTTTAAAACGGTGATAACTGACTCGAGTGTCCTAGTGTGTTGGCCGGGGAAATCATCTCGCGTGCCGGGAACGAGACGAGGTAGTGGTTCGAGCAACCTTCCCCAGGGGAACGGCATTTGGGTGCGAATTGTACCCGTATATCTCTGCGATGAAGGGGGGGCCCGATGGCATCAACAGCATTGCCAAGTACAATGGGCTTATCGACCAACCCGGCGATTTCCATTTGCAGTATATTAATTGGATTAACGGAGGCCCCCTACCGTTCCCCGACGGGCATGCTCTGCCTACTCGGATTCCGCCCCGACCCGTGTTGACGTTGAGATCCCTTCCCATCGCGCTGCCCTCGCCGCGAGTTCCGGGACGAGGCCTTCCCAGGGTTTCCAGGCATCCCCGCAAAGACTCGACGAAGCAACTAATACAATCCACTCGCCCTGTATTCATTCCCCTCAACGACAGACAACTGCTCGGCGGGCTGGCTGGGCCACAAGGTGATGCAACGATTATGAACGTGGCCACCCAACCCTTGCAGGCTCCGCCCTCTCCCGGGCCTACGGTAACATTATTCGAAACTGATAACCCCATCATCCCAGCAAACCTGAGCTTGCCTGTGGGACATCCCGAGCGTATAAACCAAGCTTTGCTTGCGTTCTTCCCACAGCCTCCCCATCCCAATCCAACAAACACCCCGGCACTCCAAACTGTGCCAGCTCTCAGACAGCCCCAGGGACAACCCGGCGTACAACCCTTGCCGCCCTGTATGGAGCTCAAGATTGGACAGGACGGAGTGAAGAACCTCTGCAGACAGCCAAGCATCGGGGTTTGCCTGGATGTGTCTCATGGTAACCCGCCATTGGTATGCGATGAATGCAACGTGGCTAGCCGGACCATTATCATGCAAGCATTAGCCCCAATCGCCCAGTTGATGAGAGCATATGCATGCTCGGATTGTGCAATAAGAGCCGCCTCCGACCCAGGCCAGTTTCGGGGCGGGCGCTTCAATGTTTGGGGGCTTCCGCCGAACGCCTTTGACGACCCAGTCGGCCTTCCCCAGCCGCGGGCCGATCCCAATCCCTCGAGGAGCCTAGGCCAACCATTAAGGATCACGGGGTGTTCATGTGCTCTCAAGTTGATCGATCCAATTCTTTGCACGCCTCATCGGCTGCATCATTTCCTGGAAGTGCGAAACATGGCGGACTCTATGAGGAACTTTGTGTTAAGAACGTTTGGACGGATGGTTTGCCCCTTCTGTCTTGTCCGCTCAGGTGCTGACGCATACAACTTTGTAGATGAACAAGGTGTCCCGCATCCAGTAGTCGCCTACTCGTGTATGGCGTGTCTAGGTATCATAGTAGCTGAACCCGCGACGCTCGCATTGATCAACGACCCAGCCGGGTTATAAGGCCCCCCCAAGTACAGCGGCACCCCATATCAGTATCAACCTCATGTGGTTACAACATAAGTGAGTATTCATATCTTATGAACGGTAAGCCCAGTCGCCCAAGGTGATATCTTTGATTCGTCGTGGAATGTCTATTTGCCATTGCAGTATGAGCGAAGCGAGTGGACTTGTTCGAGCACAAGTAAGCATGGGCCTTTTTTTCATAGTTCTCTTTGATGTTCCGGCTTGCCTATGTCTTAATCAGACTCAGACTATAATTGCTTATCTAGGTAAGTAATAACGTACGGCAGCTATGTTTTCATGTTTTGTTAGAGTTGTTTATTTTTGTTAGTCCAAAAAGTCTCATGTTTCAATAAACAGTCGTACAATACCATCTAATGTTACTTCCTCGAGTCTTATCTAAAATTCAACTGTATTACCGAGCCTCCTTATCCCTAAGTTATGTTAGTTAGTTTGCCGAGTTGCGGTCGGCGTCCACGTGTCTATTTTCATTGACGTACCGCTCACAGAGTAATCTATCGGATCTTGTGATAAAATCTGTAAACATTATCTATCTGCGCATAACTATCTAGAGCGCCTCGTCCCTTCGTTTCTACCTTCTTCCATATCACCTAATGGCAAGCCCGTCACGGGGATTTTTATGCTCAAGAACCTCGTTAGTGCGATCTCGACCTGAGAAAATGAAAATGGTAGAGGGAATAGAAGGTCTGTCCCAACTGGGCGACCAACATAAAGCAGCACTCAATAGAGTATATCCTTGGATCCTAGTCTCACCAAGTCCATCGCTGCCTGTTGTTAAGCTAAGCCCCAATCTTCAACTTCAAAGCTCAAGCATCGAGGTTATTTCTGTTGCCTAATAACGTTTAAGATCGCGACTATTCAGTTGTTATATCATGAAGGTGCCGTTCCCTAGTTCTCATCATATTACGGTCAATGTGCTATTTTCGAACCTAGTAAGTTCAACCGTTATGAAATGCTCCGGATGGATAACTGCCGTCTAGCTACTGAGATAGGACAATTTGCACCACACCGGCCTCATCATTCAGTGGACCTTCACAAATATAAAGAGACACTCGCCAACCCAGTCTATCTTTCTAGCTTCGACACAAGCCACGCGACGAAATCCATTCATGAGAGACGTCCCGATACTCATTACATGAAGTATCCGAACAGCACCCTAATAACTGTGCCCCTTTCCGATCTGGTACTTCGCTCGTTTTAGGGCCTTAATCGGAGTAGTAGTAATCGTAGTCACTATCGTTGATGATATCCCTGCAGCTTGTCGGACCGTCGTCATAATCCCATTCCCTGGACGCGGATTCCCACGCGAACTCTAGTCTGTTGGGAATAGAATCCGCAGCCGGTAGTTTTTGGAACCGGAAAGGCCCCTTCTGGAAAAACTCCAGAGCCTGCACCGTATCCTCCTCTTCCGTCACGTCCACCACAATCTCGGTTTGCTTGGGTATGGCCTGAACGAGATACTCAAAGATGGGGAGAAGCCAGGTCATCCACTCCGCGGCGGCTTCCTTTTTCCTATTCTGGAGGAAAGTGAGAAAGTTCCCAGGCGCCTCCTTCGAGCTATCCTCGAGCCATTCTAAGAGGGGTGGCTCGGGCTGCTCAACGATGACACCAAGTGTCAGTAAGTTGCCGAGCACGGCATCCCAGATATCTGGGTCCATCAGGGAGTTTGGCTGATAGGGAACCCCTCGCGTGCAAATTGGTCGTAGAACCAGAATTATATTTCGCATCCTCTCTCGTTTTCTCGGCGTAAATTGTCTTTCGATGTGATATTGGCTGTGGTCGTGAATGTTAACCGTAAAAGTGTTCCCTTGATACAACATCGTCTCGACTTCGTCGTTGATTTGACGGCAGAGGAGCAGGAGCGCAGGCAACGCGCTTCTATTGGATGGTGAGGCAGGGAAATCACAACTGCCCAACTCAAGACTTTCAGAGTTCTCCTTCAAGCCGTAAGCCAAGCTATCCTCATCCACGGAAGCAATTTCGGTTTCTTCTAGAAGGAAAGATTTATCCTTCGATCTCCATTCTCTCTGAAAACAGTGAAGCTCATTGATTAAATCGTCTTCGCTGCTGGCGTATTCGTCGCAACGCTCGTTCGAGTGCCACGGTGGCTCAATCCAGCCTGTGGGACGGTTTTGGTAGTACATATCATCGGAACAGTCAAAGGTCAGGTGTTGCGGGATACAAAACCCGTAAATACACCGACGAATCTCCAGGGGAATGGCCAGTAGTTTGCTGTCAGAGCTTGAGAGATGAGTAAAAGCCATTTTCCGTTATCAGTGTGCGAACGAGGAAACTTGGGATATGCTGATCTACGATGAACTTCACTTGGGCCGACTCGAGGTGTCTCTTTAATACAACAATTACCCCACGTCGAGTACATCAGGCAGAAAGCCTTCTCGCGTTGGGCACTGAGGGTTGGCCGCTGGGTATCATCGTGCTATGCGGTTCCAATGTGACATCGTTTAATATACAGGAGCCAGTGATAACTTCAGGTTTCAGCATGCGAAACCGCCAAATCTTTGCCCGCGCCACACTCACTATGCCGTACTATTGACTCTAACGACACTGCCTACTCACCAATGTTACATTTATTTCCGTTGGCTAGGTAGGTGATTTGTCCGTCAGTTCAACGAGTGGTACAGAACTACGTCATGTTACTGCTACTGCTGTTCCTTAGCACCTTGAAAATGTGCTAGATCTCGATATATATTGCTATCTACCTTTTCATCGCCACTTCTGACAATTCAGTTGCTTGACGTAGTGGTTGGGCTACATCCATTAGGCACCATAGTGCTACTTAACGCTATGCTTCTCGGATTCGTAGCTAGTAATCACCGGAATATGGATCCCGCGTGCCAATGTCGTTACCTATGATAGTCACTCTCATGGAAGTCATCTGAGAGTAATTCTTATGTGCTATTAAACCGATTCAAAGAGAGGCTTAATGGAGGTTAAGAAATAGTATATCACACGATATAACTCGGCAAAAGGATTCTTTTAAATAAATAGAGAAAAAGGAGAGGAAAAGGGCTCCGGAGCGCTCTGTTTATTTACTCAGACTAGTTTGCCGCATTGAATTTCCTATTAACAGCGCATAGACATGCACGCAGAGCTGAGGATTTTATTGGGTGTGTCCTAGAAATGTGCCCAGGGGAAAATGGGGACAAGACCTTCATGGCACCCTTGAAGCCCTAAATTATTATTGCAATTCGAAGATCCTTCCAAGCCCTTGTTACATATCGTGTGTATGCTAAGAGGTTTTACTCTTGTGCTACCCCCCTAATGTGGAGTATCAAGTTTGAACAATGACTTTCTAGCCTGAGAAAGTAGATGCCGGTAAAAACACGGATTGAATGAACACAAATTATAGATCGGCCTATGAAATGTGATAGGTAGATTGACTGTTCCCATCCTTGAAAGTCCCACCATTAAGTTCACCTTCCTCGTATGTCTAAGTACGTTTCATAGTTTTTCGCAAACGAAGTCCTCAACTAAAGTCTTGTTATCTGTTTGCTCCTGAACACTTAGTGAGCCCAAATTGAAATTCTCCAGACGCCCACCTACTACAATTCATAAATAGAAAATACAACTATATCACAGGGGCGCCTTCCGATGTGTGAACATATCTATCTCCTACCCAGTAAAATCCACATGTAACATGCTCTCTAACTTTGGAAAAGCTGTGGCCTACTGTGGCTCTTCCCTTCCAGCCACTGATCCACCTGTTCCATACCATAGAGGTTAATAGTCGCCATGTTGAAATCATCAACTTCCACATGGATACGGGAGAATAACTCCTCTAGTCTTACCACTGTACAATCAGAGTCAGCCATTGCCATTCAGAGCGTTATTCATGAGTGCTCAAAGCCGCAGAGATTTTTATTTTGGCGTGGCATAGCACGAAAACGAGTCTTTGCCACTCTACACGTCGCCAAAACAAGAAGGAAATGGCTTTAAGGATTACTCACTGGGTAGAAGTAGGGGGTCTTTACCCCCACTAAGTTCCTTCGTCCAAAAATATGCCGATGGAGCGTCCCAGAGCGCCCTACGCAACGTGCTAGGTAGGTGACCTGGGCACTCCGAAAAGCCGCACTTGAGAAACAGGTACGTCGCCTGCATGACGTTGGTGGCTTGCCAGGTGCGGCGGACACTCTCAGCAATGATCCACGCTTGCCATATAGCCTTGGGTGATAGGGAGGAGCTCCCTGTTGCGGTAGAGGCGTTGGGTTGTGGACTCGGATTGAACGGCGAGGACGCAAGAAAGCGCTCAGGATGCCCCAGACTGTCCTTTGCGCTTTCGAGCATCTGCTTATTCCACGAAAACAAGATTGGGATCAGGTTCTCAGCTTGTCCGCGCACTAGAAGCCTCGGAGTCAGCTATCGCCATTTCGAGCGTGATTTGTGAGGGCTTCAGAAGCTTCTGGACACTATTTCGGCCCGAAGGGAAGCTTGTACCCTGAAAGTTGCTAAAACAAGAAGAAAATGGTTGCGAGAATTACTCACTACGGATGTCTCCGTCGAATAGGCGGATGAGTTGGTAACATAGCAGGGACTGCACGTAGTTGAGGCGGTTGAAGATGCTCATCCCATCTCCATTAGTATTACCTAGAGACGCCTCGACGTCCTGGTCCTGCAGTAGTTGAGAAACACGGTCTTCCAGGATCCGATACACGGTGGGCTCGGTCTCACGGGTCTTGCTCATGTACATGGTCATGGCCGTGTACGCATCTTGAGTGTGCCGTGGCATATGGAACGTGTGTAGCTCACGGTGGTGGAGTGGACTGTGACCTTTCGTCACCCATTGTCGCATGCATAACTGCATTTGCGCGATGTACTGCTTTAGAGCTCTTTCGGTATCGATTGTTGTTGTGGTAGGTGGTTCGGTTTGTACCGTGGCCCAAGACTCAGGAGCCAAGAACCAGAGACCTCGTTGGCTGACCAGAGCGTCAGGGGAGGCCGGGGTCTCCGATGAGCCTCCTGAAGGCTGATCATCAGGAGGCAACGCAAGGCCTTCGACGTCGGCCTCTGTCATCTGTAAGAAGTCGAAGGCAGAGTCCCCTGACACGCCAAGGTGGGTTGCAACGTCTGCTGGCGCGGTTACTAGACCCTCGTCGAGATGAAGGGCGGTGCTGGTTAGATGGAGTGATGTCTCCTCCACCCCCGCCGCAGCAGATGTTTCTGGTCGCCGCGGCGGCGGATACCTGCATGGCAAATTTTTCTCTAGACAGCGTCGACACCGAGGTACTTGCTTAGAACATTGGCGCTTCGCCTTTGAGCAGGTCACGCATGCTCTCCGCCAAGCTGTCGGGCTTACAAGAAAGGGCCCGTTAGGTGGTGTGGGATCCATATTCCGAGTCTTCACCTATCTCTACTAATACTACTGTGGCAGGCGGAAGCGGGATGAGAAGGAACGGCGCCATCGCAAAACACGCAGTCCCGCCTCGAAAGAATGAACCCGCGTACAGGTATCACATCATCATCTACAACAGCTGACGGCGGAAAAGGGGCGGACAAAAGTGGGGGAGCTTACGGCGGGGGCGGGGGAGATGGGTTCAACCAGAGCGTCTCTCGCGGACAATTATGGAGTTCGCCAGGAGCAGCATCTGACGCCATCCACGCGCAGGGGACCGGAGAGACAAACGGACTTTAGAAAACCGCGCCGGCAACCCTCCCTGATTCATCTTGGTGAATCTACTGTAATCTGAGCCAGACTGTGGTACTGTATCCACTGACGGCCGCCTCAACTCTTACACTACCCACCATTCTCCGTCAAGCCACCCAATCAACCATCCACGGAAGGCATGAGTTTTGTCGAAAGGCTCGAGACTGAAGCAATATCACGGCGTTATGGCCTGCATATCGTCAAAACCCCCGTCTCGACACCATGTTTGAATTGGTCAGCGGAATGGCCATGAGCAAATCACTGTTCGGGTTCCCCTTGTCATGGACCTCAAACCGTGGCTTGGTGACTCTCTAAGCATGCGGTTCTAGGGTGGAACATTATCTCGAAGGGAAAATTCACAGATGAGAAAGTACGATAACGATGGTATATATATTCGTGACGTCTCGCCTTGAGATGCTTCTTGAAACCTCCAGACTATCATCGCACACATCCACTTCTCACAGAAGACTTTCTAAAGAAAACATCCGGTTTTTGGCAGTACATATACCCAATTTTATAGAAACACCATACATCCAACTCTATACAACATGCAGTTTGGCAAATACGCAACGCTCACGGACCCGGTCTACAAGACCACCTACCCCGCCATCAGCCCCTTGCGCCCCGAGCTGTCCCAGGCCGGCAAAACAGTCGTCATCACCGGCGGTAACTCGGGCATCGGGTACGGGATCGCGCAGAGCTTCATCAAAGCATCGCCCGCGAGAATCATCATCCTCGCGCGTCGTCCGGACGCCGTCGCCGCGGCTGCGCAGAAGCTCACCGCCGAGGCAGGTGCCGGGTTCAGGGGGGAGATCACCGGGCTGGTCTGCGACATCGGCGACGCCGCGGCCGTCGACGCGCTGTGGGAGAGGTTCCACGCCGGCGGCATCGTCGTCGACGTCCTCGTGCTGAACGCCGCCGGGTTCGGTGCCTTGAAGCCGCTGCTCGATGTCGGCACCGAGGGCATCTGGAAGACGTACGACATGAACGTGCGCGCGCAGATGCAGATGACGGAGCGGTTCTACAAACAGGCGGCCAAGGGGGTTTCTGATACGAAAGTGAGACCATTTCTCTCCTTTGTCGTTCGGCGCGCTACTCGCTGAGCTAGACTGACGTGTTTGTTTGTTGATAGTACCTCGTCCACGTCTCCACTGCTTCCATCCATGACTTCGACGTCGGAGGGCAGTATCTGGCGTACGGGCTAACGAAGCATGCGGGCCAGTTGACAATGCAGTTGATCGCAAAAGACACCCCACCGGAAAAGATGCAGATTGTCAGCTATCATCCGGGCGCTATTTTCACTGACGCCGCCAAGGCCTCCGGGTGGACAGAAGACACCATTGCATGGGACCACGGTAGGCCGTCTACCCTAGATTCCCTTTCGCCCGTTTTTGATCCTCTTCCTTTCGCCAGTCGTAATATGGGAGCGACGAGAGGCTAATCTTCATCTCTTTAGTCGAGTTGCCTGGTGACTACGCTGTCTGGGCTGCCTCACCCGAGGCAAAGTTCTTGCACGGTCGGTTCGTTTGGGCCTCATGGGACGTAGACCAACTTAAGACCGGCGAACTCAGGAAGCGAATTGATGAGGAACAGACATTCCTGAAGATAGGTGTTAATGGCTTGTAAGAAAGAAATACCCAAAGCCAAGAGACACGGCAGAAACCAGAGTGATGGACATCAGAGTATGCGCATATCATGAGCCGTGATGCAATTATTGGTACAATGGTCGAGTAGTCGTTATATATGTACATCATTCCTCCGCAGTTCGACTTTACCAACCATCCACAATAGTCGCATGCACATACATGCCCTTAGCAGGTCGAGCAGTGACACCCCCTTTTATCTCGACCTTTGTCTCGTCCATCTCTTCCTTGTTTTTCAGCTCGAACGCAAAGCGGCCGACCCAGCCGGCCAAAATGCAAGCGAATTCCGCTTTGGCGAAGGCCTGGCCAATGCAACTCCTAGGTCCATGCAGGAATGTCATGAAGGCGTAGTTGCTCGTGGCTCCGCCGCTCGCGGCATTCTTGTCATCCGCACTCGTCGGCATCCATCTATCTGGGTTGAACTCGTGAGCGTCAGGGCCCCATAGGGATTTATCAAAATTCGTGGCCCATGGCGACAGGATGACACGAACACCTTTCGGTATCTTGTGCCCCATGATTTCCGTCTCATGCGCGGCATCTCGAATAGTGATAGGCACAGGAGCGTAGTACCGCAGAACCTCGTTGCAAACAGCATTCAGGTACGGCATATGGTCGATATCGAGACTAGTGATATCGGCGTCCGAGTCGACGGAAGGTAAATTCTCTCGGATTTCCTGTCTCAGTCGTTCTTGTACCTTTGGATATCTTGATAGCATGTATATGGCCCATGTCATGGCTGACGCTGTGGTTTCGTGCCCCTGTTATACGCACTGGAGTCAATAATATCCACTTATGGTAAAAATTACTTTGGGTTTCGGGAGCTTGCAGGAGTAGCAAGAGCAAAAAATGCCCGTTAAGGCAATTTATAGCTCTCAGACGTGTTAAAAGGGGGAATAAAAGACTCCAGGGGACTAACTGCAGCAAGGAAGGTCATCAGTTGGTCAACAAGATCCTCGTCTGAGAAGCCGCCAGACTCTAGAGCTACCGAGAGGATATCGTGATCTGCTTGTTCCTTTTGCTCAAATTTCTGCTTCTTCTCTTGAACGAGATCTCGGCATACTGAGCGGATATACTGCGTGCACAGAAACACGTTAGTCGAGATCTCCAGGTCTCACGTTATAGAATTTGCTGGATCATACGAAACAAGGAGGCTAAGGGATTAGGCACGGGAGGTTTTTATACGCACCTGCGACGCCACATTGATATTGTCGTTGTGCTTCACGGGTAGTCTTGTGACAAACCACTCCGGCAGCACTTGGCCAAGAAGGCCCATGATTTGGGCTTGTTTGCTGGGTTGGAACACATGTCGGTAGGTCTCATTGAGCTCCGAGTTTTGGTCTTTAATAGCACCAAAGTCACGACCGAGCCCGGCAATTCCAATAATGTCGAGCGTCACGCGGGAAGCCCAATTACCGACCTCGATTACGGCTGACTTATGAGCCTTCTCGGGATCGGGAGAGGTGGGCTGGTTTGCGGCGTCGGCGAGTATGTCCTTGCTCATCGCTTGTACCACTTCGCCTGTTTTGCGCCAGAAAACGGGATATAGGTCTTTTACATGCCGGAACGCAAAGGCAGGCATAAGATTTTTGCGCTGGGTCTTATGCTCATCACCTTCTGCGAGAAGTACACCAACTCCCAACACCCTACCAATACTGTATCGGAGTGTGGCAGGCTTCTCAAAATGGTAGTTCTTGGTGACTAGGACTTCCGATAAAGCCTTGGAACCGGTGACGAGCACTCGCTCTGAATTAGCCATGCCAAGATATCGCATGACCCCATCATTGGGGACAGTGGTGGCCCTGTCGATCAATTCAGCCTCTGAAATGCAGATGCACAAATGCGTGATTGGCTTACCATTCTCTCATGGGAATTCCGCTCGGTTCCGACACAATCCTTTTGAAGTGACCATTCCACCACGAACCTCCGGATGGCTCCGGCAGGTCTCGGAGCGGAGAAAAGAACTTGGGCCACAGAATAACAACCCAGACGGCCCACGCCAATGTTTGGAATATCCAAGCGCAAATGAAACTGCCAATGAAATGAAGCTTCCACCAGTGTGACTGGTACGAAACGAGGATGTACGATGCTGCTAAAGAAGATGCGAGGAATCCCCGCCAAGGGTATGGGAAAACGGCCATGATTGGTGACGGATGAATGTGCGCAAAATGAGATGTAGCAAAATTACAGCGGCGAGGTTCTTTGGAGGCTATTTTCAATGAAGGTAGATAGGGTTTGCTGAGACAGTTTTAGACCCTACTGGTAAGTTAGGTAGTATCGTTAGGGCGTCGTCAGCCTCGGGCTGTCTCAGATTGGCTGGCGTCAGATAAGATGTCATGATTGATTCTTGTACCCAAACCGTCACACTCATGCCAGGTTGTCCCGTGCCGGCAGGCGTCAGGGGGATGAATCAAGCCGCCGGCAGTTTCCTCGGAGACTTTTGTTGCGAACGAAAGCGAGTTTCTTTATAAACGAAAGCGAGCTGCTGCCTGCCTACCTAGGTAGGTAGGTAGATTACTTACTTAGGTACTTACCTACTTGGGAAGACACGAAATCCATGCCAGATGTAGGTACCTCCCCAAGACAGCTCCATAATTATCACATATTATACCTATCATAATGCTCGGGTATTCTATCGGGGGTGCTTCAGCTCACGAAACCACAGGAGACCTTTTCTGAAACCGACTGGGCCGGAATCCAGACCTCGTCTTCTACGTGACAAAGGCCGACCTCCATTGTGAAACTATGAGAATAAAGCGACTCGGCTCGGCCTTCTTTGTACCGCCTATCGACCCCGTGATCCGCGCCGTTCCCGCTGGTCCTGTTGGTCCTACCGAGTCCTGGATAAGCTTGTGCTCTCGACAGGCTGCTGTACAATGATGATGATATATCCGGACAGTTCCGCAAATATTACTGGCCGCCTTACCCTCCGCATTTCGCCCGCCTACGCCTATTCTAATTACTTGTACGGAGTATTGTGGAAACCATGATAGGATGTACGCGTACTACAGACCGCAATGCGGTGGTCCTCCGTCTCACAGTAGAATCTTCGCGAAGGTATGTAAGATGGTTGGATAGTTTAGCATCTCGTGATTCCCTTGCTCATACAGTATGTAGAATCAATCACCATTGTAGCCCTATTCTACTTTTGCCGGAATAGCCCCCCGCATCGGCATGAAAGGTACAACAGGACCTGGAGTAGAGTAGACTACCTACATAGAGTCTCGTAAGCAATGGTTCAATCCCGGTGACACTCTGTATTTCGTCCGGAGTAACAACCGTAACATCTCCGCTCACACCGTAGAAACATAACCACGACTTAATCCATATTAAAGGACTTCACCTCGCAGAATAACGATGACGCTCCCATTAGCTAAGATCGGGGTCATCTCCATCGGAGACATGGGCATGGGTATCGCCAAACTGTTAATTGCGAATGGATTCTCGGTAGCGACGAACTGCAAAGGCCGCAGGTTCGCCCAACACCATTCCCGTCCGTACGTCAAATGGCAGGTGTTGACGAGCGAACAGCAACGACACAGTAGAGCGGGCAAAGAGCGCACAGGTCGAGATCTACAAGTCGGATGAGCATCTCGCCGAGGCCTGCGATGTCATTCTCTCTGTAGTACCACCGAGAGATGCCGCGGCCACGGCGCAACGCATCGTCGACGCCGTGACGGGGCCCTTTCGGCGGAGCGAGCCTCTGTTTTTCGCAGACCTAAACGCCGTGGCGCCGTCGACGACGAAGACCATCGCAGCGCTCTTTGAGCAGACGCGGGGCCAGGTGCGCTTCCTAGATGGCGCCATTCTCGGGGGTCCACCAAAGCCCGCCGACGCTTCGGGATCCGGCAGCACTGGACAGCCAGCTGCGGAATGGACGGTTCCCAGCATACCTATGTCGGGCCCGTATAAGATTTCCGAGATCCCCGGGTATGGGGAGAAGCTCTCGGCCACGCTCAACGCGCGGCATATCTCCGACGAGATCGGCGCTGCCTCGGGTTTGAAGATGTGTTTCGCGAGCCTGACGAAGGGGTTCACGTCGCTTGCGATCCAGTCCTTCACAGCGGCCAAGCGCCTGGGCGTGCTCGGCGAGCTGCAGAGCGAGCTGCAAGAGCTCGTCCCGGCGCACTGGAAGGCCGCCGAGCGCGGCGTCATCGGTATGGCGCCTAAGGCGTACCGTTGGGTCAAAGAGATGGAGGAAATCGCCTTGACCTTCGATGAGGAGGGCGGCTTTCCACAAGACTTGTTCCGGGGCGTTGCCGGGGTCTATCGAGCCGTTGCGGAAGACACTGTGCTCGGCGAGGAGAAAGTTGGCAAGAGGAAAAGAGGCACCGACGTTGATGACATGGCTGCCGCCATGGCGGAAGGTTTAGAGAATAAGAGGAAAAAGAACGACTAGATCCAGACCCCTAGATGCTACTAGATTATGTGCAGTACTCCTTGCACTCTTAATGTCCTCTCCCGGCCGGGCGGAAGCATGTTATTAGTGGAAACAAGCAAGCAACCAACTTGATTACCTAGGTACCTAGTTAAAACACGCATTCATTCACGTAAATGTAAACTCAACAGGGAAAACACCTACGTATTGCCATGATAATACAATACGGAAATGCATCCGCGCACGCAATGTTCCTCAACGAAGAGCGCTCGGCAAGGTATCAAGTTTACTTGAGAACCCCTGAGATTAAGGCGTTTCCAGTCCTTGTAAGACGCGCATTGAGGTATTTTGACTCATATACAGATAGGGTCACACTCTGCCTCCGGACACAGAGACGAAACAAATCCCGCCATCCGACATCGCACGGCAGCTGTTGTAAGCCATTAATAACGAGAGATTACGCCAGGGTCGTTAAATATATACTCTACGGGGCAAGGCCCCTGGGTGTAGCATACTATGTAGATCTGCCTTAGAAGCAGTATCTCCTTGAACGGGCCGCGAAAACGGTAGAACTATACAGTTGACTTTTCACCGCTGAGAGCAATCCCCGTCCGCATAGCGTAGGGCAAACGAGCGACGACAGGGCTAGCAACACAGAGTAGAAGAAAACAGTATTGGAAAGTCGTATAGAAAATTAAAGATAAGAAAGAGAGCCATCTCTGTCGTCCCCCTAAGTCGACCGGCCAGTAAGTAGCAATTTCAGGAGAAAAGTAAAAGTGATCTAGCAGTTGGACTGAATCTAAGTGTCAAAACCGATGTTAAGCTCAGGATTAGTCTGAATTGCAAATCCATTCGAAGATTGACAGTAAAAGTAACGAATACAGCGGCCGTTGAGAGCCTTAGAAGTTATAAGTACCTAGGTAGTGTTACGAACCAGCTCAAGATGAGATTATAGAACCTTGACACTCGGTCTATCTGGAGAGTGGTGATGTGTCTGGCTAGAGCAACATTTTACATAAGCTATCCCGACATCGTTCGTGATGTGCATGCCTAGTCAAACTTTACTCGATCATGTCGACATCGTCGACATCTTGAGCTTTGGTATGGCTTTCGTTCGCAGCAGTCGTTGTCGCCGCTGCTGCCCCGGACACGTTTCCACCAGTTTTCTCGAAGTAATCCTCCATTTCAGCATCGAGTTCTTCCTGAGTCTTCTTAGGCCGGCCATCTCGTCCTGTAGTACGTCCCGTGTTTTCCCCTCCGTTCTCACGGCGAGCTCCGGCTCGTCTACCGCGGCGCCGAGACCTGGGACTATGGGAACGTCTTCCACCTTCAGGGACATAGCGGTCAATTCCCCGATCATTGGGTGATAGTGACCGTGGTCTAGTGATACGTTCTGCCAATGGTCTACCGGGCACCGTTGCGCTATCGAAGGGATTGCGTCTGGATTGCGAAGATATGACCGTTATGCGAATTGGTTGACCTTTAGAAGCTATGAGCATATGTCAATATTCAGGGCGTGGGCCACTTACCCTTAGCATTCGCTCCGTTGAATTCGCTCATCGCATACAACGCGTCATCGCGACTCTCGTACGTCACAAATGCAACGCCGTCTGAGCGGCCAGCTCTATCGTATAAGAGCTCAACCTTCAAGACAGGACCAATCTTGCTGAAAAGGCCCTAGTGACGGATGAGTATCGTTATTCTCCGGGTCTTTGGTTCGGTCTGTTCATACCTCGAGATCGGATTGTGAAAGGTCGTAATGCAAATTCTCAACCCTGAGCTTGGTACCGCGGCCATCTCTGTCATGGCTGTCAGCGGGGATTGTACGATGATGCTATTGACGATGGAGACTAACTGCGCTGCTTCGGGGGAGTGTCTTCGGCGGTGATTACGGGTGCGGTCTCGGGCTGTTTGATAGTCAGCCAACAACTACGGTGGCATGGAAGCGGAGCAGAGTTTACAGTGGAAGCCCTCGAACTTATCGTGAACCCAGTCCCTACGAGCTGTCAGCCGTAGTCTCGCCGTATGTAGATGTGGCCCATGCAGAAGGGAAGTGACGCACGAATCTAGACCTCTCCTATCATCTCTGGTTGACTGTCTCGCGGGACGAGAACTTGGTTAGCTGATGTCACATGAGCACATATCACCACCGATCGTAGTCCGAGGCATCGAGCCGCAGGTTGGTAGCTTCGACGAGAGGGCTCGAGGAGGACAAAGGTAGCATCGATCTATGAGGGAAAGGAGAAATCCACCTGTGCGAGCCGAAACGGCGAGTCAGTCATGGTCGGAGATGTGGACAGAATACAATGCAATGCAGACACAATGGCGACGAACCTTTCTTATGCCATCGCGAGGATAGGAATCGCGTTCGCGTTCTCGGGGCTGTCGGCTGCTGCCGCCATTGCCGCCGCCGCCACGTCGAGGACGGTTGCCGCCGCGCTTTCTCGCCTACAGTGGAGTGATTAGATTACCCATACCATGATCAGCCGTCAGATAAATCGGAGTGGTTCGTACCTGAGATTCTGCGACAATCTCGTCGAGACTTCGGTCCATTTTCTGGGGTTGCAGCAAAAAGCAATTGTTGCCAAAGATGATTGCAGTGGGACGTTGAATCTGGGAACGAAATATGATGGAACTTGCAGCAGCTTGGTTTCAATGTTCGGGCAAGGCTGGGGCGTTAGAGCCTACATAAGTACCTAAGGTAGGTGCTAACTTTGAGCTTCTGACACCTTAAGTACCTAGGTACATACCTGCCTTGACCACTCTGTAGGTAGGTACACTGGGCAGTGAATACAGCCACAACCTGCAAGGTTTAATGGACAACGATGCATGCGAAAGAGAACAATCAACGAGAGACATGCAGAAATAGTACGGCATGAGGAAGTACCTATCTGTATTTACCTCTTGCGTACCTAATCCATGCAGCTTTATTTTACATACTATACATTAATATACAATTCCTCCAACCCAGGCTTTGACTCTTTTACCCTTTTCAAGCCGAGACAATATCACTCAGAACTGATCAAACGCAGAAGTAAGCTCCTGGGACGTCGATTTTGGTGGTGAATGAGCCTTGAGATGCGCTCCTGTCCCTGTTGCTGCCGGCCATCCCAGCGAATTCTGGAATAGTGCGCAAGAATAGGCCTGTTGCAGAACTTATCCCGAAATGACCATCGACGACCTCGATATGATTGGAATGGGAGCTAGGACTTGACATGTCGTCAGGATTGGGGGCAACTCCAAAGGACAAGGCCTTCGCCGGCGTAAGGTATTGACTTGATAGAGCCTCTATATTTGTTATTTGGGGCTCAACGCAAAATAGAAGGGAAGATCCTGGTGTTGCGAGGCCACCAGTTGGCTCAGCGCTATTCCGCTCCTCGAATGACCTGATAAATTCCTCCATGTCATCGTCTTGACCAGGTAGAGAGAAGTTTGTCTCTGGGTCAAGGGACAGCAGCCCTTGCTTCAGTCCCCAGCCACCACCTCCGCTAACTACAACATGATTAGCTTCGCCATGCAAGGAATGAGGTCTCTCTTACGGATCCTGTGCAGGCGGCACCCAGATGACAGAAGCTCCGAGAAGATTTCCATTGAACTTGAAGCGATGTCCGTCTCTGTTTGAGAAGAGCCTGCTTGAAAGAGTTTCGGGTTGTCGAATCTCCCAGTTTTCATACAGTGAGGAGGGATGACCCAACACCACACCCCGATTGGCCTTGGCGAAGAAGTAGGTTCACGCTGGGATCTTTCTTCGAAAATATTAGGTATGATAGCTTCAAGTTCTTTCGACGCCGGTGTCGCAGAACCGTCCACTTCAACCTGGCGAAGGATATTTCCCAAGCCAGCTATAATCCTTCTAGGCGGCGTCACAGGTAGGAGAGGGATCATAGACAATGTATGGTTCACTGGGCCACCCGTTTCGGCTATTATTTGCGTCGTTTTGGGACGCTTCATGCGTAGGGCCATTGAGCCTTCGCTGCTAGTATCCCATCTGCTTGCATAGAGGGTCGAGCGCCTTCCGTTCTGGAATACAGTATTTGCTAGCGGTACCGTGACCTCGAGTGCACCGGTATTCCTAACAAGAGGGTTTGTTAAAAAAGAGACACAGGCAGTGCTGTCTTGGCCAGTGCCTTCAAAGCCCTCTTTCCCCCATAACCCAGGGAGGATACTGTCGGTTGGTCCATAGAGCACTGAGAACCCTGAATGAGCTTCACTAGACAGTCGATGTGAACTAAGACTATCCGCTATGCCGGACAACACATTCAAGCTCGGGCGGTTGGCTTGGTCAGTGCTCGTTGGCTTGAATAGCGTTTCAAGGAATGTAGACATGAAATTGTCATCCTCTAGCCAACTAGTGAAGTCTTTGGATGCTAGGATAGCAACCTCATTTCCTCCGGGAGTATCATGGTGAGATTTTGCAGTTGCCTTCGAAGCGTGTTTGCTAAGCTCGTCGAGAACTTGTCTCTATGTTCTGTTAGCGCAACCTTCTATGTGTCGTAACTAGAACTTACTTGAGTCGCCTTAGGAGACGCTGTTATGCTGAGCCTTTGCGAAACAGTAGATTGTAATCGAGTTTGCCCCGCGCGGAAAACATGGCTCTTGGCACGAATACTTTGACTTATTATACGATATTTCATGATAACGTGACAAATCTGGAAACTTTTCTAACCCTTTTCTGACTTTTCTGAGGTTTAAGTTCTATGGATGCTGAGTCTGTGGCACCGCGTCACTGTTACCTCTTCCAAGCACGACACCAGCCACTAAGCGAACTGTGGCTAACAGAATACAGATAGGTCTCTTGGACAATAAAACCTTTGTACCCAGATTTCTGCTCAATTGATGCGGCGAGGGATAATTTTAGTTTATTAAGTATATTAAGTATACTTTCATATCAACAATGGTTTTCTCGTCACTTCTAGCTTCGTTGCTTCATAGGATTCGTGGCTGAATGGAAACAGACCTCAAACACAATATGTTTGATCATGCCTCTTTACTCCTGGCTGAGTACCATCAGTTCAATGTTTCAATGTGCCAGCTATATATACAGAGTTCATATTATTTCCAGCTCAACGCCGTTTTATTTATGTGGTAACCTAATTCACCCCAATCCCCTTAGTTTTCTTGAACTCCAAATCTTGTGCCTCTGGTGCGGTATTGGCTAGACTACGGGCAAGGCGTAATGCGTGCCACATGGCATCACTCATGGCTCACAGCTATCATGCCCATGGGGCATGCTTTACAAACATACATTGGCCAGGACACTTGCTCGTGGAATTCACTATCCTCGACCTTTGAGCAATCTGTGTGCGGCGCCGCAGTGGATGCAACAATTTCTCGTAAGGATCTACGAGACCAAGGAAATTTTCATCAGCGTAACGATGCTGGCGATCTGGGAAGCAATATTTGGAACACCCTTCCTGATTGCTTCAGCGAATATTGCGTTTACACGAACAATAATTTCTTCGGCAAAGGGATATCGTTAATCACGACAGCACTGAATCACGCTCGCGTAGCACAGATTCAAGTTCCGGAAACGGTCTTGAAGTCTGATTATGAAAAGGCCCGGATCGTTGAAGTCCCTGGGAAAGGGAAGGGCCTCATTGCTACAAGAACTATTCGCCGGGGCGAGAGAATAATGGCTGCGAGGCCAGCTCTTCTTGTTCACCGAGATGCTTTTCGCGAACTTCGGCTTGAGGACATGTACTACTTGATGGACATGGCAATTGATAAACTGCCAAAGCCCAGAAGAGAAAGTTACTTGGCCCAAGCTGGTACAATGGGTGGTCATAAGCTCACTGACATTCTGTTTACGAACTCTTTCCAGATATTGGTTGGAGATAGTGATGAGGGTTTCCATTATGGGAATTTCCCCGAGGTTTCATTGTTGAATCACGATTGCCGACCGAAGTAAGTAGCTTCGTTCGACGCCATTCAAGGCTAACATGTACCAGTCTAGCGTTCTTTGTCGACCGGAATCTAACGCATTACACTCATGCGGTTAGAGATATCGGACCTGGAGAAGAACTCACCGTCTCCTACATAGATGCTCTGCAGGTGCGGTCAGTGCGCCGAGAGCGAACGCGAAACTCGTTGGGATTTTCGTGTAGTTGTTCTCATTGCACCCTGTCGAAGAAAGAGTCAGCTGCTTCGGACAGTCGGCTACTCACCATTTCTCAGATGGAAAGCGAACTGTCCGATTTCAACAGCAAAATAACTTCACCAGCCATGATCGAGGAATATGTGGCTTTATACAAAGAGGAGCGTCTAGAGTTCAAGATTGCCGGCGCGTACACACTTGCCGCGCTCAATTACAACTTATTCGGGAAAGCAGGCATGGCCAAGAAACACGCTCGACTATCTATTGAGGCGGGTCTGCTTGAGGGTGGTCCTGATGCTGCCGATGTTCGACAAATGAAGATTCTAGCCGATAACCCGAAATCGCATTGGTCCTGGAACATGAAGCCTCACTGGTAGATCATGCAGCAAACCAGACATGTACAGCGGGGCTCTAAGTCTTACCGCGTAGGTAATATCTTGACAATCATTATAGATCTACTTGTGTATTTGTCTGAGCTACATAGTAGACGCAGCTCGAGGGACAATGTTAATGATTATAAAACTAGAGATCAGCATTCTTTTTATTGACGTGATTGTTTCCACTCTCATTGCGTCAAGAAGTTTGCTAGGGCGTAGGGTGTACCTAAATAACTTTTTCAGGGCAGGTTTGGAAGTCCACAGCGCCCAGGGCTTAGCTGCAGCCAACCGCGCCGGTGGCGCTCCTTCAACAACAGTCTTGGCCGGATACAAGTTCATGATTGGCATGTGTATATAGCGTTTCAGCCGGTCTTGCATTGGAGAGACGGCCGTATTCATGGTCAAGCATCATGTTTAAATGGGATTGTTGCTGCTTTCCCTTAGACGATTCAGACACCGAGCCTCTCTCCGACCCTCTCACAATGGCCGACCTCAGTATCCGCAACCTCACTGCGACGCCGCTAGAACTCAAGGTCGTCGAACGCTTTGAGGGCCAGCCTTCCCCGGATGCTGCTGTTGACGATGTTAAAAGGCTCGCCTCCAACTTGACGAGCAAGATCACCGACGTTTTCAAATCGTCGTCGGATGCTGTATCGCCCAACGTTCAAATCAAGGGCGAGGCTAGGGACTGTCAAGATGTCTCCGTTCTGCTTGAGCCCTTTGAGACCCGTGCCACGGACATCCGTGCTGCGGATCCCGGGCGTGAGGTTCTACGCTTAACCTTTGAGTCCCAGGGTCACAGGTACCAGGTGGATGCGCCGAGCCCGTCGCGGAGAAGCACAGTGATGAAGAAAATAGATGGTGGACCTAATGAGTACACCGCGGTATATATCCAGTCTGGGGGCTATCTTGCCATTTTCAGCTCCGCTCACCTCGCTAGTTGGATGCGAGAGATTCGCGACGAATACCCCTTGACTGCACTGTCCATACCCGGCACTCACAATAGTCCAACATGTCATGTTGCATTGCCGTCGGTGCGGTGTCAGGCCGTCGGCCTACGTCAGCAGCTGGAAAATGGCGTCCGTTTCCTGGACATTAGGGTCAATGTTAGCCAAGACGACACAGCCCTGACGCTCGTACACAGCGCATTTCCCATCTCGCTCACGGGTACTAAATACTTCAAGGAGCTAGTTGATACCATCTACACATTTCTAGACGCCAATCCCTCGGAGACTATCCTCATGAGCGTGAAGCGCGAAGGTACGGGGCGTGGCACGGATCAGAAACTATCCAAAGTCCTCAAAGAGAAATTCTACAACGAAAAGCGATGGTACACAGAGCCCCGCATCCCCAAGTTGGGCGAGGTTCGCGGCAGGATCATTCTTTTGCGGAGGCACGTTAATGACGAGAGCCTGAACCGTGAATGGGGCGGTCGTGGTTGGGGCCTTGACGGTAGTGAGTGGCCGGATAACTGCGAGGATGGACGAGTGGGGAGCGGGATTGCACGCGTACAAGACTTCTACGAGGTCGATCAGAGCACGAACATCGAAAAGAAGATCGAGCTTGCCCGCAAACATCTCGAGCGTGCTGCCGAAGGCGTCTGTCACCTCCCTGGGCAGGAGGGCTTCCGCAAGGATGCCCCGCCAGCGCCGTTTTTCATCAACTTCCTCAGCGCAAGCAATTTCTTCAATGCTAATTGCTGGCCGGAAAAGATCGCAGCCAAGGCCAACCCGGCTATTGTCGAGTACCTATGTGTGCGCCACGGCCGCGACGGCAAAGGACCGGCTGGGTTGAATGTGGGTGATGCGGCCACGGGCGTCGTTGTCACGGACTGGGTTGGCTTACACGGCGATTGGGACCTTATCCGGTGCATCGTTGGATGGAACGCTAAGCTACAGTTGAAGCATTGAGATATAGAAACTTCCCCTTGGATATTCATATTAGCGCGGTTCGGGGTTATTTTGACACATGGCTGGTAGGTAAGTAAATATAGATAGATGGTGTTTATATTCGGCTCAAATGTAAACTCTTGGTATATCGACTACTACCTAGGTAGCTTTGGGGCCAGGCCATGCCACCGCATGTAGGCAACTGAAGCTTACAACACCTTGTATATTAGAATTTACTTTATTGACACATACGGAGTACTCCCTATAAACACAGAAATATGAAGCTTTTTTGGTGGAACTCTGTTCAATCTGAGTGGCTCAATTGAATATGTAGAAGGGATGGTGATCCCCGGCTATCTACCTAGGGTGGGTAATCTATTAGGTTTGTGTGGGCGAAGCCCACCAGCCACTTTCGAACGCCACAAATAGATATTTTTGGGGGTTTCTGATTTGGGGGACGGGGTCCCGTTTTTCAGCTGCCTCGGCAGTGGGGCGATCCACTGGAGCTCCCAGCCACTCAGTTGGTACCTGTGCACATACTACCGTCAGTAAAACATTGCGCTGCATTGCAACGTCATCCGATGTCAGATGTAACTTGACCTCAGGCTTCTCTATGTTTTCGTTCCCAACTTTTCTATATTTGTGAATGTCCATTTATATATTTATTGCTACTCTCCCCATTCACATCAACTCTAGTCTCTCGCCCTAAGCATATCTCAGTCTTCCGCCGCGCCCGCTTTATTTAAGCGTTCCCCCTACCTCCTACTTCCCCTTCGAAGAGAGACTCTGCATGCGCCGATAGCCATCGCTACCCCCGTTTGCGTGGCCTACCTTGCCCTTCGAGTCTGCAAGACAAACTCAATTCGGGCGGGCCCCGGCAGCAGATGGCAGAAGATATTTCCACTGCTGAACCTAAACAACCCAGGACGGTCGGGACTTCCCCTCGGTATTTCTACTTAGGTATGTCCCACTTCAGCATCTTATTCACGCACTGCATCCTGGAGTCTTCCAGGTTCCCCGACCACATCCTCGACGTTCGACATGGCGGATAACGAGGCGGTGGGTGGACGGCGGACGCCCTCACACACCCCACGATCTTCCAGGCTCCCCCGACGGGGCGTGGTTCCCCGCGATTGCATCGTCCATAAAGCTAATCTCGCCTCAGTCTCTAGGAAGAACAGCCAGTCAAGTGTGCCGGGTCCGGAGACGGGTAACACTAGTGAACGGGAAGCGAGGCGTGGGAAAGATACTATCAAGTCTCACCGGCGTGACCCTTCCAACGTGAGAGCTTCTTGCACACATTGTCACTGCGATGGACAGGCCACGCTGACAAATCAGCAGACTAGCCAGGAAAGCTACGATACTCATATCCCGGGTACCCCTCTAGTCACCAACAAGGAGGACAGACTCCTTGACTTTTCTGGCCCAGAAAGTCCTTCGCGAAAGCCAAAGACCGTCACGCTCGCTACCTCAACCAATCTTTCGCTTGCACGACCACCATCACAGGTTCCTAGGGGCCTGGGTGCAAAGAGTAATTCGCCGCGGCAACTGCTAAGACGAAAGCCCTCGCTAAAAGAACTCACCGGCTCAAAAATGGCCGACCAAGCAGACAACATGCTAATAGCTATGAGTCTAACATCAAAGATGCTCGGCAACCAGTCACCCAATTCTCCGCTTGAATCGGAGACAGTGTATTCGAGAGAAGCTTCATCTGTCACTTTGGATGAGACATCGACACGATATTCAGAAAACGGAGACTCTGTTGAAGATAGATCAATACCGAAAGCAAACGGTTTGTCGGAAAGTGGCCACAAAGGGTTGTGCGATGGACAAGTGCAGAACGATGTCACCTATGCGTCAGCCCTGAAGCCCAGTTTACACGATGATGACAACAATAAAGATCACGACGATGACGAATCATATCCCGATCTAGACGAGATGGGAGTAGAAGAGATCTATCGACCTCCACCTCGGAGTCCCAACGGCGGTATAAGATGGGCCCCTTGGAACGTGCCTTTCAAACGGCGAGGCCAGACGCTTGTTGTTTTAGTGCATTCACTGAGTATAGTTGCAACTGTGTCCCTTTTCTTTGCCTTCTGTGCCAACCCGTTCGCTTGGCCCTTGCTTTTAATTTACCTACTACACGTCCTCAGCTCTAAGGCGGCAACGGATGGGTCGCTCAAGTACAGATCTGAGTGGTTTCGCAAGAGCCATATTTGGCATTTCTTTGCCGACTACTACCCAGCCAAGTTGCATAAGACACACGATCTGCCTGCGACCCGCAAGTACATCTTTGGATATCATCCACATGGAATCATCTCTCATGGAGCATGGGCAGCATTCGCCACCGAGGCACTTGGATTTTCGCAAAAATTCCCAGGCATAACCAATAGTTTGTTAACGTTAGACTCTAACTTTCGAATCCCCTTTTACCGGGAATACATATTGAGTATGGGCGTGAGGTCGGTTTCCAAGGAGTCTATAGTCAACATTCTTAACAAAGGCGGCCCTAACGGTGAGGGTATGGGCCGTGGTGTCACCGTTGTTGTCGGAGGAGCTCGAGAGTCTCTGGAAGCACAACCCGGAATGATGCGCTTAATCTTGAAAGAGCGCAAAGGCTTCATCAAACTGGCCGTCCGCTGCGGGGCGGACCTTGTGCCTGTTCTAGCTTTTGGCGAGAACAATCTATACGACCAGCTGCAACCCCAAGAGCATCCCTTCATGCACAGGATCCAGATGTTCCTCCTCAAGGTGTGGAAGTTCACGTTGCCTTTCTTGCACGGCCGGGGAGTTTTCAATTACGATGTCGGTCTCATGCCATACCGACGTCCCCTTAACATTGTTGTCGGGGCTCCGATCAAAGTGCGGCAGTCGTCTTCGGTGGACCTAGAGGAGATCAATAGGCTGCATGGCCTCTATGTTGCGGAGTTGGAGAAACTTTGGGACCGCTACAAGGACGAATTCGCGCCGGACAGGAAAGAGGAAATGCAGATTTTGCCCTGATTGGTCGGCCTTATATATCGTAGTTTGGAAGATAGGGGTTTAGCTACTATTACCAGGAAGTTCTGGATGGCACATGAGGAGGACGGCGTTGACAGACGGCTAGCTACGTATCAAAACAACATAATTTTTTATGTCGATTAAGCCAATCGAATATTGGGCACTCATTTCTATGAATTTAGGACTTTATATCAGTCTTCAATGTAGTAGTAGCAAGTAGTATCTAGTATAAATTAACATTAGGATGAAGCTCATTGCAGCATCTAGGGGAATCAACGGCAGTCACGGCATTACAGTATTGAGGCGGGCAAACAGCTTAAGCATAGATCCTTTGGCAGGTGGCAGATAAGTTAATAATTGTATTGGAAGAGGAAACAGGAACCAAAACCGGCTCCATCAGCTGAACCCTGAGGCGGGCAAGCAGGGGTTTGTTCGGGGAATGGCCCGCTTTTCATCTGCGGCGGCCGAGGGGCGGATCCCTGCAACCCTGTCACTGGCTGTGGCGGAGGGAGGTACCGTACGTGTAGCGGATGTACCGTACCTAGCGTTTCGTATTACAGTACACGAACTGCTGGCGCCCCAACCCACCCATTGCCCAGGTGTCGCCATCTTGCGTCTGACAGCAATAGTAATGCATACGCATAGTACTCCGTACAATTATCAATATCATCCATGGATGGATATGGCCCGACACATTGCAGAGACCCCTTCTGTCATAACGTAGACATAACTTACACTCGGTATCGACGGGTTTAGTGTACCCACCGGCATCTTGATGCGTCTCGCCGATTGGACTCTGGAAAAGAAACTCTCGACTAGGTGCTTTGATCTAGGCCGTCGATCGCTTGGCTGACCCCAAGACTTTTCCCTTCGAGGTCCTGCGCGGTCATTCCCCGTATTCCCGTGGGCCACTATTGGAGCATCAGACTCACCATGCTTGCTCGGACTAGGTAGCCTCTGAGCTCTGGTGACCGCCATTGTAGCAGTACCCTACCTCTGTACCGTATTTTGTAATGGAAACTTGGATACCTTATTTCGGAAACGGCACAGCGCGTTAAACACAGACTATGTCTCCCCCTTTGTCCAGTCAGCAACCGCCGCTGGTACCGCAGCGTCAACCCCATCAACAATATTCACAGCAGCCCTACCAGCAGTCTGCTCGCGCCCTGTCCCACCGCCCCGTGCCGAGCGCCCTGTCCGTGAGCAGTGTCCTCGCCGCTCCCTCGCTGAATAGCGATCTGTCCAACCCCCCATCCGCATCCTCCGCGACGACCAGCTTCCAGATCGACTCGTCTTCCGATGGTGGTCCCTCGTCTGCCCCGTCCACCCATCGTCATCCCGAAGATATCGAGATGGATGCAATATCTCCCGCTGGCCACCGCCGTCGCCGTAGTACGCTGAGTGCCGGCCTGAACTCGTCTGTGCCGCCAACTACCCGAACCGGGAGACCACGTGCCACCAGCATAAAGAACACGGGCGACACGGAACCCAAAATATCAGAGGAGGATCTAGCGCACTATACGTCGCGGCCAAGTGCTGGAGACAACGATGACTCTCTTTCAGACGAGGACTTACATGACGATGAAGAGACCGGGCTAACCACCAAAGACAAACGGCGGAAGCAAAAAAAGCGGCGGCGGAATACGAGGTTAGACCAGAGGATCGCACGGGACAACCTCACCGACGAGGAACGCAAGCAGGCAGACCAGAACGTCATCAGGAAGCTAGCCACCAATGCCGCTCTGATAGCGCTCTGGTACGTGTTCTCATTATCTATATCCCTGGTACGTTGCTAGTGGCACTGAATTTTGGCTTCACGGAGTGCTGACACATCGTTTGGTTAGTATAACAAATGGATGTTCGATTCCGGCCAGCTCAACTTTCCTTTCCCTCTGTTTACGACGTCAATGCACATGCTTGTGCAGTTTTCCCTTGCTAGTTTAGTATTGTACTTAATACCTTCTCTGCGACCGAATAATGCGCCACGCAACTCCAATCTGGGACAATCCAGGCACGAATCCGAGCCCGAGCGACCTCTCATGACTAAGCTTTTCTACTTCACAAGGATAGGACCATGCGGCGCAGCTACAGGTCTTGATATTGGCTTAGGAAATACATCCCTGAAGTTCATAACCCTCACCTTCTACAGTAGGTCTAAGTAGTAATTCTGGGGGGAGTACATCAGCTAACATGATAATAGCTATGTGCAAATCCTCAGCCCTCGCATTCGTCCTACTTTTCGCTTTTCTGTTCCGTCTAGAAACACCAACGTGGCGACTGGTAGCGGTTATTGCGACGATGACCGCGGGTGTGATTATGATGGTGGCGGGGGAGGTCGAATTTCATTTGGGCGGCTTCGTCCTCATCATATCCTCCGCATTCTTCTCAGGCTTCCGCTGGGGTCTGACACAAATCTTGCTATTAAGGCATCCCGCCACCTCGAACCCCTTTTCTAGCATTTTCTTTCTTACGCCAATCATGTTTGCGACATTGCTGCTAATTGCCGTGCCTGTGGAAGGCCCTTCCAACTTTTGGGACGGAATCAAGACGCTGAGCGGGGAATGGGGCACTCTGAAGACGCCGTTGCTCCTTCTATTTCCCGGAACCATCGCTTTTCTCATGACGGCCAGTGAATTCGCTCTGCTGCAGCGAAGCAGTGTCGTAACACTCTCCATCGCCGGGATCTTCAAAGAGGTCGTCACGATCATAGTCGCGGCATTAGTGTTTGATGATAAGCTCACACCCATCAATATTTCGGGACTTTTGGTGACACTTGTCGCTATCATTGCTTATAATTACATCAAGTTAACAAAAATGCGACGAGAAGCGCAAATGGATGCACACAGCAAAGGATATCAGCAGGAGCAATCTGACTCGTCCACCGAGCGGGGCAGTGAGACGGATGAAGAGGACGCCGGTTTATTAACCCATGGGGAGGACAGTGATGTGGAGGAGAACCACATAACCATTGACGGCGATCTGATACCTAGGACACCGAGGGCCCAAGATGATGGTAGACAGATTCGGCGTGAGGATTAAGATCCGACTGTTTTTAAAATATTTCCTTCATCGCATATGCTATACGGGGATATATTCAGAGCATCTAAGGCGTCTATGCGGACAAATATCGGTCAGAGATGGATATCGTTTGACTTTTACTCCGTTTCGTCCAAACTAGTGTCAAGGCGTATTGGATACCTGGAGGGTCAATGGGCATCGTCATTTTCTGGGAATACCTAGTGTCTCGGAAGCAACTGAGCATCCTTGATTTTAAAAGACGGAATGGCCAAGAGTGAGACATACCAGGATCCAATATTTCCCGAACCGCGACTCAACCTCCGTGGAATTGCTATGAAAAGCAATCGGTATAACATGGTCAATGGATCGGCAGCAAGGTGGAAAGATAGAGACTCCCTCGGAGACGGCATCAACCGAGCGAGCAAAAGATACCCACTGTTTAAATCAGTTGTATAATTGCATTAGAACTCCATGAAGCACACAGTCCTCGGCTGTATAGTGTGACTATACTTGTTCGTGAATTATTCGCCAGGAACGCACTGCTTCTGGATGGAATAGAAGGCGATGGATAAATGTGGTGTTTTTTTACAGAAGAATCTAGGGTTGGTCTCACAAGTGGGAAGAAACCAAGCGCCACAACTAACAGGATCCAGATATTCAGAGAATCTTTTTCTTCCTTTCTAAGTTCTGTAACCTACGAAAAATCTTTATAGACTATCTGATCAACATACGATCTATGTATCGGTCAAGGAAGATAACTCCGCCCTGTATAAGTACTAGGTTCGACTTCGATGAATCACATACACCTCGCAAGTAATATGAAAAAGTCGCGAATAGAACCCATATGTACCAATAGATCTCTGTGACGGGTGTATATGGATGCTGTTGTCTCAAGTATTCATTGATTGAACACCTACCAACCGACCGTCTTGGTCACTTGCATTACGGTTCTACTAGGTAGGGGAGGAGGTCGACAGAATGGCTCGGCAAACTATTCAGGAGAGGAACGGATGGGTCTTTTATGAAAGAAGAGAGAGAATATATAGTCTAGCTCGTAAATTTATTAACTACCTATCCTGTCTTTCTCATGATCGGTACAGGCAGAATGGGTGGAGGGGATGATGACAACTGGTATCCAATAGTGTGTAGGCGTGGGCTCGTTATTCATACCCTCAGATCACGGAAAAAGGGAAAGCGAAAATAGTGGCAAACGGAAAGCATTTTGCAGTCTTAATTCGTTGACTAACTTTACCCTGCGAGCTAGACACATAAGATGGAGTAAGCATAAGGCTTGTCTACTCCTAAGAATTGGGAGCTACTTCTCTTGAAACGGCTATCTCTAGCTGGAATCTGTCGCATGTTTTATAAACGGTATCACCTCTCATCATGCCTCTTTATACTACAGTGCGTCATAAACCTGACAAGACTGTTCTGCTGCTGAGCCCTTCCAACTCAAGAACCTCGTGACGCTTCATATAGTTCTATAAACCTCGACAAATCGAGTCGTCGTCGTAGAAGACTTAGCTCATCCGAGTAGTCTCAATCCGTCTTTCGTCTTGGCCCCAGGTTTCGTGATACCGCCTCCCGTAGGCCCCAAATGCGGTTCAAAGCTGTCCTCGCGTCCACCAGCACCACTTCCATTACCACCGCGGTTCTTGTTGTTCTTGTTCTTGTTCTTGTTCCACCTACCGCCGTGATGCTTGTCCTTCACAATTTGAGGTTTGATCTCCGTGGTACTCTTGCGAACGACAACGGGATGGCTTTGGATGTACTTGCCGTTCATCTCCTTGGCTGCGGCAAAGAACTCGTCGGGGTCACTGAAGGAGACAAACCCGAAACCTTTCGACTTGCTCGTTACCTTGTCGCGGATAACACGCGCCCTTTGTAACGACTTCCACCGAGAAAACGCCTTGAACAAGCTTTCGTCTGTTGTCTCGCCCGCGAGATTACCAACAAACAGCCGTAGGTGTGACGGATCCCACTCTAGAAGCGTATCATCCGTCCACTTCTGCCCGCCGCCTGCTCGTACGACCGTCTTCTTCTTGTCGCCTCCTAGCGCCGCGGCGTTTGCTGCTTCAGACGCGCGATTGGCCGCTTCCACCGAGTACGCCGATGCGCCGTTTGCCGCAGGCCCGGGCCGACCGGGGGCCCCAGTTGCGGTACCAGCATCTTTTGGGTCTCTCACATACGCACTCTGCCATTGCGCGATCTGCGCTGCCATATCCGGGTCGTAGTCATCGGTTCGCGCCTGGCTAGGTACCGGGAAGGGGTTCTGGATCTGGGGCGGTGCGGCGTACGAAGAGGCGGCAGCAGTCGGTGCCGGCTGCGCGCCGTAATAGCTCTGCTGATAAGCCCCTTGCTGAGGGTATGAATACGCGTTTTGTGGTGGGTAGGACGCACCGCTGCTCATGGGAGCGCCCCGGGTGCCGTACGGCGGGTAGTTGGAGGGCGGGGCGGCGGCTCCATAATGGGGCGCATTTGTAGGCGTGCCTGCATAGCTTGGTGCGCTGGAGGCTGCATAGGCCGCGGGCGGAGCGGAGGGGCCGAAGGCGGGTTTGAAGCCCGACACCTTCGACGGGGGAGGACGCGGCGGGAGCGACGAGGACGAGCCTGGAGGACCCGGATAGGACATGATGAACTTTGCTGTGTGCCCAACGTGATGGTATCTGTTTCTGGGCTACACGTACCTCTGAATTAGAGTTTGTCAGACTCTACTCTCTTGTTACTCTCCACGGGGTGTGCGGCTGTGGCGGGAAGCGTGGTGCGACAAAAGTTGCGGTTGACAGATGGGAATCTTGAGATGTTGGCTTTGGTGTTGACGTTACCTACCTCTTTCCGTCGCGACGATGACGAAAAAGGCTGGATGAATTGAGGCGCGGAAGTGGCGCTTATCAGATAAGAGAGATATGCCGGAACCTTCCTAAGGTTCCAACCTTGGGTTGGAAGCATTTAATCTACCTAAGCCACGTCTGTGGCTTGACATTTGGGAGCAAGAGTGGGGGGAAGGGGGGCCCACGTCCTTGGGGGTTCATTCACTCGGGACACTCACGACAACAGCTCATCAACCTCCGTATAGAAGTGTCGCCTCTGGGATTTCCATATGGCCTGGAACTACAGTCCCTATTCATTTTTACCTTGCCCTCGAAACGGCGAGCCGCGATATAGATTTTCTCATTCATTAGATCTCGGCCCTTTCAGCGGAGTCTCGGCCCTTCAATGAACGTTCTCGGTATCCTCGGACCTACGGGGTGAAGTTACAACGGGTAAAGATGTAACCAGAACCCAACCCACCTTTCTTATTGAGGCAATTTCGATTCTCTTTTAATTGGGCAGTATAAGCGCATTAGTTGGAAAACCTGAAGAGTGGTCTAGTCCAGTGTATGCTTCAGATTTGTTCCAGGCTAGCGTTGTTTTTCGCATGATCTCTTTGAAGCTGAGACTCTCATGGCAGAACTACTCCACTAAAGTCCTTTCTGGGCTCTGCGACATTTACACTAGCATGTCCGCATATCCCGAGCGCCACCCCGTGACATGAGGATATATCCGACATCAACACTGCTAAATTTACTAAATTGGCCACGGACTTATTGACAGGCATAATTACAGCTGCTTACACGGGCAATTAACCCTTCAAGCTGCCCAATCTAGTTTAAGTAGTTGGGTGATGAGTGATAGTTTCACACGCATAGCTCGTATATTGATTGTGTCTATTTGAGTGACTGTCCGCAGCAGCAGATTTGGGGCCTACCCGATCAACCCGCCAACAGGGTACATTTATAGTCAGGGCTAGTAAAGTACCTAGGTAGTAGCCAAGTACTGGGGCAGCGAACCATCACTAGTATTGGTCTGGTATTGGCTTTGCCCAAGGTAGCTCATCATCTACAGTTTGAGCTAGACTCTTTCGCCATCAAGATACGTATATATAGTATATTCACGAAACCTAACTGATACAGAGGGAGCTGGACTATATCAGCATAAGTCTCAGCTTCCGATGTTGTTTACCTCCCATTCCCATGTCTCAGGCGCACATATCATCACCAAACCATTCTCCTAGTATTACATCATCTCAAAGTCCAATCCAGCGCCAAAAACCAGACTACTTGCCTAGACTGCAAGGCTATGGCAGCCCTAGTACTCCCTGCTGAATGTAACGGAAGGCCTTAGGCCTACGGCTTGTAAGTAGAAGCGTGCATAATTAACATGTGGTTAATTATACCGGCAATGCGAAGGATACAGGGAGGTCTGCAGGTGGTCCGTTGTTGTAACCGGCCGTGTTAGAGAAATACGTCCGATCTACTAACTACCCCTCGCTCGTCAACCCAGGTCCCCTCTATTACCCACTATAACTACGTGTGGGATGTGGTGCAAGGTAGGTAGCGTCGAGCAGCTTGGCCGTGGTGGGCCTGAGTAAGCCAGGCTACGTACATTGCTTTAGGTAGTAACCCCGCCATCGCCCTGCCCGGCGACGGCCATGCAGGTGCCCCCTCCTACCGACAATCCCGACAGGCTCCAGGTCAGGGCGAACGATGAAGCGATAGCGGGTTGCTGCCGTCGCTTACCTAGGTAGGTACATACCTATGCAGTACCCATTCTTGTACATGTTTACCACATGTAATCAGCGCAATCAGGCACTTCGTATGCCAGTGCTTACCAAGTCGACTGACTCCCTCTCGACAGGTCTTGTCCCTGCAAATAATTGTTGAACCGTCTCCACGGTCGACGCTACCTCGTTTCCGTCCTACCAGCAGCTGTTCCCAATTTTTTACCCCTCCATCATAGAAAAGCATCCTCTGCCCCCCATCGCCATCTTCTCTCACATTCCCCTCCATAATTTTCTCCCGCCAAAACGAACCTCAACTCTCCCTCCCCTCCAGCAGCTGTTTTTGCCGCAGCTCGTCATCCTCCCCGTCTCCATTGAGCAAGCTAGTTGTCAGCAAAACCGCAACCATGTCTGGTGCCGTGTAAGTTCCATCATGTCCACACCCTACCCCTCATCATCAGAAGTGCAATTCGCGTCAAACGCCGCAGTCGGAAATAGAGTTACTGAATGACGACGGTCGTAGTGGTGGTTGTCAAGACATCGAATTACCTCCACCACTCGACCGCGTACTCCGGGCTCTCCCATCTGGCGGCCCCCTTCCCTCGACTGGTCACTGAAACAGCATGGGTCCTCTAGGGCTCGTCTGGCCAGCATCGCCGGCTCCTTTAGCGGTGCAAGGCGAGCTTTCTCCTCCCGTTGCACTTTGCCGCCTTCAGATCCTTTGTGGATGCCATGCTAATTCTTCCAAAGTGCTGATCTTGGCCTCATCGGCCTGGCTGTCATGTAAGTCGCAAAGCCCCCTCAATTCCCTCATTATGGTCCCCCATCTAACTTATTTGATTTTCTGCCAGGGGCCAGAATTTGATTCTCAACATGGCCGACCACGGTTTCACGATCTGCGCCTTTAACCGAACCATTTCCAAGGTCGACCGCTTCTTAGAAAACGAAGCGAAGGGCAAGTCTATTGTCGGTGCTCACTCCACAGAGGAATTCGTTTCCAAGCTCAAGTCGCCCCGCCGTATCATGCTGCTCGTCCAAGCTGGCAAGGCCGTTGATGACTGGATTGAGACTCTTCTTCCTCTCTTGGAGAAGGGCGACATCATTATCGATGGTGGTAACTCCCATTTCCCCGATTCCAACCGCCGAACCCAGTACCTGACCCAGAAGGGCATTCGCTTCGTCGGTTCTGGTGTTTCCGGTGGTGAGGAGGGTGCCCGGTACGGCCCTTCCATCATGCCCGGTGGCGACGAGGAGGCCTGGCCACACATCAAGGACATTTTCCAGAGCATTTCTGCCAAGAGTTCTGGTGAGTCCTGCTGCGAGTGGGTTGGTGACGAGGGTGCTGGTCACTATGTCAAGATGGTCCACAACGGTATCGAGTATGGTGACATGCAGCTTATCTGCGAGGTAAGTAGAACCGTAATAATCCAGGTTTCATGCGAGAAAATTGACTTGATACTACTAGGCTTACGATATCATGAAGCGTGGCCTTGGACTAAGCAACAAGGAGATTGGTGATATCCTTGCCAAGTGGAACAAGGGCGTTCTAGACTCATTCCTGATTGAAATTACTCGTGACATCATGTACTTCAACGATGAAGATGGTACTGCATTGGTCGAGAAGATTCTGGACAAGGCTGGTCAGAAGGGAACTGGAAAGTGGACTGCCGTAAATGCTTTCGACCTCGGAATGCCCGTCACTCTTATCGCCGAGGCTGTCTTTGCCCGCTGCCTGTCGTCGATCAAGGATGAGCGTACTGAAGCTTCAGAGAAGCTGAAGTATGTTGGTAGCAGCCAGAGCTTCGAAGGCAACAAGGAGCAATTCCTCGACAACCTTGAACAAGCCCTATATGCTTCCAAGATTGTTTCCTACGCACAAGGTTTTATGCTGATGCAAGAGGTCAGAGATCCCTAGTCTTTTTCCTCTCAACGCAATAACTAACACAGCGTGAGCAGGCAGCTAAGGAGTATGGCTGGAAACTCAACAAGCCCTCAATCGCTTTGATGTGGAGAGGTGGTTGCATCATCCGCTCGGTCTTCTTGAAGGATATTACTTCTGCGTACCGAAAGAACCCAGACCTGAAGAACTTGTTATTCGATGACTTCTTCAACGAAGCTATCCACAAGGCGCAGCCAGGCTGGAGAGACGTTGTCTCCAAGGCTGTCTTGCTGGGAATCCCTACCCCCGCATTCGCTACAGCGCTGTCATGGTTCGATGGCTACCGCACCAAGAATCTGCCTGCAAACCTACTCCAGGCGCAGCGTGACTACTTCGGCGCTCACACATTTAAAATCAAGCCCGAAAACGCCAGTGAGAAGTACCCAGAAGGACAGGATATCCACGTTAACTGGACTGGTCGGGGAGGCAACGTTTCCGCCTCAACATACCAAGCATAAGGTGCAAGACGGCCAGGGTATAGAGATTTCCATGGGCCCAAAGGCAAATGAATAAATCGATGACACGGTATGCATTGACAAAGGATATTTTTACATAGATTGGATGGGAAATACTGAACTGTATAATGATCAAATCTCGCGTTTCCGTACAGTGACATCGGCGGTTGTAGAGTTTTATACGCCGACAAGCGATTCCCGTGGCTGGACAATTCTGCTTGCGCGTTGCTGTCTAATTAAGAATTCAAATGCTTGAGGATACATCCGGACCCAGGGGAAGCGATCCGATGCTGGAAAATATGTCAGCGAGGTACCAACCAAGGTAGAAGAAGATACCTTACAGTACTGTGAGCGGTTGACCTGGTAGCTCAGCCACACCTACCTAGTCTCGATAAGCCAGCCACAATTAGGAATTGCTTGCGCCACAAAACCAACACCTGTCGCGCGTCCGTCGTCTCGCGACCGTTGGATTTCAACCCCGATTCTTGGTGTGCAGCCTCGTCAACCAACCCATCACCACGCCATTACCATTGGCGCCGCCATCTCATGCCGTGCTGGGATTCGAAGTCGAACAACCTCGTAAACAGCGTTATACGCGCGCGCTCCTATCAGACTCGATCGAATCACGGAGTGGACTGTCTGCCGGTGTCGCAAACTCGGCAGACGCGGCCATGTCTCTGATGAATGATCCCAGTTATGCGGTGCACCGAGATCTCCTCCCTCACGTGCACCTCGTCTCGACCTACCCGTACACTTCGAAGGCCCAAGTCCAGCCTGCCGAAGTCACGAGTTGGTTGATGCAGGCGCCCAAGATCGCACGCGACACTGCGGCCTTCTTTTGGACGTACATCGACAAGCCCGAAAATGGACAGATCTTCCTTACTTGGCAGCCACTGCAGCTGATGGGCACTCACTTCGCCAGTGATGGCTTCATATGGCCCCCTCAGGAGCAATACTTCACACAGGAAGTGGGGAATGGTGTCGTATGTGATCAAGCGCCGTCCCATTCTGCAAGCGCTCATCGCTAACGACCTGTAGATTCTCGAGATGTACTATCACAAAGCTGGTTTTGCCGGTGGAGAACACCTTGCGACGCACTCTCGGCGCCGCTTCCGCCTGATCCCCCCCAACGCGCCCAATCCGAACGCGCCTCAGGTTGATCCGAGTCTTTGGATCGTCCATTACGGGCCCGTGGAGAATAATGAGCGCATACCGTCCCAGTTAATCCCCCGCGATCCTCGCCTTCAGTCTATCATGGACGCCCGTATGCATCTTCAGCGATGTGGTCAAATCCAGCGCAAGGAGTTTATCCTAGGTGATAGGGTGAACTGGCCACAAATCCAAATGCCAAAGGAAGCATCGAGGCAACCCGTGTACCAGACTAGTCGCGGTGTTCCCCAGAGCTTGGCGTACCCGCCCCATGGCCCGGCGGCTGGCGGTCCACCCTCCAAGCGTCCGCGGACTAATCAGCCTGCCCATGGCCAATTGAATCCCATGGCAGTAATGGGACGCACAGAGTTTGAAGATGATGAAGATACGTCTCGCGGCGATCTCTTCGACCTCCTTACACCGCGCGACGTGAGCGTCGGCCGATATAAGCAAAATCATGAATGGATGGAGGAGATTCTGTCCTCGGCATACAGAATGGGCCAAATAGGCTTCGCGGATTTGGGACTTGGTCTTAAAGGCGAACTCGCAAGTCTGACCGAAGGCATTTTCGAGGCCCAGGACGCCAATCCTGTCACAACAAAGGCGTTAACAAAGCCCACGACGACACATTTGGAACCCGAACAGGCTGCCGAATTCCGAAAACGAGCAAATGATAGGATTAACTCCACCAAAGCTGAGATCGAAAAAATGAAAGCCGACCACGCTAGGCAAATGGCGAAGTTCAAGCAGAACTCGCTCATCACTGCCTCCGAAAAGGAACTGCGGGGTGCTGTCGACGATGCAAGCACGGAGTTGTTACATCTTGATGCCAAAGAAGAAACCGAGGATAACGGAAATCGGTGGCTGCCGAAGCATCATAAAAGAGTTGAAGATATCGTTTCACAAGTCGAAGCCCATCTCAATCGCCGAGCAGAGGTCATTTATGACCTTAGAAGAATTCAGCAGGGCGGTTACCAGGAGTCAAGTGCAAACAGAAGCCACGCTATGTCACGACAGCCTTCGCATGCTAGTTCTCAGCAGAGTGGATTTATGATGGGTGATTCTGATATCGACATGGGTGGAACAGCCGCTGGTCTTTTAGACCAGATGCATACCGGCGGCGCTTCAGCTAATTCAACGCCCCAACCGCCAATGTCCGCTGCTCCTTCAAACGCTGCCACGCCTGCAAATCTCAACGTCCCCTCGCCTCACCCACCATCACATCAATATGGTATTTCTGCTAATCAGAACGCTGATGTTAAGATGGACGGAACTGATATTACAACTGGAACTGCTCCTGATCACGGGTCGGGTACTGGCGACTGGGTTGTAGTGCCTAAAGGAGGGGTGACTCCCGATGGCAACACAGACGCTAGTTCGACTACTGGGCCGAAGGCTATGGGCCCTTCAAGTAAGCAACCTTCAGCCGTTGGGACACCATTGGGGTTCAACGGCGATCACCACGACTTCAGCTCATTGGAAGACCTGAACTCAGCAGGTGATGCTTCAGGAGGATTTAGTGGAACGCCTGGCGGGATGAGTGAGGGTTTGGATCTCAACATGGAGGACTCTGCGTTCGGTGACGCTTTCCACGGCGTAGATACCCAAGGCGGAGGTGGTACACCCGCTGACCACAACATATAGGTGTTGTTGGGATTTTGTTACTGGAGCTGTTAGGAATTGGACGGCTTTGGCGTTTCGGCAAAGGTGATGGCTATCTTAACGTTATATGTTTAAAAGCTACTCGCGAGATTCCGGGTTTGTGGGACTCGTCTCCACAGGAGTCAAAGATGTAAAAATTACCCTGGCCTGGGCAGTGTTGTAGAGGGTAAAGACGCTCTGAACCATACGGGTCATATTCTGGCAGAGCTTTAGAGTTGTGAATTCATACTTCTGCGAATAACAATAGCCTTGAATCATATCAATTTCGCCCGTTGCAATGCTATCGTGACATAGGAATCATTTTCTAGAAAGCTGTTCATTCTAACTCCAGCTAATTCATCACAGCTAAGCTAGGTATCGTCAAGGTCAAAGTCTTGTTTGACCGACCAGACCGGAGACAATATCGGAGCGACGAATCGATAATCAGACATTTTGAGGACAAACTATATGTACCCGTATGGACTCCACTTCGTCACATACCTAAGCAGTAGTGGTCACTGACCCTTAGTATGGGTCTTTTATTAGCAAATGACCAGTATATTAGCAAATAATTGGCAGTACTTCCGAATAGGTGAGGGTGTCACCAGAATAGAAGTAGCTTCTATTACCTGCAATGTACGGTTAACATTATATTTTCTCTATATTATAAAGGTTAGGTTGCTTACCTAGGTACCTTTGAAAAATCTGCCAAGCTAGCCAATCTTACGTCTTCGTCCCCGGGGCCACGGGTATCTCTTCAGTTTGACACGTCTACACCAAATCTGCATACAAAACGTGTCGGTGTGTAAAAGTGGTAGTGATCTAGAGTGGTGATCTAGGTAGGGTAGTGATCTAGGGTGGTAGTAGTTGGTTGAATAACTAGCTGTAATTGCATTTTTGGTAAATTTATTATTTTTATACCTAATATATTAAGTTACAGCAGAAGTACATCTATTTAGCTGTAATTTATATAGTGGATTAAGTACCTTTGTTTTTGCTAATATACTGGTTATTTGCTAATAAAAGACCTATACTAAGGGTCAGTGACCACTACTGCTTAGGTATGTGACGAAGTGGAGTCCATACGGGTAACATAAACAACCTAATGAATCTAATGTATGTACAGTAGATAGTCTCGGTGACCGTTAGAAGAACAGAGCGCAATGCCAAGACTCCTCCAAGATCAACGGAAAATATTATGAGACACACCCGCCGAGCGATACGGAGGTGCCGTTTCACATCAGTCAGACGCAAAGCTTCAATCTTGACGGCAGGCTCTCGGCTGGCCTTTAGCCGCATTATTATGAGTATGCGCTATGAAATAATACTCTGGTTCGTTTGCCTCCCGTTCTTGATTCTAACCTCGCAGGAACTGCCGGGGCATCATCCAAGGTTGCTTTCCAGTATGCTTAATGCACTCTACTTCTCGGCTCGATGCTTGCTGGCACGCCTCGTTAACAAATGTAGGGTATCAATTGCTTAATTGTTTTGTGAATTTTTACCGTAGTAAATATTACCTTTTAGGGGTCGATACGCTATCGGCTTAGGCCGTCGATCCATTCCCGTCACGACAAGACCATGATCGTGGTATAAGCCTTTTTTCATCGAAAAGGTTGGAATATAATCTCATTATAGATTTGGGAACAAATTGCCGGTGGCTAAACGGACGGCATTGTAAGCCAAGCATGTAGACTACTAGTGGAATGATTGCTGAAGCTCCAAACTCCCCTCGCCGCAGATCACGGAAAGCGAGAATAGCATCACCTCACTAACTAACTAACACCAGGGGAAAGTAACAAGGTGATATGTAACAGAGGATAGACTAACATCATGGGATCGAATCTCATAAGACCTGATCGCGGCTTGGCCGCATCACACACTACATGTCTGCCGTCTTTCTCTTTTCCCGGGTTTTACCTGTTTGTTGCTCAACACAACCTTTTGCCTCTGCGTAGGCTTCCTTTCCTTTCCATCATCGTGCTGGCCATCTTCTCTTCTCTTGTTTTGCTTCTTGCGCGAGTCGCTCCTTATTCCAGATTATATTGTTTTTAGTTGCCTTCTCCATCACTACCTGCTGGTCAGCGTTTACTACTGCTGAGCAGTCAAGCTTCCTACGTTCTCTGCCTGTAGTTCGTATCTTTACATACTTACGGCTTTAATTCTTATTACTGTATTACGGCCACATCATTCCGGTATACTGTTTGAGTTGCAATACTCTAGTATCTAGGCCATCAATATACCCATCGAGAACAATTCAAAAACAACGATAGAAATATTCGTCACCATGAGACAGGTCGATATCGCCGCCACACTGGTGTTGCTCTTCGCAAGCGGCGTGCACGCCGTGCCAGCGAGGAACGCCGACATACGCGCCGTTCAGGGAGGCTCCAACGGCTCGTCTTCGTCTTTACAACAGCCAGAGAACGGCAGCAATGCAGGTCAGGATGACATCTCATCAGAAGGAGGAGCTGTCGGTGGAAATGGACTGCAGGATGGCGCCACGAATGCGGCGGCAGGCCTCGTAGCACTGCCTGGTGAGCAGCTTACGGCGGGCGGACTGCAGCCCCTCCCCGGAGCGGCCACGCCGTCTGTGATCCAGAGTTCTGCCGCGGCGGTTGAGACGTCCGCGGTTGCCGAGACATCTGCTGTCGTTGAGACATCTGCCGTCGCTGGAACATCCGCGGTACTTGGAGACGTGGCATCAGACGTAAGTAGCTCCTATCAGCTGAGACGAACTAGAACAGTCCAAAGATACAGCTAACGTGAAGATCAAACAGCAGTCTACCGCGATACTGGCCTCAAGCACGGGAATTCAGCTCCTTAACCCGTCGGCCGGCGCCGAGCCCACGTCCATCGCGCAGCTGACTCCCCTGCCTGGACTGAGCACTGCTATCGCGCAATCGAGCTCCGTCGCCGAACTAAGTTCTCTACCAGGAGTGAGCAGCCTCGCGGGATTTGATACAGTCGTAGCCACGGCCTCAGCCACGGGGCTCATCGGCGGTTTCCAGACGATTGGTGCTGGCGCTGGGACGGGGGCCTCTACCACTTCGGCACTTGCCAGTATCGAGACGGCCATCACCTCCGCAGAGTCCCTCGAGTCGCTGGTGGCAACTGAGACAGCAGCCTCTTCTGAAGCAGCAACCACTTCGATCGCCGGGTTCCAGACAATCGGCGCGGGCGCGGAAACGGGAGCCGAGGTCGAGGCTTCTGCGACTTCTTCCGAGCTGCTGTCCGCGGAGACGCCCCTAGCGTCATCTGCTGCTGTAGGATTGTCAAGCGCCTTCTCTGCTTCTGTCACAGCGGGCTTGGGGGCTGGTGCTGCTACCACCGGTTTTGCCAACGCTACAAGTGCAGGAACCGCAGCTTCGGCAACTACCGGCGCTGCTCTTCTCCAATCCCTGCCTGGCTCCACGGCCGCTGGATCCGCGTCCGGATCGCTGGCCGGTCTCCCTACTCCAACCACCTTCGCCACAGCCACCGCGTCTGCCGGAGAGTCCGGGTCCGCGTCGGAGTCCGTTGCCGGCGATGTATCGGGAGGCGCGTCTTCGGACTCGCTGGAGCAGCTCCCCGGGAGCGCGGCGGCCACGGCCTCAGGGGCTGGCCTGCAGCCTCTTCCCGGCGAGACGTCGGGCTCGGCACTGCTTACGGATACTGCGTTGGCTACCGCCACGGCGTCAGTAGCAGGGTCCGAGTCGGACTCGGCATCGGTGTCCCGGAATTTGGCGAGCCAGACTGGTTCGCTTGCGAGCGCGAGCAGCGGCGCGGTGCTGAACGGCAATATCACCTCCCTTGGCCAGAATGCGGCGGCGAGGGACGTGGGCAGTGCCCTGCTTGTTAGCCTTGTTGCGGGCGCGGCCGGGTTTGCTGGGGTATTCTTGTTGTAATGAATTATGGCGTCAGAGGATGAGTTGGTTAGATTGTCGAGTATCCAGGTACTTGCGATTATAACTTGAGTACTTTGAGAAGGGTGGTGAGAAGGGTGGGGTGAAGGGGGGGCTCACGATATACATTATATGAATATGACATTGACAGTTTAAATATTGCTCACATGTACGAACCCAACAAGGCAGGAAATATTATTTTGCATCAATCCATTTTCATCAATTTGTATTACAGCTGGCCAAGACTGAGTAGGCGGCCAACTACTTTACCTACGACGTGTTGCTCTTCCTCCACTCGGCTGCTCGGCGGGCTCCTCGGCCCTTGTTCTTTGATTTCACCACTCCTTTCTTCCCTTTTGTCTTACCAAACTTTAGGTCCTTGGGTTTACCGTCTTTGGCACTAGCCCTGCGACCCTCGAAGATGAACTGCTCCGGTGGCTTGATGCCATCCCCGTTCCCTTGCGGCTTGGACGAGCTGTCTCCCCTATCTCGGGATTTCCGCCTTTCGCCCTTGAATCCATGTTGCTGCTTGACTGCGGCAGAGCGGCCAAACAATTTCCCTGCACGACCTGCCCGAGACTGCTGCTCCGGGGTGATCTTTGGTGTGTACTTTGTGCTCTTACGCTTGCCGTCTGTGCTCTTGAGAGATTCTACTCGCGCCTTTGTCGTACGCTCCATAGCTAGGGCTGTCTTGCGTGGGTCCTTGGCTCGGGATACTCGTAGTGCGCGGGGTAGCATTGGCGGGAATTTCTTTCCGTTCAGAAGCAGCGCCGATTCAACATCGTTTTCGTCATAAAACTGGACGTAGGCGAAGCCTTTGCCAACACGAGTCTTGTCGTCTCGAGGGACGCGGACGCTCTCAATTTTGCCTGCATGCTCTCCGAATATTCTCCACAGCCCCTCTTCTGTATCGGCGGGGACCTTGTGCCTTTTCTTCGTGACTGTCTCCCCGTCGGCGTTTGTGTTGACCACTGTCTCGTCATCCACAAAACCTAGGTTCCCAACGAAGACGCACCTCCGATGGTCGACTGCAGATGGATGGGCTACGCTATCTGCCCGCAAATGCCGATCGAGAACCACCGTTCCGTTGAGAGCCTTGAGAACCGTCCGAGATGCTAGCGGAGTTGAGTAGACCGCGTAGGCATTTGTGGATTTTGTGGTAGCAGACATGACCGATTTAGTAATGAAGGCTGCGCGTTTGGGCTTGGCGCCCGTTGAAAAAGGGGTTGACCGAAATCGAATAGACTCAATTTTGTGCGGGCCGGTCGAAGGGTCGAGTTCCGATAAAGGTGTTTCAAGGTGAGATGTGAGAATCTTTTTCGCCTTGGAAGAGGTGACGGCTTCGATTGATACATTTCCAAGGAATAAGGTGCGGTTCGCTTTATCAAGCTCAATATCAACGTGCTCTTCGGGTTTCTGGAGTGACTCGTGAACCAGAGGAGTTTCGTCCTCGTCGAGCTCTTCGGCCTCCTCGACCTCTGCGTCTTCAGCTCCGTGAGAGGTAGAGGTTTCGACAGCCTGGCCAGCTTCACCTTTGCGGCGCTTTTCTTGCCGGTCTTCCTTCTCTTCTTCTTCAGCCAGCTTGCGCATGTATTTTCCTTCGAGGTCATCATGCTCATCTCTCCGTTTCCTCTTACGATCTTTGCGCAGGGCTTTGGACGGGTCCAGAGGGTTCTCTGTTCGTGATGCTGATTCTTCGCTCTCATCGGAGCCCGCGTCTTCTTGACCGTCTACCTCCTCCTCCTCCTCATCCACATCGTCTCCTTCGTCTTCTAGCTCGCTTAGAGACTCGTCATCTTCCTGCTCTTCGTCTTCGCTTGACTCGGCGGCGGAATCCCCGTTTTTCGTTTGCTCTATCGCTTGTCGCTCTTTCTTTGGCAGTAGCTCTGCATAGCGTTCTTTCGAGGGCGCCACCACTGGGCCGGACTAGGAAGCAATTAGACCACGGCAGCCCAGAGACGTGAAGCGCACTTACACTACCTGCGAAAAGAGCATCTAGAGTGGGGTCTATAGCTTTGCTTGGGGCAGCCAAGCTGGTTTTCCTGTGGCGGAAGTCAATTGTCTGGATAATTAACCAGTCTATTGGGACCAGTCACACTCACGTTCTCGACATGGCTTCTTAGTTGCAGGCCGTTGGCTCTCTAGCAACGACGCAGAGTATGGTGAGCAGAATCGCAAGAGACCTCGACTATGGTGCAGTGCATAGGTAGGTGATCCACGTAAAAAAAGTTCCAGGGCCACATGCAGGGTGCACTTACAAGTCGTCAAGTACTCATGCCTTATCTTATCGCATCTGAATTATCGGGTGCCGTAAGGTGGGTCATTGGTTGCCATGTCACCTTGTCCAGCGTAAATAGGTACCTACCTAGGTAGGTAGGTAGTGATGTGGGACCTTATCGATAGAGGCCCTCCTACTCTCGGCCGCCAAATGCCGTAACGTAACAAGCGATTTGCTTGGGGTATGGGCATTGGGGCGCGCAGCCAGCGCCGGATTTTGGTTAGGTCTTCGTCTCCCCGGAGCGCAGCGTGATCACGCTCTCTCTCTTTCTTGTCTGTTCACCTTCACCACTTTTTACCCTCGCAGCAAGCGACACAGCCTCTTGAAGATACTAGTTCCGCCAAGTATTATTCATAGTTGCATTCGTTGCACCCTTCTTTCATGCTAAACACGACCGAACCTCTGAGCTCTCCGCTGTCTTCGCTTCCACCTCGTTTCTCCCAAAGCTCTCTGAAAACTCAACCCTCACCCTGCGCCTTCGACACCACGATTCCGCCCAGCATTCCGTAAAACTGCTGGCAAACCGGAGCTGTTGCGTTTTGTCGGCCTTTGCGAAACCCACGTACGAAATATATTTTCAACTACGCAATGGCAACGGGCGACACGGCGCCTCCGCTGCTCTCCATTCCTCCCCCGCAAATTGAACCGCTTTCAGACGACGATGGATCCAGCCCTCTCAGCGACGTTGAGGACAAAGACGACGATCCTGACGAGCTAAATGACGAGGAGCATCTGACCCACAACGAAAATGACGACTTGAGCTTCCCTGACAACCAGTCTGACGCGAACGACACCGAGGCCGAGACCGAACGTCTCTATGACACCCCCCAGCAGATCACACGCCATAGAGATGTTGTCCTCGACAAGTCAGCAGACGCAATGGTATATGAACGCACACCAAGTAAGTTGCGGCAAGAGGCCAAAGCGTCTGGTCGAAGCAACGACCATCAAGATACTCCCCTGTCCGACGACGACATCTCAATGGCCTCCAGCCCCCCCGCGCAACCGATAGAAAGTCCAGTAAAGCTACAATCGCCCACGTTAGATATACTAGCGGAGGCGGCTGCAACGCAAGAAGCTGAAACCAGGAAGCGGAAGCGGTCGTCTATGCCAGCAGAAGCTACCGAGGCCGACCAACCCCCACGGAAGCGTGCCGATTCCATTCCCATTCCAGTTCAGCCGACAGTAGACGGCGACGCGGCCACCGTAGATGAGGACGATCCATCCTTGAATACGCAGAGCGGGGAGCACTCTGCTGACGAAGCTATCGACACTACGGCCGGCGACGACGAGCCGGAACCAGACGAGCCCGTTCAACAACCCCCGCCAGATCATCATACTAATATCAGAAAACAAACTCGAAGCAGTTCAAGGAAGCTCAAAGGCGCCGACGAAACCGCCGAGGCAGACCTGCCTACCGGTGAGCCGTTAGATGGTACGGCGCCCGAGGAAGACGATGCACATACTGGCGAAGACGAGCGCATGGATGTTGATGTGGACGAAGAAGCAGAAGCAGCGCAAAAAAACGAAGAAGAACGTATGGCAAGGCCACTGGCAACTTCCCTGGACAGAGACACTGACTCCGCCGCCATAGTTGAAAGGAAAAAGGCGGCTTTTGAGCAACTTGCTCAAATTGAGGGACGGTTTGCGGCGTTTAGAGAAAAGTTAGATTCACACCCCCATGTCTTGTCTATGTTCGATGCTAACGGGCCACTAGGCTTTACGAGGAGCGGCTAGAACAATTAAATAAGGAAGAAGCTATGTTGCGGTCCGACAAACCAACACATCCAGATTACCTCGCCATGATGCGTTGTGTCGATGCTCGAAGAGACGAGAGGCTGCGCATTGCCGATCGCGAGCTAGAGCTCAAAATAGAAGCATCGGAGAGATGGGCAGTCGCTCGACGGGCTCAGATTCACTCTCAATTCTTCCAAGCAGTAAGAGAGTCGCGGGAAAGGATATTGGCAGAGCTCGGCCAGCATTGGTACGATATACAACACGAACGGCGGAAAAATGCCAACAATGTCCCCGAGTACGGTATTCGCTTCCCCAAAAGTCAGGCCGAGCGCATACGGAATGCCCTTTCATACAATAGAGAAGTATCGATTCTGTCGGGCATCGCTAAACACGAGGGGATGCCTGCTGCCCCCGACATGCGAGGCGCCAGCTCTCAGGAATTGGAAGACGATTTTGACGCTATCAATGTAAGTTAGCAGGATGCTTCTATACATCTTCGACGAAGTACTAATACTTGGGGATTAGAATAATAGACATCATGCACCGCGGCGCACGGTGCATAGACCGATTTATGCTGACTATGGGGGCGTACCACTCGGAGAAGCTCTTGGCCCTGCCGGAGCAGAGTTTCTTGAACAAACCCCTTGGGCTAACCCAAACCACCCGTCCAACGCCCACCTCTTACAACGGCAACATTCGAATCACCATGATGCCCATCTCAGTGCGGTGTCAGGTGCATCAGCCACAGCTGAACCCCGACGACTCTCACACCAGCCGAATCCATTTGCTATATCATCGGATTCTCAGCCTTTTAACGGTCATGCCAAACCATCAAAGAACATCCCAAGACAGCTGACCATATCGCCTGAAGTCACGCGCGCGGCAAGTTTGCTGGAGCAAACGAGAACTCTGGGTAGGGGAGTAGTGGCTCCCAGTACAAGCGAGAACAACCATCCTCGCAGCTATCCTGGAGCCACGGCTGTGAGCTCCTAGATAGGGCTTAACGATGACTACGAAACAGGTTCAGCACAGCGGGGCATTTTGCATTTGAATAAAGGGATGAAGACCATCTTATAGTTCTCGATACCATGTGCATTGCTATTTTGTATTGGGCGTCAATGAGCTGTGGCAGCGGGTAATAGGCGTTAGAGAGGGTTTACGTCGGACCAAAGCTTGGGGGCCCGTATCTTTTATTGTCTAATAGGGACAAGGCTGGTTGCCTTGTTTATGGTACAATGCGACGTGGATCGCCGTTTCTGTAGATACACATCTTCCATGTGGCGTTTTGAAGGGGTAAACTGGTTGGGAGCCTTGGTTGGCACATGATACCACCTAGCTGCTGTTGTTTCACAAGCGATCGCATCGACGAGAATCTCCATACATGTTATACAGAGTGGTAGATTATCACGTATTATTGCTAAAGCGCCGCCTCATGTCGCAATACTACTTCCATGCCCCGGGATGGCATCATTTTTGAGAAGATTGCACCGGCGCATCGGGGACCTTGACGTCTTCGAACTCGTCTTGACCAATGGCTCGAATCGTGTATATGTCTGACCATAACGCAGCCTGTATTAGAAGTCTATGCTGTGCCACATCTCGTGTCTCCGCGCAAGGTAATCGGTCGGGCGGGGGTTGGGAGGCTTACAGACGCCTATAGCGAAGGCAGCGACAGCAGAGCCGACGACAGCATTCTTGACGAGGTATGGTTTCCGGGCCCGAATCAGAGCAGGCGATTGTCGGGACTGGCGGTCGTAGTAGGAAGAGCTTCCGAACCTAAGCGCGAGGCTCTGGTGTTAGCCTACACAATTCTTGAAAGAGAGACACGACGGTGTGGTTGTGATTTACCCTGACGGCATCTTGGTTGATTTTCTACCCGGTCGGGGGCCTTCTTCTGAGAAAGGCGACAAGAGGGTATCGCGGGCTAATTGGTAGTGCTGAAAAGATGTCGATTTCACCGTGTATTGAATGTATCGATAGGTTACCTACTTAATAGGTAATGCTGCGGGTGGTCCTACGGAACTTCCAAGTTGTCTATCTTACGATGGAGCTACCTAGATGTACCTACCATGTATCTACGTACCTAAGGTGACCTTCAAGCCTTCAAATACCTTGGAAGTTCCAAGTTCTATTACCTTAGGTACCTAGGTACATAGGTAGGTTTTACCACTTTTGTAGCGAGCAACAGATTAGGCTTAGCGCAATCACCGCTTTTGCTCGGGTTTGGCTTACCCTCAAGGCTTTTGATCAAGATATTTAACTTATATACCTGACGTCTAGAGGCTACGGGGTGGCTATAGCTGCAGCCGAGTCGTATAATCTGATTTCTTTCCTCTTCTTTTTATTCCTTGGTTAAAAAATAGACAGTATCTCGGCACCTTTACACTCTTGAGGCTTATCCCATCACATGCATATAATCGAACAACTTGGAATCAACGTCTACCTACTTCCATTAAACTATTTTCCCAGTCTTCTCTTAATCGTTGGCGGAGTGGACTACATGTTTGACTGATAGAAACAGAAACGGTCGGCAAAACGGTTACTCTATAACAGTTAACAACTCTGTACTCTGTATTACATGTATAATGCTATTGGTTTTATTAGGTATTAAATGTTGATATAATAATATTATATCAATACCTATATAAGAAGCGGTACAGCTGAAGCGCTGTTAGTGGACATCGACCAAAAACCCTGACAAAATATATTACTGCGCTAAACTGTATCCTTCCCTCCGGATTTGCCAAAGTGACGCAGGATCAATGACTTGGCAGGGCAGTTCCAGTTGGTAGATTGCATCTCCGTGAGATTTTATGGGCCCTTGGATATACTCCTGCTTCATCTGAAGTTCGGAAAATTCAGAACAAGGCAGCTTCGAGGCAACGAGTTGCCATGACTTGACCACAAGAGGACTCAACTCTAGACGCCACGTTCCGCGCCAAGTGACCGAAGCACTGTCTCTGCCTACACGATATATGAACGCACAGGCATGCGCCTTTCCACCATTCCAAAGCACAAATGTGTGTAACTCGGGCATTTTCTGTACAAGGACCCCAGCTCGGCATAGCAAAGCCTCAATCTGGTTGCGCTTTCCCCAATCGTCCTGCAGGAGCTGCGATGTGAGCGCCAGAGATTGCAGATTTAACCAGCTCCATGTCGACTGACAGTATCGAAAGAGTTCTTCGGCATTGACCATGAAGGAGATAGCAAGGTGTTGTAAATTAAGGCTTTTAGATGCGAAAATCGGTCCAAGCCTTTCGTCAGGGTTGAATAAATTGAGCGAGAGCACATTGGCCGGCGGCTTCGGGAATGAATCATAAAATTTATAGGAGTCCTGGAATATTATAAATTTATTGAGAGTATCCGGAAGATGACGTCGCAATACAAAAAAAAGTTCTATCTCTAAACATCAGCGATGGGTGATCAGGATGTATTCAACATGGTGAGAAGATGAAATTCGTAATTCCTGATATAGGTATAGGTACGTACCTTGCTCATAATGTTCTCTGTATCTAACACGATATGGCTCCCACGGCTCATAGGATATGTGCTCTAGACGATCAAAGCTTCCGAGTAACATGCCAAATCCAATTGAAGAAATACAACGCCGGAATTGTCGACGGATAATGAGGCAGGTGACTGCCTTAACTCGAGGCAACATTTCGTGGAGCTCTAACCGGATGGGTCGGAAGAGTTGTAGAATAGCTGCTTTTGGAGGACCTTTAACTTGTTGGCCATGCATCCAGCCATGCTGTAGGTCATGATATTGACTTCCAGTTCTCCATGCATCCGGCATTGCGTCCTCGCCATCATCAACATCATCAGAGGACAAGTATATGTTCTTGAACCAATGTTCGCAGTCGCTAGGAGAGTATACATTGATCTCAAATGCCAATTTATTCGCCGGTCTCCAAGTACTGAGAATAGAAAAAAGTTTCCGTATCCCATCACTGACGATAAGGCTGATACTGAATGATCGTGAACGTTGTCGTGAACGTTGTCGTGAGCAACATGTGGACGTGTATCGTGGTAATTCAACATTGAGGCAGATGTGGCGAATAATCTCTCTCTTTTGTGGTGTAGCGATATGTTTGAAATTGTCGAGACAAGACACTCGCAGCTTTATCTTGTGGAAATTGACCTTCTCTAAAACGTACTGCCATTCTTTGCATACAGACGCAAGAGAAGCCCAGCCAGGGTATTTCTGATATGCGATTGTCGCCAAGATCATGAGGCGAATCTCTGCAGGCAAAGATATCCATGCCAAGGCTTTGGCCCTCGTTTGGCTGCGGGTTATCATTCTGCGGCGTTTAGAAGAGAAACATCAGGTGGTAGACACATAAACTGGCATCAAGAGGGAATGAGGGTTGTTTTATATCCTACGAAAACGCATACTGGTCTAGGTACCGCTCGCTACCTTCCAAGTTGTTGCCCCTTGTCAACAGCGCAACTAGCATAAACCCTATCGGCGTCAGCACCTTGGAAGTAGGCGTACCTACATTGAATACTGTCACCTTGGTTCGTACGACAAGAGCCATCGTGCCGCCGCAACATCACATAAGATGAAGGCTTCGTTTGGGTTGACGAGCAGAAAGCATATTCATTCGATCGGATTACTATGAGTTGTGTACTTAGAGCCGTCTCGTCTACTCGACATAGTTACTGCAGATATTTCGAATGACATCTGTGACGAGATTTGTAAAGGTCGCCATCTGGCTAACTTTGCACCTTTTGCAATAACCTTGGAACCTTGGAAATTACCTACATGATAGTTATGCAAAAGCGGGCTCTGCTTCCAAGTTAAGGCACCTGGGCAGGCTTACTGTAGAAGGTCTACTACGGCCCCGGCGGAATTTCTTCGGGTCTGGGGTTCCATCCTTGCTGTGAGGGCCATTCAGGTTGTAGGTACCTACCTAGGTATGTACAGTAAGTACCTAGGTAGGCACCTTAAGCTTTCATTGTCTCTGCGCGCTCAAAGCTCCGAAGCAAGTCATGGCCCGCGATTCTTTCACAACATCTCTAACATCCGCCCTCTGCCAACAACTCCCCATGGTAATTCTTGTGGCCCCAACGCATTACCCTGTCTTGCGACTTTTTGCTTTGATGAATCAACGGTCGAGGAAATTGCGGTGCCTGGTAAGTTTTGATATATGCTGCAGACGCGCGTGCATGCGACCACAGTAGTAGAGCCGGGGTGAAGACTGCTGCTCCCCAACTGACATCACCAACCAGGGACACGAGTAACACGCAGCCTTCTCACGACAACCGACAAGCGACAAGCGACAACCACACTCCACCCACGTCAGCCATCAACACTCACGTCGACGCTTACGCCAACACCTCCACCGCTCACAGGCTAGACTATTCAACCGTGGGCATCAATTGCTCGAATTCGGCCGACCACTAACACTGGCGCATTGTGCCTGTTGCCTCCTCAACTACCTAGGTATTCCGTCGTCGAGCTGTGCTGCAATAACTAATACCCCGATCGCGGCTTGACTTCTTCGGGCCATACATGCCCTTTGTTACCATCCGTAGTTCTTTTCGACTCCCCACCCCCCAATGTTGGCCGTCTTAAGGTAGTTTGAGCTAGTACTACGCATGTTGTCAACATGGCAGCCGCTCCTCAACTGTCCGTGGCCGACCAGATACGCCAACTGGAGGGCGCACGCAAGCTGGTCCTGAAGGATGTTTCGTATTACCCACAGGTCATTCAAGCTACTCTGCCCATTATTGGCCCCTCTTCACAGGTTGAATTTCGAAGATGGGGTTCCGAATTCCTTGCTGAAGCTTTCGCTACCCCTGCCGTTCAGCTCAGCAGTAAGGAGACGTTGTCCCTCGTGGTTCTCGATACATTAAAATCGCTGGTAGATGACCCAAAGCAGGACGTTCTGGTCTTGCGGAGCGTGATACAAACCGCAGCTAGCATATATCCGCTTGCTATGCGGTGGATGTAGGTACCCCTTATCACTTCAGTATCGTAGCCTTGTCTGTAGACCTTGCTGCCACCTTAGTCTTGACTTTGCGTGGAGCTGCTCTTTGCTTTGACTGTCTTCACCGACATCTTCCGTCTGCCCGCCGTCACTTCCCCACTGCTACTCTTCGGGAGGGGCTCATCGCTGACCTCGGAGCCTTTGTTAGAATAAACAACTCGTACGATTCTACAACATGGGAGAAAATGACTGCTATCAAGACAAGGATAAGAGACATGTGGGATACTGCTCCTTTAACAGTACGGATATGCTGCATTAAATTTATACAAAGGGTGGTGTTGGCCCACACCTCGAGTGTCAACCCTGAGCCAAGAGTACGAGACCTATCTTAAGTCGATGGTTGGTCCATCACTGATCCTTTCTTTGCAGCGTGGCGACCCTCTCGATATCTCTCGCAATATGGTACCACCCAATCACCCGGTACTTGATGGTGACCAGCTTGAGGCTGAGGCCTCCGGGTTACTGGATAGAATGTTAAGTATTTTGGAAAACGAGGGCAGGTAAGAGCTATTTCCCCTTGAACCCAGCTGAACAGCAGAGGTTGTGACTGACAGATTTCTGTTGCATCTACAGTGACCCTTTGCTAGTTGACGCAACTCTGAATACCTTGTCTATCCTAGTCCGCCAACGGCCGAAGACGTCCAGTCGCATCGTATCTACTCTTTTCAACTTCAATCCCTTAAGGCTTGCTACAACTGCTCCTTTAACCCCCAAAACCAAGGTCCTAGTGAAGTCTATGGAAAAGACAACACGTATGCTACTCACGCATCTATACAGACGGTCAGCTCTCTTACTTCAAGCTATTGATTTTTTCTATTGACATATTGGATAGACATCCCGAGAATCCATTAGCCGGTCGTATGCAGCAATACGTCGAGCGCCTCGTACGGTCACGAGCTGAGATTTTTGACGAGGGTAGCCGAAAGCGTGCCATGGTCGACCAAGCTGGTGCGGTAGAAGTGAAACGCCAGCGCACTGCAACATTGTCTACCCAGCCTCAGATCGAAATTACACCATTGAAACCTGGCGCAAATACTTTGGCGGAGATTTTTACGTTCACTAACAATGATGGGTTAAAGAGATTCAGCGTCAGCGATACAATTCCAGCACCACTCGCCGCCAAGATTAGCGTTCGAACTATCGCCCAACTCGACGCAGAAATTCTTCAACGGGCCATTGATGTAAGATAATAGCATGCGCCGACCCTCTAGAAGCTCAGACTAATACTGCGTCCAGGGCGTTCGGGCCCGTTTAGCGGCCTTCCATGAAGCTCGTCAACAACCTATCAACCCTGAAACGGCTCCCTTGGATGTAGAGGAGGAGGAGGACGACTATGAGCCAGATTATTATGCTGCCGAGGATACCGAACAACTCATGAATAAACTCGACTCTTCGCCTTCGGATGAAAGGCGTGATCTACAGGCACCAGTGCTAGGAGCGCTGGCATTGCCAGCCTTCAAACTTCCGCCTCCTCCCACATTAAATCCAGAGCAAGCTGCGAGGGTCGGCCAAGGTGCTATTACACGCGTATTTAGTACTATGCAGACTCTCGAAGATCCGGCCACGAAGAAGTCCAAGGCCGGCCTGAACAGACTCGCCGCTAGCTCGTATGATCGCGACTCTTGGATAACAGTTATAACCCGCTTAGCTACTCGCGCGAACGCTGGCCTTGACGAAATCTTCGTCAAGGACGAGGGCAGTGCTCTCGCGCTCCCCACCATTAGCATGAGCGATAGTATACGGGAGATGCTCTACGCCTATGTGCTCGAAGACTTCAGAAAGCGCATCGACGTGGCCGTTACGTGGCTCAGTGAGGAATGGTACAAGGAGCGTGTACAGCAACGTTATGCATCTACCCCTGGTCAGCCACGTGACGTCCCAGCAAACTACGAAAAATGGACGCTTCGCCTAGTTGATGCATTTCTACCATATCTCCATGCACAAGACAAAGTCTTAACACGTTTTCTGAGCGAATTGCCTGAGCTCACTGTTTCGATTCTATCAAGAGTTAACACGCTGTGTCGAGATCCGAGTCTAGTGCATCTCGCCCTCACGAGTTTGTATTACCTTGTGATGTTCCGTCCACCTGTCAGAAGCATCGCCCTCGACACGATTCAGGATATATGGACTGAATATGAAGATGCGCGATCCATGGCTGCTAAGTATCTACAAAGATGGCGTCCAGGTTTCGTAGAAGCAGCGCAACGAGGCGCGGGAGGCACACCTATAGGAACCAACGGCGCGGTTGTTGCGACATGATACCCCAAAAGCACGATTTGTCCAACGAGGAGAATGAGTATGCTAGTTTGCGTGATGTATGATAGTGCTTTCGGATATCGGAAAGGCAGGGCGCGGCAGGGTCCAAAGAGAAATTATCATTCTAGGTGGCTCTGACAACAGCCAGTCCCGGGCATGGCGTTCAGACGAGGTTGCCTACATGCTCTTTTACGCCGGTAAGAGATTTTACAGGAAAGGCGCCAAAGGGGCTCTGAGGGCGCTTTTGATTGAGAACCAGTCGGAATCAGTGACCAGCCTTGCGTCCCTTAGCCTGGTGTACCCGAATAAAGTGATTTGTATTACAAAACATTGGACATAAGGGTCGCATGAAACCTTCGCCGTGTTGAGTTCCTGATTTATACTACTCGCAAGGCGCTCGAGTTGCCCCCACGCAGGCTACATCATACCCACGAATGTTTATTATTAGCGGGCCAAAAAACATCCGCATTAAAGCGTTTTCATGCAGTGGCCAGTGCTGGGTCTACGACTTCTCTCTGTCAGGCGCGGACGACCATTGGGAATCTTAGGTAGAAGGCTGTTTCCCCGGTTGTCCGGTGATGGTTCATAATCGCTCGATCTTACGCCTATCCATCCTCTCGTCCTCCGTTTGCGCCAAGCTTAGAGGCATACCATGTACGTGACGTAACGTATGCTACATACATGCTACGTACATTTCATACAAGGTTCGTCCCGTCCCCCGTATCCATTAGCCAGGGGTAAAGGCAGGAGGGTTGCATCTGTCGCGAAATAAACCGAGTCAGACCTGTGTGCATCAATCAATTGGAGAATATTCTCCACCCTCCCCCAACTATCAGACGGCGACTATTGTAAATGCAGGAAATGCAGGAAATGCAGGAAATGCATGAGACGCAGAGCACAGGCAGGGCTGTGGAAACCAAAAGGCGCTTGTATGTAAGTATATAGGTAGGCAGGTAGGTTAAGTTCGTTCTATAAGCGGAAGACACGTCGCAATGAGAGATCGGCTCAACCTCGTGATAGGTGAGAGTCTCCGAGCCTTACGTACGCCTATGTACGCTCGCGTTGGACAGAGTTTGAGAGTTTGTATTGGTTTGTCATGAACAAATGTTTCGCTCAATGAGTTTGAAAAGTCGGGGAGTTCGGATGGTTGTTGATGATTTTCGGGCAGAGGTCTATAATTAATACGCCGTTTTTATTTTCCACTTCTTCATTTACTGCTTTTGCTCGCAATCTAGAGACATAATAGCTCAAATCAATGCGTGGCTGAGTGTCTCTTATGTAGTATGTAGGTAATCCATGGATGTACAATACCTACCAAGCCACCGTACCTCTAGGCTCTAGGGTCCGGGTACAATATGAATTACATGGAGTACAAGCGGGTACCTAATTCAACGGTGATTACCTAGGTAGGTATGTACCTACCTACCCTACCTTAGCGCCCCGGGGGGGGGTGTAGGTAAGGGTTGCAGCAAGGCTTTCGACGCTGGTAAGCCTGCCTGCAATTGGTACAAGATATGTAACTCTTTCGACGGCACGAGACGATTGCTACAAGGCTTTTATATATGAAATGCTTATATTTTAAAAGTATCCTTTTCAAGCAGATTATCTAACCGCTGTACGACCATATCAAGTATGAAATCATATCTAAAATAAAAAGGTGAACAGCTGTAGAAAGGGTAGCTAGGCAGCTGTAGAAGGGGTAGCCGCTATAAAAGGGGTAGCCGCTATAGAAGGGGTGGCCGCTATAGAAGGGGTGGTAGCCGTAGCTAGCTGTACAAGGGCTACCCCTGTAGACTAGAGCCAGGTATATACCCCTAAAAAAAGGGACCCCATATAACTCTACTAATAGCATAGCGGATTGGCCACCCGCTTTGCTGCAGCTAGTACTCACACACCTTAGGGTAGGTGTTCGAGTCCTGGCTGCGGCGAAGCGGGTAGCCCCCTCTTTTGTTTTTTCCCCCTATATTTCCGTTATATTTAACGGATATAATTGCAGCAAGGCTTTCTAGCCGGATAGAGTTTTATTTTATATATAATTTATATATGGATATGGAATTAATCGCTCGACATGGTTTCGAACGTCGACATGGTGGATACCCCGTAAGAATTTAGTAAGGCAGTTCAGTAGACATGCTTTCCAATTTTCGACATGGTTGCTGCAAGCCTTACCTACACCCCCCCCGGGGCGCTAAGGTAGGTACCTACTGGTAGCGGAACCTTAGGTAGTACTCACAATACCTGAGGAGGTATACTGAGATATGCAGGTATTGTAGCGCTCCTGGAGCCTCTACCTAGGTAGGTATTGACAAGTCAGGATGCACGGTCGTTCATAGCGGTCGTGTAAATTGGTGACCATCAACATCAACAACAACATCTGGGGATAGTTTACGACCCCCGTCGTCCCCATCCCCATCCCTGTCGGCCCAGCCCATACTTGTTTTGTACAGGTACAGGTACCCAGAATATGGGGTCTGCCTAGTTATCCAGACTCGCTCTTCCAAGTTCTTATCACGGCAACCTTAATACAATCTGCGTTTACACAGAAGAGAAAAAAGAAACCATCCTCAAAGGCATCGTTGTCTCGCTATCCAACCAAATACAGTCCGTTGCATACAATCTACTTCGCCCCCCTCTTCCTCCATGTTAGCTTTTACCTGCCCGTTTCCTACTACTACTACTACTGTCTTATGCCCTCTATGCAAATCAAGGGGTCTGATCTAAGCTGTTGCTGAGCTCATCTGAACTCTTCGATCCCGCTCAGCGTGTGCCCGCGTCACGTACGCTGCCGAACCCGCCGTTTCAATCGCTTGCAAATGCCCAGTCGATTGCACAAATCACAGTCAAACCACAGATCCGCCACTAGCACCTCTACTTCCAAGACTGCCAATGAGACCAGCGCCGGTATGCCCGATTGTCCGATTAGCCTCCGAACAAAGCGGAACGCCCAGTCTGTTTCAACAAAAGACAGAATGGCATTGTAGCTAACTCTTATTGTGCAGTAGCATCCGCCTATTTGTACGCTGCTTCAGACCAAACACCGACCCCAAAGCTCTCGCCTGCTTCGAACGGCGCTATGAATCCCATACGCTCCAACGGTGCATCCCATACTTCTACCAACAGCTACCCTATTGCCTCCACCATACGAACTGTCCGAAGCTTCGACGCCTCCTCAGATACCTCTTCCGAGCCCCCATCCACCCGCAATAGTAGTGGTTTCGCCAGCTCGGTGAATAGTAATATTAGCGGCGCTTCCTATACTTCCCAACCACAACGAGCTCCGAGCCCATCCGCGCCGAGTTTAAAGTCTAAACCTGCCAGCCCCACTGTAGCGAGATCCCACAACGTGGGCTCTCAAATGCCGTCCAACGATGGGGGCCCGAGGGCCAGAGAAAACGGAGCGGACAACTCGTTATTGCTTCAGGTCCCGGATACGTCATTGGGCGACGAACAACATGCCTCTGGTCGCGAAGTGTCGCCGCAATGGGACGGCGCTGTCGGCAAGGCCGGGCTTGGGAAGACAGGTCGGGTGATAAACAAATTGGTATCCGACAACGAAGTCTTGAAGCGTGACTTGAAGATTGAGCGACTGAGAGCAGAGGAATCGAAACAAGCCGCCAAGCTGGTTGAAGATAAGATGGAGCGGATGATATCAGACTACGAGTCACGGCTGTTAGAAGCGAGTGTTACGAAAACCCTCTTGAGCCGGAAAGAACGTCAAGTGGAACATTTGCAAAGCGCGGTCGAATTAGAGAAGAAGCGTACCGCGGATGCTCAAGAAAGGGAACGGATATGGCGAGAAGAAATGGAAAGCACTCGCCGCGATACCAAAGTCCAAGTCGAAGAGGCCAGTTCGCACGCCGCATTAATGGAGGGTCGGTACAACGCCATTTCATCGCATTGGAGAGACCAAGGCGAAGAGGTTAAACGTGCCGTCACGGCCATGAACGGACGTATAAAAGATTTGGTCGCCGAAAGAATGAAGGATGATGAAAAGATCAGCGTCCTGCGAGATCTATGCGATCAACAAGACGTCAACATTCGGGACCTAAGAGGACAGAGAGACGAAATCAGCCAGAAATTCGACGCCTATAAACGCGAACAAGAAGAAGCCCTACGAGCCATCAAGGAAAATGCGCGTAAGAGGGAAGAGGAGCAGTTAAGAACGATAGAAGAGACGAAACAAGTACTGGGCCAACTGAAATGGGCGCTGAATGTGAAGCGCAATGTGAAGGGAGCCGAATAGAGCGGTCATCTCGTCAACTCGTATCCAAGAACATCCCGCTGGCGGCCGTGCGTTCTTGTTGCTCTTGGTTGATATGAAATCATTATCGTTCCGGAATACTCGATATATCCAAAACTTACCCGCCGCAACTCTACCAAAACCATTACACATTCACTCTTGATACAACTTGATCTACTTGGACTGCATGGCTTGGTCGGATAGAGTGGTTTGGCGACTCGTAAAACCCTAATCAGCCTGGATATTATGGCACGGGACATTCGGTACGGCGAAAGGCGTTGAAAGGGCCAAATGAAACTAATGACATTGAAAATTGCCCTTCACTAGCCTCATCAGGCTGCATCTAAGGGATGGGCGGTCTATCGGCTCTAAGAACAGGCTTGCAGGCTTGGGCGACTGGGCAAATCTACATGACCAAATTGTACGAACAAAAACACTTCGCATTCCATGATTCATTCCTCTTTCCCGGTCAATGTTGCATATACCCATTTATTCGGACATTCAGGTAGAGGAAATCTATGTTTTATTATATTCAATTCTTTGTATTATTCATGTAGGGCCCGTATGCGTACCATTAGCGACTTGCTTAAATCTGCGATATTAAATTAGACAGCACCCCGGGGCTCAAGCCCAGGGTCCAAATACACTACTTGAAGCGAGAGATGCTACTCAGAACGAGAACTGAGATGTCGCGGTTCCGGTTCCTAAGCGGAGGCCCGAAGCACGTCAAGTGGAACGTTCCTGGAGGACTTGGTTGAGAAGGGACATGTGGCATTTTCCCCGGCCCGTGCTCTTGGGCCGGAGTAATTAATTATTGTTCTCGCAGTCATGAGCATAATGTGATTATATTCCCGTCGTCATTGTTGTCTTACCTACAAGCGTTGTTCCTAAAGTCTGAGGAAGTGGTGGACTATGTCCAGCAGTAAGCTTGTTTCTCAATTTTAATCAGTCTGTCTAACTCTCTTGCTGTGCAATTTCAATGGACGTTACTATATTATGAAACTTAGCAACTGAAATGAATGAAAACTTGCTTATCTAGGAAGATAAGATTTAGGTCCTCATTCTGATGTAGTCAAATGTTTCTCTCCCTGCCCCCTTGCCTTTCCTCCCCTTCTTGTTCTTTGTACTTCTTTGTCCTCTTTATTTACGTGGCGCTTTCTCTTCCCGTCAAGCAGACGCCAGGGAGAAACGCCTTACCCACCCCCATGATCACGGGAAGTCTGCGGCTGTAGCGTCTTAGCTTGATAGAGTTGGAGTCTTCCTGGCCTAATAGCCAAGTTGTCCACTTACCTGAGGCATGTCATATGTGAAACTATCTCGGATTGTCCAGCCCTGACTCTAACTTTCAGCTTCCCCTTCGATAACATGCTTTGTTCCAGTCCTCTACTGCTTGACTTGCGACCATAAAGTATTCTCAGTCATCGTTATTCTAGGCATAATCCTAGACCTAGAAATATCTAGTGATGAACTAATCGGGGATCGTTGCCCTCGTCTTGTGGTACCGAAACCAAGGGCAGTTATTTCGCAGCCCTAAATTGGGTGGCCTGGGAAGTGAGTTAGGAGGCGGTATGGCTATAGTGCCTACCTATGTAGGCATCATGATATTCTTCATATTATCCCGACCCTCGTAGATATAGGAAGGAAGGTGATACTTAGGGAGTTAGGAACAGTTTTTACTCGTACTTGTCAACCAAACTATATGTTAGGTCATGTAGCCAGCATAGCCCCAAACATGTGTTGATAGTATCTCACAACTTCCACTGACCAGCCTTTAGCTTCACCTTCTAGCTATCAGGTCATATTTTTGGTTCTATTATCAGTTTCCTTCCCAGCGTGGATTGCGAATATGAGCCCAACCTGCACACCTGCCTCTGGACCACTCCCTTCCGCGAAAGCGTGTCTATCTCGTACGAGACTTATTGACCGTCATTTTACCTTAACGGTAATTATAGCCAAGGTTTGGTCATCTTCGCCTAAATGGCCTGTTTCCTTGGGATGCTGTGACCCTGGGCATGGGAATAGATACGCTATCAACACCACTCCCCCTACCCGCTCCAATATGTTGGGAAACCGAATTCATAATCTACTTCGCTTATCTCTTTAATGATAGTGAATGGTCCCGTCATTCAAGTTTGAGCCGACCACTTGTGCGGATCCTTTCCGGGAAGGCTACAGCCTTTGTTCAACCTCAGGAACACCTTGTTGCCTACTTTGTACTGTAACTGAGTACCAGCTTCAGGTGAGGCCCCCATGATAGACGCTCCTCAGCCTGGGGAAATTGAAGCTTTCCTAATCTTGTCAAAGCTCAACTTTCAAAGCACGATATGTCTTGCAAACAAACTACACCAAGAGCAGAGTGTTAGTGAAGAAACATGCCACACAAAGAAGTATGATAGGCACTGCGCACCAGACACGTCTACCAGTATCGTACCACTGCATGCTTTGCAGCAATATACCAAGGCAGGTACACCAAGACAGTTATATACGCAAGTTCACAGTTACTCCCATGGTATACCTAGGTACTTAAGTAGGTAGGTAGGTATCATACATGCGCATATACAGTAGTCGCCGATATTGCACAAAGAAGCTGGAGGAAGGAGGTTACGCGGACCTCATTACCTACGGGTCGTGTAACCGCCAACGGGAAGAAAGAGATAGGAATCTTCCGGAATGCCTTCCCGACCTAGGTAGGTAGTTGCCTGGCAGCTCCCTACCTACACAAAGTGCGATTGATTTGGCAGCCCAGAGCTCCTCTATTTAAGTTGGAACATTCACTCATTCAACTCTGGCTCATGCCTCAGATCCCGAAATCATACATCACAACTGCCCGAGATTCCTCTCCCAACTCACCCGGCCAGTCTCACTCACCTCTGCCTCTGCCTCTGCCTCTGCCTCTGCCTCCTGAACCGTGATCTCTCTTTCTTCACAGAGAACTCCTTCCTCTACTGGTGTTCGCAACCTCATCTGCCGTACTACCGCATCTGATCCACCACACCATCTCCCGACACTCCATCAGAGCACACACGCGCGCCTCGAGGTTACACACTTCTCTACCGGTTGGCAGCTCGGCTCTCTTCACACATAAGTAAGTGGTCTTGCATCCCCATTATCCGAAAGCCATAGCAACGCTCTCTCCATCCACCCTGAACCACATATCGCCGTGGAAATGTTCTAATTCACCACATTACAACTCCGGGAGCAATATGCGCTGTTTTCAAGGTATCGCCCAAGCTAATATATCTTAAAACAGTCAAGTCTACAGCATCCACTCTGCTGGGCTATCACCGGATTCATTGCTGTAAGCAAATTTTTGGTTACATGCAGGTGCTTCTAGGATTGTTGGCTGGCGTTTGCCTCAGCTGCATATTCCCGTGTTTTGAGTCGATCCAAGCTTATGTGGTTATCCAGGTTTGACCAAGTTTAAGGGTCACTCCTGAACCAGTTAGGGCTACGCGTTGGGTTGCCTTGGGTAATACCAGGTAATGTTCGGTCCTTCCCTTCCTCTCTCTTCCACCTACTTCATTTGTATCTTTTCTTACCCTCTTACCCTCCACCATTTCTTACCGTCTCCTTTGCCAATATTCTGTATTTCAAAGCTCTGCTACACAACAAACACCACCGTATTCGAAACTCAACACCTAACAAACCCTGGCACCTTTATTTCTCCTGTACAATGTTTGTTTTCAGCAACTGTATTACCACTTGTGCATAATCTCTGCTTGAGATCATATGTATTAACTGTATGGTTACTCGTGTATAATCTCTGTTTGAGATGTGCATACCAGCTGCCTTTTCATGTTGGTTACATCGAGCTGGTCGTCAGGCTGAAAGGAGCTGTACGCTACTTGCATGCCTTTTCCCGCATCGTTTTCATTCTGTTTGTTCCTGTTTTGTGTTGCATCATACCACACACTTTGCAGTCTTTTAAAGATGCCCGACGTTGTCTATGACAAGCTATATGCTACGCAACTACACAGCACAAAGCTCACAGGATTCAAACTGATTGGGACCAACAGTTATATTCTCATCATGGCGTTACGGCAGCCGGTTGCCTCCCATACTCTAGAGCGTTCGGTTCCAGAGTGGACCGCAAGGACGACGTCTGATGTCGCGTCCAGAACCGATCTGGTGCGCCTTCATGACGCAGAACCGATGGAGTTCACCTTAAGCTCGAACTGGGTCCTTCAGACAGAAGGAGTCGAAGACTTCTATGACGCATTGCACAAGCGTGATGAGGTAACTAAGCTCCCTCTGTGGATTCCGCATCATCATACAGTTCTTAGCCTGGTGACTGACTTGTATGTAGAATTTGGAGATCGAATACGATCCCATCCTTCACGGCTTCAGGGTCAAATGCTTGTCCCATCACGAAGTCAAGATGGTAGCTCTCGTGAAGGATATCCTGGACAAATTAGTCCAGAAAGAGACCAAGAATGGACAGGTCAGTTCTATACAATTATGGGTGTCCATATTCAGAGCCATCTAACGAAGCAACAGGAGACGAGCGCTAAGATAATCAGCCTCGAGCACTGGCGGAAGGAAAAGGCCCAGATACGACAAGAAATAAAGGTGTCTGACAAGTACACGTTTCCCCGAGATGTTTCTGCGTGCAAAACCCGGGCCACTTGGAATATATCAGAGAGCTCGTTCGAGAAGGGGACTACGACCAGCAGGATGTTCCCCGAAAATGCGCGGTCTCAGTTAGAAAAACTGACTAATACCGTATTGATCACTAGCTCCAACGGACGTACAGTCTACATTGGAGCATCTGGGGTTGAGAGCGTTAGAAAGGTCAAGCAGAAGCTTGATACACTCGCCCGGTTCTTTGTGAGTTCCAAGTCTGCTTCATCAACCCAATAGGGATCATCTAATTAAGGATCTAGTCGTTAACACCAAGAGATACGACACAAGTTGCCAAAATATTTCTCTACAATGAAGGTGACCGATCGATCATGGGAGAGTATAGATACGTAGCAGATGGCAACGATAGGCTTCTGAGAAGCTATATCCTCGATCGTTTCGATTGGCCCCATACTAATCAACGCTACCCTGCAATATTCCAGAGGGGTATCATAGTACGCTTAAATCCTAACAATGAGCCTTGGGAAGAAGCCCGGTCGTTATCCAACACAGTCCTACCGATTGTAAAGGACGGGAGTGCGATAGAGGAGTTCGGCGCTTTCAAACTGCAAAACTGGAAGTATCCAGCTAAATATGCAGTTAGTTCTACTCCAGGATCGGATACTTCTTCAACTCAATTGGGATCGAGCCTAGTGGCTCATCAATCCATGCTCAGGCCAAAGATCGAAACTTGGGTTTCGAATCTTCCAGCTCCGAAAGATGGCAGACCTAGTCTAAGTTGCCAAACGAATAGCACTCTTGACTCTCAAGCGTTCAGGCCCAACCAGACATCTAGCGGGGCGCCATGGGCCAAACACAAAAGAGCAGAGCCGGAACAGAAGCCACGTATCTCTACTTACAACGAAACCATCCAAAGTTCTGTGATCAATGGGCGTGAGGACAGCAAACCACACCATGTGGGCGTACCTCACAGCCAAGAATCCGGGACCAAGCCGACTGCGGCCCCGGCCGCCGACGACCAGATTCTTTCTGATGTCCCTCAAACCAGCACCAGTCAATATTGTCCTGAATTGATTGCTCCTCTACCACTTACTGAACTAAAGTCTACGGCTGACTTGAACGTGGAATGCCCTGTCGATATACGTAAGCCAGGCATGTCTTCAACTGAGGAAATTGCGGAACATCCAATGGGTTCGAGGGGATCCCAAGCTAATAATTGCACCTTTCCTGGGAACTCTGGGCACTCCCAGACTAACAAGTATGACCCTTTCCAGCATCTCCTGGGAGAATTTCGGCGAGTTTCCGCGCAGCCAACACCTGGACTTGGTGGGGATCAAAGTGAGAACCCCAACTTACAAGCGTCGTTATCTATCAAGGCACGAGAGCCTCGACTTGTTCAAGACCATGAAAACGACACCCGGTCATTTCATGTGACTATGCGCCAGAAGGCCGGCGCACCCACCGTTCCGAACAACGTCTTTCCCGAGTTCGATCCAAACATGATGATGTCCATCAATGAGTCACTAGCAAGCCTGATGGCCCCTTTGAGGATGTGGCCAGGCATTGTAGACTTTGGGATAGAACTGGGACGATTCTATTTTCTGAACGTTAAAAAGTCACACGTTCAGGAACCTGGAGACGATGACGATGAGAAGCATTATAAGCTGGGCCGCATTCAGAATGAGCTTAACAAGAGACACACGGCGAATGAGAAGCTTTGTTTTACTAGAGTTCTGACGAGCTTGGGTGCCGACGCCAATCATATTGCTCATATCCGTGACCACAGTGGCAGCCAAATGTGGAAACGGCCGGCTGATGGACGATCATCCACTTACGAGTTCACGTGTCGATCAAAAACAGTGGAAGGTGCGGACTTTAATTTCATCGTTGACATAGATGCCACGCATTTCAACAGCAGGGTTAAACAATTCAAGCCTGACCAGAACTGCTTCGCCGTGCACTGTACCAAGCGTGTTTGGGATTTCCGACTCGTGCTTTCGGTATCACAGGATTTGGACGGCATCTGCGGGCGTTTCGCCGAAGATCTTTTGCATTCACTACGAGTCATGTATGTTCAAGCTCAATATGTCACTCTTCGAATCTTTCAGCTAACCGTTTAAATAGGCCCAAGAATGATCGGATACCAGAACTAGAAGTGTCTTATGACAAGACCTACGACATTGAAGTCCTCGCAGTTCGCACGCGCAATAGAGCCTGCTGTATCAGCGAAACGATTACCAAGAGCACTTCCTCAACTCAAGCTGACCCTCGAAAAGATGTCCAGAGGCTGTATATCAGCGAGGTTTGGGAGATGGACAGACTGAGCAAAATCGAGAATGAACAGCGTATCCGGCTTAGGTTTGCCCGCTATAAAAGTAACAATGAACGCTCAGGTATGCCGCTAGTGTGGTATGAAGCCGTCTTGAAGTCCGACACCCTTTCTGGGGCATTTGAACAGAATGAAAATTTGGAACTCGGCAATGAGGTCGACTGGACGTCGGAAGACCTTCTGAAGAGCGGAGCCGTCGAAGCGCTTATTCGAAAAGCAGCCGACATGGTGAAGAATATGGATGGCGTGGGTTATTGGAATGATAATCATCAGACAGATTTGCTACGCGGCGTAGGGAAGCATGCGAAGGGCCAAGAGGTGGTGGACAAATTCTGGTAACATCCTCGAGTGGAAGCCCCATTTCAACTTTGACCGGATTCCCTTGGTACTTACTCATGATCACCTTCCCCTTTCATCGCCTGAAGTATTGTGACTAAAAGTCCTCTGTACTTCCTGATATTCTTCAGATCCTGCCTTTCTATGACTTGAGGATCACTAACAGCTCGTCCTGGTCATACACGGCGCATACCTCTCATTTCATCTCCGACCGACTTGACCTTGATTAATGAGGCGGATTCCGTTCGGCTTCTTATTCCCTCACCTACCTCAGATAATCCACCTCCGCAAGACTCAATATGTTCGTTCCTCCTCCTATTCCTAGATTTTCTCTATTGCTAGCAGCCGGAGATTCAACGAAGCTACAACGATTAACGCTTAACAACGAAGATCAGACTTGGTCATCTCATTTCGATCCATCTGTACCACATCCTACTTAGAAGTATGAGGATATTTACAGACAGTCCTACCGGTGAAGAGATCGTTTTCGGATATGACGGGAATCAGGACATTCGTTTCTTGTTCTTTTTTCCGTAATAGGATGACGCTGCGCATACATACAAAACTTGGCGAGTCTCTTGTTTCATAGCTACGAGGGACGACCGATGATATAAATGGCAGGCAGGAATGGATGGATGGACGGACGTATGGATTTGTGGCAACTCTACTTGAGAACCACGGGTTCGTGCACTGGTTGCTAATTGTCAGAGTACTTTAAAATGAAATCTCCAAGTATGGCGTTCCTTTAACAATTTATGATTCGTGATATCTATTGTACGAAATAGAGATAGGTAAGCGTAGACATCGTAATATCGACTTGAACTTTACGATTCCCAGGGCGTGGCACTTGTAGGTTTCTAAAAGTAGAGCTTCAATCGTGTTCATTATTCATATGTTTGAATTTGTGCAAAGGGCATGAAACGTTTCTCATGCCCAACTCGAAGGCTACTCTCAAGTCTACTTTACAACAATGCTTCGTCTCAACCTCGTCATCTCGTATGTACGCGATGCTAATCGCATGGAGCGCTTCCACGTGTACTCAGACTATCTAAGAGTGTCTCTAAATCCACTCTACTCTCGTTGAGCTCCCAGTCTGCAATCATCACCCTCGGTCCGAGGCACCACAAGTTGTCGTGCTTGACGAGAGCCCCTCTTATGCCGGAGAAGTCTCGATTTGAACGGATAAGAGCGTACCTTTCCCTAGAGTGCGCTCAGATCCAAGGGAACACTGCTGCCGCGACCAGCGCGATACCTCTTCACGCCGCCGCCCTGGAACGGTCGGGGTTTAGGTAGCATACTCTCGTCAGCAAATTTCCACCGGGAATCTTGGACGATATACCGCTCTCCGCCTCCTGTTGCACGGGGACTCGCAATTGCGCTGCCCGTGGGACTTGAACTTTTCGTCCCTGAGCCGTTAGTGGGTGCTAGGGTGTAGGCGCTCGGATCCAACATCGAAGAACGCATATTGGAGCTTGCGCGCGGTCGAACTGAGGTTGAAGACAACTCTGAGGATGCGGTGGGTGGAGGAGGGGCTGAAGAAGGAGGAGCGGGTGCGGACGTCGGAGGTGGTGGCGGTGGTGGCGCTGGGGGGGCTGCCGTCGGAGAAGACCGTCCATTTGTTGCACGCATTGCGGCTTGTAGAGCAAGATTCGGCGTCGACGCATTACTAGGCGGTATAGCAGGTGGTGGCGGCGGAGGTGCCTGCGATCGTGCGGTTATCGTCGGCGGGCGCGAACTTGCAGATGGAGGCGGCGGCGGCAGCGGCGGTGGAGCTGGCGCTGAGGATGGGGGAGGGGGAGGTGCTGGTGCTGACGACGGCGGAGCCGGTCGAGGAGCCGGTGGCGTTGGTGCCGGTGCCGGTGCCGGTGCCGGTGGAGGTGGTGCCGATGATGGTGGAGGTGGAGCGGGAGGTGCTGGGGCACCGGGTAGTGGAGGAGGCTGAGGAGGCCCTGTAGACATGGACGAGGGTTTCCTGGTCCCGGGTCGTGGAGGCGGTTTCTTGCCAACAGGCGGAGGTGGACCTCTGGAAGATAGCGTCGACATGGACGATAGAGGTCGCGGCATGCTGCTGTGGGATGTCTTTCGAAGATGCGATATCGAAGGACTCAGAGAAGGGGTTTTTGGAACTTCGGGGACCAAGCGTCCTGGTATCGCCGGCGCGGCTGAAACAGGTGGTCGTGGTGCTGAAGGGACTTTCGGTGCCGATGCTTGCTCGGAATCTAAGTATGAGGCATCCTGGGTCGCTACACGTAGATGTTAGAAATGCATTGCAAACCGGCAGATTGCGTCTTCTCACCTCCTGTATTGACGCCGCCTCCACGCTTTTTCAGCTTTGGCATGCCGCCGGCAAATAAACCACCGAGTTGAGGGGCCGCGTCCATCGCTCCCCCGGCGTCTCGACTACCTTGATCACTATTACTCCTCGCCAGATTCGCTGGAGCAGGCGGTGCCAACCCTCCCGACGCCTTTGACAGTACTGGGATCGGAGGTGCCCCTCCAATGGGCGGTCCTCCTCCCCCTCCCGATGACCCGCTAACCAGGGGAGATGATCGATCGTTTGTGACGGCTTTCTTCAGTGCCCTTCCCTTCTGAATATCGCCAAGCAGAGCGCCCTAGTTCCCCGTTAGCACGACGTTAGGAACAGAAGTCGATACCATTTCTTACGCGGCCGACACCTGCGGGGGCCCGTGAGGGCAGTCCCCCAGGGGGTGGGGGAGGTGGTGGCGGCGGTACTCCCATGCCCATGCCCGGAGGCGGAGGCGGTGGAGGCGGCGGTGGAGGAGGAGGCATCTCGACACGCCTGACTTAGTTGGTCTGGGGTGGTGACCGCGCACGAGTTACCGCTGCGTCTTACTGTCGCGGAGAGTCTGCCGTTCGGAACACGACACCGGGGTGGGAGAGAGGCTGACGGTCGGGTCCGATCGTGCACCAACGAAGACAGGGGCGTTGGAGAGAAGCGGGATGCCGGGACGGAGACGGCGACGCGATGTTACGGTATAGAGAATGCTGGTTAAGCAATGCAGTGGAGTTTCTGTCGAGATGGTGCGACTGTCGAAGAGTCAAGACCGATGTTTTTATGTAAGATTCGGAGTTGGGAGCCTGTTTCAACGTTGACGAGCCTAACTTGGACTTTCGAGACAGCGGTCCACTTTATGTTGTACCTGACTTGATGCCTAGAAAGAGTAGAAAGAGCCGATAATCTCCGGGAAGTGCTATCTTGTATCTAGGCCGCGTGTGTTGTGAGTGAGTTGTGACCGCCACGACATTGGACAATGGCCGGGAAATGTCGTCACAAGGGTCTGTGGCGCAGCACAGCCACACGATTAGAACGCGCAATCCACAATCCACTACTTTTCAATGTTACCTAACCTGGTGCCTAATATAAGTACATACCTAGGTACTATGTAACAACAGATCTTTCACATTATTACGGAGTAAACATCTCTATAATGATCAAAATACTAAACTGGTCTCGTTCGGGCGGGTACCAATGTATATATATATATATATACAATATGGCCCATTCGGGACCCCTCAGCCTCTTGGCGTCGGACCGGCAGCATTTCCAACCCTAGACGGCTCCGGGTTCCACCTACGGCTTATGTGTGTGACGAAGTGGAGTCCGCACGGGTAATGATTCGGGTTGCATTCTTCTTCACCTACCTATGCCCGTCACCTTAGGACTCAGGTCGTGGGCCTTCGATAATTCGGTTTTAAAACGAGTGATTAAACAAGCTGTAAACATGATCCACAATATACCTAACGCTATAGCGAGCCTCGTGAGCCTAAGGGCGAGCGGCGGACTAAAATAAGAATATATTCGCTTTTTCTCGGAGATAAGGGTTGGCGCGGAGTATCATACGATTATGAAATTGCCGCGTGGCCAAGTACTACCTAATGCACGTGATTATGTAATAAGAGGTGTTACCCTTAAGAAGGTTGTCTGTAGACTCTTATAAAACGGACGTATTTTATAATTCTGTATCATCAAAAGAATATATTAATCATCACTCGCGTTCCTTGCTCATTTCTTGTGGTTTCTATTTCCATCCTGATATAATATAGTGGCTAGAGTATGTGTACCATTCTATCTTTGTGCCTGGTTTCGACTAATGATATCGAGCAAAGGTGAAAATTCCCATACCGTATGCGCCATGGACGACTTTCGCTCAGTCCTCCAGAGGACAATCGACACCTTCTTAGAGAACAACATGATCGCTGTGAAAACGAAGGACACCTCGTTATTCTCGATCGCTTTGAGCGAAGACTGCGTTCGGATGTACCGGCCGCTCTCTCTCGTCAAAAGATACCCACAGTTCTTCAAATTCCAGCTCAGCAATGCCGACTACGAGGCTCAGATGAAGATTGAGCTGCAGACTATGCGTGAAGTGTCGCAAAATATTACTAGGACGGTCATCGATACTACTCAGCGAAGGGCCAGCATTCACACTGAGCAGACTATCTTCACCTTCGATGGCCACTCCGAAAACACCGTTGAGGTCATCTGGGATCTCGACTTCACCGAGGATGGGACCAGGATCTCGCGTGTCTTCGAGATTGTCGATACCTATGAGTGCACGAGAATCGTAGAGGAGATGCTGAGCAAAGTGGCTGGGGAGTGATTTTGGACTGTGCTTAATAATGGTAGTCAATCATTCAATGCAAATTTCTATGGTACTTGCAAATAGCTCCAGTCATGATCTCAAAAGGCTACTATTATAACAAGGGCTTAACTGCTGGGCCTTGGAAGAATGTTTGTATTGCAAATAATATTCTAGGGCGTCAAGGGGGCCATGAAGCTCTTGCCCCCTATTCGGCCAGATGGGAGATTTACAGATATTATGGTACGTATATAATGGCTACAGACAGGTCAAACGTCCGACTTGACTATGTTCTACTTTTAGTAGTGTCGTGGTATAGGGTCGCAGTTCTGTTCCGTGCACAGGGTCTTACACTCGTGTGACTATATACATGATATACAAGTTCAAGTCTTAGTACGTGTGACAACTATACAGGTCACAGAATTCCGCCTATAACGAAAAAACACCCCATAATACGGACGGGGCCCGGGGGGAGTTGAATATCAATAAGCGTTCATCTTCTCCTGACTATTTAGTGTATAGTTAGCCGTAATTAAGGTATGTAATGCTTAAACCGAGTAAGGCTTTCAAACAATATGCCACTCTTCTCCCGACAGTGGAATATTTCTTAATTTTCAGAGCTTCGTACACATTTGAATACTTATACGCCGTAAATTTCCTAGTGTTCCGATGTAACTTTTCATGAGTGAAAAAAGGTCAACAATGTACCCACGAACTCTACCACCCCACGTCTGGTGCCCCTTAACTGCATAACATACATCCGAGCTTTGAAGTGGATCTTCCAAGGTTCTGTCAACCTCTTGCACGTTATACGCCTCTGTCGTCGTGCTTTCTCCCGTTCAAATCTATCAAAAACTGTCTCTTGATGCTCGTTCGTGTACTCGTACTCGTCATATTGTGAAGTCATAGATTGCTTGAGGCATCGCCTTAGAGGAAGAACTCTTTGATCTTTTGGAATATCGATTTCGGTTCGGCTGTGGACTGCTCCTTCTGATAAGAGTAATCCGTAGAATGCGAGAGAACAGATGCGGCAGATGAGGACCGGGCTTGTGTCGTAGCAGGACTCTCACGTGTGGGGTTTTTCAGTTGCTTTTGCTCTTGCATTTGAGACCAAACCAAGGCTGGATGCGTTATGGACATGGAGGCAGCCGCGCGAGCTGGGGTGTGAGCAGAAGTGTTCGAGGGGGCTTGAGGCATTGTAAGAATTGTTGTTGGGGTGTAATGCGAATTGTGATCGTTGTTGTCGCCCGATGTAAGGCTATAGCGTAGTAGACTGTGAAAGGAGGATCTAAATTTTTGATCTTATTATGATAAGTTAAGATGATACCTAGGTAGTTAGAGGATAAATAATACTCTCAAGTGAAATGTCGTAGTTGTATTGGATATGTATGTTCTAGTAAGTTGTAACGGGACAGCAACATAGGGGGCCAAATCATCTATATATATCTACCTGGCTCCCCTTCCCTACCTAGGTAGATCACGCTTACCAATGACTATAAGAATTACGAAAGGCGCACTAATAGGATCCGGGCTATACGGCGTATGAAACAAACGAGGCTATGTTCAATATAGATAAAGTGCTACCAATGTGCAAGCATTGAGCCAAGCCAGGCGCAGCGCGCGTCGGCCTGGGCGTAGGAGTTATTCAAGGGGTATGGCCTCATTTCGTTTGACCGTTGATTACAGACCTAAACTTCATTTTTATCTGACGCCACGTAGCTACATATTGGGCTAGATGGTTTGGAGAATCATTGGCTGTTGTCTACCTAATGTAACATTCGCTGCAACCAACAGCTCGGTCCCCAATTTTGACCGCATGAGTCAACCGGTAAGTAAGCTTCGCATATTGTTCCTTTTAATCGGTTGCTTCTGGCGGAGAGTATTAGGACAACAACGGCGCATGCCTTGACAAGGATGCTCGTGTATTGTATACCCTCCATGACTGACTGCACATGTCATATTTCTCTTCTTCCATACTTAAATGACACAGCTAGACTTACCCCGCCACTATTGATTACCTACGGGACATTCTGACTGCTCTTTAGCAGTGGTTCATTTCGCTAGTAAATGCTCGCCTAAGGACAAATAGCAAAAATTATATTGAAAACCGTATGGATATCGCGGCTGTGAAATGCTATACGCCAATCGAGATGAAACCAGCTGCAGTAGAGTTACGTATTTCTCGACAACCACGCGACTTACACAGGATGTGAGCTAAGGGAATCATTTAACTTCGAGTGCACGCTCAAGAATCAAGCCCTCGGATCTTAAGCAGAATCAAAATAATATATATATATATATTTGGAAAATATTCAAAATGGAAACGATGGATCATAGCTTATATTCTTGTACGCAGGTGTGTTGACCGGGAAGTAGCACTGGGAAGGGCTACACTGCCTTGGAAGCATATGTTGTAATATTGGTCCGATACCATAGAAAGAGAAGCTGCCTAGGTAGCTGCCTTACCTGCATAGCCGCCCTGAGGAACCTGAACATGATATGCGCCGTCTCGTGGCTCGATGAACCGTACACCCCGCGTTGGTGGTTTAAAACATGGCGCTTTTGAATCGGGAGTGAAAGGCCGAGGCTAAGATAAACTAGAGATATGGGATATAGAACTGCCAATTAAATTCACCAATTGGCGCAAGCAAATACATAAGCTAGTCACTATCAATTCAATTAGTCAAGGCATTTCAGATGAGTCAATCATTCAGTCAGTCAAGATGGATGGGAAATGTCTAAAATGGGCTAGCCTTACGTTACCTAGAAGATACCTAACCTATCTGGGCAAGAACAGTCTCTCAAGGTTCTTCTTGTGATACCTTGTCTATTGGCAGGAGGTGTACCTATGTATTCTCGAAAAGGTGTACCGGTAATTTGGACCATCTATGTACGCTCTCTAGACTAAATCTAGATAGGATGCGGACACTACATTCACGTAACACAGCAAGCAGTACTATTCACCGTGACCACGTGCGTCGAATCAGGTGGCAGCAAATTCATTCAGGCATCGATGTTTGCCGTCAATCGTCTCAGCATTGACCATGCCTATGTTCCGAGCGAGTCCCATGATCGACTACTGAGCATTGACCATTGATCTCAGCATCTATTCGGTTTCGTCTCCCGTCAATGGTCGTTCATGAATATCGCCATGAATCACAGGCAGCATCTCTGAGGGCGGGCTTTCGCGCGGGGCTCGCCTCGAGAAGGCCAATTGGTCTCTCTCATTCCACCGTTTTTTGCTTGGTAGTCCCAACTTCCCAATCGTGTGACCTTGCGACTGCAGGCACTCATCTCGCAAGGCTACTTCAATGGCGGAGAGCATCGGCGATAAGGTTGGACGCAGCAGCGACGTCGGATAGAGTGGGCGATACCCGGATGGCCAGAGAGCGCCAGGGGGAAACCTTACCATGCACATGAGGTAATTGCCATCAGCCGCCATCAAGGTTCGCACACAACGGCCCTACACTCTTTTGTCGTGGTGCTCGGCCATTGTGCCCAACTCTCTTGTCTTCCACAACTATTCCTTTATTCATGAAGCGTGTTTCAATAGCATTCATGCTACTTGTTCTCTCTTGGTTAACAACACGATCACTGTCTACCGCTTCGCCTCGCGAGACATTATATCTTCCGCCCATTCGACCCCTTCGTCGTAGCCATAACTTCGACTAGGGTTCTCTTGCCTCTAAACACATTCTTCCCGGCCATTTCTAAGAGTAGATGTATAACGGCCCTGGTGGCGCGTGTCAAAGACTCCAGATTAGAGTGTCGCTTACAAGCATTGTTTACCGAATAGTACTGTAGAGCCTGTGGTTAGCACATACCCAGAAATATCCTTCCTATTTCTTTCGAGGCTATAGCATTTACTAACAAGTCATCTTACAAAGTCTGCCAAGCAGCGGATCTTGAAGTCATATCAACCCCTTGGATACGGAATAGGGGCATTATGGGGATGGCATCTCAACGCCGGGGCATTGGGCAGGTCCCAAGCGATATCCTTTTGCACATTGTTGAGCATATGGATACCAATACGCGCGAGCGTTTCGCGGCGACAAACAAGGTATACACTAGCCATTATTCTCCCATCTACTCCCCTGAGTTTCTACATGAACCAATCGGCAAAAAAAGTGCTTCTCTAACTTGAAGATAGGGAATATCTAAGCTCATTGAGTCCTATGAGCGCACCATCTCTAAATACCGCGCGGCAACTTTTACGCTACCTCCCTTAGGAAACATTCTTTCTTCATCCACTGACGAGCGTCATGTATTACCAGAGAATACATTCTCGATGGTTCGTGAGTTCGAACTTCGCGACAACCGGATTGACCGCCTTATAAAGGAATGCCCAAAGATTTTCTGCCTCTCCTCACCCCCATGGCTTCCTTGTTTAACCCCACGGCAGCAAGCTCGCCTAGTGGTGATACTGAAGCGAGCTCTATTCCAATGCGATCGAATTGCGGATATTGCAGCAAACGGGTCATATCCATCGATCCTGCCTGAATATTACCACGCAATTTTTGACGGAGTGTATGAATTGCCATCTGCTTTGTCATCCACCACCGAAGCCGAGTTCAAGTTCAACCCTTTGACCAAACCTAACGCTCGGCCAACACAGATCGAGTATATCCGGTCGCTATCGCTGGAAGACGTTGCAGGCATCTTTATATTAATCAACATGCTCGGATATGGACTAACATCTTTCTGCTCACGTACGAATTACGAACGCAAGACGGTCGTTGAAGAGTGCGTTCTGCGGCACGGCACGTGGTTCGTGTGGTTTCGCCTTCTAGGAGACGCTGGCATGCAGGAACTGGCTGGCTACATTATATCTGCGGGTAGGGCCGAATTAAGGCAGTGGGAGGCCGGCACCATGAATGGACCACCTGGGCTCAAAATGACACTGATGGGACGGTTTAACGAACTGATCGGTACCGGCACCCCTGATGAGATTGCGGCTAAGACGGAAACGACGCTCAAAAAGTTGGTGATTGGCGATGAAAAGGAGCGCACGGGTTGGGAGCTCGATTTTGATGACGAAGGATAGATTCGGGGATGCATGGGAGGCTATATGCATAACCTAACATGGTGATGGGCTTTAAATTTCTCGCTTCTCTTTCGTTGCATGGGCAGAGGGAGCATATCGTGGAATGAGTAGACCGGATCAGGAGTTTGTCTTTGAGGTGTTCTGGGACGAGTATAGTGCAATATTCCACCCTGGCGCGACTGCGCCCTTCAATTGTTTCTTAACAATAATGACAGCATTAAAAAAAGCGATTTTTTTATATTAATAGCTGCGAAACATAAATTATTCACAGTAAATAATTCTAAGCTTCCTCAAGTTTTAATTGCATCCTACCGAACTTATCTAGATAACGATAGATTCGGAACGACATCGACATAATTCGAGTCGAGGGACCCGCTTCGTCGTCGAAGTATGCATGCTAGCAGCTCTCGATGGGGAGCCTGTAATACCGAAAATAGCTTCTATACGCACAGAAGACGATATCAACCCTGTCTATGGCAATTTCTACAAAGATACCCTTCGCGCTTCGCGAAAGGCTTTTTGGAATCGGCAATAGGAAGACGATGGCCTCGTGCCGGTGAGCCTCCGTTGCGTCACTTTGATGCTGGCGGCTTTTGTCTCCGGAGAGTCGCTATATTCTTCACTTATTTGGTCTTCAAGAGTCCTAGAAGCACGCGAATAGGCGTTGTCCCAATACTTTTTGGACGTCTGGTCTAGGAGACTGTAGTGATTGTGCCGACCTTTTCTGATTAGAGTCCTGTATTAATGCGCTTCCGACTAGACAATTCTCCTAGCTACAAGAATTCTTATTCCCGCCCTGAGAACTTACCATCAGCTCCAGGGTAGCCTCGGCACCCTTACGGCTGTGGAACAACAACTCGTGACCCACCAGCGCTTTGCACCGACGACCTGAACCCACGATGCTCTTGTTCCCCTCCTCCAATCCATGAAGAATAACTAAGAGTCTTTTAACATTTATCGGGCTTGCGGTTTAGTGGTATAAAGCACCTTCGCTGAGCAAGTACATGCAATCCAGCCTCCAGTAACTATAACATTGAGAGCACCATGTGACCGCCGGTGTAGGTGAACGTTAGACTAGTAGGATTAGTTTGGAATTAAATTTACGGCTGAATCCTCACGTCTTCCTCTATTATTAGTACTATGCAGGGTTAGTAAAATAAGTATTAAGTATTAAGTATAAGTACGGATACTTATAAGTATAACGTTATAAGTAAGTATAAGTATGTAAATTTTTTTTAAATACTTATATTTATTTATAAATTTTTTTTTTAAGTATAAGTAAATAAACTTTTTATAAATATTTAAATAAATAATTTTAAAGTTTATTAAATAAAAAAAAAAAATATTTAATATAAAATTTTAAACTTTATTAAATAATAAAGTCCGTTTTTTATTACTTTATTTAATTAACATATAATAAACTATTAAAGTTTAATTAAAATAAATACTTATAAAATATTTAAAAAACTTTAAAAAACTAATTAATTAAAAAAAAATATTATTTAATATAAAATTTTAAGCTTTATTAAGTAATAAATTTTTTTTTTTTTTACTTTATTTAGTTAACGTGTAATAAACTGTTTAAGTTTATTTAAAATAAATTAAAAATTAGTTTTTTAAGTATTTAAAAATATTATAAAATAATAAATAAATATAATATTATATTATTAAATATAGTATATTTTTTTATATTAAATATAAAAACTTAGTTTTAAATACTTTATATTATAAGCTAAAAGTAATTTTTTAATATTTAAAAATAATATTATTTATATTAGTTATAGCTAGCAGCCTTAGTAGTAAATGGTTAGCCTGTATATATAAGTATAGTATATAGTTACGGCTTGGTGGCTTATAGCGGGTTAGCTGGTGGCTTTGCCCTGCACTAGCTACTGTACCTAACATATTTACTACTGGTTGCTGCCAGCTGCCTGCTAGCTGCTTTACAGCTTATACCCTATATATACCACCTATTTAATGTAAATATTCTGTAGTTAGATTTTTTGTTTTTTTTTTCTTTTTTATTTGTAGATTTTAATATAATATAATATATATTGCTAAAGCTTTGTTTTTATTGGTATATAAGTGTAATAATTTATAGATTATTTTTTATTTTTTTAAAGTATTAGGACTATTTTTTAATATTTTTTACGACTATAATTAAATCGACTTATTATATAAAAACCGCGATATAAAACTATGCTATGCTGCGTACTAACGAAGAACAAGCTTAGCTTAAAGCTAAGGCTTATAAATAAATAAAAATATTTACGAACGATTTTATTAACCTAGTAACCCGAAAAAATAAAATTTTTATAACTACTATAAAAGAAAAAATTATTTATTTTATAAAAATAAAATTTTTATTTAATAATAGTATAGTTATTATAAGTAATAATAATAATAATTAATAAAATAATTTGTTTTATTTTACTTGTTAATTTTATAATTAAATTAAAGACTTTAACTTTTTAAATAAGAAATATTATAAGGATATTTTTGTTATATATAATATAACTAAGGCCCTGGTTTAAAACTATATAGTTATAGTTTTAAAAAATAATAACTTTGTTTTTTTGTTTAAAGCTATTATTAAACTAAGTAAAATAGTTTAGCTTTGTTATAACAGGCTTTTTAATAAAAAAATATTTTTAGTTTAATTTTTTTTTTATTTTGTTTTTTTGTTTGTTAAGTTTAAAGTAAAGTTATTATTAATAATAGTTTATTGTTAGCAAGCTGTTAAAAGTTATGTTTTTTTTAATTTTATTAATACCTGAGTAAATAAGTTTTTGTTGTAGGCTAAAAAGTTAAACAAAATTATTATTAAAAAAGATAAAAAATTAACAAAGCTCCGCGGAAAGTCCGGAGAATTTAACTTTATAAATAATATTATTATTAATTATTTTTTTAAAAAATTAAGCGATATAACTATTAATTATAAGCGTGTTTAAAAATTATTAAATAATTTAAATTAATAAGTTATTAATTTTTTTAGTTAACAAGGAGTTATATTTGTTTTAACCTAAACTAAAACTAAATTTTATAAGTTTATTAAAGTTTTTATGCTAGTATTTTATAATAACGAAGCTAAAAATAATATTTTTTTTAAAATATAGCTTTAAGGTATAAAAAAATAACTAAAAATTAATAATAATTAGTTTATTAATAATAATATTAAAATAACTAATATAGAGTTTTATATTAAAGGTATAATATTTAAACATTTATTGCTTTATTTTTTTAATAAATATTTTAATATTATTAAAACTTTTAATATTTTGCTTATGTACTTTAAAAAGAATTATTTTAATATTAATACTGCGAATAAAGTTAAAGCTAAGTAGTAAAAGTTTATTTTTGCTAAATATAGAATAGTTAAATTTTTTATTTTTAAATTTAAGTTTATTCGCTTAGCTAATAAAAAAAGCGTTAATAAGTTTAAGTAAAAAAAAAAGTTTTATAATAAACTTATTAATAAAATAAAAACTAATATTTTTTTAGAATATTTTAAAAAGGATTTAATATTTAATATTTATATTAAATATTGTTTTTAAGTTGTTTATTATTTTTATTTTATTAATTAAAAGCGCAACGCTACGCGTAAAAAAAAAAAAAAAAAAAAAAAAGCGGTTTTTACGAATAATAACCGAAGAAATTTTTATATACTACGTAATAATATTATTTTAAGTAGTATAACTAGTAGTTTAAGAGCTGCTGCAGCGGTTAAAAAACTAATTTTTAATAAAATAAAAAAGTTAATTATTAAAGGCAAGTATTTTAATTATAAACAACTAAGATATATTATTAAAAATTATTTTTTAGGATATATATTTTTCGTAGATTATAAAGTTTAAGTTGCTACTATTATAGCTAGATTTTTATTTATATTTATTTTATTAATTAAAGAGGACGATGTTAGCGAAAAAGGAAAAAAATAACTTTAGGAAAAATAAACTCTTATTTAAGGAAAGTATTCCGAAAGAAGTGTAATAAAGTAGATTTAATAAATAAGTATTTAAAAGGAAGATTTTTTTTGTTTATATATATTATATATAGTAATAGACTTTTTTTAACTATAAATAATTTTTTTAAAGATACGGGAGCTAGTATATATATAAGCATAAATATTTGTTTTATTAAAAAAATTATAAAATTGTTTAATACTTGTATTATTACCGAATTTAAACTTTAACTAGTAATTAGATATAATAAATAAAGTAGTTAAAATATATAAAAAGCTTTGCTTATAATAATATAAATTTAAAAACAAACTTTTAAAAATATTTTTATGTTTATTTTAAATATATAATATAAAATAATTATTAAAAAACTATGGTTTATAAAGCATAATATATTATTTAATAGTAAAAAATACTATTTAGTTTTTCCGCTAATATTATTTTTTAATTATAACGTTAGATATATATTAGCGATAAATAATGCTAATAACTAGTTATAGTATTCTAGCTATTAACCCGACGTAAAGCAAAAAAACTATAATTTAAAACAAAACGAAAAACAAAGAAAAAAATAGCATAAAAAAGCTTAAAAGAGTTAAAAAGCGATATTAATTTTTATTTTAAAGCGTAACAACTTTATTATTATTAATATTAAAAAGATATAAAAGAACTTATATAAAGCTTTTTTACTTTTGCCCCTAGAGCTTACTTATAAAAAAAAAAAAAAAGCCGAAAAAGTAAAAAAAAAAAAGCTAGAGCAAAGGAGCCTTTTAGCTGGATAAAAATTAAATAATATAAAACTATACCGTTTACAAAAAAATAAAATTAAATAGTTTAAAGAAAAATTTTTATAAAAAATTATAAACTTTAACGCTTTTATGTTTTAAACTTTTATCCGAAAAAAAAAATTTTTATATTAAGTATAGATTATTAATATTTATAAAATTAATAAGTTTATTAATAATAAAAAAGCTAAAATAAAAAAAAAAAAGTTTTTTAAAAGTAAAAGTAAAGAGTTAAAATAAAAGGTTTTAGAACTTATACTACTAAAGTACTATAATTTAATTTATATGTTTAGTAAGGTAAATTTTAATATATTACCCTTATACTGTCTTAAAGTAGATTATAAAATAGAATTTGTTGATAGTAAGTTAGCCGATGACTTAAGCTATAGCTTTTTATATAAAATGTTGTTAAATAAACTAGAAGTAGTTAGAGATTATTTAATTAATAATTTATAAAAAAGATTTATTAAACTAAGCAATATATTTTACGTGTTTTTTGTTTTGTTTATATATAAATAAAGTAAAGGATTTTGTTTTTATATAAATTATTAAAAGTTAAACAAACTTATTAAAAAAAATAAGTATTTTTTACTTTTTATTAAAGAAACTTTGTTTTGTATAGCTTAAGCTAAGATTTTTATTAAAATAAATATATAACAGGCCTTTTATTATATAAAAGTATATCCGGAAAATAAAGACTTAACGATTTTTTATATATAATATAGTGCTTACTGTTATAAAGTGTTATTATTTAAACTTATAAATAGATTTTTTATATTTTAGCGTTATATTAATAATATTTTGTTCGATTATTTTAACGATTTTTATAGCGCTTATATAAATAATATTTTTATTTATTCGGATAACTTAAAAAATTATTATAAATATATAAAGCTAGTCCTATAACGCTTAAAAAATATAGGTTTATAAGTAAATATTAAAAAGTTTAAGTTTTATATTATTAAAATTAAGTTTTTAGGCTATATTATAAGTATTAAAAGTATATAGGTAAACTTAGCTAAAGTAAAAGTAGTGCGTAATTAAGAACTATTTATTACTGTAAAAAGTATATAATTTTTTTTAAAATTTTATAATTTTTATTAAAAGTTTATGCGTAATTATAGCCGAGTGGCGGCGTTATTAAACCGATTAATAAAAAAAAATATATTATTTAAATAAAATAATATATATAACGAGTTATTTAATAAGTTAAAAAAAATTTTTTGTTTTTATTTTTTATTATAATATTATAAATATAACTTTTTTATTAAAATAAAAACTAATGTTTTTAATAGCGTAGCTACTAAAGCTATAATATAAAAATATAAAAATAAGTAGTACTTTGCTGCGTATTTTTTTAAAACGTTTTATAACGCTAAATTAAACTATAGTATATATAATAAAAAGATATTAACAGTAGCTTTAGTACTAAAAGAATAAAGGCCTGAACTAATTAGTAAACGAAGTAAACCTTTTTTAATAATTATTAATTATTAAGCTTTAAAATACTTTAATATTAAACAATATTTAAACTTTTAATAAGCTAGGTAGGCTAACTTTTTTTTAAAGTATAATTTTTTTATTGTTTATTATTTAAGAAAAGAAAATGTATTAGCTAATATATTATTACGGAAATAAAAAGATTTAGTAATATAAAAAAAAAAAAAAAAAGCGTAACGTTATTTTTTTTTTTTTTAACTTGTTAGTAATACAGCTAGAGCTTTTAAGTAGGCCTAAACCTTTATAGCGATTATTTTTATTTTTATATTTAAACTATAAGCGGAACTTAAAAAGCTAAACGGATACTAGTTAATAAAAAAAATTCTAAAAAAAAACCGTAAAAATGCTAGTATAAAGATTTACTAAAAAAAAGCTTAAGACCAGCGTAAGGACAACCTATAGTTTTTTAAAAACGGATTAATTATATATAAGGGAAGGTTTGTTGTACTTGATTTTTTATATTTGTAAATATATATTATATAAGAAATATATGACCGTATAATTATAGTACACTTTAGTAAGCGTAAGACTAGAAGGCTAGTAGTAAAACGTTATTAATGGTTTAAGTATATAAATAATTATAAAATATATATATTTAACTATATAAAATATAAACTAGTAAAAATATTTAAAAATAAAACCTCGGGAAAGCTAACCTTTTTGTTTATTTTTAATTATATATAGCGCTATTTAATAGTGGACTTTAAGCAAATACTTAAAAATAAGTATAGCTATAATAATGCCCTAGTTATAGTAGATTAATTAAAAAAAAGAGCTTGGATTATTTTTTATATAGTATAAGCTATAGCTAAAAATATAGCTAAAATATACTATAAAAAACTATTTAAAGTATTTAGTATACTTATAATTTTAACTTTTAATTACGGATTATAGTTTATTTTTAGTTTTATAAACGAGTTATATAAATTAATAAAAGTATATTATACTTTTGTTTTTATAAAATATTACGAAATAATAAAGCAGGTTAAAATTATAAATAAATATTTAAATTAAAGGTTGTAATTTTACGTGAACTATTATTAAAATAATTAGTTAAAGCGTATACTTGTTATAGATTATACGCAGGCTTTATTACTTTATAAGTTTACAGGATTATTTTTTTATAAAATAAAAATAGGTTTTTTTATATTTTTTTATTTCGATTAAAAAAACCGGACCGTATATAATAAGTTAAAAAACTTATTTATATAAAAAAAAGCTTTGCGTAAAAAAGCTTAAAGTAAAGTATAAAAAATAATACGTTTTATAAAATTAGCGAAAAAATAACTACTATATATTTAAAAACGTATAACGTATTAAGCGAATAAAAGTTATCGTAACCCGGACTTTAATATTAGCAATTATATATTAATATTAAAAAAGTAATAGTTATAGAAAATAGATCGGCCTTTTAATAAGTTCGATTATTTTATAATTTAATAAAAATATAAGATTTTTAAACACGACGGAAATACGTTTATTTTAGAGGTTTTATTTTTATAAAAAGCTTTAAACTGCTACTACGTAAATAAGCTGCGTAAGTATTTTAATAACCTGCTTTTAGGCTAAAAAGCTAAAAACTTTAATAGCGAAGTAGTAAAACTAAAAAAAAAAAAAAAATTTATTATTAAACAAGTTTATATATTAAAAATTTATTATTATAAGCTTTAGTACTAGGTTAATTAGAAAAGTTAAGAAGTAGATAATAAATAGTACTTTGCGGAAAACTTTAAAAATAGCGTAAAAATTTTAAAAAAGTTTTATAATATAAATCTTAATTCTGCTGAACTACCGGTAAAATTAAACGTATAGCTGGATATAACGTAAAAAAATAATTTTAACGAGCTGTATTTAAATAATAATAAAGCGTAAAAATAAAAAAAAAAACTTATACGACGTAAATATATATAAAGCGATTTAATTTAGGATTATTTAATTAACGTATAGAGAAATTAATATAATAATTTAATTAAACAAGAGCTTTGCGAGAAATTATATTAATAAAAACCCGAAGCGATCCTTTTTTTTGCTAAAAAGTAGTTAGATTATTTGTTTGATCCCCGGCAAGGTTTTTTAGTTAGGGCTATGTCTCGCGGACAAGTTATTTTTTTAAGGGGGGGGTAGTTACGGCTTGGTGGCTTATAGCGGGTTAGCTGGTGGCTTTGCCCCGTACTAGCTACTGTACCTAATATATTTACTACTGGTTGCTGCTAGCTGCCTGCCAGCTGCCCTACAGCTTATACCCCATATATACTATTTACTTAGTGTAAATATTCTATAGCTAGATTCCTTGCTTCCTTTTTCCTCCTTATTTGTAGATTTTAGTACAATATAGCATATATTGCTGGAGCCCTGTCTTTATTGGTATGCAAGTGCAACATATATGTGGCTAGGTTGTAGCTAGTGCTATAACTTACCTACACATATATTTATTTATAAATTACTTAAATAGCTTACTATTAAAGATTAAAGCCCTTAAGGCTACTTTTTTTCTCCAGCTTATAATTAATATATAAATTTAGAATTTACTATATAAAACTATAAATATATTTTTATAATAATTATAAGCTTTTTTAAACATTATTAATAATTAACTTATTATATTTTTTTTTATCGGACAACTTTTACTAATAAAATAAAACATTTAAAGCTAATTTATTTATATATTTTTATATAAAACAGCTAATTATAATTTTTAAAAGTTTATAAATGTTTTTATAAAAGTTTATATAATAGCTACCTTTTATAACTATTTTTATTTTTTATTTTAAAACCTTTACAGCTTTTTGTTTATATTTAACTTTTTAATTAATTAATTTATTTTTTTTTTAAAAATACTTTATAATATACTTTTTATATAAATTATATATATTTTAAACTTATAAATATATCCCTTTAAATCTTATAAATAGTTTAACTAACTTTTTATTTAAATATTTTTTCGCGGCTTTTTACCTGCTTTTAATTTTAATTTATTATTTCCGTTTTTATATTTTAAAATATAAAATATTTAATTTTATACTAAAAATTATTTTATTTTAACTTATAGTTATATCCTTTTTAATAGCTTAATTATAAGCCGGGTTTATTATTTAACATATTTAAAACTTTATTTAAATAGCTATTTAAAACGTTAAAAATAACCTTTTAAACTAATTCGCGGCTAAAATTACCTTAATCCGCTAAAACTACGCAAATAAAATCGCCTAGCTTTAAACCATTTTAAATAGCTATATTACTATTACTTTTATATAAAAACTTTATTTTATCCTACTTAATCTTTTTTATTTATTTAACCTAGCTAAATTTAATATATAGCTACTTTTATTTAAAAATAAATTATATATTAATAATAATATAATTAGCTTAAATAAAACTAAATTTATTTATATATATAAAAAACTTAAATAAAAAGTTTAATAAATTATAAAACTTATTCTTATATATATAAAACTTAATAAATAAAACTTTACTATAATTATATTAATATTTAATTAAATTTATAATAATCTTAATAAAATTATAAAAACATCGCGTAAACTTAAATTAATAAAAATAAAAAATAATAATATAATATATATATTTTTTACGATTTAAAAAAAAAATAGCTAGGATATAAATACCTTTATATAATCTAATATCCTTTATATTTAAAATTTACGTACAGCTATTTTTAACAAGTTATAAACTAAAATTAACAATTATAAAACACTTTTTAATAAATATAATACTTTTATTAATCTTTTATTTTATTTTAAAAATAGTTTTAAATAAAAATATAAGCTAAATAGCTAAAATTACAGCTAAACTAATTATTTTAAAAATACTACGCTTATAAACTTAAACAAAATTAAAATCAACAGTATTATACCTATTAAATCAGCTTTAAAAAAATCTATAAACGTTAACCCAGCTAATTCTTTTAATATTATATTTATTTAAACACTAAAAAGCTAAATAACATTTAATTTTATACGTAAAAAAAAATAAAAGCGTTAAAATAACTATTGTTATAAAAAATATAGCTTTACTACGCATAAAATAAAAGCTTATAGTTTATTACCCTATAAAGATTATATACGCTTTAAAAATAAAAGTTATAACAATTAAGCTTTTTATATAATAATAGTTTATTAACGTTTTATACTTAATTTACTATAATAAAAAAAGCTAAAGGAGTAGTTATAGCTAATAGCTTTAGTAGTAAATAATTAACTTATATATATAAATATAATATATATAGCTAGGTTATAGCTAATATTATAGCTTACTTATATATACATTTATTTATAAATTATTTAAATAGTTTACTGCTAAAAATTAAAGCCCTTAAAGCTACTTTTTTTCTTTAGTTTATAATTAATATATAAATCTAGAATTTATTATATAAAACCATAAATATACCTTTGTTAGAATTAAACGATTCCAATTAAAATATAATAAGTAATTAATTAATATGTTTTGTTATATTATAAAAATTCTTTTGTCCTATATTAAATAAATATATGTGGGTAATTTACGCCATATAAACCGTTATTTTAACCTTTTAAATTTAACACACCCTTTTAAAAAAGCTTTATATAAGTAAAGCTTTTTATAAAATAAACACTAAAAATAACAGAATTAATCCTAATTATTATAATATTTAATAGGAATATAAAATAAGCTAAAATAAAAGCTTTAAATAGTAAACGAAATATATATAATCGCTTTTTATCCCAGCTTTATTTAAGGTTATTTAATTTTAAATAGCTTGATTTACTTTTTAAAAGTAAGTTTTTTAGGGCTTTTAAACCTTAATGTTTTTTATTATTTAATTTTTTATAAAAATAATATTTATAAATGCTTATAAGCTTTAACTAATTAAAAAATTAATTTTATTTATTTCGGCTAAAAGTTTTTATTAGTTTATTAGCGATTATATTGCTTATTAGTACGTAAACCATTTATAAAATATTTTTTTTAACTTTTTAATAAAGCTAGTAATTATAAATATTTACGTAATAAAGTTTTGTTTATAAAGTTGTTATTTTTTTTATAATAAGTTTAATTATTTGTTAATTATTATATTAAATAATAATATATTAATTATTTATAATAATTTTTAATTTTTTAATAAAGCGGCTTATAAATATAGCTTTTTTAACAGCTTGAGTTAATACTAGTAATTTAGCTTTAGTAGTAGAAGTAGTTATTATATTTTATTTGTTCGTTTGTTATTTAATTACTCCTCTAAATAATTTTATTATATATATTTATAAACTTTTTTAATTAAGGGTATTATTTGTAAAAGACGCGTTACTAGCAACTTTAAAATTGTTATTATTTTTAAATTATAAAACGTAATATTAAGTTTAATTAAAATATTTAAATAATTAATCTATTAACTTATAATATTAAAATTTTAAATTTAAAAGGAATTATAAAAGTTTTAAAGTATTAAAGGTTATATTAAGCTAGGTAATTATAGCTGCGTATATAATTAAATTTTTTTTTTTTAATAAAAGTATATTTTTTATTTAGTAGCTAATTTTTTATAAAATAATAGTTTTATTATTATTATTAAAATATATAGTAAAAATAAAAATATATTTTTTAGCTTAAAAATCTTTTTTAAATATAAGGCTTAAAACAGCTAGATTAGTTATTTTTAATAATTTTAAATAATTTTAACTTTTAAAAACTACTAAAAATTATTATTACTAGTTATTTAATAAGCTTATTTAAACTATTTTATAGCTTTTTAAATAAAGATTTTTTAGTTCTTTTTATAAGCTATAATAATATTATTTATATAAATAAATATAAGCACTTTTTTATATAAATAATAGTAAAGCTTATATAAAACAGTTTTATATTTTATTTTTATAAGGGTTAAAGTTAACTTTTTTTATTATAATAAAAATAATTTTTTTAAGCTATATAAAGCTTTATTAAGCTTTAAAACGGTTTAAAGCTTTTTATAGCTAAAAAATATTTTTATATAAATTTTTTTATTAAGTTTTATATTTATAAATATATTAATAATATTATACTATTTTAGTTTAAGATTAAACTTAACTATAATAGCTATAAATATTTTAAAAAATTTCCTAGTAAAAATTAATATATATATAATTTCTATAGTATTTTAAAGCTATTAATTTTTTTTAACTATTAGTTTTATTTTATATTTTAAAAAATAGCTGTATTTATTAAATTTATATATATATACTTATATATAACTAAGTGTTAGCTTGTTTTAAATAATATTTATATTAATTTTAATTTATAACTTTATTTCGTAATAACTTTATAAATAATCTTTTTTTGCTTGTTTAAAGCTTTTATTTATAAAGTATTATTTAAAATTTTTATAAAATTTAAGCAGAAAAAGCAGGTTTTTTTAATATAGTTTTTATTTGTTTTAAATATATTAAAAAAAAATATTTTTGTTTACGTACAGAAAACTTAAAGTTTTAGTTTTTTTATTTTTTATATATTTATTAAAATAGCTTAAAAATTATTTTAATAATTTAATTATTAAAACTTTGCTTATTATTATACTGTTTTATATTTCCGAAGCGCTTAAACGTTTACTTAAAAATATAGCTTTTTAACAGCTTTTATATAACTTAAAGCTAGTATAAAGTTAAGTGTTAAAAGTATTTATTAAATTATTAAAGTTTATATAAAATAGCTTAGTTTTTTTTAAAGTTTATAATTTAGTTTTAAATTTAATAAAATTTACTATAATATTTTAAATTTATAAATTAAGTTTTTTAATAATAGTTATAAAAAAAACGTTTAGTTATAAAAACTTAAAAAGTAAAAAATATAGTAAAAAAAAAACTTTAATATAAAGTTAATTAAGTTTTATAGCTTTTTTTAATATAAAATATTTATAAGTTATATTTATTTTATTTTTTAGTATATTTATAATAGCTATATTATTTTTACCTTTTATAAAATATATATTTTTTATTTTTTAATTTATAATAATAGTTTTAAAAGTATTAAAAAATATTTTTAGTTTAATAATTATAATTTTAGTAAAAAAATTATTAAGTTTTTTAATTTTTTGTTTTAAAAAATTATTTTTTAATTTATTAAAATTATTTAAAAAAATAGTTTTTTTATTAAAAATAATATTTTTAATAAATATAATTAAATTAATAAATAATATTTAAATATAATAAATATTAAAAAATTAATATTTAATAAAATAACTTATTTAGGTTTTAAAATTAAGTTTTTTAAGTTTTTTTTTTTTAATTTTATATTTATAGTAAGTATATAAGCTTTATAGCTATAAATATATAAATATTATAAATCGGGTTTATAATAAATTGTAATAATCTTGTTTTTATTAAAATAATAGGCGTAAAATCGCTTATATAAGCTTTTTTACTTATATAACTATTTTAAAACTTAATTTTATAAATATATAACTATTTTTATAATATTAGTTTAAAGTATAATAAAAAATTTTAAATTATTTTTTATTATTTTTATTTTTTGTTTAATAATATTATCGGTTTTTTTAGCGCTATTATTTTAGTTTTAAGTATTAAAAGTATTTAGTTTAAAATATATACTATAATTATTTTATAAATAATTAATAAGATTATTATGCTTTATAAGTTTGTTATTATATTTAAAAATATATACGCTTAAGTTATAGTATATTTTTAAATATAAAATAAAGTTATTAAAAACTTTAATTAAAATAAAAATTAACTTATTTTTAAAGTAATAATTAAAACTAAACTTTAAATATTAGTTTATAACTAGTATTAATAAGTTTTTAAAATTATAACTTTTTTTATAGTTATAAAAATCTATTGCTAAATATATTTTAAATTATTTAAAATAATTTTTTAATATCTTGTTAATTTATTAATATATTTTTTTTATAACGTAGTTTTTATATTTATTTATATATATTTTATTATTTAAAAATTATTTAAGTTTTATTTTTTTAGCTTAAGCTATTAAGTAGTATAAAGTGTTAAATTTAAAATATTTAAGTTTAAAATATTATTAATAAAAATTAGCTTTTAATATAAATTATAATATTATTAAAATTAGTTTGTTTTTTTATATATAAAAAGTACTTTTATTAATATAAAAAAAGAAATATTTTAATATAAACTAATTATATTAGTTTTAAAAACAATAAAAAACTAATTTATTGTTTTTTTTAAAAATATTAGTTATAGGTTTTATATTTTAATAAAGCCTTTGTTTTAAAAGATTTTAAAAAAATATAAAGTTATAAGCTATTTTAAAACAATAAACTACGTTAAATAGCTTTATAATCTTAGGCCTTTAAAGCTTTTAAATATAAATATTAATATTATTTAATCCTTAGATTATAATAAGGCTATTATTAGTATAAACAGTGTTTTTTTTTATAAATAATTATAAGTTGTTAAATTTATTAATTTTATTAAATATATATAGCGTAGTTCTTAAGTTTAAAATTGCTAAGTTTTTTAATAAATAAATATTTTTTGTTTTTAAAGTTTTTACAGTAAATAAAGCCTATGTTAATATTCGGCTTAGTTAGTTAAACTATTTCGGCTTCGTTTTAGCTTTTTTTTTTTTTAAATACGTTTAATAGTTTTTTTAAAGCTTTTATTTGTTTTTATTTTTCTTTATATTAACTTTAAAATAATTTAGCTTAAAAAAAAATCTTTTAGCGTAATATTTAAAAAAAAATAATAGTATTTAAATATTAAATAAAAGCTATTATATTTTTTATAAACTTAAGCTTTTAATTTATAAATATTTAAATTGTTATAAAGTTATTTTTATAGATTTTTTATATTTTTTTTATATTTACGTTTTCTGCTATATTTTTATAATAATAACTAGTTATAGTTATTTTTAAAAAATAAATTTATTTTATTAGTAATATTTTTTAAATAATTAAAGTTTTTTTTATTAAATTAAGCGGTTTTAAATATACTTTAATATAGCTGTCCGGCTAATTAATAAGTAATAACTTTTCGGCTAGTTTTATTTTAAAAACTTGCTTTAATTTCTTAGTATATTAATATATTATTAGTAATTTTATTTTAATAAATTATTTTAAAAGTAATAATTTACGTTTTAAAAACCTTGCTTAAACAGATTTTAAGATTTATAATTAAATAGTTTATATTTTTTAGTTTTAAAATACTATATTTAAAAGCTATTAAAATAATTAACTTTTATTTTATAGCTTATATTTTAAAGTTTTTTAAAAGTTTATTTATTTTTTTTATATAAACTTAGTACTAAACCTTCGTTTATAATTGCTATATTATTCTTAAATATTTTCTTAGTTTTTAAAGCTTATTATACTATTTATTAATTAATTTTATAAATTCGAATATAGTTCTTTTATAGTTGTAAAATATGGATTCGTTTAGCTATATAGTAAAATCGATTACGCGTTTTTAATATATTTTAAAGTTTTATTTTTTTATAAAATATTTACTCTAGTTAGCTTAATAAGCTTTTTTGCTGTTTTTTATTATTTCTATTAAATTACTCGGCTTATTAATAAAATCGATATTATTTTTAGTAATAATAGCAGTTAACTAGGCTTTAATTGCCTTACTAATTATTCTTTTAGGATAATATTTATATTTAGGTTTTTTTAGTAATTATAGCTACGGAGATTTGTTTATAGGTTGTAAATACTTTTAAAAGTTTAAAAAAACAGCTTTAGCTATAAATTCTTTATTTTAAAACGTATAATTGTTTAGCTTAGCTAGCGTAATCTTTATATTTATTAATAACGTTATTATTGTTTAATTAATCGCTTATTTTAGCCCTAAGGGTAGAATTAATACGTATAAGATTTTTAATTGTTAAAATTAAACAATTCTAATTAAAATATAATAAATAATTAATTAATATGTTTTATTATATTATAAAAATTCTTTTGTTTTATATTAAATAAGTATATGTGGGTAATTTACGCCATGTAAACCGTTATTTTAACCCTTTAAATTTAATAACCTTTATAATAATATTTTTTAAAATAATTAAAAATATATAAATTTTAAATTTTATATATTTAAATATATAATAATATTAAGTTTTTTTAATTATATATTTAAATAATTTTATTTTAATATTATATATAAATAAATAATTAATTAAAAATTAAAAACTTTTTTTAATAATAAAATAATTTAATAAATTTTAATTTTTTAATTTTTAAATAAATAAATAAATATCCTTATAAATATTATAAGTATAAATAAATATAAGTAAGTATTTTTAAAAAAAGTTTAAGTATATTTAAGTATTAATTTTAAATACTTATACTTACTTAAGTATTAGTGATACTTACTTATACTTACTTATTTACCAACCCTGGTACTATGTACCTACCTACTGCGTACAATAGGTAGGTAAGTTCTAGCCTGGCCTAGGCCAACAAGCTATTGAACCTCAAATCCATACCTACCTACCTACTTAGCTAGGTAGTAGTGGCTCGAGCTCTTTTCCGGGCTGAAGCTAAGCTATTTTGGCGCTAATAGGATCCAAGATACTTTTTGCAGAATGCTCCAGGCAGTACTCCGTACGTAGCGTGCTCCAGGGTCCTGCAGAGCAGAAATTAATGATGCATCATAACGCATCTGGTGGGTACATGCGGAGAAATAGCAAGCGGTACGCTAAGCCCTTCAAAGACGGGTAATTGCAGATCAGCAGTTGCGACTCTCGGCACACCCAGCCCAGCCCAGCCCAGGCCAGTGCTTCCACCACCTCCACCGCGTTGAACAATGCGCCGTATCGCCATCCTCGAATCCCCGTCGTCCTTGCCTCATCATACGTAGTACATCATATCCTGTCTCGACGTCTTTGACGGATGCACTTGGTCGCCCTATCCTTGAATTATCACGTCGCCATATTTTCCACGTGAAGCTTGATCTGAAAGCTACGGCCCGGATCGTGTTACCGCATTCGCCCAAGAGCAGAACTTTACTTGGATCTATTCCAACTATAAGTAGTTGAATGACCCTACCTAGTAGCCCGCCCACCACACGTCGCACGAGTACCTCAACATACTTGTTTATCGAGGGGACCTAATCGAACAGTCGCATTCGCTCACTTCCAATTGGCCGCGCTCGGAACGTCTACACTATTGATTGAGCACCGCGATCGAGAGCGTCCTCCAACCCGCATTGTCCAGCTGCCCGAGACATGTTGGTGCCGCCCATTCGATAGATAAACTCCTTCCAAAATCCATATCACAATTCCACGAATCCCTCAACGAAGAGGGAGATACTATTGATAGGGATTGTCAACCCCACATTCCTGGACACGATGCCTTCCCCACGACGACTGCGCTTCTTCTTTATAACGATTCTCGCTATCGTTATCACCGTATTGTTCTTCACGTCCCAGAAGCGGCACTCAACCCCGCATGATCCCCGAACAATAAATAGCTTCTTTGGCAAGACTGTCAACGGGTTAGACCAACGACATGGAGCCGGTGGACAGGTCGTCATGAGTGGGAAGGGATCCTCCGCCGACGCCAACTTGAAAGACCACGATGGGGACGGCAGTGTCGACGAAGATGATGAGAAATTGGCCCAAGAGATGGCTGAACGGTTACGAGTTGCCGAACAACAGGCGAAGGAGCAGGCAAACGTAAAATCTCCGTTCAAGCCGGATGCTCCAAGCGAGGTCGTCGGCGTGGGAAGTTCCGCTGGTGGCCAGAAAAAGGGCAAGCATAGGCTCTCTAAACAAGATACAGAGGACGAGGACGAGGATGATAAAGAATCCGACGAAGATTCCGAGGTAGAAGTTACGCTACGGCAGATTTTGAAACGATCTCCAGGTATGCACCAACCCCGGGCTAAGTACCAATTCATATTGTACCCTGTCTAACCAAGGTCCAGTTGTTATCTTCTCCAAATCGTACTGCCCTTATTCGAAGAAAGCCAAGGGTGTTTTGCTCGAGAAATATATCATAGAGCCTACGCCCTACGTCGTCGAACTCAACGAACACCCGCTTGGCCACAAATTACAGGCCCTGCTGACCGAGAAGACTGGTAGGAGGACAGTCCCCAACATTATGATTAATGGCGAGAGTGTTGGTGGTGGCGACGAAATTGCGGAACTAGACACAAGAAAGACGCTGATCGACAAGTTTAAGTCGCTGGGCGGCAAGAAGCTCTCCATGAAGCAACGGTTTACTGGCAGTGTTAAAGACAAGGCGTCTTAAGACTCTGTTGGCCGTCTTTCATTATTTCAAAGTTCCGATCGAATTGTAAATATGGATGGACTTGGGCGGTTCACGGTTTTATGCATTAGTGGTGTTGGGGGATTATGGTATTTGGTTGAATATTACCCTAGGTAATTCTATGGCGCACTGTACAAATGGGGTTTGTAGGTGATATTAATTTTCCTTTTACTTTGACCTCGGCGTTTTCTAGGAGCCATGTCTTCTCTGTCTTGAAACCCGTTCGGTTAACGTTGGAAGACACAATGAACATTACGGCTATGAGTGTGATCGCATGAGCCATGGTGGTTCGTGACGAGCGGTTTCTACTACGGCCCTTAACGGCCAAGCTATGCTTTTTGTCGGTAATCATAACGCAAGCTTCATTAACAGTTGTCTGTTACCAGAAGGCCTGATTTCTCCGGCGGCCCCCGATGTAGGATTGTGTAATGTGGTCGTCAGCTCCATCCCCTGCGCACTTCAACACGACCGGAAACCGATCTGCAGCTAATATGCATCCACGGCTCCGCTCAGAGCACCACCCCTCATGTAGTACACCTCGGGCAGGACTTGGGGTCCTGGTCGGAGTATGACATTTCGTGCTCGGTGGAGGGCGGTCGATAAGCTACACCGGTTCCGAGTCCACCTATTGTATTCCCCGCACTTTGGTGTCATTAGCAGTAATTTCTGATTTGCCGCCTTATAGACCGGGCGTTTTTGGCAAGGTGACATATCCAGTAGCGGACTGGCCATGATAGGGCACTTATTTATCTGTGCGCTGCTGGCTGCGGCGGGCTTAACCGCCGCTGCCGCCGCGGGGCCCGTAGTCAGCGTGCTAAACGGGAGCTACGAGGGCCTGCATCTGCCGTCGTTCCGGCAGGACGTGTTCCTCGGGATACCGTACGCGCAAGATACCGGGGGACCCAACCGGTTCCGGGTCCCGCAGTCGCTGGACGAGAATTGGGACGGTGTGCGGCCGGCCAAGGTCTACGGCCCCGCGTGTCCGGATTATCAAGCTGTGACCGATGGGTACTTCGGCATGAGCGAGGATTGCCTAAGCATCAACATTGTGCGCCCCTCGGAGTCGTACGGGGGAATGGGTACAGAGGGAGGGAACACGACGCGCCCGAAACTCCCTGTCTTGTTGTGGATTCACGGCGGGAGCTATCAGGTTGGCACGAGCGGGCTGCCGAATTACAATCTTACGTTCCTCGTCCAGCGCTCTGTGGATGTCGGTCTCCCGGTCTTGGCTGCGAGTATCAATTACAGAAAGGGCGGGTGGGGGAATATGTATTCGAGGGAGATTCAGGTATGATAAGTCTTGCGCATGATTCTGGCTATCAAAGCCTGTCAGCCCGTGAGAAGGGCATAAGACATGTGATGTGGGATGCTATTGTACGTGAAACTGATGGATGCTGATAGGGCTCGGGAAACACAAATCTCGCCCTCCGAGACATGCGCAAAGCGCTCGCTTGGATCCAGGAGAATATCGGCGCCTTTGGCGGAGACGCCTCTTCGGTCACGATATGGGGTGAATCGGCGGGCTCGTTTGCAGTGGTGCGTATTCCCGAGTGGAACTGTCGAAACAAGTTCAGTCCTCAATATCTACCTGGATATACACAGATCGCCCAGTATATACTAATTTGGATATTCGATTCAGGGTCAACTCCTGATGAGCTATGGCGGACGGACGGACGGGTTGTTCCACCGCTCTATCCAAGAGAGCGGAAGTGCTGCGACGGCCTGGTACAATGGGAGTGATTGGTATCAGCCCATCTATGACAAGATCGTTGAACAAGTGAACTGTACACAGGCGATCGACACGCTGAAATGTCTCAGATCTGTTGATTATGAGGTTCTATTCCCGTTTTTGAACTCCTCGGCTGTTACCGGGCCAGGTTGGTATCCTACTGTGGGTAAGTCGACGTGTTCGTGAGTCTTAAAATGACGTTTCACTCTTTCTCTCCCCTCTCCCCTTTATATAGTCGAGAGACAAGATAGAGAGATGGGAGAGGGACATGTGAGGTAGAGCGAACGTCTTAACTTGCTCTAACACATGATAGACGGCGACGTCATCCCCGCGTATCCAACAGAACTCCTACTCACTGGACGCTTCGCGCAAATTCCGCACCTATATGGCACGAACTCCGACGAAGGAACAGATAACGCGCCAGCAGGGGCGATCAACACAGACACAGACCTCTACAACTACCTACTCCGCGACTCCGGCTTCGGGTTCCCCGCCTCGACCGTGTCGCGCATCATGGAACTGTACCCAGACGACCCGGCGCAAGGGATACCACTCAACACGGGCACCCAGCGTTTCTCAGAGGAGGGGTACCAGTATAAGCGGGTCGCGGCGATCGTAGGTGATGTCTTCTACCACGCCCCGCGTCTGGACGACGCGCGACATTACGCCAAGGGGGCGCCGACGTTCGTGTACCGCTTCAACACGCGGCCTCTTGCGGGTTACTCGAACACCGACTTCAACAGCACTGCGTCTGGTGGGAGCGGGAGCGGGAACGCGACGGTCATGCTGGCCCCTGCGTACAAGGGCGTCGCGCACTTCAGCGAGGTTGCCTTCGTCTTCGCGAACCCGGGCGCGGTCGGCCCGTGGCCGGGATACCGTGCGCTCAGCCGGCAGATGAGCGAGCAGTGGATCCGGTTCGCGCACTCGGGGGATCCGAATGGGAGGGGCTTGCCGAGGTGGCCGCGGTATGATGAGGGTGAGAAGGGGCTGAATATGGTGCTGCAGACGGAGGCGCAGGGGGGGTCGTATGTTGAAGAGGATACGTATAGAATCGAGGGACGAGAGTATCTGACTAAGTGGGCACGTAGACGGCATGTGTAAATGCGTAGACGTTAATATGGTGATAGTTCACATTAATATTTATGGTAGTGTAGAAGAGATGTGTGATGTACAAATACCCGGATGATCTTGATATAATACATTCCGCCGGACTCTAGATTCCAATTGCTAAGATGTACAAAATTGTATAGTACATACAGGAAAAAATTGTACAAGAACTGGATCATAGCCAAATAGGCCTCTCGTCCAAAGGGACGGATAGTTTACAGCTGAGCAAGGAGCTTGTTGACGTGCTCTTGCAAGTTTTCGAGCGAGACAAATTCTACAGAGCTAAGCCGTCGGCACTGGACTTCACATAGGCGATCGGATGTCCATTTGCGGCCAAGAATAACGATGACGGGATATCCTACTAGGTCCGCGTCGTTCAGCTTCCAAGGGAAAGACTCAGCACGGTCGTCCAGAACTAGGTCGATGGGGGCAAGGGCGCCCGAAGGTCCAGTTAGAGAACGTGAAACGGTGGTGGCGTCCTCTTCCATTTTTCTTCCTGGTATGACCACTACCTCGAAAGGCGCGATGGCGCGTGGCCAGTTCAGTCCCCGTTCGTCAGCCAGATGGTCGGCGACAGCGCCGATGATTCGAGAGACGCCAATTCCATGGCAACCCATCTGCATTGGCACACTAGCCATACTGTCGGACTTGGCAGAAACAACCTGGCCATCTTCGATCATGGCGGAGGGCACTTGAACGCGAGCATCAAGTGCGTCTGAATACTTCGTGCCTAGATGAAAAGTATGCCCAAGTTCTATAGCCTTTTGAACCTTGAGCTTTCCGGACGTACACCGGGGGCAATGATCGCCGTCGTGAATACGAATTGTATTGAAAGGTTCACCGTTCGTTGACGATGTCACGTATTGCTTGTCAAGCTGAGATAGTTCGACGGCGGCCTGAGGAGGAAGCATAGGAAATTGGTCAGGCTCATTTTTGAGACCGTCTGCAAACTGTTGGCCTAGTCTGTAATCCACTATGTTCAATACTCGTGGTCGCTGGCCGGTCGAGGCACTGGAGTCGAGTGCCGATTCCCATAACGGCAAAGCATCCTCGAGACTCGAGTCTAGGCCTGGAAACACGGACTTAAGGGCATGCGTGTTTATGTCGGCGCCCTCAAACCAGCTCGGGTACCAGGCATTTACGAGAGTTTCCCTGTCCTTAGAAATGCCTCGCCAAACTTGACTCGCAGTACTACTCCTGACATTGCCGTTACCATTGGAAGACGCATCCTGAAGAGGGACAGGCCGCGCAGTCGCCAGCTCTTCATTAGCAACATAACTGCAATCTGTACAGCTTATCACATTGTCCTCCCCTATCGATGAAGGCAAGTGATATTCGTGGCTGAGATCGCCGCCAATGTCGCCGGAACTAGCTTCTGCAACGAGGTACGGTAGTTTCAGCTCATCGAATAGTCGGTTATAAGCAACGCGGGCTTCCTCATATGTCTTTAGTGCTGATTGAAGCGAGTGATCAAAGGTGTATAGATCCTTCATAACGAACTCCCTTGACCGTAGCACGCCATGGCGCGGACGGATCTCATCACGGTACTTGCGGCCTGGTGAATTAGACTTTATGTTATGCCTCGCAGTGCACTATGACTTACCAATCTGATAAAGTCTTAGAGGTAGGCTCTTATATGATTTGACTGTCTTTGCTACTAGTGTTGTAATTTCTTCCTCGTGGGTTGGCGCCAGTATGTATGGGACATCTTTTCGGTCGGTGAAGCGAAATAACTGCGTCCAGGGTCAATTATTGGGCACACCCAAGAAACTCTTTACTACCTGTACGTACCTCTTGGCCATACCCCTCTAGCCGGTTGGTCTGTTGCCACAGTGCTTGAGATGAGATTGACGAAAGCGAGACCTTGGAGGCGCCTAGACGAACTCGAGCATAAGAGGATTGATAGCAGAGTTATCCGGGGTTTGAAGGCATACCCAGCTGAGACATGTGCTTGTCAATTAACTTCTCCAATTTCGTCTGGACCCTTTCACCTAGTGGTAACATATGAAAGATTCCTGCATGTGACTCCGGTGAAACTCAGCAATTATGCACAGCATCAACAGTAAACAGGGGGAAACCAACCTGTCGCAGGTAGCCTGCCCGTATGAGTTTGGCATGACCATCTGATATCCAGTGTTAGCATATTTCGGGTTCAAAATACTTGGAGACGAGGTATTATACCTTCGCGTTCAGCTGGGGTGATACCACCAGTAGCCAGCCAGAAGCTAGAAAGGCGGGAGAAGTGACCTGGTGTCCGCGATTCTGACTACTTAGATTGTAAGTAAGGGCGAGCAAATCACTCCATGGGCGTAATTAACGCACTGCACTAGTTATGTAGCGACGTTGTGGTATGCTGGCCTGTCGCCGTAAAGAAAAATAGAATTGTTGCGTGTTCCGTATTGGGAATGCCATCTTGGACTATCGCATGATGTGTTGTATAATTTACCGTGTTGATGAGCTAGGAACTAAGCATCTGATTCGGCAAGTATGGTAATTAGGGCGAAACAACTCGTAATGGGTCTTGATTATTATGTGAGTATTATAAAATCATTATAATTGAGAGTAGTATGTAGTATATATTGAGCCAGGCGTGCGAAGACCAAGACAATTGGAACCAGGACAGTGAGAATGAGCTGCCCCGGGCTTGATATTTAGGCCTAACCTCCCTGTAGCCTTGTACGGTAGATAGTGCAAGTGGGCCCACTGATAGTGCCAATCGCCCGGCCTGATTGGCAATTGGGTCCCCTGCCCCTGCAGCCTCGCCCCGCTCAACTTTTTTTTCTTGGGTCCTGGATTTTTAAGTATAGAGTCGCGGTCCCGCCGTCGGTCTCTTACCAAAATTAAGCCTTAGGCGATGATACGTTTGCACTTGCACACATTTGGGCCGCCCGTATAACTTTCAAAATGGCGAGCTTCGACGAAGCTGCCCTGTCTAAATTGACGGCCAAGCTCGATAGCAAGCTTGCTGAAGCTAAGAAACCCGAGCCCAAGAATGGCAAAGCCAAGAGGAAATTGGACCAATCCACAGACTCTGCGCAGCCACCTGCAAAAAAAAGGAATCAACAGGGCAAACCCGATCGATTACCAAAAGGCAAGCCGAATGGGAAGCCGAATCCTAAGCCTTATACAAAACCGACTACGCAGGCAAGAGATCGCCAGCCCAATGTCAAGCCGAGCGGCAAACCGAATACTCAGTCAAGAGACCCTCGTCCCAGATCACAAGATAAGAAGCACCAGACTTCACGACCAGATAATGAGAACGTCTTACTTGACGAAATAAAGGCTCTAGGGGGCGACGAAGACGATTTTAAACTGGTCGGGGACATTGATTCAGACGACGAGGCTGTCGACAATCAGATAGGCAGCAAAGACGCGGACAAGCTACTACGCGCCGAGCTCGCAAGCTTCGCCGCCGGCCTCGGTTTCGATCAGGTGCAGCAAGATCCCGTCAGCGAAGAGTCTGACGCCGAGGATGATCAAGGTGACGAAGATGTATCTGCCGATGATGACGACGGCGAAGATGAGGAACAAGGCGAGGAGGCCGACGACGACAAAATTGAGGATAGTCCAACGGTAGACCCCAAGAGGAAAACGGTTAGTAAGCCTCTCTGACAGCCAGCCCCTCCTTCGCAGAGAAACTGACGCCGATGAAGATCTTTGAGCCCCGTCCTGATTGGTATGCTGTCGAACTCAAAAACCTTCCTAGTCCGACCTCAGACGAAGTAGCACCCTTCACGACAACAATAACAGCCTTGAAAAATTATGCAGAGACCCTTGTAGATGAAGATACTGCTTCTTACAGCACCTCATTTGCTGCCTCGTCTTCACGCAAGTTCATGTCCACCATCATGTCCTCTGGTACCATGTCAGACAAGGTGTCTGCGTTGACTCTTGCCATTCAGGAGTCACCACTACACAATATCAAGGCCTTTGAGAACTTGCTGGGTTTAGGAGCAAAGCGAAGCCGTGGTGCAGCACTGGCGGCTCTTGCAGCCCTGGTAGACCTCCTTGGGCCGGGTATGATTTTGCCATCAGACAGACGATTACGCACCTTTGCGACTCAGCTCGGTCTTATTGGAACCCTACAAAAGCACAATACCAAATCTTGGTCTGCAGGACAAACGCTGCCTGGGAAAATCACTAAAGCGCACCTATTGTCATGGTATTTTGAAGACTGGCTAAAAGATGCCTACTTCAAGATGATACAGAGTCTTGAGGTTTGGTGTGACGATGAAGTTGAGTATGCTAGGACGAAAGCTGTTGACCAAGTTTTTGCTTTGCTTCGGGACAAGCCTGAACAAGAATCCAATCTTCTTCGTTTACTAGTGAATAAGCTCGGCGACCGGGATCGGAAGATTGCGTCAAGAGCATCATATCTCCTGCTTCAACTGCTAACTACGCATCCCCGCATGAAGCAAGTAGTTGTGCACTCCATCGAACAAGACGTTATCTTCCGGCCCGGACAAAACAACCGTGCCAAGTATTATGCTGTCAATACCCTCAACCAAACTATATTGAGCACCAAAGAACCTGAACTCGCAGATTCTCTGTTGCGCATCTATTTTGGGATGTTCTTATCTTTGCTAAAGAGTGGTGAGCTCGGTCATCTTGATAGTGCACTCGACGGCCCCAAACAAGAGAAGAAAGGGAAGCAGAAGAGGAGACCAAAGCCATCGAATGATGCGAATGAGAATACCAAGGTCGGTGCGGGCGAGACGGAGGCGGCTGAAAAGCTGGTCTCGGCAATCCTTACTGGAGTAAACCGAGCTGTCCCGTTCTCCCAAGCGGATCAGTCTACGTGCGTATTATGAGGATTATACTACGGCTTCAGCTTGCTGATATGTTTTAGGCTCGAATCGCATCTGGATACTCTATTTCGCATTACCCACTCTTCTAACTTTAACACAAGTATACAGGCTCTCATGTTAATACAACAGCTATCAGCAAACAGACAGCTTGCTACGGAAAGATATTATCGAACCCTGTACGAGTCACTGCTGGACCCGCGTCTCGTCACCTCGTCAAAACAAGCGCTGTATCTAAACCTTTTGTACCGGAGCCTTAAGTCGGACGTCGATGTTCGTCGTGTCAAAGCTTTCGTTAAGCGAATGTTGCAAATTCTAAATTTACATCAACCCTCATTCGTATGTGGTATTATTTATCTGGCTATCGAACTGTCCGTTGCCTTTCCCGACCTGAATACGCTCCTCAGCGTGCCGGAAGAGAATGACATTGAAGAGACGACGCTGCCTTCGGATGCTTCATTGGCCAATGCTGCCGACGGATTCCAGGCACCCAAGATTAGCAACACCTACGACGGACGGAAACGGGACCCCGAATATAGTAATGCACATCTCAGCTGTCTATGGGAGTTGCTGCCGTTCCTGAAGCATTACCATCCATCTGTCGATGTTTATGCAAGGAATCTTCTCAACGGCGAGAAGGCGAATCAGAAGCCAGAGCTAGCCAATCATACTCTTATCGCGTTCTTGGACAAGTTCGTATACAAGAACGCCAAGGCTGCCGACCAAGCCAAAGGCGCTTCGATTATGCAGCCGATAGCGGCCAGTGGCCAGAGCCAGATTCTCTTATCAAGCAAGTCTTCTGTAAAGGATGCGGATTCGGTGAACTCGGCATCGTTCTGGAACAAGAAGAGTGGGGACGTAGCTGTACAGGATGCTTTCTTCCATGAGTACTTCACGCAAATGGGCAAACCAGGTCAGGCCGAGCGTGAACAAAAACGAAAGGTGAAGAAGGATGCCACAGGCGAGGGAGAGGAAGAGGATGAAGAAGCCAACGAAGCCGAAATTTGGGACGCATTAGTCAATTCGCGCCCTGAAATCCAGGAAGATTCAGACGATGGAGCCGATTTCGATGACATGATGAGTCTCGACGATTCGGAGAAGGAGTTTAGGAAGGCTATGGAGGAAGACGATGATGACGATGCGCTCAACTTAGATGATTCAGACATGGAGTTGAGTGATGGGGAGATGGAGGGAGAAGAGGAAGAAGCCGAGAAGCCCGCCGGTGATGAAAAGAAGGACGAGAAGCCGGAATCTGAACGCAAGAAGAAAAAGAAGGCACTGAAGGCGCTGCCTCTCTTTGCTTCTGCCGACGACTACGCCGAAATGCTTGCTCAAGATGCAGATGGCATGTAGGTCGCTGTTACTGGTGGTTGCTGTATAGCTAGTTTTAAATACATTAAAGCTAAACAAGATACCCGATCAGGTACTGAACTCTTCGCCTCTTTTGCATACACGTAGATTCGCGCGAGCATAGCTGTTTTTACGCTCCCGGTTTGACCGACCAAAGCTTTGCCTCTCATGCTATTACGCCAGCGTCCTGCTCGCCTCACGTATCAAACCACTCGAGGGCATCGTCCTTAGTGAAGATCGCACGATAACGTTTCCCACCATCGGGCTCCTCGCGCTCTTCCGTGTGGATGCTATGCAACTTGGCAGGCTCGTCGGAAATGAAGACACGCACATGGAGATACGCTGGTCCGGTATCCGGCATGGCGGGGACTATATATAAGAAACACGAAGGTCAGAAACCACCGCTTATGGTTTACATAGATTTGGCTCATTCTTGTGAACGTTCGACTAAATTGGAAGATAAATGGGCGAATCAACAGCATAAGAATGGATCGCCGTACTGCGGATCTTGCCTATGAGATGAATGCCATATGCCGACTGTGCGACGCGCACGGACTCGACGTCCGCGCTGCTGAAGGCCGTGAGATCGCTATCGGAAAGACCCTGTACGGCGGCAAAGTACTCTGGCTCGTGTTCTAGAGGCACGCAATTGGTTAGTGTGTTTAAAGGCCGGAGAATCAGGGACAGGTGCTAGGTACTCAGATAGGTATGCTTCAGATGAAGAAGCTTCCTCTTTAACTCTGTCTCTACTTCTGCAAACGCTTTGAGGGATTCCTCCTTGGGTAGGTGGGGAGGACCGAGGTCTACGGTGTCAGCTGTGGCCTAAGAGATGTGTCTGGTCAGTGCCAATATTTTGGTGTATCGTATTAGTTGAGCCGTGTCGCATTGTTCGGAAAATTCAACCCAATTCGGCGGTTACTGTACAATGAGATATAGGTGGTCGGCCTTCACACTTACCATGATGCTTTGTTGGATGGGTGGGTTAAGTGTGACAATTAAATAGGTATAAGGGCGTCGGCGAGCGTATAGGAAGTATTCACGGTCAAGAGACTACCTAGGTAGAAACTAGAATACGGTTATACTTGTTGTGTAAAGGATTGAAAATATATACATTGGACGCTTTAGAGGTGACGCAATAGGTGTCACAGGTACCCGTATGGACTCCACTTCGTTATATATATAAGCAGGAGTGGTCACTGACCCTTAGTATGGGTCTTTGAATTGCAGATGACCAGTTGATTTGTAAAAGCAGGGGTAGTATTTTTAAATAAGTGTAATAATTATTAAAATAAAAGTAGTATTTATTATTTATAATATATAGTTAGCATTATATTTAATATTTTTTATATTTATAGTTAGGAGATTATTAACTTTGAAAAATCTGTTAAATTAGCTAATTTTATATTTTTATATTTTTTTAATATAATATTTTTATACTAGAATTATATAAAAAATATATCAGGTTATAAAATAGTTAATCGAGCTAAATTTATTATTATTATTAATGTTTTATTTTTTATTATTATCGTGTTTTAAAACTTTTATTATAATTATAACTACTATTTATTTTATTATTTATTAATAGCTATACTAGCGCGTAAATAGGTTAAAAATAATAATAATAACGTTATTAAAATAAAAGTTATATTTATAGTTAAAGCTTATTAAAAAAAGTAATATAAAATAATAAAAGCTGCTATAGAAGCTTTTAATGCTTTATATTATTAAACTAAATGTTATTTTTAAGGTAAATATTCTTGCTAGTTAAATAGTAGTAATAATAAAGCGTTAGATAAGGTTATAAAAACAGCGTTGTATTTTTTATTATAATGTTTAGTTATATAAAGTACTTATATAAGTTTTTATCGGCTATAACGTATAGCTAATAATATATTAAGGTTTATTTATAATGATAGTAGTAAGTTAAAGTAGCTACGGTATTAGTGGGCTTAGCGATATTTAGCTTAAAATCGATATATTTTTAAAAAAATAAAAAAATAACTATAATTATTATAGCGAAAGTTAGCTAATAATTATAGTAATTTTAAAGCGTGGTACGAAGCTTTAAAGGATTGTTATGAAATTAATAAAATTATTTTAAAGAATTTATATAATATGGATAAAACTAGTTTTTAAATAAGATATATTAATAGTGTTGCTGTATAAATATATTATAAAATTAAAGATTTAAAGCTAGTTAATTTAAAATTACGGATATTTATTATTATAGTTAAAAGTATATTAGCTAGTAAGACAGTTATACTTGTTTAGGTTATTATTTTAACTGTTTAAATTCTTATAAAGTTTAAAAAGAATAATTTTAACGACGATATTATTATATGTTTATTGTTAAATAAATGGATTAATAATTTAATTATGTTGGACTAGTTTAATTATTTTATTTATTATATAAAGCTTGCTGTAGTAGGTTAAAAAAGGATATTGTTGTTTAATAATTATAGGAGTTATAAGATATACGAATTTAAAAAAAAAGTAAAAGATGTTAATATAATTATATTTTTACTGCTAAAATATATATTTTATAAGCTGCAGCTTTTAAATATTAGAATTTTTTAGTTATATAAGGTTTATTTAGGTTAGGAGATATTTTAGGCTGTTTAAAATAGTGCGGTTGATTATACTAAAGATAATTTTTTAGCCGGTTTATAGTTAGTTTGTTAAAAAACGTTTAAACGGTTAACTATATTAAATATATAAATAAAAATAAAAATATTATTATAAAACTTAAAAGTGGTGTTAGATATAGTTATAAATTTTATATTTTTAATTATAAATATTTTATTTTTATAGGATAAACGGGGATATATAATACGGGGTAATAAAAATATTAAAAGTATAAACAACCCGGATAATAATAATAGTTTTAGTATAATAACGAAGCTTTATATACTACTATTAAATATATTTATAGTATTAAAAAGTAGTTTTAAAGAATAAAACAACGTTAGTAGTAATATATAGGATAGGATAAATGTTTTAATATTAATAAATATATTTATATTATAATATATATATAAATATATTAAAATATGTTTAAAAGTTTATAGGGAAATATAAATATTTTTAATATTTATTGTTTTAAAGGTTATTTAAAAGTGTTTTAAATTAATAATAACGTTAATAATTAACGGGTTAAAAAAAAAAAAAAAAAACTAACGCTTTTATGATTTTATTTTTAAATATAAAAATAAACAAGAGAAAACTTAGGTTGTTAAAAGATATAGTTTTTTATAGACTAGTAATATATGTTTGTATGCAGTAAATAATAACGGATAATAAAAAGCGTTAATTTAGGGCGAAAAGTAACGAGTGAAAAATAAGGCTAAGTAGGATAAGTTAACTTATATACGGAACTAGGTTATAGCGGTACAGAAAAAGCTTTAAAAAAAGGATGTAAAAAATAAGTATATAAATTAAGCGTATTATATTTTGTTAGTTAAAAACTTATTATATTTAAAAATGTTTTATTAAAATTAATAAGAAATTAAAAGCGTTTTATAAGAAAAAATATATAAAATAGTTAAAAAAATAAGTATATTAAACGGAAAAGTAATAATAGGTAATTTTAGTAGTTTTATTATTTGTATATTACTGTTTTTGTTTAATTTTAAAGCTATTAATAAAATAACAAGTGTTTAAACAGCTAGAGCAAAAGTAGTAGTAAAAAAAAAAGCAGCGTTAAAGCGCCGGATTTAAAAAAAAGCTTTATAAGTTATTTTTAATAAATTTAATAGCGATAACGAAAAAAAATATATAAATAATAATAATAAAATAATTAAAATAAAAAATTTATTTAGTTTATAATTAAATTAATAGTTTTTAATAAATGTGGTTAAAAATAAAGTGTATAAAAGTGTTAAAGTATATAAATTAATAGTAGTAATTTAAAGTAGTAGTAGTTAATAATGTGTAGTAGTTATAGCGATAGTTGCTTTTATAATATAAAGTAGTAATAATTGTTTAAATTAGCTAGCTGCTTTATAGTATAGGTTAATAGCTGTTAGTAGGTGTAGGTGTTATAATTTAATAGTTATTAATAATTATATACGCTGTAGATTAATAGCTGTTAGTAAAGTACGGGCAGGTAGCTATTTATTTTTAGCTATAAATAACTAGCTATAATTATATCTTTAGTAATATTCTTATTTTTATAGCTAATATATAAAGTTATAGCAGAAGTATATCTATTTTAGTGTAATTTATATAATAAATTAAGTACCCTTGTTTTTATAAATCAACTAGTTATTTATAATTTAAAGACTTATACTAAAAGTTAGTAACCACTCCTGCTTATGTATGTAACGAAGTGGAGTTCATACGGGTAGTCGTGTTTGTATCATGCCATCATGTACGCGTACGGCTAAACGGCACGGAGCGTGAATAAGGGGCTCGGTCCTTACATACCTACTGAGTACCTCCTATTACAACCTTGGAAATACCTACCTAGTGGCCAAAAGCTGTAAATTGAATATTCATTTATTTATATAGCTTAACTACTTAAATAAATAATATAAGCTTAAGTTGCTTAATTATAACTGTATATAATTATATATAATAAAACCTTGGAAGTTAATAATTATCTTAAGTTTGCTGGCTACCTCATGCACCAACATCTCCCACAGGATGTCGCAGGAGAATGGCGTATATTTATGTCACAAAGACCTGTGAAGCCAGCAAAGATCATTATCGATAACTGGATCGAAACTCTGCTTTCCCTTGCTCGAAAAGGCGATATCGTTCTTGATGGTCCTGTTGTTCTTGACCAGCCTTACCCCTGTAATGTTCTTAGTCTCAGTCGCCTCCAAACAAGAAGATTGGATAGGGGTTGAGAAACCGAATCTCTCCCTCCTGGTCGGATGTGCTGAGCGCTAGATTACCTTAGGCCTCGGGCAGCAGGGTTAGCTTGAACTTGCAGACGACCATCGGCGCTCAATGTACACAGGTGCAAGGCAGAATCTCTTCTTGCACAATATTTTCTTAAGACCCTCAGTTGTTATAAATACCGGCGTCCATTCTACTTCCCATCTCACCTTTCCTTCTATTTTTCATCTGTGCCCAAGGTACTGTTAGTGCTTACGTGCGCGATCCACCAAAATCCTCAACACCCGTGTTTTTCGACCTAAATACCAAGCCCGGCGATCACGGGTAGCACCTCTGGGTGCACACCACGATGACGGGCGATCCCACCACGCCGACGCGGGAGTGGCTTGACCAAGGGGACGCCCTTTTCAATAACCAGCGAGCTAGCAAAAGGCAAAAGGATACTTACGTATTCACGCTACTATTGGACCTTAAGGGAAAGGAGGCTTCGCGACCACCCGAGCGAATCACCCGTGAGACGCTCGGACCCTAGCTATATAGCATGCTACGGAAAGCAGAGAACACCAAAAAAGTGGTTTCCAAGTTCGCAGAGATGCTGGATAGCTTCCTTGCTATTTATGACCAAGCCCGCTAGCAGTTAGGCAAGAAATTACGACTCGACTAAACATGATGCTAGCGGACGTTCCGGAGATTGCTATCATGAAAGCAGGCTGGGCAATCAAAGCAGCTAACAAAGAGGTCAGAAACAGACTGCTTGACAATGCAGAAGCCCTCATGGGATGGGGCTTCCGGGAGCAGAGCACGTGGGCGCTTCGGAGGAGTGGTGCACCTATGTGGTGCCAGAGGTGCCTATGGAACAGCTGGCGTATGACGGGACGCGCATCCCGACGGCAAACCTGGTATACGGCGAGGTTGATGCGCAGACGCGCTAGAAGCCAATAGAAGTGAAGCCACACGCCACGGAGTCAACCAGGACACGGACTGTGGCAACTGGCTGGTCTCCTTCCATGAGCCAGTCAGCAGATAGGCCATTTGGAGTCAGCGAGCACAAGAATGGCGCTGGGGGGTGTGATGCGCCTCAGAGGAGCGCGAACTGCCGCAAGCCCTACCAAGCCAGCCACGAAAACTGCCCAGCGACCCCGGTGAAAATCAACGGGCAGATTCAGTGGAAAACGAAGGCCCGACTAAAGACTATTATTAGGAAAGCCTCCCACAAGGAGTACATCAGGCAAAACCAGCCAGGCGACGAGCCTACGAACGGCGCCTACGGAGCTATAACAGAAGCGGAAGGACGAGCGGGCCCGGAGAACCCACCATCATCTGCTCCCGTGACCCAGAGCCACGGCCAGGGCGAGGATCGGGAGAGCGGGGTAGCTTCGGGATCCGTTGAGATCGGTTGGATCCGAAAACAAGAGTTAATGGACAAGGATCTTACGTGAGATGCTTTGCGGCGCGCAATATATAAATATTACTATCCGCGGGTTTCCCTGTTCTGCTACTACTCTCTCCTCCGTAGGGTAGGAATGACCGTATGCATGTTGGTGCTGGTGTAATCATGTACTTAATACTCTGTACTATGTAGGGCATTTGATCAATCATACTCCTGTCTCCCGCTAGCGCAAAAGGGGATGCGACCTCCGACCGCTCATTTGTGGCGGGAGCTGCATATTTTACAGGCAATAAGTAAGTTCTTTTTTTTTTCCTTGTCTTTGCTTTCCCTCGTCGGACTTTTATGATCGAAGGATCAGTTGAAATACCTCGCGTTCTGGCTCTATTTGGACCTTTCCCGCATTTTGGTAGCACTTTCCATATAAGAATGACCCTTTACAACCTGCGCTTGTACTTTGTTCGAATTAGCTTGCCAAGTAAATACCTGATGCTTGTTTTCTCGGTTTATCATGATGAACAATTTGGATGAGTTAGGTAAGTGACATTGCTATACTGTTTCGCATTAAGCTGACACTATACAAAACCAAAGGAGCCAACTGCGAGCAGCTGCTGAAGGCGGTTGACAATCTCAGCAGTCAAATGCAAAATGGGGGTTTAGACTTGTCTAGTTCAGATCGGGTATCAGATACTAGTCGGGCAAGAAGTAAGGTGCTCGGCCTTCTTGACCAGATCGCAAGCTCTCTTAAAGGACCAGACGAGTTTATCCAGGGGCTTTCTCATGGGGTAAGGTTAATGATGAGCTTATCCCCTCTTTTTCCCATGCCGAGACTGACCCCCGCCTGCAACCAGTGTCAGCTCCTTGCGTGCCTACAGTGGCTAGTCCAGTTCCATGTACTCGGATACATACCTCCCACGGGAAGCGCCCAGTTGACGGACATAGCCGACTTGGTTGGTGTGTCCGAAGTAAGCTTAAGTCGCATAGTAAGGGTAGTAGCTGCGGCGGGGTTCCTCACCGAACCACAGCCGGGTCACATCGCGCACACTGCCCTTTCAGCCCCATTTGTGAAAGATACGGCATATATCGATACCATCACATTTCTTGCCAACACGGCTGCACCCGCAGCCTCCTACATGACAGCGGCGACGGTGCAGTATCAACAGAGGCGCATTTACCATGAGGCGAGACCAAGCGCCTATTCTCTGGCGAGCAAAAGCTCAAGCAGTTTCGATGCTGATTGTCAGCAAAGACCGAAGCTGCTTCGACGGTATGAATCATATATTCGCTGCATTAGCGAAACCGACCAAAAGATGGACGACGAGGACGCCGCCAAACTATTGCTCCAGCTGGATTGGCAAGCTCTGAGCAACGCCCGCGTCGTTGTTGTACGTTCGCAGCATTCCCATCCTCGCATGTGATACTAATTCTCTACAGGTTAATGCGACTTCAACTAAGATTTTGGAGGCTTTATCTACCTTGTACCCAACTCTCCGTTTCGCCGTCCAGACGGCCGAAGTAGAGAGAATAAGGGGCGGTGAGGGCGAACAGGTAGAAGACCAGTCTATCAGCGTGCGTATTCCGGGTAGTCCACAGCTGGTGGAAGATGCTGCGGTGTATATTCTCCAGGTCCCCCAGTTTGTTCATCCAATATTGCATTGCGAGGACCAGGCCTTAGACCCCTGGCTCCAAGCTGAGCTGTGGGCGCACTTTGGGCTTCTTGGAAAAAATCCATCGGCGACCCTCATTCTCATTCCCAGGGTTTATCCCGAGCCTGGCTCTGTGGAACGGGCGGTCGAAAACGCCGCCCGACTTGTGGACCTGACCAAGATGCAGCTTTCGAATGAGAGACAGTGTGATCTCAAAGAGCTGGAGGCGGCGCTAAGCACAGTACGAGATAACGTGGGTCGACTGGTAGTGGTTAACCGGATGACCCTGTGTAGCACCACCATGGTGGCTTTGGGGATAAAGTATCAGAGACATCCATGACCTCATGGATAGTTGTACTGGTCTATAGGGGTATAAACCGTGCCTGGTTATGTATTACGGGCCCGTGCTAGCAACGCCCGCGGGCTCGAGCCGGAAGTTGGCTTTGCACGGTACTTTCAACTCGGTGGGCCATTAGTTAGCGTGCCAAGTGTACCTGACTAGGCACACTTTACCGGCCAGCAACCATACTGTAGTAGAATGTTACATTTATTAATCTCACGGATAATCATGGGGAAACTGCGTAAGTCATCCATGTGTCAATATATCCGCCACGTGTGATAAGTTGGTTTCGTTTGAATCGGCCGCATGCTGCTAAAACAAGCCCCTCTTTAGCACCCTGAAGTTGAGAACTAGCTTAAAATGGTTGATTAACTTCTGTCCACTCCCCTTTTATGGAATTTCTACCTGAGTTGTACAGGAACAGCATTTCCCCATAGAGAGAGGTCTCTGAGCGCGTGCTTTCTTCTAAGTACTTGACGATACATTACATGGTACTGTACTAGTGATAGCACTAAAGCAGCAGGGATCAAAAACGGAGTGGCAGATCCGGATATTCAGGAGGAAGAGAGAGAGAGTCTAGGCTACCAATCTCGCCAGCAGAGGCTCTAATAGTAGGCGTTTGCCGACTCCAGATCCTAGCCACTTCCCCACGCCACACTAGGCAGAACCCCTGCCCATGGGGCAAGGCGGGCTCCTCCGCTCCTATTAATAGTGGTGGGCTGTAGGATGCGAAGGAGAGGCGTGAAAACCTGGCGCGGGATTGTTAGGACCTTTCAAATCAATATAACTTATCAAGTATTTAGGAAGGGGCTGCCGGCGAGGTGACACGGTGTCATTGGCTTTTCGTCGAGCGCGGTTCTTGTAGCTTTGTATATACTGCAGAGGAAACAGCAAGACCAGGACATTCCTTTTCAATACGCCATATTCTTCTCTAGCGCTGGCTGGAGGGGGGCCATGGACTCGTTGCAGATGAACCCTCGCTGCACTATCATCTCTCTGCAGACTGCTCACATTTGGGGTATTAGAGATGAGATAGAGCCGACAGGAGGGATGACCTCAGCCAAATATGTGACCCTCTGACCAGAAATTGTCTTGTACATAGGGGGGACATGAATTCCCTAGAGATAAGGACCTTACTAAGGCGGTTCACGTAGAAGGACTCTGGGGGCCAAGACCTTTCGGTAAGGAAGTGATAGCCTATTGATACCGATAAGCCTATGACAGGAGCCTCGTGAGCCCTGAAGGACGCCAGCGGCGGACCAAGATAACAGTTTATTCACTTTTCTTTCTGGATTGGGGTTGGCGCCGAGCGCCATGCCGGCCGGAAGTGGTTGTTGGCAGCGCAGCCACCCGGCACCGAAGGTGACTCTGGATTTATATATGAGACTGCGGGGGAGGTAAGTACCCGTAAGGTAGAGAAGCTTAGATACCCTTAGGTCAACAGGGGTAGGCTACCCTGAGCTTATATGTATTCTCGCGGCGATTGGCACATTTGGATAAGAGGAGGGGTTACAACGAACGGATGGACCGCGGCGTATTCACATTTCAGCTCTGTTGAGAACGGCACGGCTGCGCGGCTGAGAACGCCGCAGCGATCTCGTGCAAAAAATATTAGTGTGCCAACATACTTAGCCGTCCATTTAATTTGGGAAAAGGCGCCATCACCAAGAATAGCAGCCCTTCAGAGTCTGAGGACATTTTGAATGGCATTCAAGCTTTACAAGCTCTTCCCAAGAGTTGACCATTCGCTTGCCAAGCCCCAACACAGCCCAACACAGCCCGGATAATTCGTATATAGACTGCAGAGCTCCAAAAACATGATGCCGGAATACGGGACAATTATTTTCGAGTCTGTTCCACCCCGCATCAAAGGAGGGAGTGGGATACCACGAAAGCTGCGAGATAGCTGCCATGCCTGCGCATCCACCAAAGTCAAATGCCCGAAAGAAAAACCCAAATGCTCCCGATGTACCAAGCGTGGCATCGTTTGCAAGTACTACCCAACCAGAAGGGGAAATCGCAAACCCGAAGTAACAGATAGCCCCTCTCCCGGCAGAGAAGACGATGCTGAGGGAAGACCACTGGATTGTACGCCATCACCGCCTGCACCGCCTCCCGATTCGGCTGCTGCCAGGAGTAGTATTGCAGTAGAGCCGACAAGACCATCACCGCCGATAGCTAGCTGGTTTGCCCCTTCGGAACCGAGTCTTCTAGCATCTACATTAGCCAGCAGCCCCGAGAGGCCTTGCCTGGCATCGGTTGTACCGGATGCTGCTCAGCCGGCTGCACCAGCATCCTCACCACCCCCTTCGGCTGTGCACAATGAGCCTCACCGAGAGCCGTTCCCCCCAGCACACCTCTTGCATGACCTAACCATGGGTGCTTCCCAGCCAGAGCCGGATTTACCCTTTCTTATGAACTTCGACCTGGAACACACAGTGCTCGACGCCAGTGACATGGGTCACCTAGACTTCTTCGGTACGGAGCTCGAGGATTGCACCATGGGAAATAGCGACATCACATCGGAATGCGCCCTGCGGATGCTTAGCCCGGCCTCCAAAGACGATTTATTCGTCGACCCGGCGCTGACCCGGGCGCAAGAGTCGCGCATCGACGCCAACTCGCTCTTATTCGCGACGGGGCGCCCGACCACGCAGACCGCCGGGGTGAGCCGGACGGCGCGTCCACCGAGCTCCTGCTCGTGCATGGCCCAGATGCTCGCGCTCATGAGCAAGTTTTTCCAGAGCCCCGGCGACCAGCAGCTGCCCGTCGAGCAGGTCGTCTCCCACAACGACGCCATCGTCGAGACCATCACGGCAACGCTGAACTGCCTTTGCTCAGACGACTGCTACCTCCTGGTCATCATGTCCCTGCTGGTGCTCAAGGTCCTGGACCGCTACGCCGTAGCCACCACCCAGCAGCAGCAGCAGCAGCAGCAGCAGCAGCAGCAGGGGTCGACAGCGGCCAAGCGGGATCGTCTATTTGGCAACCGCGCCTCGGAGGAGCCGTCGGCTTCATCCCTGCAGACGGGGACGACGGCGTCGAGCACACCATCCCTGGCCTCTTCCCTCTCCTCGAGGACGTCGGGGAAGCGGGGCGGCGGGCGAGAGAATCACCGCGCGAGCGTCGACATCTGCGGGATGGAAGGAGACGAGTGCGACAGAATGGCCGGCCAGTTGGTTTTGAGCAAGTTGCACCGGGTGCAGCGCCTGGTGAGCCAGCTGTCGCAGAAGCTGAGCGACCAGCAGGCCGAGCTGGGAGGGCCGCTGGCCTCCAACAGCCCCCTGGACATGATGGTGCGATCGGTCTTCGCCGCCGACTCGATGAGAGATGAGGGGACGATGTCTAACACGCCGTTGTCGTCTACACTGCTTCACCAATTCTTGTCGGATATCCGGGCAAGGCTTAAGGGCTTGGCGTCGATGATAGTGGATGGCTTGCAGAGAGAATGAAGGGAGACTAAACGAGGAGGTGATTCAAAGGAAACGTTTCGTTATTTAAAGCTGGTTTTGTACGCCGCAAGGCAGCCCTGGAGTGGACCCATGATACCGGCCCGATGGCTCGACCCCTTGGGTTTTACGTAAAAGCTCTAGGCGACTGTATATATATATACCTAGGTTATAAACTTTCTTGCCCTTTTTTAAGACCTAGATAAACAAAATCTCATAATCTCTTTTAATGCCGCGCACAATGCTTGAAAGTTTCAACATCTATAAAATATATTAGGCAATGTGCTTAACACCTTGTACAGATTAAGAAAATCTCAGTACAGCTTCTAAAAGATGAGAACACTTAGAGATTTGACACCACGATGAAAATTAAGTCAAAATCATGATGATGAAATGGGGGGGTACTATAAGTCAAAATGAATTTCCAAAATACAAAACTCCGTTACCTGCCTTGTCTAGAATCATAGGATCTCCTACTACTTCGACCGCTTCTGAATTTTGTTCAAAAACGCCACAAATACATCCTTCTTAAGTCCATCCTTCTCATCTACGTTTGCAATCAACCCCTCTATCTCAGCTACGGCTGTCTCCTCGTACGTCTGATAGGTACCGTCTAGCTGTAGTTCATCGTACAACTCCTTAATCCTCTTCTCGCAGTTTGCATCCTTCTTACCGTAGTTTTCCTGCAAGGCTGCAAGCTGTTCTTCATTGCACAGTCGCAAAGCTTGGACAACAAGCCACGAGCACTTGCCGTCTTGGATGTCGGTACCGACCTTGCCGAGCACCTCCGGATCCGCGAAGTTGTCAAGGTAGTCGTCCTGAATCTGGTAGTACGCACCCATAGGGAGAAGGATGTCTCGCGCCTGGGTCAGGTTGTTGGCGGACGACCGGCCAGTATACAGCATGGCGAGCGCGACGGGCAGATAGAAGGAGTAGTAGGAAGTCTTGTAGGTGACAATGCCGAGGTAGGTATCAATGTTGAAGGAATTCAGGTCGCGCGTCGCGACGATCATGTCGTACGTCTGCCCGAGCTCCACCTGGAAGGCGACCTCGTGGAAGATCTCGAGCATGTCGACGTAGGCGGCGTGGCTGCGGAAGTGCTTCTTGAGCAGGATATAGATGGCGCTCTCGAGCATGGGCGCGTCGTTGACGGCGATCATGCTGACATCGGGCACCAGGTACCAGCAGGGCTGGCCGCGGCGCGAGGTCGAGGCGTCCATGACGTCGTCCAGGACCAGGAACATGGCCTGCAGGAGCTCCGTCATCCACCCCAGAGCGGCAGCGTGGAAGTACTCCTCCTCGCTCAGATCTCGGCCGAGGAGGATCCGCGTCGTGTCAATCACGGAAAGCCCGCGGTTGTATTTCCCGCCGATGACATTGTAGTTTAGGGACTACGATGGTAAGTAAGTGCTCTAGATCGGGGAAGCTCGGAAAACACAGGTACTGGCGATGAAGAAAAATGAAATCAATAGCAGATGGGGAGCACTGAAGGCTAATTACCTTTTCGAACCAATTCCACACCTGGTCCGACAGCTTATCCTGAGAAACACAATGTTGTCTTAGGTCTTCGACGAGGTGCTTGAAGACACCCTCGAACTTTTCAACTGCGGAAAGCATTTTTGACCGTGCAAAGTAGGTGGAGATGGGTAAAGGTAAGGTAGTAACAAGCAGTAAGGACTCGAATAATAAATTTAGTCCCTGGCTTTCTTCTTTTTTTCAGGGAAAGGGAGAGTTTTGATTTATAGCCGTATATCTTACTTAATACGTTATCACAGCGTAACGGGTATTAAGTAATATAAACTTAGCGTGAGATCAAGAGTTTCACTTAAGCTTAGATTTAACTACCAAAAAAGCTGTGAATTCATATGAGTGCATGCGTTGTTTCTTTATAACAGGTTCATATGGCATCCTGCTCAGCAGCATAGTCATTAGGTGCCGGAAAGATCAGACGGAATTGTTTGCCGAGACGTGACATCGGTCTTCTTTAAGAGGCGGCATTCCATAATTACCCGATTGGGATAATTTCCGAAAACTCTTTCAGTGGCTCATTATTACATGACACTATGTTTTTCATTGGAGGAAGGGAAGGAGACATTTTGTGTTTTCTACAATTGGATTTATTGCTCATCTGTCACAAGGGCTTGTATAAGATGTGCTCTAATTCAACTAATAATCATCTATGGGCTTAAGGGGGCTCTGGATCTCTAGTCCTCCTGTTCAGCCAGGTGGGCGACTCCTAGGCTATATGAATAGCTTCATCTGGGTCAGCCGCCTGGCTTCCTCGCTTCCTCGCTTCCACTTGCCCTCGCGCCCTCTCGTATTGCTGTCTCAGATAAATCAAAACATACGGGAAGCAACAGGGCAAGACGGGAAGCCCTAGATAATCCATAGGCTCTGCCACCCGATCAAATGACTATTTACAAGATCACGAATATGCATACGAATATGCGGTTGAGTCCGTGTGACATCATCAGTCCATACTGTTTTGTTCTATGGACCCCTTTATAGTATATACAAGTGACTCCGTTAGGTCTGGCCATCATTAAATGTAGGCATAGACCCCGCTGGTATAGGCTTATTAATGCGACGAGTCATTTCTCGACGCCACATCACGGCCAACTCCATCTCTTCAAACTCGAATGTTCCGAGCTGGCGGTTGATGCTGGAGTGTCTACTACCGCGAATAGACTCCGAGTTAGGTCTATCCTCATCTGGACTTGGACTCTCGGGTTTCTTCCGCACATCCCTCCATCCCATGTTCATACCGGTGATGAAGGCGCCCACAGCCGCCCCTACTGCTAAGTACCAGACGTTATCGATGGTGGAGGCGTAAGCAATAAGCACGCCGCCTAGCTCTTCAGCTGTAACAATCTGTCTAAAAGCCGTAGCCCCGGCCGCGTTTATTGCCCCGGCATCAGCGGTCGGAGCATACTTCGCTATGTTTTGGTGAAAAGTCTGGCTGAACACTGTTTGGGCAAAGGTTAAGAAAGATGCCCCGCCAAGGTTTTGGCAAAATAGCACGACAGACATGACTGTGGGGATTTGAGGAAGCGGTATCAAGCTCTGAACCGCTATGAAAGGCTGCATGGAGTGTGTCAGTCTATAAAATAACAGTTTCAGGGAGAGATAAAATGTCAAACTCACGATTGTGGTTGCGCAGCCCATCCCAAAACCGACGAGCACCTGGAATCCGACACGTCTAGCTAGTGGGAATGAGGGGGTGAGTGTAGATAAAAGACCCAAACCAACGGCGCTTGTGGCCGTCCCTAGAAGAATTGATGGTAAATAGTAACCAAAACGTTGAACTGTGGCTCTCGTCGTTAGAATCTGGCCCAGATGGATCATATGTCGGCCGAGACTGGCCACGCACCTAGTAGGCCCGATGCAAATACCGTCACGCTTTGCACTAAGATATTAGGTAACAGCAACACTCCACTCATGAAAGGCGACGAGTTCTCAACGGCTTGGAAGTAAACGGGGAGCCAGTACGAGATGCAATTTGAAACCCCAATGTTGAAAAACATGGTGGCGCAACTGCTCCATACAATGCGTTGCCTTATAACCGAGAGAGGAATCATGGCAGTATCTCTCTGCCGACTCTCCCAAAAGAAGAATACGGCAAAGGTAGCCACGGTACCGGCCAAAAGCCCGATTACGGTGGCGCTGTTCCACGGGAACTCGTTCCCTCCCCACTGAAGAGCCAAGAAAAGCATGATGGCCGCGGGCGCGAAGAGGGCAAATCCGACCAAGTCCATAGTTTTGACGAAATTCCTAAGCACGTCTCTGACGGGTGGCTTCTCGGTCCCATCCGGGATACGGACGAAGATGAGAAATGCGGCAATGACCCCTCCTATCGGCAGATTGACATAAAAAGACCTGCCTTGGAAATCAGCTCATCACTCTCTTGCTACACTTCAGGGATGAACCTTACCAGCGCCAACTGATGTACTCGGTGAAAGCGCCGCCGATCAAGGGACCGGACGCTATCCCTAGTTGACCGACTGTCAAATCGACGAGGTCAGACGTCTCACAGTCCGAAGAGGGCTCTCATTGGCGAGACACTTACTTGCAATCATGACACCCAACATTGCTACGTCCAAAGATTCTGCGTCAGAAAGAGAAATGAGCGGACGATATAGAGGGAATCTTCTTACCGGTTTGTCTTTCTTTGGGCAGACATGCCGTGACGATGGTCAAGCCACCAGTAAGCAACCCGGCAGAACCTAACCCTGCGATGGCTCGTCCCACGATGAGAAACTGGGACGATGGCGCGACTCCACAAAATAAGGAGCCGACTTCGAAGACGAAGAAGAAGGCAAAGAAGGCCCACTAACGCATGTCAATGCCGGCGCACAAAATGTTCAGGGGCCGCGCCGGACGTACCTTGGCCTTGAAGTTGGTATATATCCTGCCTGTCATAGGCTGCAGTGAGGCGCTGGCGGTTCGTAGTCAGCGTCGCTCTCGAGCGCGTAGTTTCGCTTCGGACGAGGGAGTAACACGGAGGAAATAACCAACCTGGCTAATTGATATGCACTGCCGTACCAACCCACATCGCTGAGAGAATGGAAATCGTTCGTGATGCTTGGAATTGCCTGCAATGACAGTCAGCACGGATTTAAGTTGAAAAAGAGGATTCTTGGGCTTTTACTGTCGACACTATGGACAGATCCAGCATGACGACGAACTGGACGAAGATCATAGAGGTTAAAATCAGCACCAGTTTTATCCCGCGAACAGGCCGCCCCTCCCTGGGAGTGTCCGCCGTCAAGGGCATGTCGCCGGCATAATGTTGAAGCCCGCTTTCGGCTGCCATCGTCGCTACGTCTGGGTTTATCTCATTTTGCGGTGTCTTTGATGGGCCCTCAGCGAGAACAGATGATCCGAGAGGTGTTTCTCCAAGATCATCCATATTCTCGACTAACTTACTGGTTTTCATTTCCCGTAGTGACGTCGATATGGGTCTGCGTCAATTGGAAAAAGGAACTAATGATCCATTCCAGGGCAGATTGGTGAGGGAATGCTGCGAACGGGGATTCTGGCTCAAATGGAATGTTCCCCGAACCAGATCGGACTTTCTTTATTACCTTGTCCGAAACCCGCGAAAGATATATACAGCCACACGACCTTTGTCACTGCCAGCTGGAATGATCAATCAGCAAGCTGAATTTCAGTGCCTATTTTTAGAACAAAGATTGTTAGAACAAAGATGGGGTTTCTCTACAGTCAATTCTTCAAGTGGTTACCCTATCCCACAGATTCTTACCATGGCAAGACTGTGGTCATCACCGGCAGTAATACAGGGCTCGGTAAAGAGGCTGCACGTCATTATGTTCGTCTGGGTGCAAGCCGGCTGATCATAGCTGTGCGAAACTTGGATTATGGACACGAAGCTAAGCATAATATTGAAGCGACTACGAAGTGCGCACCAGATGTCATCCAAGTCTGGCAGCTTGATATGAGCAGCTATGCCAGCGTTCAGAAGTTCGCCGCTCGGGTGAACAAGGAGCTGGATCGTGTCGATATTTTCCATGCCAACGCCGGATGCGCCAAGGCCAAGTATACTACCACCGAAGATAACGAGACGCAAATCACCGTCAATGTCGTTGCCACCTTTCTCCTCACGTTCCTCGTCCTGCCCAAGCTGAAAGAGACGGCCACCAAACACAAGATCCGACCCACCCTCTCCATCACGTCTTCGAACGCGTACCAACACACGACTTTCCCACAGAGGACGGCGCCGGAAGGACAGCTCTTCGCCACCATCAACGACAAGGAGACGGCAGAGAAGCATTGGGCCGAACAATACCCCCTCTCCAAGCTGCTTGAGATATTCATCGTCCGCAGCTTCGCCGAGAATTACCCTGCCGGGACCTTCCCCGTCAATGTGAACTGCGTCAGTCCCGGCCTGTGTCACTCGGGTCTGGCCCGAGAAACCTCCAGCATCGGATTCACACTTTTCAAGTTGGTGATCGCGCGATCAACGGAGGTCGGCAGCCGCACGTTGGTGCACGCCGGGTCCTCGGGTAGAGAGTCGCACGGCAAGTACTTGGAGGACGCCGCTGTCGAGGAACCCACCAAGTTGGTCACCGGCAACAAGGACGCGCAGGATCGGCTGTGGGCAGAGCTGGTAGCCAAGCTCAAGGGTATCAAGTCAGATGTGATGGAATTTTAGAAGGAAAATGTATTTTTAGATCTTGGGTTCAAATTGACTTTGATTTTTTGGAGTCAAACATCCACTTGTGCCAACGTGCTCAGTCCCATTCATCGTAAATTCGCCACCCATCTTGGAATTATCCGACTCATTTCTCACTGTTCGCATACGATTTGAATAAAAAATATTACGACAAATATCGTTCGGGTCTCACGGCAATGACATTTTTCTCCATGCTTTCCAGGGTCTTCAAACATGGTTCTGGGAAAAGAATGAAAAAGGTACCGGTATGTTGGTACCAAAGTACAATATAAGTGGTTCCAAAATTATTTACAAGAAATTCATGAAGACGATCTACTTTGACATATACTTCAGCACCGCTTGGCGTATTTCTGACCTGACCACCTTGTGCGTCTGGTTAATTGGGAAGTCAACAAACCCAAGCTGCTTCAGTGATGCAAGCCCAGCCAAAGCGTAGTCCTTATCCAAAGCTTTGCAGACATGCTCTTTAATCTGCATTTCCGTCTTGCCAGCAGGAAATGAGCTGATCACGGCAAAGGGCTCGGCTCCCAAGACGTGATGCGGGATAGAGACGACAACGGCCTGCACGCCGGTGTAAGCCTCGATGGAACTCTCTATCACGGCCGGCATCACAATCGTGCCCGCGCGATCGATCATGTTTGAGCGCCGTCCCAGGATGTACACTAGCCCGTCTGCATTTGCGGTCGCAATATCGCCCGTGATAATCCAGTTCCGGCCCTCGGCGTCTTTGTAGAAGGATTCAGACGACCTGGACGCCATGTACCCACCGATGAGGCTCGGTGAGGACAGGTGCAGCTCTCCTAGCTCGCCCCTGTCGGCGGCGCGGTTTTTCTTGAAGTTCCAAATCCGGACTCTCGCCCCGGGCGCAACTTTCCCGACCGGAGCGATCTCGCCGAAAAATGGAATCTCCTGCGGCGGGACGCGAGAAAAAGGCCAGACGAAGGAGCCCGCGCCCTCCGTCATGCCGTGATTGATGCACACACGCGCGTGCGGGAATAGCGCCGCGCATTTAATCAGGACGTCCCTGGTCACCGCGTCGCCGCCAACCTGCACAGTATGAACAGAAGACGGCCCCATGCCGGCGAGAGGCCGCTCGGCGAGCTCGGCAGCCATCTCGTGGACCATAGGCGGCGTCAGGACGAGGAATGTAGCGCCACGCGCCCGAACCGCCTCGGCCGCCTTCGCGACATTGAGATTCTGCCCCGTCATGACGACAGCGCCGCCCGCCTTCCACGTCTGCAGCGTCTGCGCAGGCGCAATGCCCCGGGAGTTGTGCGGCTGCTGCAGCGCCATGCCGCCCGACTCGCTCGACACCAGCCAGCTCTGCGACTGCAGAACGTGCGACATGCCCGCCACGCGCATCGGGCAGCCCTTGGGTCGGCCCGACGTGCCTGATGTGAACATGATGGAGTGGATGCGGCGCGGGTCGTCACAGCGTGCGGCGGCTACTATAGCGTCGGCGTCGGTACCTTCGCTTAGCGTCGCGTGCTTGGCTATGCTGGCGAAGGTCTTCCAGCCGGCGCTGCTGCCGCGCGGAGGATCCGAGAGGCAGGCGCGGATGGGCTGGGGTAGACCTAGCTCCAAAATACATACGTCGACCGATCTGCCGCTGGCCGCGTCTGGGACCACGACAATTTGCGGCTTCAGCTCTCTGAGGGTGTGCCTCAGGTTCGTGAAGCCCGAGATGTCGAGGCAGGACGGGTCGAGACTGACGTAGGTGACGTGCAGAAGAGTGCAGGCCCATAGGAGGATGGCGTACTCGACGCCGTTGGGAATCAGCATCAGCAAGGTAGTGTTTGGCTGGGCACCCAGGCTCCTGAGTCCGAGAGCGACATTGAGAGCGGCTTGGTGAAGTTGAAGATAAGAGAGGCTTAAACAGCGAGCCTCGCCGATGGGTGCTTCTGTTTCGCCAACCGGGTCTCTCATCTCATTTTGGCGGATGCCGCCCTGTTGACGCAGTTTTTGCCACAGCCCATTTTGGGATTGGCATTCGGGTTTTATCTGATGTATATCCTCAATTGAACGAAATAGTCTTTGGAGGTGATCGGCGCTCTGAAATGTACTGATGACCGCTGGAGCGTATGGGTTCTTCTTGAGACCTTGCTCGATGTGTTCGAATATTGACAGGTACTCCCACGGATCCCCGACGATATCAGATTCCCGTTTGGTACGTTGATAGCGTACCGGCCGCTTTTTACTCGAGCCAACGAAGTATAACGTGACTCGTAGCAAGACGAAGGTAGCCAAGATGATATAATACCACATGACTGCCATCTTATAAGAACAAAGGGGAAAAGAAGAGAAGCGTGACAAATGAGAAATGAGAAACGAAAATCTACGATGTGAAACGTGTTGGGTTTTTCGACTGTATAGAGGCAAATACGTGAGAAAATTCTAATTATTTACACGGAAACAGGAGCTACGCTAGGTTGACACCATAAAGCGACTGAGGGAAAGGGGCATTTCAAGGGTGACCGAAGCCATCGGGAAACCCGGATATTGCCGACAGCGAGGCGAATCAAGTAGTTCATATCCAAATATATAACTAGAAATAGACGAATTGGGGTCGATTAAGTTCTGAATAATTCATGTCGGAGATCTGTGGTGGTCAACAGGATCGGGCATCTGGCCCAAACGGGGTATTTCCGTCCTGATCACAGCGTCGGCACGCCGGATACGGAGCTCCTGACAGTCCGTAAATTATATCCATGCTCTTCGAAAAAATTGAACAAAACTATAGTATCACATGAAAATCTAATTGTATTATATCATTCCTACATCGCATTTCACATGCTACTTCGGGACGCAGGTTGAACTAGACTGGTCCCTTCTATTTCTTCAAAACTACCTGTACCCAGCTTCCCCTCGTCTTCTTGTGCAACAATAATAAGTTCAAACAAGTATTCCAGTAATAACAAACCGTGAAAAGCATTCAGCCATGCCTAGCTACGCTGTTTTGGGCAGTACAGGAAACTGTGGCAGCGCCTTGATCCGGAACCTCCTCAAGTCACCAAAAAACAAGGTCAAAGCTTTCTGCCGAAACGAAGCCAAGCTGCGTCGCATTGTCCCCGAAATCGTAGACAACAAGCAAGTCGAAGTGTTCACCGGGAGCATCTACGACGTCGAGTTGCTGACTGGGCTAGTGCGCGGCACACGAGCCGTGTTCCTGCTCATCACGACCAACGACAACGTGCCGGGGTGTCGGGTCAGCGTTGACAGCAGCGCCAGCGTGGTCGCGGCCCTGCAGAAGATCAAGGACGAGTCCGAGCCGGGACTCAAGCTGCCCAAGCTGGTGCTCCTGAGCTCGGCCACCATCGACGAACACCTGTCGCGCGATATGCCCGGCTGGTTCCGCCCCATCATGCTGACGGCCGCGTCGCACGTCTACCGCGACCTCGAGCTCGCCGAGCAGTTCTTGCGCTCCCAGTCGGACTGGGTCTCGACTATCTTCATCAAGCCCGCCGGCCTGTCCGTTGATGTCCAGAGGGGACACAGGCTGACCCTCGACGAGGAGGAGAGCTTCATCAGCTACGCCGACTTGTCGGCGGGCATGCTCGAGGCAGCCGAGGACGATGAGGGTCGGTACGATGGGAGAAATGTGGGCGTTGTGAATAAGACTCGTGGCGTGGGAGCCAAGTTTCCTCCGGGCACGCCCATGTGTATTCTAATGGGTCTTCTCAGGCATTTTGCTCCCTGGCTACACCCTTACTTACTGACGACCGGGCCTGCTTGACCACTAAATAGGAGGTTTTGACGTCTTGGTGTGTGAGTATGGGCAACGATGGAATGGGGGATTAGGGGGGCATTTCGAGATTCCAACGTACCTATTGATGTGTTTAATCATTTTCTTTTCTTTCAGATAATAGATAAGATTATTTGCTCTTTCAAGGTGAAATAACGTGATTGATGTAGATTTCGTGATTAGCATAGCCTAGTTGTTGACACTGAGAGTGAGGGGAATTTCTCCTCATCACGAAATTGACGTGACATAATTACTCAGACCTTGAAGCACTACGTGCCAGTGGAATATGGTGGAAGGGCCCAGCTTCCCCCATCATGGAGTATCCTCCGGCTGTTGCAAAAAGGCCCCTGCTCCCACTTCAAGACCCGGCGCAACAAATACGGCTCCTATTTGTCCCTTCTAGAAAATTTAGCGACGATATTTACTGCACAGTAATACATCTTTGTGAGCTGAAGAAAGCCCCTCCATTCAATGCGATATCGTACACGGGTATGAAGGGCCATTAGACATTCACCAACTTACGATTTTTTCTCCACTTTCTGGTTCGGGACATCTAACCTACGAATGAATAAACAAATCAATGAACTATATACTGCTGGGGTTTAGTTTTTTATTATCGTATCGTACGAATAATAGTACTTGTCCAGGATACTACGAAGAGGTGCTAGCTGCTTTGTAACTACTACAGCAATAAACCAAAAGATCCAGCAATACTAGGGCTTCTGTACGTATATAACCACCTCTGTATACGTTACTACGTTAGTAGTAGTAATTAGAAACAGCTTATATACCCAGGTAGCCTATACAACCCATATAGCCCGCGCAGCCCTTGCAGCAGCTGTTTTTCTTTGCTATATTAACAAATTCTAAGCGTTAATTAGCTAGTTGTATTATATAGTGAATTCTATTTAGGGTAATATCTGAATACCACCAAGACACGCCAGCAGCGTTAAAAGCGGACTTCTGATCATTTTTCAACAGAAAAGACCCCATTCAGCTATATGCCGAGAATCAGGTGTCTACATTTGCTCGTCGAGGCAACTGTTCAAGACACGCAGCGCAGCGCAGCATTACGCTACGACGCCATCACTATTGTGGGTTAGCTTAGGAAACTGCATATATATTGCAATAGCTACTACCTACCTAGGTAGGTAGCCTTAAAGAATACCAAGTCCAGCTAGTCCACCAACAATCGCTCCGACGAGAGGAAACAAAGCCCTGGTAAGGTGCAGCATACTCCACTTAGCCACCAGCGATTGTGCTTTCTCCAGCGTCGGCAGCACACCCCCAGACTTAGCCACCGCTTCGAAGGCGAAAAGAGTGTCATTGGTAGGCGACATAACTAGCCAGGTGAAAGGGATCATGAGGGCCGAGATAAGTCCGGCCAAGATCCAAGACCTCCAGGGTCGACCAGTCACCCATCTCCGCCCAGCAACATGCACGTATAGTAGCAATGTCAGGATGGATAGAACCGGCAGCAAGGCACGGCCGTAGTAGTACATGCGCGCCCATTGGACGTACAACTGTCCGGCGTCCTGGGCGGTTTCCAGGAAAACGGGCACGGCTATGAAGCAAAGGCTCATCATAGCACCTGGTAGTTCCAAGGTCAGTAAAATGCAAGCGCCAATCTGAGGGGCGCGTTCTTACCTGATAGAAACGCTCCCGTCACCAGAGCCGCTGTCTCGGCTGGTGCTACGGACTCGGCCGGATCTTCAATACCGTCCACGATGGCGTTTCCGTCGATAAACTGCGAAATCCAACCGATCGTCATCCTGGGGGTTTGACATGTTAGTGCACGATTTCCTGACGTGATGATTCTCTAGTTGGAACTTACATGCTTCTCTTGGTGTCCGCGAATTTCTCGTGGTCTCCAAACAGGCGCCTCTTGTATTCCGGGTTTTCCTTGAAGGTCTTGTAATCCCGGAGGCTCTTGAACACCACCTGACTGAAGCAGTCGAAATCGGCCAGCTTGGCCATCTGCGAATCGTAGAGCTGGCCCATCATGGCGCGCGTGGCGGCTTGATTGTGAATCTTAGGGGAAAAGCTTGGTCAGCAACTTTGACGTGGCCTCCTCGGCCGTACGAGAGAGATCGAACATACCTGAGTCCACCGAACGATGCCGTGTTTAACCATCAGATCCTTTGTCATTGGCGCCGAGACTTTGGTCATATGGTTGTAGTAGTCTCCTTCACTCATGCCCGATTTCTTGTACCCTAGGATAGTGAGGCAGAGAAACTTGCCTTTGCCACCGCCCGCAATGGTGGCAGGTTCCAACTTCGTATCCTGAGTCGGCATTTTTGATAGTCCACTAGGAATAGTACGGTTGGTGCTGAGCGGAAGAAAAGATGAGAAGAAAAGACAATCAGGTTTCAAGTTGGTTAAATTGGAAGCGTAAGAAATGCGTGCCGTATGAGTACTACACTGACAAGCGAATGCAGGACGAGGATAAAATATGAAGTCGCATGATATCTTCAAGCACGAACGTACATTTAGGTGCCTCGCTATTCATGAGCATCTTCCTTCCTTCGCCCTTGCTCTACGGAGTAATGCCATCGTTATTCGGAAATTTTCAGGGGCACGGGTTTTGGCCATCTGGATTCTGAGTGGCGGGAATGTGCCTTTTTGAGATGTGGAACCCGAAGTCCGAATCCTTCGGCTATGTCACTACTTCTCAGTTCCTGGCATGGAGTACCTTATTCGCAGTGGATGATTTACTCAACAGCTAGATAATAAATATTTTTAAGGAGTAATGAAGAATTGGGTGAGGTATACCGGTTTTTACTATATAACTGATTTTACCATCTAAGTACTACCTAACGGCCTTGAACACAATCCTGGTGGTATGTCATTCTTGTTGCCGAAAGCGTGTGCATCGGGTTCTTGTACCTCGCTAGAACAATATCCATGCAGAGTAGTGTACCAGTGGCCTATTGATGCCGCTTCACCCACGTCATGATACCGCTCTGATCCTCTGTCCCAATGGTGAAATGGTCGACCGTTATTTCCACATCCTTTGGGCCTGCTCCATCAAATTCAAAGTCAAAGAGCAGCGCGAAGGTGGCAACGAGCATATACAGCTCGGACCAAGCCAGACTGAAAGGACAGAAGAGGCGTGAGACAATTGATCGATATGTTGATCTGGTAAAAGGCGAGGGAGGCAAAACTTACTGCATTCCGAGACAGCTTCTCGTGCCCCTAGAGAACGGCGCATAGGTTTTGTCCGCCTTCCGCCGCACATCCGGATCTACCCACCTGTCGGGGATGAAGCTTTTCGGGTCCGGGTAGAGCTGCTCGTCGTGGTGCATGAGGATCGTAGTCATGCCCACGGGCGTACCCGCGGGGATGCGCCAATTCTCGTAGAACAAGTCGCGGTCTGGGGCGATGCGCGCCAGACGAGAGGCTACGCCGGGTCCCATCCGCAAACCCTCTTGCAGGATGGCCGTAAGGTAGGGGAGTTGCTGCAGCTTGACCCGGTCCAGGTCTCCCGGGATCTGCCCCTTGCTTGTGTACCTGGCAGACTCGAGCTCGGATCGCAGTCGAGCCAGGATTTCGGGACGGCTGTACACGTGGTAGAGGACGATGCGCATGACCGTTGCAGTCGTCTCGAAGCCGGCCCCGAGGATGCTAGCCACCTCTTCGGCTACGCGCCGGTGTCTCTTCTCTGCGGGTGGGAGCTTGGATTGCACGATGGCATGCACGAGACTGAAGGGGGCGTCAGGGTCCGGGTCCTCGGACTTCGCCTTCGCCATGAGGTCGGCAGTGTCTTTCAGCGTCCCGTCGAGGAAAGAGAAAAAGGCTTGATTTTGATTTCCTCCTATCATCCTGGCGACGGGGATTGGCAAGCTCATCAAGGCGCCTCCCACCCAGCGAAGATGCTTGGTGATCATCCACAGCTGGGTCAGGGACAGCGTGGCCTGGGTCATCCGGGTGTTGAAGTCGTCGTGGTCGAGGTTGCCGTAGCATCTGCCCAGCATGAACTCAGTTGAGACATCTCGAGCGAAGGCGCTCAGTGCATCACTCAAGTTAAGCCTCTTTCCAGAAGTAACGAAGCCGTCCAGACGACCAACGAGCCGGTCCAAGTTTCGCTTCAAAACTTCTTGTTTTCTGTTGACATTGGGTTTGGAAAAAAAGCTGTTCAGCGGCGTGCGACGCTGCTTGTGGATGTCGTGGCGTGGAGTACTGACTGCCGTCAATGGTGCTCCGAAGGCATCGTAACTCCAGTCGTACTTGTCCCAGCGGCCATCCTGACAGTACAGCTTCTCGTAGAACTTTGGATCGATAACGTGAAGCTCGTAAGGACTGATGCGTATTATCGGACCTGCAGGCCGGGGTTTGAGGGTGAGTAAGCATTTGAACAACCTCCCAACTTATCGGTTGATAGGGGGGAGACCCTTCAACGTACCGTATTTTTTGTGCATCTCTTGGATCTGCCATGTATACTTGCCCCCGAGAATCAAATCATAATACGCCTCGTACCACCGCGACGCGGCCGCGAGCTTCGGGCCAGGAAATTTTGCGAGGGGATGAAGGTACAGCCTATAAAGCACGAGACTAGAGTAATAGAACGCTAATGCGACAACGATGTTAGGAATAGTGGCATGACTGATCAGGCTTTCCTTTATCTCCAAGAGCAGTTCGCCTCCATCGAAGCCATTGACTTGTGATGCATTTTGAAAGCTATCCATGCTGTTGTCACAGAAATCAATGTCCAAAACAAAACAAGAAACGAAATAGTAGGAACAAATGATCACTAATGCAATGAGGCGTTGTTACCGGCGTTCCATATATAGATTGCTGTGTCTTGGGGCAGATCCTGGCTGCGGACCCCGACGCGGTGATTTCGGAATTTCTGCTGACCCAACTTGGCGGGAGATCATACCACGCCGGGGTTAACGACGCATTCAGACGTATTTTTAGTCACCCAATTATGACTTCGGGGTTATTTGATTGAGTGAATCGGAGCCCGATAGGTATTTCCATAACATCGAACGATCAAGGAATAAAAGAAATAGATTGCATAAGATGAAGTCCTCAACGTTATCCCAACGTCCTTGAACCCAAAGCTTCATGAAATATCCACTTCTCATCTCGAAATTTCCCCCCAAATCATATTAGCCCCTGAGAATGTCTGTTCCGTCCATTGTCCTGTCGCACGACCATGTCGGTGTCGTAAAGGTGGCAGACATTCAGCAGTCGTCGCTAGACGCTTGTAATGATCTGCTGCGCAAGAACCATGAAGAATATCACATGTTCTTTCGCGACACCGCCGGTCACAATCACATTGCGCACAGCCTTCTTACCGTGCTAGCGCTAGGTGGGGGCCCAAAGGAGTTGCAAGACCGCTACGATGACGGCACGCCCATCCAAAGGGCCATGCCCGACATCGACACCACCCTCCTTGACGCTTTGACGGATTCGAACAAGTTCTACGCAGCGCTGGGCGAAGTCAAGGATTACCACACCTTTCTTGCCTTTTTCGAGAGCGAGATAGCCGCCAAGGGCTGGAAGGAGGTGATCCTGGAATACGTCTTCTCTCGCACCAAGGCCGCAGATGTCATGCTCGCTCGCATGTACGAGGGCGCTTATCACCCAGTGATCCACCTCGGCTTGGGCGTTGAGTTCGAGCAGCCGGGCATCGTGGCGGAGGCGCTGGCTCAGGCAGCAGCCCACGACGACAGCAACATCAAGACCCTTTTCGCCGCGGCCGAAGCCCAAGCTGAAATCGCACACCCGACGGCCAAGCCCAAGCCCATGATAGACCTCATCCACATGGTGCGAGAGAACATTGTGGTCCGGGAAGCTCCGCGATGGACCGACTTCGGAAACAAGATGAGGGATGGCGTCGTTGGGCGCGCTCTTGACGACATCTCGAGCATCGCTTCCCAGTTCCGCATCCACGAGGAAGAACTAGAGAGGCGCACCGGCGAGATGATCAGCACCTGCGCTTTCTTTGCGGGCGCAGCGCAACGCGAGGGTCGTAAACGTAAGATCGACTTCTTTTATATGCACGCCGTTACCAGCAGCATATTTTTCACCGTCCTGGCCCGGCAGAGCTGGATTCCCATTCGGGATCGTGTTCGTCTCGTCGAGTGGAAAGGACGCTTGGATCTGGCATGGTACGCCGTTTCTGGCTCGGCGCCTCTAAATCCCAGCGCGATCACGAGCTACAGCAACCCCGAGAGCGATAACATGGGCTGGAGCGAGCTCTTCGATGCCGTCATCAAAGAGCATGACGACGGCCACGCTGCCAAGTTCATTCGCGCATTGAAGAATGGCCAAGACGTTTGCGAGAAGTTTGAGGCGCAGAGCGAACAGGCAAGCTATTTCCCAGTGAGGGGGGACATGTGGTTAAAGGTAGCCCGCATGTGTCACGATACAACCAAAAACCTACCCACGGATCTCAAGTGGGTTCCATTCACTGGATTTGAGCAGCCGTGGAAGCGACCGGATCTAGCATCATAGGCAATCGATATACAGTGTAACCTGATGAGAGTCTCCAAAAGTTCGCCAGTGGAAAGACGGATGGAAAGGGAGAGAGGGCGACAGGCTGATAGGCACGTGTTGAGAGGAATGCAGGACAGACGGGGCAGAATGAGATCTATGTATGTATAGCCATTGATTTCCAGAGACTTTGGTTAGATAGAGCCTTTTTTCACTCGCTTATCATGAAAAAGGGGTTAGGTTTTGAATGCATTAAGAGCGGAGATGTTGAGATGGCGCTTCGATTGTTTTGCGGATTGTCCATTTTGTTTTCACAAATCTTGAATTTATTTACTAAAAGAGGTTCTGATTCCGCCTCCTTTAGCCTACCTACCTAGGTACCTAGCTTGGTTTGACCAACCAAGGTCAGAATAATACCATCCAAGTTGGTCACCATTATCCTATTGCACTATATACGTTTTAAAAATGACTAGCACATCATGTTGAGAACTCTCTTTCTGCATTCCTGGACTTGTTATTCATCACAAGTAGTTCTGCACAGTGAAAAAAAGGAAAGGTATGCATAATTACATAACCCCTCTAAGATGTGCTAGTCCTTTTCAAAATGTAACTTAGAAGTCTTCTAAAACACGCTTTCTTAACATAGTAAGGGCGATAAGCTACGAAATACAGTGAATTATAGTAAAAGTTTCACAGTTAGAGTATAACTAATAGCTAGTAGGCTAATAAAAGCTTTTCTCGAGCTGTTCACTTGTATATGGCTGGGTCACCGAAGAATCCGCTTGATCAATAGATAATACTAGGAAATGATGAATTTCTGTATGTGCAACTGCTATGGTTGTCACTCCGAAGAAATCTGACGGCGGGTACCCCCTTTGAAATAACCGTCTGGGAGTGGGATTACATAATCAGCCCCTGATCCATCCCAATACCCGAGAGGAAAAGGAAAGAAAAAACGAGAGAAGGTCGGATCTTTCAGACACCGACATCCGATCTCCGAAGCTGAAACCTTGCAGAAAGAAGGACCTCGGGAAGATGGTCTAAATGTCCTTAAAAAACATATAGCTAGTAATTGAATATCCGGACCCAACCTTGGAAACTAGCCAGATTAGGTATCTGGATGAAAACATGATGATTGATGGGAAAACAAAATCTAAAGTAAAGAAACAAACCAAAATCTTAAAACAGCCTAACTATAATACTCTGATAACCAACTGCGAAGATCCCCAATGGTAGGATACTCGAGGAAAAGACTTCCCGACACTACTACGCCCAATTCTTCGCGGAACTTCTCCGAAATCACCAAACTCATCAAGCTGTCCACTCCCAGCTCGGCGAAGCTAGTCTCATCCGGAATATCCTTTTCTTCCATCGCGGCCTCTCGCGCAATCAGGGCCATTGCCTTGGCCGTCACCGTCTGCGCTTGTCCCGCACTTTCTTCCGACTTTGCCGCTTTCGCCACGGGCGCAGGGGCGATCTCGGCAACGACAGGCTTCTCTTGTGCCGAGGGGGGGTTTACTACCAGCTTAGACACTGGAGCCGGAAGTGTGACTACCTGTGTGGCAACGGTAGGAACGACAGGCTTCGTGGGCTTGCTGGCAGCAACTTCCGAAGACGGGGTAGCCTCATCGGGAGCAGAGAAGAATCGGTTCAATAAAATGCGCGGATACTTGCGGAACTTGATGGCTCTGACGAACCCAATGATTGAGTCGTCTTGCAAGATGTAAACATCACCCAAGAATACCGAGGCGTCTTCCACAGTAGGGATCATCTTGACGTATGACCGGTACTTGGCACCGGCTACGAGAGGTTTGGCGAAGCGCATCGATCTCCAGCCGGGCGTCACGCAATAGTTCGCCTTGGTGTCGATAGCGTCAGACACGTTCATGACGAAACCAGCCAAGTGGGCAACGCTATCGATGAAGTAAGGCGGAACGGACCAGGTTCCGCTCTGCTCCGTCGTCAGAGTCACGTCGGCGAATGCCTCCAGACCGTTCAACACCACAGACTGCATGCCGCGGTACTTGGGCGCATAATCGACCAGGTTGTTGGCGAAGAGGCGGTACGCCATTGTGTGGGACAACCTATTGGCAACACCCTGAGACGCGAGGGTCTCGAGTGCTTCGATGCGACCCTGGATGAGATGGGCTTGCGGTACCCAAGAGCTTAGCCACTCCTTTCTGTCGCCAAAGTACAGATCTGCGGTGGCAAAAGGCTCCTCCGGGTTACCGGCCGAATCAACATTCTGCCAAGTCAGGTGCGCGATGCCCGAAGTGATGTCTTTGGTTGAGATGGTGACCTGTATCATCTGCGGAACCTTCGTGTTCTTCTGAGCCACGAGCCCCTTTACCACCTCCAGGTTCGACGCGTCCATTGCGAATTCACTTCCCGGAATCAACTTCTTCTGCAAGTAGGCGCCAAGGGTATAGGCGATGTCGGCATGGATCGACTAGATTGTCTCGTCAGTAAAATGCCAGGTTATTAGATCAGAGAGTGTGAAAGCAAAACATACCGATGTGACCACACCACAGCCATTCATTTTATGGCCGTGCGCCGCGGCAAGGAAGTCCGACTCCATCAGATCTGAACGCATTACCACCGTTCCTGCCATGCCATCGAAGCTCTGCTCAACAATGCTCTGGACAGACGAAGTCTGCAGCTCGGACAGCCGCGGGGCGGGCAGCGCTCTATCGGCTTTCTTCTTGTCGTCGTAGTAGGTATTGCCCTTAGTGAGGGCCCAATCTCCGTCATACTGAATCCAGTAATTCTTGTAGTTCCAGGCATAGGTAGGGAGATCGACCAACCGAAGACTCTTCTCGAACGACTTGTGGTACTCAGCCCAGTTCAAAGGAGCAGCGGCGCAGTGTAGCGTGGCCAGGCTTTGAGCGAGGGTGGTCCAATTGTTTTCGTCCCGCCGAAGGGAAGGTACGGCGGCTCCTACGGATGGGAGAGTTGCCCTGACGAAGTTCGTGCAGACGGGATGAGGCCCCAGCTCGACCCACAAGGTGCTGTCATCGACCATGGACATTTGGGCCGCCTTTTCCAGACCGGCTAGGAAGTTGACCGGCTCGCGGGTGGCCCTGCGCACGTACTGGGCGTTGAACGTCTTGCCGTCGAAGACGACTTTACCAAGCAGTGGCGAGATGACAGGCAGCTTGGGGGCATGGAAGATAGCCCCCGTGGCCGCCAGGACCTCGAATTCGTCCAAGATCGGGTCGGTCTGAGACGAGTGGAAGGAATAAGCCACGTCGAGGCTGAAACACTTGAACCCGGCAGCTTGGAGCGGCTCGGTAAGAGCATCCAAGTGCTCGCACTGTCCGCTCAATACAGTCTCCTTGGGACCGTTGATGCAAGCAATCTCATACGGCATATTCTTGCCAGTCTTCTCGATGCAATCCTGTATATCTGCCAATGAAGCTCGGACAGCCATCATCTTGTGGCTGCCGGACTTCACCTTCTTCTCAAGAAGTTTGGCCCTCTGCCCAACCAAGTAGAGGGCATCGCTAGCAGAGAGAACACCGGCTACATGGAGAGCGGCGTACTCACCTAAGCTATGGCCAACAACAATATTGGGTACCACGCCGAGCGCAGAGGTCCAATATTTCGCAAGAGCAATCTCCACCGCTACCAGAGCCATCTGGGTAACGACGGGAGAATGGGCGTGGTCCTTGGGAAAGCTGCCGTCAATTGCGGGAATGAAGGAAGGAAACCCTTGCGCCTGGGCTAGCGAGTCGAGTTCCAAGATGTGAGATTTGAAGTTAGGCTCCTGATGGAAGAGTTCGAGGTTCATCGACTTGTGCGATGCTCCCTGGCCGGTGACGACAAAAGCGACGAGCGGCTGCGAGTTAGAGATGGCTTTGTGCGAGTCACTCGAATTCAAATGCGACGACAACTTGCTCTTGATGGCGGCGACACTTGACCCTGTCACGGCGATTCGGTGGTTGTGGTGGTACCTTCGAGCCGTTGTCGAGTAGGATAAGTCAGCTAGAGGCACATCGGGATTAGCATCCAGATACGAGATGAGACGCTGAAGGTTGCCCTCGAGGGAAAATTTGCTCTTGGCCGATACCACCACAACGTGTGTAGGCCTCGGGTCCATATCCTTGGCACTCACAGCCTTGGGCATTGGGGGCTCTTCAATGGCGATCGCTGTGTTGCCACCAGCAGCACTGAAATTGTTCACCATGGCAATGCGCTTACGGTCAGTCTCGCGCGGCCAGGCCTGCTTGGTGTATGGAATTCTCACGCCGCGCTTCTCGAGATCAGCGGGGAGAGCGGGGTTCAGACCCGTCTTGATGCCAGCGTGCGGTGGGATCATTCCCTGTTGAAACATGAGAAGAACTTTAAGCACCGCCGTGACACCGGCGACCGCCTCTCCGTGGCCAATATTCGATTTCACCCCACCGATATACAGTGGCTGTCTGGAGCTTCGGGACTTTGGCCCGGTAGTGGCAAACACGTCTGTGACCGACTTCATCTCCTCCTTGTCGCCAGCCTGGGTGCCGGTACCGTGCATCTCCACGTAGCTGACATCCAGAGGGTCGATGCCCGCCGCGCTGAGAAGCTGCCTCGAGAGGAACGATTGGGAATCCGCATGAGGGTGGGTAATGGAGACAGCCTCGGCGGAATGGTTGGTAGCAGATCCGAGGATCACACCGAGGATGTTATCGTTGTCGGCCTCGGCATCCTCCAAACGCTTCATCACGATGGAGCCAATTCCATCAGCCCGGCAATAGCCGTCGGCGTCCACGTCCCAAGTCTTGCAAGCATTGGGGGTCTTCGTGAGGAAGTGAGCTTGGCTGAGGCCGGCGAAGGCATCCGAGTTCGTGAGAACGTTCATACCACCGGCTACGACGGTATCGGTGTCGCCGCTCAGGAGAGACGTGCAAGCTGCTTGGATAGTAGCCAGACTGGAAGAGCAAGCTGTGTCGATGCTGAAGCTCGGTCCGGAGAATTTAAAAAAGTAGTTGATACGTCCCGGACCAAAAGCACGGCAGCCTCCGGGGATGAAGTAAGTGCTGATTTCCTGAGCAGTGTTGACCTCTCGGCTGGTAGGTGGCATTAAGTCAGCTTTCGGACCCCGCATTGTGTGATATATATCTACTGATTCTTACAGTCGAATAGGAGAGGGCAAGAATGAAAAGAACAGACTCACTAATCATCAGAGGCTTGACCGTAAAAGGTTCCAATACGGTGGAGGTTGGTCGCTGGCGTTCTGTTACCGACGTACCCAGCTTTCTCTAGAGCCTCATAGGCAGTGAGCAATGCCAACCGCTGCATGGGGTCGGTTTGCTGGGCTTCGCGGGGTGACATGTTGAAGAAAGGCGCGTCAAAAAGACCAGGCTCGTCGATGAAGCATCCGTATTGCGTGTGACTAGCGTTGGTGGCCTTGCCCATAGGGTCATAATGCGTGTTAACATCGAACCGATCAGCCGGGATCTTGCGATGCACATCCAACCCGCTCTCCAACAGTACCCAAAACTTCTCGGGGTCGGTAGCACCCCCGGGAAGCCTACAAGCCATGCCCACTATGGCAATCTTGCCCTTGGTGGATCTTCCTTCCGACGCATCGTCGGGCTGAGGCTTAGCCGTAGCAGATGCGATCAAGTCCACTGTCACGGCGTTCACGTTGGCCTGCCTCGACGAAAAGGCTGACAGTAGATCATAGATCGGAAGAGAATTCCTGAAAATCAGAATCTGACAAGTCGAAGAGGACGTCGTGTACGATTGTTCGAGTACCGCATCAACGACCTTGTCCCACCGAATCTGTCGCGTCATAATCTCCGTGATGATCTCTTCGAACAGCTCGCGCGCTCCTTGGGCGCTGAATGGCACGCCTGTAGAGGTGGAGGTGGCTGTCAAGGTGGGAGTGGTTTGCGCGTCTAACTGTCTCAATGTTGGGCTGTCCCCTACGACCTCGCGCACATGCTCGTTGCTGTATATGTGAGGGGCATGGCAGAGTCCACCGTATACGGGAAGATTGACGATCTTACGGCCACGGAAAACCTCCGAAACCCGGAAGAGCCGGGTCAACCGTGACGGCGGACCGCTGATGGTAACCGATGAGCGGTTCCAGGCGCTGATGAATACTTTACTAGTATTAGGTGTGTTCTAATTGCGAGATTAACCCAAGCATTCTTATGAAAAAGGGCACGCGAAAGTCTGTCAGAAGTATGACACCAAGTGGAACTGACCTCTGCGGCATGAGTCGCATCAAGCTCATTCTGAACATCTTCGACAGCAATGTCAGGGACCACTGCGGCCCAAGATCCCGGAGCCGAGCTCGGGTCTCTCGGTTCCAGATTTTGGGATACACGGTTGACTACAACGCCCATACGGAAAGCCAAACGTGCAACCTCAACACCGGCTAGGGGCAAGTCGGCAACATTTCGAGACAGGGAAACGGCAGCTGTGCTCAGCAATCCGAGGCCCAGTCCAGCAAGAGCCGCGTTGGCAGCGAGCCAGTCATAATGGCCAGGGTTCTCTTCGTAGTATCTGTACGCCTACGTTAGCGATGAAATCATCTCGATATTCCAGAGCACCAGACAGGTTAACACGCACTGAATCAAGGTACCCAACTGCACTGTGACTAGAAGTACGCCATCTATAGACGCACCCAACGGACCCTTGCGCAGCTGTTGCCTGTCGGCGAAGTCCAGGACAACTTGGAAGGGGTCAACCAGGTTTCTGAGAGATGGCGAAAGCTGTCGCACCTCAGCCCGGATGGCTTCGGTGGTTTCGTGCAGAAAGCGGGCAAGATGAGGATGCCGTACGTCCCTGCTGCGACGAAGAAGGTGTCGAGTGAGGCTGGATAAGTCATCATGCGGGAATTCATTACTGAAGTATAATAAATTCATGAAGTAGGTTTCAGAAGCCAACGACGTGGCAGTAGGAGATGACATGTTGAAGTATTGAAACAGAAGAAATAGGGTGCGGATAGCACTCCAAGATACAAGTAAGGAAAGTCAGGAGTTCATTCGCGATATAGAAGCTCGTGTTGAGGTGGGATTCATGATGTCTTATGATAAATCCCATCTTCACGATAATCCATGAGGCAGCCCGGTCCTCAAGTTACATCTAACTGCTGTGTGTCCCTGGTAACACACGTCCCCGTTCGCTGAACAACCAGGATCTGACAGAATTGGTTCTGGGATAGTCTTCGGTGACCTTGCATCGAAGGGGATATTCTTAGGTATTTCCGAAAGTGCACTCGGGGACGTGGGGATTACCAGGCTGCAATTGCGAGGCTTGTCCAAAGCCACGTTATCCGGGGACAACACGTTTCGGGAAACCTACCCTGGGTAGAACTTATCAACATCGGGTGGCTAAAATTAGTGTATATTATTCATCATATCAGATTTCAACCGGTGTCCCGTCTGAACATGGCGATTCAGGTTCAGGAATCATATATATGTGAACCAACTAAGTTTGTATTACTCCGGAAATGAGAGGAAATGAGACCTCTAGATATCTGATTTTCTAGTTTCCCCTTTCTAACCCAATTTTCCTTCTTCTCATCTTATTCCTACAGTGGCCACTTTCCCGACCAGCTGGTGGCTGCGCTCTTGCAACACAATTACCGCTCCCAACCATGGGCCAAGGTGGCTATCAGCAGATCAACAAGGCGTTGAACATTTGTGTGTTCGAGGAATACCTTGAAGAACAGCTCAGAAAGCTACCCGAGTTGCGAGATGTAGAACAAATCACCCCCAGGGTGATGCGCATATTAGGACAAAACCCAGGCAAGGTATGATGGTTATCCAAGGCTTATTGTGAGACACCGGATCGAGCTAACCTTCTCCTCTTAGTTCACATTACAGGGCACAAATACCTACATCGTTGGGACGGGCAACGCGCGCCTCATGATCGACACCGGACAGGGCATTCCCGAATGGGCCGACCTGGTTGAATCTACGCTTCGGGAATGCGGCATCTCGCTATCCCACGTCCTGCTGACGCACTGGCACGGCGACCACACAGGTGGCGTGCCCGACCTGCTTAGCCTGTACCCGCACCTCTCCACCGCCATCTTTAAGAACTCCCCAGCTAAAGACCAACAAGAAATTCTCGACGGGCAGATCTTCGAGGTCGAGGGCGCCACTATCCGCGCGGTCCATACCCCAGGCCACTCGCACGACCACATGTGCTTCGTGCTGGAGGAAGAGAACGCCATGTTCACAGGCGACAACGTCCTGGGCCACGGTACTAGCGCTGTCGAGGACCTAGGCACGCTGATCGCTAGCTGGCGTGAGATGCTCACGCACAACTGCGCTAAGGGGTACCCGGCGCACGGCGAGGTTGTACCCAATCTCAGCGCTAAGATCAAGGGCGAGCTCGCGTCCAAAGCTCGGAGGGAGAAGCTGGTGCTCGCGGCTCTGAGGCGCGCGCGCGGTGATGGCCGCGCCAGAGCGCGGGTTACTACCAAGCAGCTCGTGACGCTGATCCACGGCGATGGACTTAACGAGGATATTCGCATGTTGGCGCTGGAGCCGTTCATGGATGAGGTCCTGAAGAAATTGGCCGAAGATGGGATGGTGGGGTTTGAACTACGGAATAACGAGAAGAGATGGTTCGGTTTCTGATTCGACGTCTATGACTAGTTATTATTGTTTATCTTGATCTGGTGTTTAAATTTTTTTTTTCTCATTGTGTATGCCAGCGTATCTAGAATTAGAATCAGGAAAGGCCTCCATTTCACAGTACTATTTTTTTGTCGCAATTGTAATCTACCTTCACATGCTCATGGCTATTCAGTTATTCCCGGTCACCAGTGAGCTCATGGTCGCCGTGACCGAAAAGAGACTTCCCGGTCAGTCCAGAGTAAGAACACGGAGAATTTGCAATGATTGCCCAGAACTACAGTGTAAATCAACTATGTTCTATTTCAATGCCGAACGGTAACAAAACTTGAAGACTTACGTGGCAGATCAAGGGGAAATGGTCATTCAATTTAACGCAATTACGCAAACAAGTTTCCAAAAGGGGAATAAAAATCTAGGTCTAATTATCCGCAACATGAAGCTCTCTTCATTTTTACGCTCCACCATCCACTCCAATAACCTTGCCATTGACCCATTCACCTTCTCTGCTGGCCAAGAAGACCACAGCGTTGGCAATATCCAGGGGAAAGCCGTTGCGCGTAAGCGGGGAGGCATGTGCAGCCATCTAGTTCATCACCGTGTCAGCACGCCAAATGGAAATGAGCGGGCGCCCCCTGAACGTACCTGCTGGCGCTGCTCGGGCGTGTATTTAGCACCATCGGGGATGTAGTGCTCGGAGACATCGTGGAACATGTCAGTCACGGTACCGCCAGGGGCGACAGCATTGACGGTGATTTTCTTCTTGCCACAGTCGATGGCCAGAACCTTAACGAAGGACTCGATGGCGCCCTTGGAGCCCGAGTACAGCGAGTGGCGGGGCACGGCAAAGGCGTGGGCCGTGTTGGAGCTCATGAGGATTATTCTGCCGCCCTCGTTAAGGTTCTTGTAGGCCTCACGCGCGACGAAGAATTGGCCGCGGGTGTTGATGCTGAAGACGCGGTCGAACTCCTCCTATTTTTTCCCCCGAGGGAATCAGCTGCCATGTCAAAGCCGCGATGAATTCACGAGGGCGATGTCCCGTGTCAGCAGTGTTTATGTCATTAGCTCACCTCTGTGACCTCCTCAAGGTGTCCAAATGAGACGACACCGGCGTTGGAGCACACAATATCGAGTCCTCCCCAGACCTTGGCCGCGTCACTCATCAGACGGACGGTCTCCGGGACTCTGCTGACGTCGGCCTGCAGGGCGACCGCATCGGTTCCCAGGGCCTTGATGGCTTGCACGACCTTCTCGGCCGGCTCCTTGGACTTGGCGTAGTTGACAATGACCTTGGCGCCCGCGCGACCCAGTTCTGTGGCCATCGCGGCGCCGATTCCGCGGCCGGAACCAGTGACCAGGGCCACTTTGCCGTCAAGGCGGAAAGGGAGGTGAACGGTGCCGTTGGCGGCCATTTTGTTCAAAGTTTGGAAGAAAACGGACAGAGAGAGGACGTGTGAAGTAAAGGAAGCTTGATGATGTGAGCTAGTAGAATACTGGAGAAGGAGACTGTTAAATGATATACTTTAAAGAGTCTGATTTGATGTGGCCACGAGACTTAAACACCTCAATTCCACGACAATCTCGGAAAGTCGGACTTTTCCATTAGTCCACCATCTAGCCGCCATCTCGACGCAAAGCTCGGTGGCGAGCTTGGAATCGGCAGATGGATCATTGAAATTTGTCCGAACAGAATATTTTGTCTAACACCGAGTATAGTGGCCCAAGGGGACCGAAAACACGGCTTGTGTCACAGTTGTCGGTCCCAAGTGTATGTAAGATCGCTTATCCGATAAGTTCGGAGAAAAAGTCCGTTTTGACACCAACCCCGAGCATGAACGTTGGTGAGACTAGGACTCAAGATAATTGTCATTATAATACGTAGTGTTCTAAAACATAGGTGTTATAATCAATATAGGCAGTTTTCAGACGTCGTAACAATTTTCGAACGATTCCTATTTTGTTTCTGTCTTTAGCCAACAGCTGCGAAGATGTCAACACAGCCGTCACCTGAAGAAATCTTCGGCTGCCAAGCCGCATTATTCGAATGGGCCGAGAGTTTCGATACCAAGGCACGTCAAGTTTTGAGAGAGATTTTCAAGCCATCTTCGTGCTAGTCAACTAATGAATTCATCTAGGACTGGAATCGCCTTCGAGCAAACCTTGCACCCGTCATGCGCGTACGTAAAACCGACTCCCGCGAAATTGGAATCACAGCTGACATCGTTTCTACAGGTGGACTACCGACATGTTATGGGGAAGATATGGGAAAGCATGCCTGCCGAGGACTTCGTCCCATTAGCCTCCAACCCCCATTTCCTGGGAGACGAAACGCTGAGGACGCAGCACTTCATCGGTGGCGCGTCCAAATGGGTGCGGATTTCTGATGATGAGATTGAGGGTCGGCATCAACTACGTGTAGCGCACCAGCGACACGCCGATAGCTCTCTAAAGGAGGTCACCTTGAAGGGACACGCTCACGGCGGCGCTACCATGTGGTACAAGAAGGTCGAGGGTGTTTGGAAATTTGCAGGGCTGTGCCCGGACATCAGATGGTCCGAGTTTGACTACGACAAGATGTTTGGACAATATTAGGGATACTATCTGAAGAAATGCTCAGTTTTCTTTTGTCGCGTTTTTGTTAATGTAGATTTCAATGTCACGTGTTATTTTAAGAAGCATCTGGCTATGTATCCCCGCATTACTACTACCTAGTAAAGGTGCATCCCCGAACCGTCAGGGGTATCGTGCTACTATCCCTTTTGGTCATTTCCCCGGAGTGGGGTCTTCCCGGAGTGGGGTTTTCGGGGGATAGTCCATCTGACTTGCGCCGTTTGTCCGGACCTGGTTTCCGATTTTGCGCCACGATGCAATGTAGTACGGAAGTGAGCGTCTGTACAAGCTGAAGGTGGCTTCATCGGGCTGAAAGGTAAGGCAGCTGAACCAGGCAGATCTTACCATTCGACCCCTGCCAAATCTCAGCCATAATTACCCCCGACCAATATCGCGAATCCCCCATGTGCTGCCACTATTTTTATATCAGGTTCTATGTAATTAGACATGTCCGCTATCTTTACCATGTTAGTTGGAGGTACTCTTTTTATTTGTCTCTCCTTTCCATTATCACTGTCGCTCCGGTTGTTTATTTCCATTATCGTTGCATAATCCATCATGGTTTCTTTCAATCACCTTGCGAAGGTGAGTTTCACCGTCTCTGGACTTGTCTCTACTTTGGCTTCGACAGCGGCCTGCTCGCCCACTGAAGTAGACTATGTTGTCGTTGGTGCTGGACCAGCCGGTCTCGTACTTGCCGAGCAACTCACTCAGAAGAAAGACGTGAGCGTCGTATTGCTTGAGGCCGGCGTAAGCGGCGAAGGGAACACTAATATTTCAAGTAAGCAAACACATTGAGAGTTCCATAAACGTGCTATTTGGTCCGAGGCTCGTTAGAGTCAGGGACTAACACTTTGTTTTTCTCCTCTTATAGCACCCGCAATCTTCTTTAGGGGGACATACCAGTACAATTGGCCTTACCTTTCGCAGCCAGTGGCCTCACTAGGAGGCACCAGACCTAACCTTGTACAGGGTAGGATTGTGGGGGGTGGAACTGGCATCAATGCGATGCTATACTGCCGTGGGTCCGCTTCTGTCTACGATGAGTGGGCCAAGGTTTCGGGTAACAAGGGCCTGGCTTGGCTATCGATGTTCGAGGCGTTCAAAGCCACATCGCACTGGACAGACGAACCCAGCATCACATACAACCAGCCCCTGAATACGTCTTCGTTCGGTCATGGGCCGTTGGAAATCTCCCGGCAGCGAGAGCTCTTCGGGATCGATGAGCCCTTCGTAAACACCCTCGCTGACCAGTTCGACCTACCCGCCATTGACTTCGTCTCCGGGGGCGGTATCGGCGTCAGCCAGGCCATCAACTCCATCAAAGCCTCCAACCGCACACGCTCGTTTGCCGAAAACACGTTCGGCTACATCGCCAACGGTCGGTCGAACTACCACCTGATCCAGAACGCCTGGGTCTCCAAGATTAACTTCAACGGTAAGAGGGCAGAGAGCGTCACGTACGAAGATCAGGCCACTGGCAAGAACCACACGATCCGAGGTAAAGAGATCATAATCGCTGCCGGCGCTATCAAAACACCCCAGCTATTGATGCTGTCTGGCGTCGGTCCGGCCAAGGCTCTCAAGGCACAGGGCATTAAAATTGTAGCCGACGTGCCCGAGGTCGGACAGAACCTCATCGACCACCACATGGTCGTCATGGCTTTCGCAGCTACGTCTGAGGAAGAGACTCTCTACAAACTGGAGACCAACGCCACTTGGGCCGCCCAGCAAGCCGCTGCCTACGCTGCCGACGGCTCCGGCTTCCTCGGGCGCCAGGACGGCGACGCTATCGGGGCCGGCCGCCTTCCCGACTCCGTCTTCGACGGCGTCGAAGCAAGCCACTTCAAGAACCTCGAGGCCGACCGCGCGCACATTGCCTGGGGCTACTCGAATCAGAACATGATCATCGACAACCCCGTGGCACTTCCCGACGACGTGGCCGTCGTCAGCGGGTACGCGGCCGTGACGCAGCCCGAGTCCCGCGGCAACATCGCCCTGGCCTCGGCCAACTTCCACGACGCGCCCACCATCAACTCCCAGTACTGGAGCACCCCGGCCGAGAAGGCCGCTATCCTCCACGCCTACAGGCAGGTCCGCGAGGTCTTCAAGTCGAAGGCCATGGCCCAGTACGTCACGTCGGAGCTGTACCCCGGCGCCAATGTCACCAGCGACGAGGGTCTGTGGGCGGCTATCCAGAGGACCTCGTCTAGCTGGCACCACCCTGTCGGCACGACCTCCCTTGGAACGGTCCTGGGCGCCGACTGGCGCGTCAAGGGTTTGAGCGGCCTGCGTGTGGTAGGGTCCAGTGCGGCTCCGCAGATTCCGACTTGCCCTATCCAGGCTTCCATCTATGCCATGGCTTATATTGCGGCAGCCGATATTAAACGCGACGACAAGTTGTGAGATGATGGGATACTAGTGTGTCAATGAGTTGGCGTAATTTCATAGTTTTTCATTTCGCCAGTATGCCTCTGAACATTGAAATTTCTCTGGTATTACCTCCTTCTTAGTTAGTTTGCTTAGTTTAATTAGAAGTCTTACTTGTTACACATTCAACGTCTTACTGTAATTAACACGCAATGAAAGAGGATATTGATGTTCATTTATAAGTGGCTCATAAAGCTTATACGCCTAGTTAGGAGAAAATGTTAATAAGCACTAACAATACATATTGTCAATGAGCCGACAATAAGTGAATTTATTCGACGTTAGGAATGGTCAGTATGGCCACCCCCCTGTCCGGCCACCCATTTTTCTATCGATCAACAAACAACCTCTTTTTTCAACCATCTATTATTCCATCACCTGACCACCTATTACAATACACTCTTCAGCTTCTGATAGAGAAGAATCAGGGCTATCTATCAATATACGTGGCTTCTCATACTTATTCTGTTTACCGGTACCCTTGCCTTATCAAGATCTTTAATCTGTACAAACCTCTCATTCAGGTGGCCACCTGTGCGCAGTACCATTTCTATGCGATCCTGGTCACGGCAGATGGGCTTTTAAGGTGAAATAATGCTATTCAATTTCAGACATCAGGTTACCTACCTGATAAACTTGGCTCAACTAACACCAGAAAATACCAACAAAAACAAGAAGACATTTCCGAGAAACACGTGTATTTGTCGTCATCCACACTTGTCTCACCCGCGCTTAAACCTCTTAATACGACTCATCGCGCCTCCTAGTTCCTCTAATCGGTTTAAAGTACGAGCTCTCAGCCCGTTCAAGGCCGTCAATCGCATCGGAACCCCTGACGGCCATGTAAGAAGTGACACCGAGCTCTCCGCTGCTGCTCAAGTCCAAGCCGATGAATGACTGCAGGCCGCGTGTCTGATCCAACGCCTTCGATGCGCTCCCACCCATCCCCGAGGCCAGACCCTCGAGGGCGCGGAGAAAGCTAGCGCCGTAGGCGCCCCGACCACGCGCCTCCATGAAGTCGACGACCGCTTTCGCCGTGGACAGCTCGTCGCGCCCGTAGCTGCGCACGGGGATGTTGAACTTCACCTTGGGCAGCGCCTGGCCCTTAGCCACGTCAAAATAGTAGACGAAGCCGGGCGTGTGAGCGGGTGGCGGGGTCTTGGTGCCGTTGGAGCTGCCGCTCGAGCGGCGCCTGCTCGTGCCGGGTCCAGTTCCGGGGGCCGCGGAGGCGGTCTCGGCGAGAAGCGCCTTCCGGTGGTACGTCTGCTCGATCTCGGCGTCGTCGGGGAAGTCTTCGGGCACGGCCAGCACGGCGTAGAGCAGCTCGCGGATGTCGCGCAACTGCTTCTCGACCAGATCGCCCGAGAAGCGCCCGCCCAGGGTCATGACGGCCCGCACGGAGGCGAAGCTCGTGCGCGGGGTGTTCATGTATAGCTTCAGCCGCGATTTCTCTGGCGACACGCAGTCGACGGCCAGACTGAAGGGCCTCAGGGGTTGACCGTGCGGGTTTGAGCTCAAGAAATCCTGGAATGCGCCCAGAGCCCCTTCCGTGCCCATTTCCCCCTTTTCTGAAAGAAGGGGCTGCATCGCGGCGATCCAATCTTCAAGGGGCATGAATCCGGGCTGATTGAGCTTGCGGCCCTGGAAGTACGTCTTGAACGCCATGCCGTTGGCCCCGAAATCAACACCGATGCCGGTGCTCGTGGTGAGCTTCGCGCCAGCAGCGTCTTCCTGTGCCAGCTTGGTGTTGTCATGGTCGAACAGGGTGGAGAAGAAGTGGTTGGTCCATTCCAGGTTGGTTTCGGGGAACGCCTGGGACAGCTGGTGCAGGGCTTGCCGAGTGGCCTGCTGGTTCAGAGGGTCCAGCTCAGTTCCAGCGTGCTCTCCAATAGGCTCCATGGCGTAGCGAATGGCGGGGCGACCCCGAGACGTGTTCCATTTCCATGAGTACTCGATTGGGGTGCCGTCTGCCTGCAGCAACGACTTCCACCGTCCAGGGATCACGCCGTCTACCCCTGGTTTGGGGCCCATGCGAGGTATCACCCAATGGTAGTGAAAGGTCAGGGCGGCGTACTGCTCTCCTACGGAGGCTCCCGCTTCCTCGAGCATGACGGCGAGATGGCGCCCTGTGAGCATCCACCAGAAGTCACAGTCTGCTGTTCGTGGAGGCAGACACTGCACGAGCCTCTTCCATATTTGGAGGTCAATCGCATGAGAGCCATTCTGCTTCGCAGCGACAGTGCCGTTTGATTCTTTCACAGCTCCCATCGTGGTGGAGTGTCCGTTAGGACGGGTAGATGCATCGTTAGCAGTCATTTTCTTGGGTGATGGTTATAGCAAAATTGGAATGAGATATCAGCCATTGAGAGCTAGTGTTTCGTTTTTCTCTCATGAGGCGTGTCATTTAAAGTACGGAATGGATCTTTTTGGAACACTCCTACGCACCTGCATCTGATGCTTTTTTGTCGGTTTCTCGGACGCCACAAGTCTTGGGCGTGAGCCTCTGCATCTTGGCGATCTCTTCGATCAACTTCACCGAGTACCGAACTCCGAAAACACGATACCATCCCTTTTTCGGGAATCATAACGGTATGGAGGCTGATTTTTGGGAATATACGACCGGCGCCTGAGATGGCGACCCGAAAATCGTAGAATCGACGAGGTATTAATTTCTTGCATTACGTGTCATGCCCTGTATGATAATGTTGGTCTGACTTACCGCAGTTTTCGATGCATTATCAAATCCATTTCTCAATCTGACGCACTTACAACATCGTCAAGGCACCTCCTCGTCAACATTATTCCATCATGGCAGCCAAGAAGCCATCCATTTCAGTCCACGTCAAGCTGACCATCGACCCATCCAAGACCGGAGAGTTCCTACGTGCTCTACGTCCTACTTTCGAGGAAATTTCCGCCGACCCTCTCAACACGTTCATCGAGATATACCGGGATGATAAGAATCCTGGAGTCTTCAAGCTAGTGGAAAATTGGGATGTCACTCCAGAGTACATGCTGAATGTGAGAGATGGTCCCCGGGAACATATCAGACGGTCTATAAGTGAATTAATGTAGGGCAATTTAGGTTCAAACTAAAAAGGATTTCTACAAAACGTATTACGCAGCCATCCAGCATATTCTTGTTAGGCACCCGGAGCCTGAAATCTTCAGTCGTATGCCCGACAATGCCTGGGTCAGCGTTGCTAAAGATAGTTATCCTGACAGGTGTTAGACATGGTTAAAAAAGAGGATGGGATTGGATTGAGGGGGCACATGCATGTACTATAAACTCTAGCAAATATGGTGTGTAGCTGAATGTCTCAGTTGAGCTTACATGACATGTCACTTCGGGAATGTGACCGCATTTGTCCGAATGCCGGCCTTATACCAGCCCTCGGACATTTCGGTTATCAAAAAACTCCGCCCCATCCCTTTTGAACAAAGCCAACGATCCCCTTCAAAGCCAAGCACCAAGACCACCATAGATTCCACATTTCCTTTGTGTTAATTATTTACTTAATAGCTTCGATAGCAACCTTATCTTGTCCTGCCAAGCAATATCTCAAGTCAGGGTTAAATTCATCCCTAGCTATATCTAAGCTTTTACCATGGGATTTATACGCAGCCAATTGATAGAGACTGGGAAACTCCCGTACCCCAGCACGCCATATTCCGGGCAAACAATCGTTATAACCGGCAGCAACACCGGCCTGGGCAAAGAAGCGGCCCGCCACTATGCCCGGCTTGGCGCGAAGAGATTGATTTTGGCCGTCCGCAATCTTGAAAAGGGAGAAGCGGCCAAGAAAGACATCGCCACCACGGCCGCCGCAGGCGTGGAGATTCAGGTCTGGGAGATCGATATGGCGCAGTCCTCAAGCATAAAGGCCTTCGCCGCCCGACTTGAAAGTGAGCTTGATCGTGTCGATATCTTTCATGCCAACGCGGGTTTGGTCTCGGCGACTTACAAGGAAGTCCAAGGCTTCGGAGCGAAGGGAGTGGAGATGAATATCGCCGTCAACTACATCGCGACCCACCTGCTCGTCGCGCTCGTGCTGCCCAAGCTGAAGTCCACGGCGGCCGAGCATTCCATTCGGCCCACGCTCGTCATCACCAGCTCGGGGGCTCACCGACACACGCAGTTTCCCCAAAAGCCGGAGCCCAACCTCCTCGAGCTGGTGAACAACAACAGAGAAGACAGCCCGCACTGGAAGGAACAGTATCCCCTCTCCAAGCTCCTCGGCGTCTTCGCCCTCCGCAGCATCGCGGAGGAGTACCCCGAGTACCCCGTGACCATCAACGCCGTGAGCCCCGGCCTGTGCCACTCCGATCTTTCGCGCGAGGCCAAGGGCCTGCAGAAGGTGGCCTTCGGGTTGATGAAGACCGTGCTGGCCAGGACGACGGAGGAAGGTAGCAGGACTTTGGTTTCGGCGGGGATCGCGGGCCCAGAGTCGCACGGTCACTACCTCGAAGACTGCAAGGTGGGAGAGCCCTCCGAGGTGGTGACTCAGAACCCGGATGTAGGAAAGCGCTTGTGGGTTGAGTTGAAAGCAAAGCTGGAGGAGATCCAACCCGGAGTGACGGACAACTTTTGAGTTAGACATACACACACACACTAGGGGTTTGTTCTTTGGTGCGGGAAACACGGGCGAAGACACTAATTTTATAATGCCCTCGTTTTTAGCGAATGAATAAAATGAATAAGTGAAACGAAGGGTTCTCTTGTCGCTGAAAAAAAAGCACCCAGATTCTCTCAGTCGCCCGATTAGAAAATGCTTTTTCCTATTACGACTTGAGTCCTTTAAAGGCTAGGTAAATAGGTCTGCCAAGGCTGCGTAGGCTGCAAATTCTATATGGCTACTATAAGGCTTATAAAAACGAGGGCTTTCTTGCTCCTGAATCAAAGGGCCCTCTAGTAAGGGAGAGGAGGCACTTTTTATGGAGCAGGATTACAAGGGGTCTGAAAGTTGTTGACCGGGTCCTTGAATCCGGGCGCTTTGAGCTGCGGAAGGGCCGACACTATATATAGCAGGGGGCGTGTAGATCAAAATAGGATACCGGTCGGAGTGGGACAACAGCTCCGTGTTCTGCCAAAACGGTTCTAAAGGTGGATCCATAGCCGTGGCCAAAACGGGGCAACGGCGGACAGCCGGAGAAACTGAGATCTTAGTCAGCAGAGACACCCGTGTAGTAGTCGGCGAGTTTGCAATCATACGCGGGTACATCTGCCGTATCGTCGGTGTAAGTTCAGCTGGCCGCCTTTCCATACCGATATTAGCCTGACATGCCTATAGTATTAAAAGCGAATTAGGCCACCGCTGTATAGCAACCTTATTGTTTGAATAATAATAAGCTTGCATATTTATGTCCGTAAAACTACTCCGACAGTGGAGCTTAATCAACATGCTCGAAATATAATCTGAGTTAGAATCGGCAATGATTGATGAGAGAAAATGTTCGAGATGTGATTTGGTAACAGTACAATACGCTGTAGTTGTTTTAATCACTAAAAAGGTATTAAACAATGGCCCAGAATTATCTTGAGTGAGTACATGGTAAAAAAGCTTTGCGGGTTCTCAGACTCTAATTATTCACTAACCCTCACTAATACACAGCCACAGAATTTTTAATAACACAGCCTAGTCCGTTTATTGGAAAAATAGTTGAAGTTAAATATCACATCTTCGAAATTCATCTGAAATATCTACAGGCCCCTTTTGAAATGAGCTTCGTGAGCTTGCTGCAACTTCTTCAAATTGAACCACTTCCAGAGCGTCAAGTTCTGTGATACAGTCAGATACGTACAAGAAATTGCAAGTAGTATCTTTTACCCAAACAGTGCGCCAGCCAAAGATGTCATATAAACGTGTCCACCTCGTGTAGCTACCATGCCAGAACCACGCTTGCGGCAATGGGCTCAGGCTCTGGGTCACCAGGTTGACCGCGTACTTGAACCGGTCGGTTGCACCCTCTGACCCTCAATCAGTCATATGAGCTCTATCGGTCCACTGCTTGGATATAAAAGAACCTACTTACGCGGCACACGCGTGACATGCCGGTGGAATTCCTCCGCAAGAGGCGCATAGTAGGATCCTGGCAGACTGTCAGAAACTCTTGAATCCAGCATGGTTTGAGTGCAGTACAAACCTTTCGGCAGGCGTCTATGTGCGTCGTTCTAGGGTGTTTGTGCTGACTTCTCCGGAGATGATCTAGAGATTATTAACACCAATCGATGGCGGCTTGACAGGTGATGGCTATTCAGCCAACACGCACCGTGGTTACTCTGACACTACAATTTCGAGTCTATCAGCGACCGAAGGCAGTCACAGCCTTAAGCAAAATGCGACCCCCTTCAATGGATCCATTTTAACGCGAAGAGTGTTACCCCAATGATGGAGACCTGCCTTCGTAGCATTATAGGACGCTAGGGACCCTCTGATCAGCAAGACAACTCATCTTCAACAGCACTGTGAAGTTCATGGTCTTTGTGACGTTCAGTTCTGATCCAGGTCTGGAAGCGCTGGGTCGTGAAAGATTGCTTAGAGACAGACTTTGATATGGCGTTTCCTTCTACTTACACGGCACTATTTCATGCCTCATCTTGTTCTAGAAAGATGGGTCAAAAGTATGCCCGATTGATGGAATATGATGAATACGATGGTTTGATATCATGGTTCCAACGAGCCGCATGAGATGACTGTGCATTGCAAGTCCGGAGCTGGCTGGAGTGGTGGTGGAGGTGTTTTTTTCTTTCATTCATATTTTTTCTCTTTTGGGTCAGCCGAGCCGAGTGCTATTATATTTGTGGTGCGTTGTGATGGAGTTTATTTAACCGTTCCACACCTCCACTCTATTTCGGACTCGCAAGCTCCCCCTTCACCCACTATGCATAGTAAGTCCGTGGCGGAACTATGTATGCGCTGCTGCTGCTGTGCCATCACACATGCGCTTACGGACTTCCTATCACGAATCTCAGCATTTGGGTATTTCGTCAAGTTCCAAACCGACTTGTTCGTTCCCCTCTGCCCATGTCTTGGATCATCTTGATTGTGTTCTTCGGGCCCTGGTATTGCTTGGCCTTGAAGACAAATTCAACTGTGCCGAGGATATAACCCTGATAGCCCGTATGATCACATCCAGGATAATATACAATGTAGGTACTGCAGGTAGTATTAATCAATGGCACAAACAATTTCGTTTCCCTTAGTATCCTTACGTCGTGGCACTCTCAGTACCCACGTCCACGCCTGAGAAACTCATCATGTCGCTACGGACAGCGTCAGGCCCCTTTTCCTTTGGTGTTGCTACATTTCTATTGATAGTACTCTGGCAGCTGAACAAGGTCGGGCGGAGACCTAAGGACTATCCGCCTGGGCCACCCACATTACCTATCATCGGTAACCTTCATCAGATACCGAGAGAGAGACGTTACGTACAGTTTGAGAAGTGGGCGAGAGAGTACGGACCTATTTACTCACTGATGCTTGGAACCAAAGTCATAATAGTACTGAATTTGGATCTGGCGATTAAGGACTTGGTAGACAAGCGAGGTACTATCTATTCATCTAGGCCAGATGCCTATATTGCCCAGGACATATCAAGTGGTGGACTGAGGGTCCTCTTCATGGTAAGTATTCATTGATGAACTAGCCCGTCCACGATAAACACGCGGACTGGTCTAACATAATAACTAAACCGCAGCCAAACTCACCCAACAACGCGTGGAAAATGGTCCGCAGGTTTCTCCACCAGATTCTGAACGTGTTCGCAGCAAGGACATATATACCTTATCAGGATCTTGAGAGCAAAGCAATGTTCCTTGGAGTTTTGGAGAACCCCAATGATTTTGTCGACCACTTACGTCGCTATAATTACGGCGTCGCTCACGACCCAACTGACCTTTGGTACGTCAATCGGAAGCTCTGATTACCCCTTTCCAGTCCGTTACAGAAGCTGCGTTTCCCTTTTTGGCTCCACTAATACTCACCGCTTCTGAGACCTGACTCTACCAGCTTATGTCTTGACTACGAAGAAAATATACTGACTCTGGTTGGTGGACAGGGTTCCGTACTACAAGCATTTGACGTGCGTCATTGAAATGACAAACCAGTGTTTCTACACGCTGACAAGGTACCCAGATCTTTCACCACAGTTCCGAGCTCATTGCTTCAAGGGTATGTTATGTGTTATATCCGATTCAAGGATCAGCATTAATCGATTTTGCCCAGCGATTGAAATCGATCGATGCTGACCATTGATCCGATTGCTGAGGTGAAGGATACTGATACCTTCGTTCCAATAGACAGCCGCAATGTTGGCCCTAGTCCCAGGTAAGCTGCTGGAGTCTTTTACCCCCCTTTTAGCATGTCTCAGAGACACGAATTGCTTCAATGGGCATATTCTGCTCTTGCAACTCCTGCAAGCTCCCGAACCCCCGAGCAATTCTTACTATAAGTGGAAATTATTGACTCCAGTGTTGTATATAGTCTTCCGTCAGCTTCCGGATTTCTTACTCTCCATCAAAAGGATAGCAAAGGAGGTCTATCGAAAGGAAAGAAAGTTATTCCGGAATTATTTCCTGACCGCAAAGCAGCAACTTCGTAATGGGACTGCTAAGGTAAGACAGCCTGAGAAGCACACTCAAAGAGGTCTGTACGGTGGATCTCATTCAAATGCAAAAGCGAGAAAGATTTTCTGACGACCTCGCCACCTACATTAGTGGCTCAGGGTCTGAGACAACAGCAAGCACTCTCGTCGGATTCGTCCGAGCGATGATCATTTTCCCTGAAGTAGCCAAAGCAGCCCAAGCGGAAATCGATAGGATCTGTGGAGATCATTTCCCTGATCTAGACGACGTACCTCACTTGCCGTATATTCGGGCGTGTGCCAAGGAAAGTCTCCTATGGATGCCAGGGTTCCAAGGTTCTTGTTGGGTGTACCACATGCGGTTACCCGAGATGATACATACGTGTATCTAGTATATCGCATTACTAAGGATGCGATAGTTATTTTGAATGTTTGGTGGGTTCAAGTCATCAGATCTGCCGTTACTCTACGGATTCCGAGACCAGTAGAACTGACGCGTGAGGCTAGGGCCGTACATAACGATCCCACGCGGCACCCAGACCGGCGGAGATTCGAGCCCCTGCGCTATATAGATGACCACCAGACGTCCGTCGATGCGGCAAACAATCCAGATGCCACCAAACGAGACCATTTCGTCTTTGGCGCCGGTAGACGCAGATGTCAAGGTATGCATATCGCGGATAGGTCCATCTTTTTGGCGATATCTCGGCTGCTTTGGGCCTTTGACTTCAAGAGAGCCGTGGATTCTCAAACAAACGAAGAGAAAATTCCCGATATGGACGACCTCGCGGATAGAATCATGTCGCTTCCGAACCCATTTCCGGCAGATATAGTCCCGAGAAATTCTTATAAAGCGTAATGCGTAAGGGAAGAATGGGCCGAGGTGTCTAAGCTGCTCGATCAAGAGGCACAATGGAGAACGGCTCCAAAGGGTCTGGTCTGGGGAGACGTCTCTTACATGGAGAAAGTTATAAGGGGAGCAGAATTTAGGGAGGCCAAACACGGGTTGGTTTTTCGTAATAGGCTAATTAGCCCGTTTTTAATAAATACCTACCTATGGTTACGCCACAGCCTTTGCTAGCTCTAGCCACGGGTGCACCTAAAAGGTGTTGGATCTACGGAGTACTCCGTAGCCCTAGGCTGCAAGTGGTAACGAAGTACCTCGGATCTTACCCAGGTAGACCGAAGCAGGCCGGCCCAAGATCCGACCAAATTGCTGGCCGCAAAAAGGCGTCCGTGGCTGACAGCGTGTTAGCGACGGCCCTCTACGGTGGCATTCTCAACAACGCCCTTCTATCTACAGCTCAGGTCTGCGGTATGGGTAGCATCGCTGGCGAATTCTACCCCACCCATCTCAATACTACTGTCTCGATCCCTCAATTATACGCTTAACAGTAGAGTGGGCTCGTCGCCGGTGCTCCCTGCCCCGATCGCATTATGTCCCTCGCGTTACGAGCCTTGCGAGGCCGGACCCTCACTTCTCGGCCTACGCACCTCGTCTTTCGCCCAGAGCCGTTTCGGCTTGCTTCTTGGCGCTATGCTAGCTCGACTGCCGCTCTAGGTAAGCTACGGCCTGGCGAATCTTCTCCGCCCTGCAACCGTTCTTTCTAACATATAACTCCTCGCACCCTCCAGACGCCTCTACAAACGCCTCTGCCGGTCAGCCCTCTTTCCTTCGCCGTGCTGCCACCGTCTTCGCTCTCGGCATCGTTTTCACCTCTTTCAGCTTCGCAATGGCTGTTTCTCCCGCGGTTCCCACCGTCGCCGCCCTCATGGACCCGCCCACGGACGAGGAGTCGTTGGAGATGTACAAGCCGCAGACGGAGGAGGAGCGCGCGGTCGACGACTTCATAAAGAACCACCCCTTAGCTCAAGACTTACGAAATAGGGAGGGCTTCTCCGAGGCGCGGCCGCACATGAAGATCCCTGAGGGATACCGAACTCACCACCTAACGGGCGGGGCATTGTCGGGCCCGGGGCGCATTGTGGTGCCTCCGGTCGTTTTCGCCGAGGAGGGTGGCAAGTCGTTGATTGCCATATCGTATCTTGGCAACGAGTTGTGCGGTCACCCGGGGATCGTGCACGGCGGTCTGCTGGCGACGATGCTCGACGAGGGCCTTGCGCGGTGTTGCTTCGCTGCGCTCCCGCATAAGATGGGCATGACGGCCAATCTCAACATCAACTACCGAGCCCCGGCCCAGGCGGACAGCTATGTGGTCCTACGTGCGACGACCACCAAGGTTGAGGGACGCAAGGCGTGGGTTGAAGGTCGCATTGAGACCCTTGTTGGCGAGGGCGAAACGCCTGTAGTGCTCGCTGAGGCTACGGCATTGTTCGTGTCGCCAAAACAAGCTGCGGTTCGTGTTGATTCCATTCCACCATCTGTGTCAAAACTTCGGCGAATATCTATCTAACACCCATACAGGTAATGACGAACATATTCCCTACAAACTAGAAAGACCGAAGATACAGTATCATAGATTCGCGAGATGAATTGGGATAGAGGTGCATGCGTATAAAAATGCATTATACAGTATTGACGAGCGTACGCTGTTAGTAGAGCTGTTTTCCTTGGGATGTTGTATATATAGACATAGGGGAAGCGCATTAAGCTCGGAGTTTGGATCATACATTTTCGCTAATACTGGGGGGGCTATAGGGAACAGAGAGTACGTCTGTTACCTATTGGAATATGTACACTGGAACTGTTGCCATCGAAGAATTAACAGATTAACTGCAAGGTTTCGTCACCGTACCGGCACATCTAGAAAACAGAGTCTCAGATTCAAGAAATAACTAACTGACTACCTTTGTGGTCTGTATGCATCAACCTCATATCCGATATTTTCGAATTACGTACCCAGACCCGACTTACCTAACCGGAAGATGGACCTAGATAATTGCGTAATGTAGCACGAATACTGCGGTCTTCGTCTTACAACACCGACCACCAAAATCAACGGAGTTCTATTTGCGGCAGGACCCGGTCTACAGAGTCAGGGGTCCCACCGGCAGTCGAGCCTGGCGCATTTTTAGCTCAGCTCGTTCTGGTCCAGGACATTAACACGAAACAACATTACCAATCCCAATACTACCTTCCTTCTCTTCAAGTATTAGAACATCTCTTTACCAAAAGGCGCAATTGAATTTCTTCTTTCTCTCTGTATATTCAACTGGTTTGATTAGAACATTATGGCGACGTAAGTATTATTCCCTATTTCCGTCTCGTGGAGTTTGGTTGGCTGGATCAAGATAATTAATTAATCAATCGCATTTGCTTTGTGCCCCTCCCCCGCCATCGGATGTTCTCCGCGTTGTCGCCGAACACCACCATCGCATCTGAGGTCAAGTGACAGAAAGCCGCGACAAACATGGCTCCAAGTTAAGAAGGAATACCGGATCTAGGAGTGCTGTCTTCGGCGCGTCATGATTACTCACTTGGGTCGGTCGACTCAGCTAGACGCTCAAGCGACTGCGCGACAACCGCAATCTATTTCCCCTCTCTAGCCTCCCCATGCCCATTTCTTGATAATACGAGGGGACAACTTAAATACGTCACGCCCTTAAAATGCCGGCGTGTGATAAATTTTATTTTTATTTATTTGTTATGTTTTTTATTAAAATGGAGGAGGCCAATCGGATTAGATAGGGAGATATAACTAACAAGCGCCCATCCGCGAAAAACAGCAACATCACCTGGCACCCGTCCCTCTCGCGCGCCGAGCGCAACGACCTGCGGAAGCAGCAGGGCTTCACGCTGTGGTTCACGGGGCTGTCGGCCTCGGGCAAGTCGACGGTGGCGACAGCGCTGGAGCAGCACTTGCTGCACCTTGGGCTCGCCGCGTACCGCCTCGACGGCGACAACGTGCGCTTCGGCCTCAACAAGGACCTCGGCTTCTCCGATAAGGACCGCACCGAGAACATCCGGCGGATTGGCGAGGTACGTTGTTGAATGGATGGCCGAACGTCTAATCTCTTTTCTTTTCTTTTCCTTTCTTTTCCCCTCTCTTTCTTCATCGCTATTACACGCCCTATTTCGACAGCGCGGAGTGGGCGGGCCTCCTCTTTCGAGCGTGGTCTGTTCCGTATTCCGCGAATTTCGGTCTTAGACCCATCCATGGGGCTTGCAATTTTCTTGAGGCATTATCACGCGAGGCAAGACGGGAAAGAAGCAAAGTTTCGGAAAAGACAAACATGGTGGAAAGACGGACGTAATAATCCGCGTCATAATACCGAAGCAGGATCATCTCACGGAGGAAGGGCGCGAAGATACCGAAGCGGGAAAGAGAAAGGAAAAGGAGATTCACTAACGTGCCCCCCCCTTATAAATACAGGTCGCCAAGCTCTTCGCCGACTCCGCGACCATCGCCCTGACGTCCTTCATCTCGCCGTTCAAGGCCGACCGCGATCTCGCGCGCGCCCTGCACGCCGCCAAGACCGCCGGGTCGACCGACGAGCCCATCCCCTTCATCGAGGTCTACGTCGAGGTCCCCATCGAGGTGGCCGAGCAGCGCGACCCCAAGGGCCTGTACAAGAAGGCACGTGCGGGCGAGATCAAGGAGTTCACGGGCATCAGCTCGCCCTACGAGGCCCCCGAGAACCCCGAGATCACCATCCGCACGGCCGAGAAGTCCGTCGAGGAGTGCGTCGTCGACATCGTCGCCTGGCTGGAGGCTAAGGGACTGATCCCCGCCTCCAAGTGAGAACAAAGTCATTCATTATACGGAGATAGATTCCTCAAAGCTCTCATGAATAGACTTCATTTCATTAGTTCCGAGAGGATGTTTCTCCGGTCTCTATGGTGCTTCAATGAAGCTGTCTCTACTACTGCTTTGATTTGGGATATAATGATGATTGATCTGCCGGTGATGGGCAAGCCTTCTTAGACCGAAAAGGGTATGTGTCCTGCTCGTTGCACTACAGTTCGAACTCGTAATAGACGTAGGCCGTGTACTCGTTTCCTTCGCCATGACCCCCTACACCCGCCGCTGCCATTTCCGATGTCAAAGCAGCGTCATCCTTGGTTATTTTGCCTCGCTTATCTCTGCCAACTGCATTGCCGCCAAGGTATGAGTATGCCGTATCTAGTGCTGTCTTGACCTTCTTAATAAGTTTAGGGTTTGTCTGTCGTGTTTTAATTAGCATATATTCTACGTCCAGACACTGGGGGCAGAGAGGGCTCACCTGCACAAGAGCAGACACGAAATCGAGGGGGAGGCCGTAACGTAGGACAGACTCGACGAAGACTCGGAGGGCCATGACGTGGACCCAAATCATAACGCTCTCGCTCCAACCGGTGTGAACCATGCGCAAAGCCTCACCGCGGACTTTCTTCTCCTCGCGAGACACGCGCTCAAGCTCCCGCTTCTCTTCTTCCTTGCCGCCCTCGACGTGCTTGTACTGGCGCGGCGTCCATTTTTGCTCACGGCACTTCTGCTGGAACTCGGCCCCGTTCCTTTTGAATGTTGTTACTGCATACAAGATAAACTCGTCATCGTGTGCAACTTCCTCGGCCGACCGGGGAACGACCCGCTCTGTTAGCGTCTCGTAGCTCTTGATGAAGTCTTTTCGCAGATTTGTCGGCACTGCGATCAGGTGTGTCTCGAGGTACTCGGAGTCTTGGACTAGAGACTTGGGGTCGACAATGGGTGTGAGCGACTTCGTAGCAAGGTTGCCACTAATTTGTTGCAACAGAGTAGTTAGCTTCACTGACCACATGGGCTTCGGTAATGAGTCGGACCGCCCTACATTTGTTTTCTCTGCAGGGTCGCAAAGTTTGTCTTTACTTGGTTGTATTGGCTGAGCTTGCCCTTGACGTCGTTGTCTGCTGTGACCAGGTCCTGTTGGTACACGGGTCTCCATTAGTTTTCAGGTCCGCCAACAGAGTGCAGGTACGAGAGGAGAGAGCGGGGTCTTAAGATTCAATGGAGGCCCAGCGGTACCTTTTGTAAGCGGCTGACAAGTTCGCCGACTGGTAAATCTGCCCTATAACGGACCTTATTCCAGACGAAGGAGCGAAGGTACTGATCGGTCGGTTCTACGACACAAAGTCAACGAATGTATAGCGGAGCGATTCGGGGTGGGCTCTGTACTATCGTTGACAACCTTCCGCTCATCGGCCTTTTTATCATCTCCATCGTATAGCGTGCGCAAGGAGTCGCCAACCTTGGCCACTAAGGCCTGGCAGGCTGAATCGAGCTTGACGAGGTCATCTGCCTGCTGGACGAGGGCATCCAAGGTGCCTATTTTGAAGTTTGGGATGCTGAAGGGTACAACGGAGCCATTGTCGGCAACGGTGGCTTTTAGAGAGTCAAGGGTGGAAGGGAGCGAGACGAGGGCGTAGTTGGCCATTGTTGCGGACGTTGGAGAGCCGTCGAAGAACAACTTGGGAAGATGTTACAATGACGTCTCAGCACGGAGCTGGGAGCTGGGAGCTGGGAGCTGGAAGCTAGGGGCGCAAGGTGTACCGTACCGTGTGTAGCCCGGACATGCGCGGTGCCGGTCTTCCCCCACTACCTACTACCTACCTACAGGTCAACAGGATGATAATTCTTTGGCGCCGCGCTAAATTCTAAAAAAGCAAGAGTACTGTTAATCGGCGAGGCTGTTATACAATTTAGGTAAAGATTTAGCGGTTGATCAGTCTCGGAGCGGTTTTGCCACCAAACTACCCCTTGTTCGTCAAGTAGCTCTAGAAGATTTCCTCACTAGAAAAGCCCTGCCAGTACAAGCCCCTAGCGTGGCGCCAAAGAATTATCATCCTGTTGACCTGTAGGTAGGTACTAACTTAAACCAAGAACAACAACACATGGATGGGGTTATGCTAATAACGATGAATCTGCTGGGAATGGATCAACCGAAACCAATCTACCTCGAACAACTGACACGGTAAATGTCGATATAGTTTAAGTTGGTCTCACTTTATGGGCCATTGCCATTTGGCCAAGTTGGTAGGTGCTTAACTTAGCACTTACTTGGTATTCATGCGATTGACTGCCTCAAGGTATACTTAGAACTGTATGTAGGTAGAAGATCTACGACCAGTCAGAAGGCGATATGACGCCGAACTGGAGAAGGTGCAGCAAAAGTAGCAAGCAACCGCCAGCCATCGTCCATCGTGCCCTCCCCGACGGACCTGAGATGGCGCACTAATCCTGATCGGTCGCTTGTCAACCCTACAACCGCCTCTTATTTGCCGTGGTTCTACGCTACCTCCCAATCGCCATACGAGTGTAACCCAAAAGCCTGAGTCAATCCAGTGAATGCCGTCAATCCTGCTATTTCAGTGCTGTGAAGGGAGTAGCCAGTCCAGCTGGCAGCTGCAGTAGTCTCCTTTGGGTGGTGCAGGCGGACAAGAGAGAACACTAGACCAGAACGACGGAACAAGAGAGAATTAATCGCCGTCGCCGCGCGCACTCCGCACTCACCCACCACCACAACAACACCACTGTCACTACAACTACCACCGCCAACCTGCAGACTGCTTCTTAGGTATATTTTACGAGTAAGCAGGTACCTATTACCACCGATATCTACATTGCTACTACAAGCATCCGTGCCAGCGCCGTCCGAGTGTCTCCTCTCAGCACGCTCGCCTTTCTCCCCTTAGTCTACAACATCAGCGTCGCACCGAACCGCGTCCGCTCGTCGACGTCGTAGTCCTGTGAAGAGGGCCGGCCATCGTCCCGCCACCCTGAAAGTCAATCCATCCCAGCCTCTGTTTTGTGTCGGTTCCGCGTGGTGTAGCTGAATCCACGTTCGGAACCCGTCGTCTGTTCAGCGTCGCGAAGCCTCGAGCCAGTCACTCGTCTGAGACCCTTTAGACCGCCTCGCCCGCACACGCCGTCATCCCTACATACCTTTTGTGTCTCTCGCCCGCGCGCCCGGCCATATTGCCATGATTTGCAAGTGATTTTCGGGTACGTTTTGTGTTCTGCCACGAGCATGGGCCCCGGCCTCTCGACAGATGCCCACTTCAGGACTACGACAACGAGCCGCGCACGCTAGACGACCGTATTCTCCTCTACCACATCTGATCATTGCCATGGTCGTCGTTGCCCAGACCAATGGCTACCGCTTCTAGTAAGCCGTGATATTATCCCGCATTCTCACCGTGCTCTTTTTGCTGGTTGTTGACATGTTTGCGCGACAGGCCAACCACCCGCCAATTCGGCCAACGCACCGACTACGGGTGCTGTGAGGCCCACAAGCGCCGGTGTTCCATCACTGTCCGAATCGCCTACCGTGCTTGCTCCTTCGCTTTCGGTGCCCAGTGCTGTGACGAACGGTGTTGCCAATGGCCCCCCAAACCCTATTGGGCTCCCCCTGGATGGCTCTCCAGGGGCAGAGATGAGGATATACCCTCGGGATGGACGCGTAAGGAATCCTGTCCCTAGCAAGCTGAAGAATGTGAACGAGCAGATGAAGGGGAATTTCGGTGTCATGCACATGGATGTGGCCAGCCACCGCGCAAGTGAAGGCAGAGATGCTGCTGCGAAGCGCACAAGCGAAAGTACGGCTTTGCAGGCCAAATTGGCCCAAACTGACGCCTACGTATCGCACCAACGGAGAGCAAACTATCCACGGCCACCTGGCCTAAAACAATTCAGCTCACCCAAACCGTCTGCCGAGCCAGTCGTCGACCCTGGCCCACCGCGACCCTTGACAACTGCAGAGACCAAAACTGAGCAGGCCCGGCTCTTGACACTTCTGCGGACATTGCCTCATCATACTGTGGTCGACCAACTCTGTAAGGGCCTCGCTTTCTTTGGCGGAATACCCGACGCACCGCCTCCAGCAGATGGCAAGTTTCCCGAGAGCGCCGAAGCCAACGGTTCAGGATCTCTATTTGTTGGTTGGATAGCAGAGATATTTCCAGACCTGGACAATCCGCGTCCGAGGCACGTAGAAGACCCAACAGCTCAGACTGCTAGCCTGAAACGACCAAGAGGCAGGCCCAAAGGCAGCAAGGCTACCAAGTCTCGAAGTGACAAAGGCCTCAAGAAAAGCTCGCAGAAGGCCAGCAAAGGGGCGGAGGATCAAACACAGGACCCTCAAGATGACAGTTGGGTCGACGTCGACGACAGCGTCTTGGAGTTGAACGACAATGGAGATCTAGTTGAGGCTATGGCAGCCTTACGAGATGCCCCGAGCACGCCAACGGGACTGAATGGTGGCCGTATCCCTACTGCTACGCCTGGAACGAGCTCTGCCGCTGGTTTTCGATCCATTAACGATACTGGCCTCGCTCCTAATTCTAGCGCCAAAAAACGTGGACGGCCGAAAGGATCCAAGAATCGGCCCAAGGATAAATCCGCCTTGCAGTCAATCCCACCACCAAAGGTGACTCCGGTACCTGTACCGATTCCTATGCTCGATACCCAGCCCAAAAACAAGACCAATTCGGCCAAGTCAAAGCCGACTAAGAACCGGCCCAAACCTGCCGCCGAGGCTCCAAATGACATCAACACCACTAACATCCCTAAGCAGCAGCAACAGCAACGTGCAGATCTCAATGTAGCCTCAGACCTCCCTTCTTCGGTTCAGGCGCCAGCGCCAGCCTTGCGCTTTGCAGATGACTTCACCACCCCAAGCGTTAATGGGACTACTACCACGCATAATCACGAGAGTCATCCACCCGCACAAAATAAAATGCCCACTCTGCCGTCACCAGTAAGCCAAGTCAAGGCTTCGACTGTAACAGCAAAGAAACGTAAAAGACCGACTGGAAACACCACGACTCAAATTGAAAGCACAGCTCCTCCTGGAGGGGCGCCTTCGAGCTCTCAGCATGGACAGCCAAATGCCATGCAAGTAACCCCGTCTACACAGCTCCAAAATCAGCCTAGTCAGCCCATACATCAACCCACCCCAAGCAATGCCGTTCCACCAGCCAAACGTGCACGCAAGTCTCAAGAGTCGTCTTCAACCGCCACGGCCAGACGGCCGACTCCTAATAGCATCAGCCAGAAAGCATCCAATCCACCTGCGTCTATTGTTGCCGAAACCGCGCACCAGCCTAATTCTGGAGATAGTGTGACTCAGAGTCATCCTCCAGCTGAAGGGCTCGAAGCACATTTCGCTGCAATGCAAAGCCACACCGATCAAATGCAGAGTTACAGTAATAGTCGTCCACAGCATAAACAACCTCACTCCACTAGTTCCATGGGTTCTACAGTATCACCTGCGCCAGCAGCAGCTCCAACCTCTGCGAGCGGTCTAGATGCCCACTACGAACAGTTTACGGCTCTACAGAACTTATCTGACAGTTCAAGACAAACCACCACGGGAAGACAGAAGCAGCAGCAACCGAATCAGACAGCGTCGCCGATCCCTACTCAGCCATCGAAGTTACCTCAGATGTCGGCCACGTTAACCTCTCAGCAACAATCCCGAGCACCTCAAAACTACTATTCCCATGGCCAGGGGCTTGGGTCTTCGTACAATGCGCAACCGCAGTCGTCGTACTCAACCACGCAACGCCCCCAACAGCACCTCTCAAGCGCCTCACCTAGCGCAGGTCTTGTTCAACACGTTACGAATTCCCCACAATTCAGTGCGCAGTCAAACTCTCCTCTCATGCAGACGGAAAGTAACTATCGTGGGTCACCCTCGCTAATCCATAACAATGCCGCGTTTGCAACGCGTCGGACACCCTCGGCATCGCCTCTCGACAGCAGTACATACCGCCCCAACAACGCAACAAATCACGGAGTCGCAAACCATTCACCACATTTTGGCGCGCGGCAGACATCAGCCTCCGCGACAACGCACAACACTTCACATTCAGGTCTTTCATCCACTTTCCACACGTTCTCCGACTCGAGCTTGTTCGATATAAGTCTTGATTCTAACGGCAACCACGGTAATATGGGTATCGGGGGGACCTCATACGCTCTGAATAGCGGTGCTGTACCTCAACAGCAGCGCTCATCGAGCTCGAACGCTGCGCCCTTATATTCGTCCTCCGGTATGAATAGTAATTACCTAGGTTCGGCCAACATAGGCCGCACAGGCCAGCAAAACCGATGGGCTTCGTGAAACTAAAACCATCTTGATTATGACAGAGATTTCCATTGTTGAGTAAAATGCGTGGCGTAAGGGAAGCGGGAAACAATGGGTTTGACTTTTGAACACTTGCGAATTCATATTCACTTCTTCCATGACATGCGGCGTTTCTCGGTGGATTTTCACGAAAGATGAATGGAAGAAATATGGAAAGACAACGAGTCAAATGCGCGGGACTTTTTTAAGGGACCCGTGGGGGGAAACATCATGGTTTCTTAATCCATGATTGTCGATGATTGGTCGAATGATTCGAGTACAAACTCGAAAAGCATGAGAAAAAGAAATAAGGAGCAAATAGAAAAGGAACGGAACGGGAAGGTTAGGGAAGGGAAAGGATGGGTTGTGGTTCTTACGTTTTTCTTCTCTTCGATTCTCTACCAAGCACGACATTGTCTTGAGGGTTCCATTTCCCAATTCATCTTCCTCTTCGTTTTTCTTTCCTCGAATCTGTATTTCGATGACTCTTCACCCATTTGCGCATATTTCTACGCTACATTTGTAGCTTCACACCGCGTGTGTGTATGTGTGTGTATGCTTGTCTACTTATGGTATGGGTTTGATTTGTGTGTCGCGAGACAGAAGCAGGCGAGACCCTGGTACCGAGTCGAGATAAATAATGAGGCGTTAGAATATACCACTTCCATTGCTAGGCACCAATTCCCAGCTTCATCTCATTTAAGCTTACTCTGGGTTGATACTGGACTATTATTTGCTTGTCTAGACAGACAACTAAAGGTAAATGGATACCGTAGACAGACACGTAGGCACACGCCAGGTATACACTATCACGGAGGAATATAGCTTCAACAATTTCCAGACGCCACTTGCGCTGGACTCGTCAGGGTGAGCGGATCATAACAGCGGTCACCTTAGATATGGACTTTCGACGTATCGAAATATCGAGACGCGACGATAGCACTACGAAAGAAATAGACTTGGTGCATAAAATTTCTGTTATCTGTACAGCATGCTCCGTAGGCAATAATGTGGGGTAGTTAAATACCTAGGTAATTTCATCAGAAAGTCATGTTGGAAAAGGGCGGGGGTCATGCGAAACATAGGGGGAGGACCCGATCAATAGTCAAATAATACGACTTCAAATGCAATAATAGATATTTATCTATACATCATTCCCAGGTGAGATACTCGTAAAGCGCTTTCGATGGGCGCCAAAAAATAATTTTTGGCATCGAGCCGCCTCACCCGGCCTCCTGATAGCGCCTTGCATACCCCATATGATGATGCCCTGTCCCGTTCCTTTCCATCCCGGGTCCGATTGGCACGGACCCGCCCGGAATGCCAATAAGAAAACGATGGTAACTGTTACACCGATATGGTCGTAGACAACATCAGCAACAAAAAGACAAAAGAAGATATATGCCCGTCCGGACGCTGCGATGGCCAAAGTGAAAACCTTTCACATCAGGTTCGCTCTCAACCCGTCGTCCCAAGTTCTCTCGAAGAACAAAACTTCGAAACCGAAAGAATTAAAAATACTCTTCTCAATATATGCAAGGCAAAATGTCCACCGACCCCAAAACGCCCGTAAATGCTTGAGGATATAGATAAGTCGGAGCGCGCATGTAGATAATGGATTCCCTAGTCCATCTATTCGATAGGGTCTTCTTCGATAGCCTCAAGAGGTGGCCGCACCGATTCTGGCGCTGTTCGGCCATATAGCCACTCATCCTCCTCGGCGGCACCATCCTCGCGAATCAGATCTAACAAGGCAGGTCCATTGCGTTTGATGTCCTGCGGCCGCCCGACGATGCCTCTCTCGAGGATAAGCGCCTCAGCCGTCGGGAGCCAAATGGAGTGTAGATCTGGCAGGTCAGGTAACAGCATTTGGAGCTGCTCCCGCGATAACGGCCCCATCGGCATTCCCTCCGACAAACTTGTGCCAAACACAAAGTCTCTCCAATAATTTGTCGAGGCGTCACTCCCGCGCCGGCCGTTGTCCGATCCCCGTCGCTCACGGCTATTAGTAGTTGAATCTATCGCAGTCCTTCCACCTTCGCTGACGTTTAAACTTGATTTCTTCCGCCTCAAGCCCATGAAGCCTCGACGTGGCTTTGGCGCATGCTCAAAAAGCTCATTACTGACAGACTGATACCATGTATCAACTTGAGTTCTTCTTTTGTTATAGCCTTTCACCTCCCAAAGCCGTTCTACTTGGCGAAGTCCACCAATACACAATGCTGCGACGTATACTTCATCCTCAGGCTTGTCTCTCAAATATCCCCTTATAGAGCGCTCAAAGCTGCCCACGTAGGAAGGAGGTCGCAGCCGTCGACAAAACGAAGATACAACTAAAGGAAACACTTGATGAACCTTTAGTAATGTTTGGTCGTCGTACATATTCATAACCTTCAATTCAATGGGATTTAGCGTGTATGGTTCATGCGTTAAACCGTGGCCGTGTTCCTTGATATACTCTAGATGTAGAGTCCGGTAGGTCTCGAAGAAATGGAATATTGTGAACAATAACGGAATGAGTCGCCGTCGCATTCGTTCGTATTGGGGGGCAAACTCATTGCGCTGGGCTTCCGTCGTTCGGAGAAAGATTTCCTTGGTCACTCTCTCACTTATTAAGATTGATAGCTTACTAGCAACATGCAGCCGATGCCATATACCGCACAAGTAATGCAGTTTCATTAAAGATGGCTCAGGCTCGGGGTATAAACGAATCGCGTATGCTGGAATATGGTGTTGTAGGTGGTATCGTGTTATGGCAGATTCGTTGTATGTGATCATAGCATGCCACGATCGTGAGGCGATACGCATGCTCAATATGTCCGATAGTGGTAAGGAAGCAATTATTTGTATTTTTAGCTCGTTGGGTAGATTCGCAAACAGCCGATCGAACGTGACACTGCTCATACGTTATTTAGCAACAATGATATCATAGGTTTATATTATATATCCCCGTACCTCTTTTTGCGGCAAGACTCGATGGATGAGTTTCGAATGTCATGCTCGACCGACGTCCGTGTAGGAAGAATTAGGCGGCCCAAGCCCCAGCGCTTTTCCGACTTCTGGTGATCATGTGTTATATGGTGATCCGGCAACCCCGGCCGTCCAACAGGGAGAAAGAATTCGGAGGATTGTGATGCATAGCCTTCATGGTGGGCAACAGCAGCATCTTGGGGTTGGTTTTTTGATGCAGGAACTTGTCGTAATTTCTCGAAATATCGCGGAGAGGCGAACTCGGTAATATGTGGAGGGTCCATGGCAATCGGATTGCGGCGGACGCCAATGGACCAACGCGCCTCAACGAGTAGGAGGACAGGCAGTGCCTCTAACGCCTGCGTGTCCTCGTCGGAACAGGTAACGCGACGGTGCTGTAGCTAACAATACCAACAAAAGACAATTGCATATCAATCATGTTGGTACATTAGTAACTCGAGGGCGACCTCTCGTAGCAAGGAAACATCGGCCTACGACTCTGGCGGCGCAACACAGGATCGGCGACTATCCGGATGAACAACGACACGGTTCAAACGAGCGACAGGATAAATTCCCAAAGTTGGATTCAAAAAGTGAACGGCGACGTAGGACGCGGAAACGATGCTCGGCGAGGCCACTAAACGCTCCCTTCCCGGCCTTCGTCCAGGCCAAGTCTCGATCAAGTCGGCCGAAATACCGAAGCAACCAACCAATTGCCAGTCACTCGCGGATCCCGCCAATCCAAGGATAATGATGGCAAGTGGTCGTACACAGGGCGGTGGAAGCGACGATGGGTAACAGCAAGGGCAAGAGCCACGAAGTCGTCGCCGGAATTGAGGACTGGGCGTCGTCGTTGTTGTTGTTGTTGGAGAGCGTGTTTGGACGGAGGACGTCGGTGCGGCTTGAGAGAATCGAAGGTTGGGGGTGTCAAACCTCGCGCGGCGTCCAGTACTTAGTCGGAGGAGGGGGGAAGGAAAGGAAAGGAAAGGAAGCTAGCTGGATTACTGGAAAAACGCAGGTAGGGCCGAGAAACAAGGTGGCCGTCCAGACGCAGAGGCTACACTACGTTGTATGTGTCGTATCACGGCTCCCACCAAGGTGGAATAGTACAGGTAACAGACTGAATGGGAGAGAGAAGGAGTGGAAATGGGAGGCAATAAGGCCGAGCGCTGGTCGGGACGCTGGGAGCATGGCCTCTGGGGCTGGCGGAGCTGCTTGTTTGGCACTGGGGCAGTCAAGCGTAGGGACCTGCTAGCCCGCTACGTGCCTAGTGCAGTCTGCGCTGGGAGAGGGTGTATGGGGGAGGACGGTAGCGGGTAGCGCAGCGCTCGGGGGCCCAGTGCGGGACGGAACTGTGCAATTCTACAATTCTACCGAGCCTGGTACACTAGCAATCTCACCTGGCCGTACACGTACCGCTGGAGACGGACTGCAGGTACTGGTACGCTGCAGCTGCACCCACTATACCTAGCAGTTCCCTTCCGCGCAGTACGGGATTAGCCACTGTGTGCACGCGAAGCAGCACCACAGCCAGTAGTGGCGCCAGAGAAGCGAGCAGAGTGTTGCAGCAGCCAGCGCGCACCTGTTGTGCCGTACGTCGCATGAAGATAGATGTAGCAGTTACCGGTCAGCACAGTGCACATCCGGATGGGTGGCAGAGATGGCAGAGGTGGCATGCGTCTCTCGGTGGGTCCGATGGCTTAATCTGGCTTGTCTGGGGCTGGCCCTGGTCGCCCAGGAGACTTATTGACACGGTGCCAAGGTGGGATGGGGCAGAAATGGGGTGCTCTGGAATGCGGTTGCTCTCGATGGCTCTTGCTGGTTACGGCGACTTGGCCGGCGTAATAGTGGAGTGCTGCCGACCTTTGCCCAGCGAGTGAGCTGGCCTCGTCCATCACCTATGCCAACTCTGCACCGAGGAACACCCGTCAACCTTATCTCTCTCCACGCGTCCTCTTTTCACCAGTCCACCATTTGCTTGAGCCCCGTATGCTCCGCGTCGGACTGACCAGCTCTGGTTACTCCTCTGACCTCTTGGGTCGTGAGCGTCATCCGTGTCCGATACAGAATATGCCCAAATGCTACCCAGATTCCGAAGATATGTGACCCAGGCACTACCTCGTTTACATCTGGACCCGAGCAGAGCAAGAAACAGAGAAGCCTGAGGTACAGTCTACCTCCTTTTCCTATTTCCTAGGACCTAGGTAATGTGTAATGTAGGTATCTCGACATCACTACTCATATACGTGGAACATCCCGCCTCCTCTCTCTGCTGCTGCCACGAACACAGTGCTTCCTGGTTCTTGCATTTTATCGGGTCAGTCGCAAAGTGCTTTTGTTAACATATGGATTATGCATAGTGTATGTCTGTCTAAACTTCATTTTTGTCTGCTACTGCACGACTGGATAATTTGCCTGGGCAGACAGGCGCCCACATCTATATACAGTATGTTGTGCTATCAAAAGAGTCTCACTCCGACTCTAACCAAGCCCGCTTCGTCCATCCTCTCTTACTCTATGTGGCCGCTGGCGTATGGCTTTATGTTGGAGTTGTTCCCTTTGTTTTGCGTCAATTATTATTAGTGACATCTAGGGTCAAATAGCAATTTAGACGCTACTTATCGGGCCGCAACTATCGGTCATCCTCCACCGCTACCAAATCCTACATCCGCATAATATGTAGCCGCGAGACGAGATCATAACCCGGTGAATGTTGGAACCATTGTGGTCTGGACTTCTTATCTTGCATCTGTGTCCTCGACTCCACTACCTGATTTCTGACTTTTCAACGCCTTATTTTCTCATGTATGGATGCGTCCGTGCTGCTCGTTTTACTCCTCCTTGCCTTTGTAGACAAGTAATTTCAGATGCTGGAACTGGGTGTCGAGGCATAAGACGCGGCTCCAATTTAGCCTATTTACACCACCAGTGGTGTCACAGCAAGTCTGCATAAAGTCATTTATCTGTCGATTACTCAAATGGTTCGTTGTCCAACAGACAGTGGGTGCGTCCGTAGACGGGCCCCATTCATTAGCACAACGTTTGAGTATGCCTGCGGCTTATACCGAGCCAACAATCAACAGCGATTGCAATATCAAGATCGGTGCTTCACGGCCTACACCCTAGCCACGAACACCGCAATGCTTGGGATGACGCTTGAATAAGCCTTCGTTAACGCTCTCCTACTAGCGTATGGTAATTGGTCGACGGCCTAAAGTGTACCTAGGTGCGATCTCTTTCAATACAAGGTTGCGTTTCTATACTACATTGTAGACCTCATAAGTCTATTAGGCCCATCCAAACTGAGGAGGAAAACCTAAGGAAGATCATGCCACGAGCGGTATCACGATGAAGATCTAGTTTTCATATTCGATACGCTTGGTTTTGCCCCTAATCATATGTGTCAAAAATGAAGAGAAGCTTAACTCGATGACTACGCCGAGCAGGACCGAGTGTGACGATTAGCCAAGCCCTTCAGTCGCGCATTTAGTCACCATCCACCCATACTATATTCGGGGAGATCTGCGCTCTACTTCGGCACTTCTTTTTCAAAAATTTCCCTTTGCTTCACTTCGGTCCGTAGTGTAACCCCTACTGTACCAAGACATCATCTTCCTACTTTGGGATGTTTATACCGGGTTGATCCCTCACAGAGAATGTGATAGATCGTTGTCGCTCGCTACTTGCATCATGACACTCGCTTAAAAATGTTGAGATTCATACGAAAATGATCTTATCCGTGACATTGGAGGTTGCACAGCAAACGTTCTATGTGAACTTTGTGGTTAACCCAGTACGCACGAAGTGGTCAAACCAACAGCGGGACTTGCAGTACCAGACTTCCAACCACACCCTTCCAAAAAAACAGCGGATAACTAGGTATCTACGGACTGTCTTCATACAAGACGCAGCGATATAATCACACCCACTCCTCACTTATCACTCTGTTCTCTCTCTAGTTGAGCATACTGTACATAACTCAATCTATGGGGGAAACGACTGACATCTCCCCGACACCTCTATTTTTTTTTATAATTCATCCTTATCTTTGCTTTCGTTCTGTTCGAGGCATATCAATCGCGTCATTGGTGCGCTATCCAGTATCTACTACACTAAGTATGATTGAAATTCCCCGCGATAGAGCCGCTTAGCTTTGCATGGGCGTGCGGCCCTATTGCGGCGAATCTCCACATTTTCGGGTCCTTGTAATGCGTACTCTGGTTGGCTGTAACCACGAAAAGTATCCCGCTTTTGGACAGAGGTTTCGGTTGAAGCAGTAGTAGCACCTCCACTGCATATTCGCCCACTTCCCGAGCAACGCTAAGAGGTATATATGAATGCTCGCTAAGTTGTATTTCCGCAGAGTCACTTACAGTAGGTAGGTTGGCTCGTCATTTTATTCCCGGCTCTCTGGCGCCACTGTAAAAGGGAGCCAGCTCTACCGACAATCATCACTTCTTACGACGAACATGTATTATCCTGCGTATCTAGTTACCACATGCTCTCTCTACTTGAATGTACCTTTGCTAGCGTCAGCCTTGAAACATGTTACGGCGCAGACATTTGAACATGTCTATCAGCAAGACCCCCTCAACGAGTGTCCTAAGACATCACCACCAGCCGTCTACGCAACGCGGTACACGTGAAGACAATTGGTAGGCTTGCGGTCAACAAGCTCTACAGAAATGCTGTTTTCGCGACGAGAGTGTTTAATCACGTTGAGTTACTTCGGGCGACGCAATTCTTGCACGGTACAAAGGAGGAAAGCGGAGTTCCACATCTGACGCTCCATCGACTGCCAGTCCAAGCAGTCTGCTTGGTGATCCCAAACCTTCATGCATCAACTTCACCTGTGTGACGTAACCGTCCCAGCTATCTTCCCTTTGACCCGTGACTTAATCTTCTCCAGGTAATATGACGGCAGGTAAGCGAATTGTTTACTCGGTCAGTACGAGCTACTTAACAAGATATCAATAAGCTATTTCGCCTTCGGACAGCCTTCCGAGGTTGACTACGACATAGTCTTGTCTAATTAAACATCATGACCAAAAGAGTCGGTTGACCGGAACCCCACGCGACCGTGATAAACCCTCCAAGTGTATACTGAGTCTTAAACAAGGGATCAAAATGGCTAACCAACTCCTAATTCAGTACTGGAATCCCATACATAATCAGGGTCTAGTGCTAGCCAATGTGCGATTGTCTTGTTTGGCGTTGATACAATGGCTTCAGCTGTGAAAAAGACAGTATGTGATTTCTCATCAGAATGTTTTTACATTTATCGAGCACGCTGTATTAAGACATCCATTCCTGGGGAAATGAGGCGTCGTCACCTCTGCTCCCTCGCGATGAGTGGCATCACGGCTTTTCCACGTACATCTATCCAATACATGTTCATTAACTTGGCTTTATCCTTTTGGCCCTCCATCACTTCGGCAACAGCCGGCAGGAATAACGCATACCAAAACTCCAAAATTGAGAGTCGTGTTGATGAGACGGAGATTTTAATGTTCGATAAGCAGTTCTAAGACGTACAAGTGTCTCACCCTTCGCACCAATAATAAGTCGACCTGTGTCAGGTAAGTGTTAACACACCCAGCGCCTGAAATCTCAGGTGATTGTCTCCCATCGCGCAGAACATTCTCGCGTACCTGGTGTGCAAGAGGCAGCGTAAAGCCCACGGGTTGGCACCACACTTCGGGATTGGCGAGCTTGTGGTAGATAACTACTTCCTTGCATTCGCTCCTTGATCGAGCACTATAGTACGGGGTACTTGAACGTGTGCCTGTCATGTACCGACAAGCGTTGGCCGGGTCAGAAGGCCGCCGAAAGCTGCTCAGCCTTGTCCTCGCTCGTGGACAAAGCCGATGTCAAGCAAACGTGCAAGTTCCAGGCGATCTAGCTATTCCGACGAGAACCTTCTGGAGGCAATTAGCACCTGCTAATAGTATAAGGGCTTAGGATGGGATCAATCGGTCCGCTCATATAACTTTGAGATTTATACCACGCTGTCTCACGCAATGACAGAAGCATATGGGATTAACAAGCATGCTGTCCATAGTCCCGTCAAGAGTAGGGTTACGATAATGGACCAAATACACGCACATTAATGCACTTCGACTACCACCCACGTACATACGTCCATGTATATATAGAGTAGGTTAGGTCAACGTTGCTGGAAACCTTTGCAACTCGATTGGTTATACACTATCTAGGTCCCGAGGTCAGTGTCCCTCTCGCTTCGATATACTACCTACTTAGACTACCTAATACCCAACTTACTACTAGTGGAGTGGACCCCTATCCCTTCAAATGCTCCTCCAGGGCTCCGTGACATAAAAAGTGGAATTCGTAACATCGATAGTAGAATAACGGGACTGCTTACGTAACTGCCCAGTGGTTAGACTGGAATGATCCGAATGGCTCGGATACCGCGGGCCTTGATTGGCTATATCTAGCTACAGAAATAACCCCGTTATTACACTATTTATATTGTGAGTTCCGCTTTTTATGTCACGGAGGTGAACTGTCATTCAAAAGGATAGCCGGGACGTGTGAGAGCTGGAGCCGACCAATAAATCGCCGGTCACCGACTTGACGATCTATTTTTAGATGCTGCGTAATGCAGCTGGTCCAGTTCTGGCAACATCATACGCACACAAATCTTGCCTCACGGTACTTCTAAGATACATGCAGATGCTGGCGGAGGGCTCGGGTTTCGCGCTATTTTCTGAGAAGAGGCAAAAGTTCTCGTCGCGTACCGCCATCGTGTTATGCTTAAAGCCCAATGCCAAGGTGTCGAGCGTTCCCTTTTAGTGACAACCGTCATGCGCAAAGGGAAAAAAGATCTGGCAATCTCTCCCCGCTTAGGTATGCTCCTCTGAAGCTTCGGCTGTGAAAGAGTCGAGCCAACCGGACAGCGCTTTGGCATTGACCGGGCACTGACTGGGCCTGTTGATGTTAGCTTCACTACAGCGCTTCTTTTCCATCTTTCACTCTCTGCTCCTTCTACTCTTTGTCATCATCAAACAAGGCCTGTCTAGCTTGTTGGGATTGGATTGCCAGGGGAAATCGCGTCTTCCGGGCAAGTTATCAGTCTGTTTGCGCTTATGCTGCGCCGCTCTGCTTACCATCCTATTTTATTCGTAAAAGGGAATCAAAGTCTTTTCTCCCGACAACTGCCGAGTGTTGAAATCTCCTGAAAACAACAGGTGCGAGAAGACGAGCGGCAGCGGCAGCGGCAAAGCCTTAAAGCGTGAAGCGTAAAGCGTGAAGCTCGACGACCTCTACCGTCTACTAGCGAGCATTTTGCCGCCCAGAGACATTATCCATCACATCATCCGGCTACTCGCAATTTCCTTAAACAGCTCCCCGCGCGTCTAGCCGTCGGTTGTAAGCTCGCGGCTTTTAGAGTAACCTGACTGTGGGATTGGCCAGCTCTGCACACTCTTGCGCCGAGCCGCGCGCTCTGAGCTCAAGAGCGCACATTGCCCGGCCATTCGCCAACATACATGACACGGGGGAACTTGGAATGAGACTATAGGGCGCTTTACCGATAGGATATACACACCTTCGCAGGTACCTACGTATCACACCCAGCCTACGCTAGCCAAGCGCGCGTGTCAGTATGGATGACAATTCGGCAGCCGGCTCTGGCCCATCCAGCTCACTAGTCATACCCGACAGTCTAGTTGAGTCCCAAAACGGCGGAAACAACATCCGGACAGCTGGAAAGGTAGAGTCGCCCGTATCTCCATCCTCCACTACCGCTCTAGCGCGGTTCGAGTTCGAGACAGGGAGGGGTAATGAGGGTAGCAAAGTTTTAATGGTCGAGTGGGATTGTTCACACACAGACGGCGGCGAACTGTGTCCTCAGGACCGAGAGGGCTGGCTTGTGTCATGGGAGAATAAATCAGCGGCATACTCTCTTAGCGACAACGACAAAAGTCCATCACCAGTACTACGGGTCTATATCTTACTACCCGAAAACGCGCCAGTACCCCCAGAGGTCACCATATCGCATTCTACTACAGGGCGCACACTAACAACAAAATGTATGCCGGCAATCTTCGCCCCAGGTCTTGGTGTTAGTCCACCGGATTCCGGGAAAAGAGGTGTTCTACACACAATATGGGCCAGGAAACGTCTATCAGAACTACAGGATGAAATAGGGCGTGAGCTGCAGGCCAATAGTGAGGGTGTCGCCTTGGAAATGGCTGTTCAGGAAAAGCAATGGCTGATAGATCACTTTGGCTTTGTGGACTTGGACACGCGGCAACACCCAGCGCCTCCCCCAACACCCCGGAGCCCGCGATCCCCCGTGGGTGGACGATTGGGTGAAATGTTAAAGGGTCTTAAGCTTTCGACCTCCGCGGCGGATCTCGATCGAACGCCAGGTAAGTCATTATTTCTGCTATGACACAAATTTCATGTTTCACTTTACAACATGTGATCAACATCTAACATCTCTCGAGGCACTACTCCACTACAAACTTCTCAATCCTTGTCACGAAGTGCTTTCAATATTGTTCCGATACCAAACCACTCCATGCCGAAACCTGGCTCAGGCACTGTTGTCGCGTCCCTCGACGCCGTTATGAGCAATTCCCAACCCGCGGCGGCAATCTCGCAGACTAAAGACACCGAGGATGAGTTGTTCGCTTTACCGATGAGCCCACGAAGGTAAGCAGTTGACGGTGTGATTTTCTTATTGTTTTTGCCGCTTTCAGACTATGGAGGCTTTTCCCAGTGTTTCCGAGACACTCACGAATCATACTCAACTTGACGATAACTGACTCCGATTGTTGTAGCCCTGAAATGAAGACCAGCCCATTCAGCTTCCTAAAGTGACCCTCTAACTATATACTACATGGGCCGCGAGAGAAATCAGGACTGGTCCACTGGTAACTGAGTCGCTGCCGGGAGGAGTTTTATTCCCCACAGCAGCGTAACTTCTGCTGTATTTGCGACGATGCTACGGATTGAATATAGTCACTAGCATTATTATTGCGAGAAATATCATGGGGCAATCAGCACGACGTGCGATTCCCGTCATGAGAGAAACTCTAATGAGTGGATAAACAGGAAACAGGGTACGTGTCATGAGACTGGAAAGGGGACTACGACCAAAATTTAGAGCATGACCATATTATACTATTAATAGTCGAGTCTTATACCGATGCTCGAGGGAAGATAGAACATATCATAATACATTATACATATAATGCACATTTCTACCGATTATCATTCGGGACGCCTTCTTTTCTAGGTAGTCTAATCCTATCGAGTACCTACCTGTGTAAGTGGAAGTACCCAGCGTTTCGTGAAACGACCACGCACGCGCACATCCTCCTAATACGGTAGGTGATTGAACCCCAGACTACTGCACATGAGTTACATCGTGTACCTGCAAAACACCACCACTTTGCGAATACGAGGAAAATTCTGAATCTGACCGCTCAATTATGACCATGCCTAGTGATCCCATTGCTCTATCTGAGCTATTGCGAATGCGGCAAAAATACAGTCCCTTCGTTTGTAACAGGTCTCGTGGAGGAGAGGGGTAGCGAAACGCCCCCCCATATCGTCACCCGTGATTGCGTAGTCACACCAGACCGCCGGTGGCTCTAGAATTTATTAAGTAATGAATGCACAGGGAGAAAATTCCTATCTCAAGCGGCTGGATTTGTACGGTGCGCTGAGTATAGGGCAAAAACAGTGTGTTAGGCACTCGCGCTGAAATTACGAGAAACCTACTCTGTATATAGGTAGTATTCAACCAGCACTGCTTTCGACTTTTAGGTATTATTATACAACAACCATTGCCCCTCCAACCCTTGTTTCTCTTATAGTATACAGCCCATACTAAGCAGCGGCGCCCCGTACGACGACGAATAAACCAGGTTACGGGCTGTATTATAATAGTAGCCCCGGGGAGCTGTTTAGTACCGAAGCCGAAACACAATATCTCAAAATACCGAGAGTTAAAGTGAGAGCTGTGCCAAGAAAACCTTTTCCGCGGATGTGTTTCCCCATTTTATGCTCGACCCGAAACACGTCGAACCCCGGACCATGTCTCGCGGACTAACTACAGTGGACAGTTTGGGGCTTCAGCACACGGGATGTCGATGGCAAGTTCCGTCGTTTCACTGATTGAATAAGTACCTACGATACCCACCTAGCTGTGGAGGAGGTTATGGAGTTACAGAAGTCCAGTCGCAGAGGTCCTAAAAAAGAGAAGACAAACTTCTCGCAAACTAAACCCTTCTTAGTTCTTTGCCCGGGTTAACTTATCAATAACATATCCACTTAATATGTGTTTACTGGTAATTATTAGTTTATTAATCATTGCTGTTTATTCTATGTAACACTGGTATTATATATACTTGCATATTAAGAACCTTGTTAATAAAACAGTTTAAACCACACGCACAGTGTTACTAACAGTACCTATTGGGTTTTAATTTTCATTTTCATTTTTACCTCGAGTTGCTTCACAACGCACAGAGTTGTTGCTGATAATTACATCAACATGTCCCTTTAAGCAGAGAAACAGGAATCGCTTCCTATATCCATAATTTCTACTCACTCGTAGCTAGATATTTTTATTTGCAGTATTAACTATTCTCCATCGGTTACGTAGGATTGCTTTCATCCTCTGTTTCATGCCGTTTCTAATGAGTTGTTCTAAATAAGCTTTTGCGTTTCCATTCACTATGTGATCACAAAAGTTGACTCGGAGTGAACTTATATCGCAGAGGCGGGTATTTTTCTTTTAACTATACTATATAGGAGATCCGGGCTGGTGGTCGCAAATGAGGAAAGTTTACGAGTAATATTTGACTTATAATATCCTAGACACCATCTAGAAATCCTTATAGACAATGCGTAATCATATAAAAGAAGCTAGAGAATATAAACTGTACCTGGGCATAGTTCTCCTCCTGTGTGTTGATACTACGTGTATGGGACATTGTTGGTATAGTAGCCTTGTAATATTTCTACCCAATTTAACTTGAGGTTGCGGCTCCTGAGATTAAATGGATTGTCTTCCAGCCTGAGCTCTTCCTAGGACCTAAGCGGCCTATCAAGATCAAGATGTAGAGAACAGCCCTCTCGAATTTCCAAAAAAAAATTCCTCGAGGTCCTAGACATATAATCTTACTTTGCAGGGAGATTTGGTATTTAGCTCTCTTACCTAGAATCCTTGATGAGGTGGGTGACATAGCGTCTTATAGATATTGTATGAAGGACTTGGAAAGATATTCCAATTGGAATAATCTTCTAGGGCGTCAAGGGGTCTTATTTCCCCTTTTCAGCTAAAGCAGGAGATCTACAGACTATGTGTCTGAATAGCTTCGCTTCTAGGTGCCTACCTCGCTTTCATATAGCTGTCTCGGAAGATCAGATAAATACGGGTAAGCTGAAAGCTGAAGTCTCGTGGAGGGTCTCATACTCGTATGATTATATACGTGATATGTAGGTCCAGGTCTCAGTACGTATGACAGCTATTGTCACTTGGTCTGTTACAAGGGCTTGAGAAAGTGTTCAAATTCGAGTAATAATCATCTAGATTCTAGACGATTAAGGGGATTATGGAGCTCAAGTCCTCCTATTCAGCCAAGCGGGCGAATTCCAGGCTATAATTATGTGCGAATAGCTTCCCCTTGCCCTCGCGCCTTCGTATTGCTGTCTCGGATAAAACAGAACATATACGGGAGGGGACGGGGAGCCTTCACTATTCATAGGCTCTGCCAGCCGATCATATGATTATTTGCAGAGTTACGAATATGCAGTTCGCCAGACTTAGGGGCTAATCTAGGGAGTCAGATCTAGTCCCAGTCCCTTAGATCCGTGTGTAAGGTACAAGCCAATATACACGTAAGATTAACTGCCTATTTACATCTTCCAAACCGTAGTCAAACTGTACGTACATACGAAAGGGTTCCCCCGAAAGGGTTCCCCAGCGTCAACGGTAACAATCCCTTTCTAAATTAACAGAAATGATTGATACCTGCGTCTTTGCGGCGCAGGTTCAAATCCTGCAGCTCTCACCAAGTGTTAGACTTGTAGGGGGTAACCAAGTTGTATTGGTTATACTGGTTGGTATGCCCTTGCTGTTTTTCTTTATAGAGCATGTTGCTCCCGATTTACCCCAACAGAGTAATTGTCGACTCTGAGCTCTTTACGCATGATGGCTGAGTGGTTCCGGCGACAGCAAGTCTATCCATCTAGTGCGTATGTTTATACCTTTTATAGGCCTTAAGAATTTATAAGAGTCCTGTTGACGAAAGTGGCGCGAGTTTCGAACCTCGCTCATGTCATAAAACATTGTTTTACCTGATTCTTATTTTCCTTTTGGCATCACTAATACCCCTGGGTTATTATGCTTGCGGAGCGACTTCCTAGGAAGTCGCTGCTAAAACTAGAAAGGTCCACTATCGGTACTTGGTTAACTAAAATGATACAATCTGAAAAGGAGCACCTAGGTATAACACAATAACAATGTTCGAAAAGGAGAAGAAAAAAGGAAAACCCCGGGAAACGCCGCAAAAGCTCGCCACACTTTGAGGTAAAAGGGTAGATCCCCGATAGATACAGGGGCATTCCTCTAAAATCACCCATACCCTCAGTAACCAAAGCACATTGCAAGGTCCGGATCAAACCTAACGGGTGCTTCGTATTTCCTCCCTTTGCGATAAGCCTCTTCAGACACTTCCAGCTCCCAATCTCCCCATTTCTTGCGCTGTGAGATCGATACTAGCTGTATGGTCAACTTCTCCCTAGCTTTGCCTAGGGCCCTCACTTTCTGCATATATCGACCATGCCCGAGCCGTAACGTCTTCAACTTTGGAACGAGGTGTGGCTGACACTCTAGCATCCCTAAGGCGCTACCTTTAAAGTTGTTGTGGCAATCAATGTGCGGTGTAATTTCGAGATAGGTTAAATCGGGACAGTAGTTGAAAAAGGCCGTTAGTGTAGCATCAGTCAGGCCTTTTGTACCTTGAAGCTGGCATCTCTTCAGCTTCGGACAGTGCTTGGCAAGTTGAATTACCACTGCATCTGTCAGGTCTTTTGCAGAGTTATGAGCAGTATAAGAGACATCCGAGAATCTGAAGGTGAAATGGGTGAGTCTTTGAAGGACTCTCGATCCGCCTGCGACGAGATCTTCGATATGTGTACTAAGATGGGAAACAACGGGTTAGGATACGTTGTCGAGCGCATAGGCGACGAGAATCAGAGTTCTGGCTGATCAAATCACTCCGATAAGACAAATCCAGATCCGAATGACAGGCTTGTTGTTGATGAACCGATGTTCTCGTTCGCGTTTCTATCCCAGGCTAGATTGGTCCGAAACTCAGCTTCCTTCAGACCCTTTTTCACAAAAGGACCCTTTCGAGGACGTTTGACTGGGTTTGGGGGATCTGGTTGGGCTGGCGGGTCAATCACGATCGTGGTTGGTTCTGCCTCTGTCTGGTTTTCGCTTGGGCGGGCGTACGGGGTCTCGGCTGCAGCTGTTTTACGAGGACGGCCGCGTCCTCGACGAATTGGACCCGGAGGCAAGTCAAGTTGGTGCGCGGGCACTAATATAATAGAGGGTAACTTGAGTTAATTGACGAAAGAACGGGTTATAACTTATCGACACGACGCGTTCGTTTTGCGAAAGTGTACAGCCATCAGGGAAAACTTGTCAGATTGCTACTCTAAGTAGCCAAGTAACAAACTGATCCGTGCACCTCCTATGTAGATCACGACTGAACTATAAGATAATCACATGATATTGTGTTATCTTGAGACGAGCGTATAAACGTACCCAAACTAGATCTAGAGTCAATATGGACTTCGATCTGGGAAACTTCCATTGGATATTCTCGAATAACGGGAAATTTCACTTTGTTTTACTACAGAGTAAGTTTGGGATCGGTAGCCTTTACCAAACACGTCATTTTCTTTTCAAACAATCTCGATTGTTTCCTTCTGTAGCATGGTGCAACCTGCGCCCTCCCATACAGTTGCATGCCAACGGAATGATACCGATCCGCTTGTATTGTCGCATCCCGAGATTTGCACACTCTGTCGACTCTACAATCAGTAGCACAACAGTATCTAGGCCATCACGGTGCCTTTGACGTACTAGAGTGCCAATTTGAAGAACGGGGAATCATTCCTTATCAATATTTGAGACGGGTTTGTTGTCCCAAGGTATTTCGAAAGGATCGACGTATATCTTTGACGCCGTCATGGGAGTACTCCGGAGCCTGACCTCAGCTGGACAGAACATGCCCATCAGCCCCGTCACCTGCAATGCAGCGGCTAGCACACGACCTTTGGGGTCTCCTGTCATGGTGGTTATGGATATATTGAGAACTTTTATGTTTGCAATCTAGTTATTTAGGTAACACCGCTTCTCGCCTATCCGAGATTGGTAAAATATTTCTGACTCTGCGGATGCCCAAGACCAACTTGGCGCTGCATAGACGTGTTTCACTGCTTTACTCTTTGGCCTCAGGCTGCTCCAGGACATGCCGTACGCAAGAGTCGCCTCCCAGATCCCGGCACGATAGGTTGTCTTGATATCCTTTTCGAACAACCCGGCAACTGATGATATTGCGACCAGTTTGTCAGCCTGATGGGTAAAGTTTGTCCTAGAATACGTTTCGACAAGATCATACCAAGCCTCGTGCGCATCCGGTATCGTCGCAGACATCAGTAATTGCCCCGGGCGTACGATAGTTTGGCCTGCGGCAATGTCATCGATATTTTCGTATTCCGAGTCGCCGCCATTAGGTAGATATTCTGTGGCCTGCGCCTCGAGACATTCCCAAAAGATACAATGAGGGGGAAAATGAATGACACGAGTGGACAACAGACCTTCTTGCGTGCACCAGCCACGAGTGAACAGTGGGGAGTGGTCAATCAAATAAGACCAGCTTGGGAGGGGGCTTTGCAAGTGAAGGAACCTGGGATTTCCGTCTGGGCCTTTGATCTCTAGCTCATAGGCTTGAATAGGATACTTCATTGCAAGGCGGCCAGCCAGAAACCCCTGGTCGCAATCAGATGACCCGGTTACTGCAATGGTGCAGAGGGAATGTTGGTAATATTAGCCCATGCGAACAGCCTCGGTGTCCCAATCCGAACCTTGATCTCCCGGAGACTCATGCTGCACGATGCAAAGTGCGTCTACCCATAAATATCGGACTCCTAAAGCCCTTGCAAAAGTCATCGCATCTTGAATCGTCTTCGGTATGCAGCCCCATTCAATCCCCTTCTTCATAGAATGGAGGTTGGATTTCGTCGTCTTTAAGTTTTTCCCACTGGTTCCCCAACAGTAACTTAGAGTAAGATAAGGTGCCACTTGAAGCCAACAGGACTCGACTAGACGTGGCGGTTGTGATGGAGAGCCAACTTCGATTAACCTGGTAGGCATCGCATCATCGCTACTAGTAGGTGTTGCCATATTTTGACACTCTCGGTGAGTTTGAGCACAGCGCGAAATCCATCTATTAGAAAGTGCGGCCAGACTTGGAAGTTCGGATGCCAGGTGAACTGTAGACATTGACATTAGTAAGGTCTAAAGCTCGGAAGACGTATACCGCACCTTGAAGAGGGCTTATTGCTGTTTTCTGTCTTAACTGCGACAAAACAAACATTCTAGTACTCGGCTCCGAAATCGTGATGTACAATGACCCATTATCCATTCTCCTAACGGCAGATGCGAGGGTGCCTTCGTCAGGCAGCGAGGTACTGAAGACGAGATATTGACGAAGTACACGGCACACCTGACATCCTTTGCGTGCGTTTTCTTCCAATTCTGAGAAGTTTGAATGTAGATCTATCTTCGCGCCCAAATTCTCCTCTGAAAAAGTCTCTGCAATTGTTTCATAGCAGATCTGGCAAATTTCTCGTCTCAGGCTCAATAGGGCAGCCAACCCTCGGTTCTAGTTGTTAGACTCTATAGAACCACCGGCCCGGGGTCGATAACAGCGGTCATAGGGCGGAAAAACCAAACCTTGAATGAGCACGTTGAGAAGTCTTAGGGCATATCATCGCGCGCCCTGGTCGCAGTAGAGCTAATTGGATACGCCAAAGCCAAAGCGCTTCCGTCACCTATGAGAAACTAGAATGCCACAGCCTGGTCTTAAATCTACGCCGCTTCTTTTGTTTCAGAGACCTGCGAGATATGACAGAGGGGAGGGTGAACGAAGTCCTGGGCATAGAGTGTTTGGTAGTCTTTACCTCGCTTCTTCATGTGGAAAGTATCCAGGAGGAGGTTGAAAAGCTGCCTAGGTTAATAGGTAGACAAAGGTTTCGTTCGCCTATCAATATCGATGCAAGCTACTGCTTATAGGATTCACAGATCACAGAATATATGGGAGAGTATTCGACCAAATCATATCGTCCGCAATTAACCTAAAAATAAAAATAAAAGAGGTTATCCGTTGCCAATATAGGTAGGTTACCGCTACCAAGTGCATATACGGTACTCGGGTCCTGCTTGGGAGGAGACAGACAACCTTAAGAGGATGTACCCTGCAAAACTGAGGGGCAGCTGCATGGTGGGGCACATTTGGGGTTCCAGCCGAAAAAAAAAAGGGAACCAAACCCATTGGATAATTAGACTTCAACTCAGTTCGCTCCACGTCCTAATTTCTTGAGAATTTATCTTCCTGACGTGTTACGCATGCTTTGTGCCCTGTCACATGCTACTCTTCGTTTTTCATCCAGGCATGTAAGCCGTACTCTTACTCAGCAGTTCACTCGTCGAGCTGTGCGCAGCATGGCAATAAACCCTCCGAACGGGTCGGCCTCGACCGAAACCAGCGACATCCAGACTATTGTCCGAGATGGCCACGAGTACATCGAAGTCAAGGAGGGACTGGGCCGCATCCTCGTGCCCTTTTCGAAACACGACCCCTCCGGAAAGGTCACCAAGAGCGTGGAGGAGCAACAGCAGGTCTTCTACAATCCCATTCAGCAGTTTAACCGGGACTTGACCGTGCTTGCTATCAAAGCCTACGGAGAAGACCTCTTGTCCAAGCCGCGCTCTGCCAATGCGAAACATGTCGCCAAGAGGAAACGCGACAAATCCGATGCCAATAGCGCGAACCCCAAAAGGCAACAAGGGCAGCCTGCCGATGCCTCCGAAACGAGCACCGCCGACGCAGCCCGAACCAGCGACGTGCGCGCCGAAGAAATGGACATATCAGACATATCCATGATTGACGCCAAGGAGAGCACCGAGGCCTCTGGCAATGATAGGGGAGCGCCCACCGCTGCCATCGACCAGCCATTTCTTGAGACGGCTAAGGAGCCCGAGTCTAAGTCCGAGCCCAAGACACAGGACATGGTACAGCACAATGGCCCCCAAGCTCACCACTTCACCATTCTCGACGCTCTTTCTGCAACTGGACTCAGGGCCCTGCGATATGCCCAGGAGATTCCCTTCGTCACCTCTGTTACTGCCAACGACCTCACGCCTTCTGCCGTCGAGGCCATTCGCCGCAACGCCGAGCACAACGGCGTCGAGTCCAAGGTCATCGCCACCCAAGGTGATGCACGTGCTCATATGTACTCCATGCTGGCGGAGGAGGTCACTCGTGATCACGACAAGGGAAAACATGGCAAGAAAAATAAGTCCAAGGGGAAGAGATACAATGTCATTGATTTAGATCCCTACGGAACGGCTGCCCCGTTTCTTGACGCCGCGGTCAATGCGGTGCGCGATGACGGCGGTCTTCTATGTGTGACCTGCACCGACTCGGGCGTATGGGCTTCGAATGGTTATCCGGAGAAGTCATTCTCCCTCTACGGCGGTATTCCTCTCAAGGGGTCCTATTCCCACGAAGTTGGGTTGCGACTGGTTTTACACGCCCTTGCCACCTCTGCCGCAAGGTATGGCCTAGCAATCGAACCACTTCTCAGTCTATCTATCGATTACTACCTTCGGATTTTTGTCAAGATTAGGAAATCTCCGGCTCAAGTTAAGTTCCTTGCGGGCAAGACGATGGTAGTGTATAGCTGTGACCATGGATGCGGCGCTTGGGAAACTCAACTTTTAGCTCGCAACAAGAAGACTACCAACAAATCCGGGAAGGGCACATATTACAAACATGGCTTCGCACAGGCCCCGGCTACCGGTCCGAACTGTCAACATTGCGACTCGAAGATGCATCTTGCTGGTCCCATGTACGCTGGTCCCCTGCATTCTCCAGACTTTATCAAAAAGATCTTGGACGATTTGTCCAATGCTTCAGACGAAATTTACGGCACAAAACCGCGAATAGAAGGCATGCTACACACCGCACTCGAAGAATTGCTTCCGCCTGCGGAGGATGTCTCACCGAAAATTAGAGAGGATGAATTTGCTGCGCTAGAGCCATATCCTTTCTATTTCCATCCCACCAATCTCGCAGGTGCTTTGCATTGCGTTTGTCCGGATGAGGAAAGCTTCCGAGGAGCTCTCCGTCATCTAGGTTACGAGGTTACGCGAAGTCACTGCAAGGCAGGGAGCATGAAGACGAATGCCCCGTGGTCCGTGGTGTGGCATATCATGAGAGAGTGGACGCGACAGAAGAACCCCGTGAAAACGGAAAATATTAAAGAGAATAGCCCAGCATACAAGCTGCTGAGGTTGGGTGGCACCGAAAAGAAAGACGACGAGATCGATAAACTAGAGGTCGTCTTTGACCAACGTCTTGGCCGCGATAAATCTAAGCAAGGGCTGGTTCGATACCAGAGTAATCCCAAAGATAACTGGGGACCTCAGTCTCGAGCTAAAGGGCACTGAAGTTGCGCACTGCTGAGTTACGGTGCTCGTCACCGATACTATAATATACCTTGTACGAATTGCACAATGTCAGGAGTCACCGAGTGGATAAATCATAATTGATACCCTTTGCTTTTGGCTTGTTAGAGATAGATAGATCTGTGACGGAACACGTGTAACTCTCATCATTGATACACACCTTGTAGGGTGCGAAGATGAGTGCTTCCACAAAGCTAGACGCAGCTGACTCTGTAGACCTGTGAGGTTAGTGTTCCGCCTGCCACAGGTGGGGTTGGAAGCCCGCACGAGCCACACGAACAACGCCACAGTTTCCTCCCTTGCGTTACGAATAGAGCAAGTGCTGCTTGATCCATTAAATTGATTGGATGCAATTAAGTACTATTTACATGTAAGCTTCCAAGGTTCTAATCTCCATCACCTAGACTAAGGGATGGTTGCCTACTGAAGCCTAGAGGTAGGTAGGTTACGTGCAAGCTTCAGCAGCAACCATTTCCAGTGCATAGGCGAATACATATAAAGCGGGCGGAATTCTCATTACCTACCTACCTGGCCGCACCCGTTCGTCTCATCTCACAATCCCAACAATGGCCGACCTACTCAACGTTCCTCTCGAGGTGCTCCTCCAGATCACCTCGTACCTTACCATCCCCGAGTATGGATACTTCCGAAGGACTTGCAAACAGCTCGAGGCCTTGTTGTTTGGGGCTTTCGCCAGAGAGTTCTTCTCTAAGAAGCAGTTCGCCCTGATAGAGTTCAGCATTCAGGCCCTTGTCGACATTGCAAAGTCGCGGCTCGGTCCAAGCATGACACATCTCATCATCCACGTAGAGCACCCTTGTTCCCACTATCCTGCGAGTATCACGATTGCGCCTCGTGACAAGGCGATACGAGACAATCGCTACCGGGCCGCATGCATTAACCACATGGAATTCATCACCACCGGTTTAGATGTTGAAATGCTGTCCGACGCCATCAAACACCTACCTAACCTCGAGACAGTTGGTATCCGGGACTTTCACTCCCGAAATCCCAGTCGTGACAACACTATTTGGCACAGCTACGGTTGTCCCACGTTTTTAAAGCAGACAATCCACCCACTAGTACTCCCCAATACATCTAGAGGATACATCGGCTCACGCCACAGAGGCACCGAATACATTGGCCACATCTTCCTAACAATCTTACGAGCTATTGGAAATGCCGAAGGTACGTACGCCTACTTTATTCTAGACTCCATGCACACTTGTACAATCTCCTATATCATTCTACCCCTCATATAACCTGATCCCTCCGTGATATGAGCGTTGTCGGGCTGCTCTGAGAGCTACTGTCGGCGAAAATACTAATGCCCTGAGAACTAGCTTCCGGCCAGAGCTCTAAGGTCACTCGAATCGAGATCCTTTTACACACCTCACACCTTCCAGATCAGACTTTCAAGATACCTGATCGATTCCAGTCCGTGGTCTCATTAGCACTAAGTAGGCTCAAAACCATCTTCCTAGATGGCCTTAGCGAGAGTATGCTCGATTTTGTAGTTGCCGACGTTGGCGCTGGGGCCGATCCGATAATTGGGTTAGGATATTTCCTTTCGAGGTTCCTAGCAAGACTCTCAGCTCTCCAACACTTGCGGCTCAACTTCCAGGCATGCGATTCTCGTTCTGTCGAAAGAATACTACTATGGCTGGCAAACGCAAGATCGGGCCCCACCCACGCAGCGGCAAGCCCTGTGGACGCTCCTCCATCAGCACAGGTGAGGCTTCCAGAGTAAGCATCGTCGAGTATAGTACTAACAGCTCCTTGCATTAAGGACTTTGAGGATTTACCCACACATTTGCCGCCCGCGCCCAGTTTTCCGAATCTACAGAATCTGGATCTTGGGATGACAACTGTGAGTGAAAGCGTATTACTTGCCTTATACAAAAACTATAAGTCGACTCTACGAGGTATCAGCCTTCATAAAATCAGGCTCGCATGTAAACACGACACCAGGGTAAATCTCTGGGCCCGCTTATGCAATAAGATGGCGGCGGCAGATCTCCAACTTCAAACGCTTGGGCTTTCCTACTTGACACAGGCATCAGGCGAACAAGATACACATCGCCCTGGCCAGGTCACCTTCAAGGGGTCAAAGAACCCGAACGTGAAGACCTGGAGAGGGAGTACATTCAGCCAGTCAGTCAAAGACATAACTGATGAAATGGAATCATATTGGGAGGAGAGGAGTCGTGAGGAAGACGACGACGGTTCGTCTGCACCATCTTAGCTCCGTTTACAATTCCACCACTCTTGCTAACCACCAAGAAATAATTAGAATCTATGGAAGACGACGACGATGATGACGATGACTGAATTGTACGACTGCTGAGGGCGGACTTGGCTGGTACATTACCCTTGCTCATCCATCTGATTCTGATCTTTTTCGGGTTTACTAGGTCCTAGTTGTTGGCACATGGGATGAATGCCCTTTCACGCTGCTTTCTTTTATTTCCTTTACCTGACAACAATGGCGACGAGGTATTCGCCAATGTCTCAAGAGATACTCATCGAGCCGGGGAAATACGATAGTGCAAAGTGAACGGTGCTATATATAGTGCGTTGGGCTTAAGAGGGTACACATATATGTCCCCGATGATTTATGAACAGCTATATGATGACTTTCCTCTATAATAGCGAAAGACCACCTTAATGAATAAGTGCTGCTTAAACAAGCACAATTATAGCTCAATATAAAAACAAGGCTTTTTAAATTAGTTGTATGCTATATATTAATTAATGAGGGGTAAAATATACAGCTAAGTTTAAGTGTAAAAAGAACAAAATTATCTATTGTAATAAACAAGACAGAATAAAGTTGGGCTCAGCCGGGATTCGAACCCGGGGCCTCCTGCATTCCCATATAATGATGGAAGGGTGCAACCCGAAGCAGGAATCATACCACTAGACCACTGAGCCGACTATGTTAACTTGGATTCGAACATGTCCAATGAAGGTGTGGCGAGTATCAGTAGGTATTCTCTTTCCTGCGTATCCCCTACAACATCAATACCACCGCCGCGAAATTGCACCCAGCAAGAACAAAGAGCTGACCAAGTCTCAGCTGAAACTCAAGGGTAGGTAGCCATTAGGATTGACAATACGGTGTAGCTTTGCACAGTAGGTCGTGAATCCTCAGAGTTCCGAAGAGACGCGGTCTTAGACAGAGCAGATCATGTAAGACGCCTGCTGAATGATTTAACAGCACTTGACAAAGCACAAGAAAGTAGCTGTGATCTAAGTTCTGAACAGGTGAGCTGAAGAATCGTCCTGACGTAGATGAAAGACGCAGCTATAGTTCGCTCTACTGCCCCTGGAATAGTATATGTGTGTCTGATCTGCTCTGTAGACTTTCAGGGTAAGGAAGGGGGAAGAGAAATCCTGGGGAAGGTCTTGACGCGAGGTAGACTCTGGGCGGGAAATTGGCGAGAGCATCTAATAGGTATGTATCATTATGTCGTGCGTTTTCAACAAAACTGCAACTGGCCACGGCATGTGAAAAGCCTGCCGAGACCAACTGTAGGGCTGCCTCGTCACGCAAGGGATACTCGGGTTCGACCACGTGGGGGTCCGTCTGGCGGTATGAACTCTTCAGTTTACAATGTGAGGGTGACGTGATCGTGATTACAAGGATAGATTAGCTAAGTACCGCCCGCACGGGTTCTCATCAACGTACAATCAAAGGGCAAGGATGGCAAGGGAGGAGGTAAATGTGACGGACGATCGCAGACAGCATGCCGCCCATGAATTATACACGCCGTACCTCCTAATATGTAAGGAGCAGCGTGTCATATATTCAGAACTGGAAGACCAGAAGTTGTACGATGTGCTGGCAACGTGTTGTACGATGCGATGGCAGAGAGAGAAAAAGGTCATGAGGCGTTTAGTGGTACGGATAGAGATGACTGGTTAAATGATAATGGGGACCGAGCTTTTGGCAGTCTAGTGATTTGATGATACCGCCCTATGGGGCCACAATGGACATAGCGCTGGGAGAAATTCGAACGTTGCGAAGGTCTGTCTTGCCCGGAAAAGCGGTGACTGGGTTCGAAGCATCCAAGGCAATTAAAGTTTGACAGAGATTATGCTGGCAGGTGTCGTTGTTGTACGGCTATGTATGGCCATGAGACGTGAACGTGCGCGTCAAGCCCTCTCTCTACACACTGGAACACATGTTTGTGTTCGGCGGCCAGTTTACTTGAGAGGTTAACTAGGTTCGTTCTTGACTATCTATATACAGTAGAACTCGTTCTCGGCATTCATTGCTATTGATGACTGCGGCACATACCGAGTTTGAAAAGGCAAGAATGTCAATAATCACTCCGAGCCAACGCGTCATGTACTGCCCCTATGTAGATATTGAACCTATAAAGTAAATTCAGGGGGTCATTCGGCCTCGAGCTCCAGAGTACTTACGGACAACTATGTTTGTAGACTATCGGCGAATATCTCGGTAGTTTAGTGTTGTGTTTTCTGTGCTCTTCCTTTTCGAGGGTTCCTATCATAGCTCCTTGTGAAGGCTTATAATTGCCTGTCTGACTCGGGCACGTGCGATCCAAGAGAATCACAACTAGTTCCACCTTATGAATTCTAATTTGGACATAGAATAAATCCGTAGTGTAAATAACCATGTAAGTAAGGCTTCAGGTGCCATCTTCCCTCATACAGTTATCACGTAAGCCGCTGCCGCTTATCGGGGTTTCTTTTCTCGGTGTGTTTCGACAATAGCCGTCTTCGTGAGCTCGGGGTAGCGATTGGCGAAGAAGAGGGTGGGCATTTCACCGGTCCAATTGCTTATTCAGACCATCATCTGAGACTAGACCGGTGTTTCGTAGGAGTCATTATCGAAGCGGACTGAAAATGCAGTGAGAGGTACAAGCATGTCTTGATTAAGGTGAAGCCACCCCCTTCCCAACCTGCCTGATGCAGATAAGCTGCATGTTTCACAGCCGTTTGGACCTCATAATCGTTGTAGGAGTAACTAGACGGCAATCTCCATGCTAACAACCTGTTAGATGAGATACAGGACTGCAACAGTGCGCCGTCTTTCTTTAGTCTCTGCCAGGTGTCTGCGTGTATGACACGAATCGCGTAGCTGCAGGATCTTCCCCGGGCGTCTGCATGAGTGAATTAGATCTCTCCGATGGGAATCTCCGCGGCGTAAAGTGGTGACTGATATGAGTTCAACGAAGATTAAATTTCCGACCAACACTGCAGGAAAGGACTAGTACAAGTGAACGGGTCACATACGTGAATATGAATATGTGAAGCCTTAGACCCTTGGGGTTTAGTTAACATGTCGGACGATCCTCGATTACCCTCATGGAGATGGAGATGAAGATGAAGATGAAGATGAAGATGAAGCACACAACTATCCTAACAGCCAGTAACGGGCCACATTAAGCTATGTCGGCGGTATAGTAGTCGTTGCAGCTTACACCGGCGCCTAATCCCGTCTTATACCCCGCGGTTGGCGACCTCTACAGACACCTCTAGACCGATGCCATTGTTCCCAACAGCATTGTCGAGTAACGATTACAGAGTACCTTGCCTACCTATGCTTTTCCGGAGCCGAAAATACGAGACAGAACAGGGTAGTAGTACTACATACTTACTGAACCCAAATGTTTGTCGGTAGACAAGACAGGCGTTTCGATCCAATGAATTGCCCCGCACGACGACCATGAGGTCGCTTGCCAAAAGATTCCCGAAGCGCAGCCGTCACCGACAAGCCCGTACTTATTCAATATCGCTTTACCTAGGTACTATTCCGGCGAGGCCCGAGCGATGCTATGGGCTCAAAAAGAGCCCGCTGGACTACATGGCTTCCTACCGAGAACTGCAGCGGCGGTAGCTGCGGGGAAACGGAGTCGGAGGACTATTCGTGATTGCGCAAACCCAACACTTGACGCAGGCGGCACTGCAAGTAATCCCTTACTGTAATAAAGCGGGGAGATCGACATCCCACATGCCTGTCTATTGTTGTTGGCAGAGGTTGTACATGGAGGTCATTACCTACACCAGACCTACCTACCGATGTCGAAGCCACGCATATGCGGCTTTGGCAACGAGCGCTGTACATGTGTAACTGTGGAATGCCGTACGAGATTCTTGAGTGATACCTATGGGCACCAAGGCAATAAATACACGGAGAAAGTCAGGAATACCTACCTGGATACTGTACCTCTACTGCCTGTGTAATGTATCCAATACCTCGACTTCATCATCTACAGTACCCTGCCCCCACCGCCTACATAGCCTCCGCCGTGTGTGGTTGACGTGATGTGGCGGGATATGTGGTCTTGAGCTTACCTGCATGTGGTAGGTAGGTACTTAAGTAGCTCTAGGTTGCTTGCCCCTTGGTGGTGGTGCCCCTTGCCCGCCCCTCACCTTGGCCGTAGCCCGTAGCTTGGAAACGTGGTCTGGTGGGTAGAAAGACGCTAAACATCCCACCTTCGTATTTACTTTACACATACATATTTACTCCCGCATCCCCGCGGCTCTGCCAAAACTTCAACCTCAACCATCTTTCATCCTTTGTAACTCAACCCGAGAACAGCAAAGCAAAGCAAACTCAATTCTTCTTCACAATGGGTGTCACCAAGACCGTGCTTCAAGAGGGCGACGGCCCCCAGCCCACCCCCGGCCAGACCGTCACCATCGAGTACACCGGCTGGCTCAAGGACACCAGCAAGCCCGATAACAAGGGCGACAAGTGAGTACTATCAAAAATATCCCGAATATCCCGAATATCCCGACCCGAAGCTACCCCGCCATCCACACCTCCCTGGGCAGCCCTGGTACCACCACGGCCACACTGCAAGCAGACAATTCCGTGCCCCCTCTGCGTATCGTGATTGTGACGTCAGCTCCCATTCAACCCTTTGATTGCCAGTGTGTCTGTCCGCTTTACTGACCTCTCCCGCAACGATAGGTTCGACTCGTCAGTCGGTCGCGGCGACTTTGTCACGCGAATTGGCGTCGGCCAGGTCATCAAGGGTAGAGTTCATATGAGCAATCCCTGCAAGGCTTTAGCTAATGTCTTGAACGCTCAGGCTGGGACGAGGGTGTCACCCAGATGAAGGTGGGCGAGAAGGCCACCTTGGACATCTCCAGGTATGAACGCGCGTCGGAAATCGGGCTCGATGCATCAGCAACTAACATGACTATTCTCCAGCTCCTTCGGCTACGGTACTCGGTATGTTTATCAATTTACACCACTCCACTTACTTTGATGACAATGCTACATGCACCCACACTACATTGCTACTGTCCCATATTCTGCCTCGGCATAACCAAAGTGTCTTCCATTTGAACCAACCCGCTAACAAGATCAAATTAGTGGCTTTACTGGCCACATCCCCCCCAACGCCGACTTGATCTTGTAAGTTGATTCCTGTCACCCAGGCCAATAATTCAGCATAACAAACCTAACAACCTCAACCCCTAGCGATGTTCACCTGAAGAAGGTCCAGTAAGTGCACCATTGGCGTGCTGCTGACGTGGGAAATGCATACATTGGCGCATAAACGTGTTCGGTACACGTTCTGGTTTTAGTATGATTATCGGAATGGGTGCCGTGGTCAAAAGAGCATTAGTTGGGATATCGAAGTAGGACGCCATGTTGGACAAAATCTCGATACCTATGTACCGATAGGCGAGCTCTCCCTCACTTGGATTGAATTTATGGTGGCACACCTAGAGCTCTGAAGAGACCAGAATGTCTTGAATGATGCCTTATGATCGTAAGCCGTATTCTCCTCATCGGCTCCCTTTATTGCTACGTGATCCTACATCCTTGAAACCGCCCCATAAATTATTAAACCTTTGCTTAGCATAGAATATCCAAGCACTTGAAGCAAAGTCGAGCTCCAGCCTTGAATGCGGGATATATTTTTTTTCTAGCCTAGAAAGCCTACCATCTAGTATCATCCCTATCTAGTCTGAGCCCCAGATCGCTTTCTATTCCAAAGAATGGAATGAGCGCCAGCCTGGGATTCTGTTGAAGTAGTGATTAATAATATAGCAGCCTTGATGAACTGACGCCGATATCTCAAGCCACAATCTGCGGTTCAATACAATATATGCAGACGTTAGAAAGAGGTGTGAATAAACGTAATATATAACAACCATGCTTATTCTTCGAACCAAAAATATCATGTGCGTACAGATAAGATTTCCTTAATAGATAGATAACTATACTTTCATTCAGGCCTTATGTTATAATATGGTAAAAGAGCTACAGTGAGTAACTCCAATGCTCCATTACACTCACCTTAATAAACATACCCAAAAATATATACATATATGTTTAGAAATAAGCTAGAAGAGAAAACAACATTTGAAAACGCTAACGATTCAGAAACAAACAAACACCGTTGAATTCTTCATTACGGCGTGATAATAAAGGATAAGGGGGAGGAGCAAACTCTAGACCAACTATCTCTTCTCGGTGTATCGCTTGAACTTACGGCCAATATATATAAGGAGGGATGACGGCTTCCTTATAGATGGCTGTGCTTCGACCGCAACAACATACTAAATGTCACAATGTCCCTCTATCCTGTTACGGAACCTAGGGTGTGTGCTGAACGCTTACTGTTGCATGGAGGGTTCCAAAACACCACCAGGCTCAACTAGTTTACATAAACAAAGTTGCTTTTCTACAATGCTACGAAACCAGGGGACGGTTCCTATTTCATTTTGTTTAACTGTCTACAATTATATTGTCCATCGTTAGGTAATATAATTGAGGCAGTTAGCAATCCTTACCCGCACACTTTGGTCTCAGCCCTCCTGAATAATTAGTGAAATAGATATAGAGAAGCGTTCTAATCGGCAAAGGCAACTAGCGGGAGGATTTCGAGGTTAAGTAAGTTTGCGTGTTTTATTATATGCTGTGTAGCGAGAACCCAGACCAAGTTCAATTATCGTTGTTTCAGGACGATCAGGACAACTATACTACACATTTTCGCCTTGGAAAGCCATTGGTGACTCTGACATAGTTTATATGGCAAGTAGACCACTGCCCTGACTATAATCTATTCAGGCCGGAAAATAGCGTTAGAACTCTTGTTAAAGCTAAAAGACAAGTGATATATGATGAACGGCCAGTCGATGGAGGTTTAAAGTTTACTCTTTGTTCCATGTGGGCAAATATATGATATCAACATAACTGAAGTACGTACTGTTATGATATTTTTCTTATAGTAATAGCGCCTTGGAACCATTCACTCCCACATCACTGTTCATATTTCGTGCTTCTTGTTGAATAATAAGACCTTGGATCGATGTATATCGAAGTCGAGAATAATGTTGAGGCCGTAAAGCCGGCTGGGAACAGTAATAAGTTGCTGGAAATTCGTAGACTTAGATCTACCCTTATCTGCACATTGAACCGGCTGTGTGTAGTTACGTAATAGGAAATTGAGTTGTCATTGAATAATAGCAACAGAGGACGGAGTTCGTTCTGTGAATACGAAGGCTGGCTGAACCCTCGATGGGTTGCCATGTTAGCCGAACATGCCATCTCGTGGATTCCATGTTCATTTAAAATCAATGTCCAATAAATTGTTTAATGGCCGACAGCAGATGCCACCGATGTCTCATGTGAATTTGCCCGAGCCATTACCCTAGAGAAACACGTTGGCCGGCACTACAAGACCAACATCTACCCAGCAAGCATACGATTAAATGCCTCTATGGTAACCGCGTTAAAACATCCCATTTAGACAGTTATCCTTATTTCATAGATATGGCCCTAGACAACACGTGATATCTAAAGTCGAAGGAGCCTACGTAAGGGCTGTCAGCG